>JAKFHU010002390.1:10422500-11022500 GCA_023783475.1 Daubentonia madagascariensis | reverse complement strand
GTCCTCCTAATGCAATTCTAGCATGGTCTCTTTTTCTTAAAAGAGATGTAGACAGTAGCCATTTCTGTATTTATAATAATTTTTGTAATCTAGAGCAGGGTCAGGAAACTATGGCCCATAGGTCAAATATGGCCTGCTGCCTGCTTTTGTAAATAGTTTCGTAGATTAGTTTTATTGAACAGAGCCATATTTATTCATTTACATAATGTCTGTGGCTGCTTTTGCACTATGACGGCAGAGTTGAATAATTACGACAGTGATTATACTATCTGGCCTTTACAGAAAATGTTTGTCAACTCATGCGTTAGAGTAACAACAGTTTAAAAATGTTTTTGAACAGGTCAGTGAATGACAGATGGAAGTTATTGTAATTTGCCCAAAGACCACATTTTTTTGCTTCTCTGTACCAAGCTGTGTGGATTCAAACTAATCACATTACCTTTCCACAACCCAAGTTCTTCATTAATAAAAATAAATAAACACACATATAAGAAAGTGATCACAATTTTCAACTTACATAATTAGCATACATTGTAAGCATAATAACATGCATAAAAATGCTTGGTGAAATTTAAATTACTAAAAAAATTTGAGGCATTAATCATTGACAAGCTTACCAAATCTAATCCACCCATTCGCCTTCTTGATGACAAAGCCTTGTAACAGGTCTAAACTTGCCCTTTCCATGCTGATTGTGGGCCCAGGCCAGTGCTGTGGCCTCTTTTAGCTGGTAATGGATAATTTCTCTCCAATTTGAGTCTTTAGAATAATGAATTTGGTTATGGGATACAAGGAACATATGATTAAGTAATTATTTTCTTTTCTCTCTGAAGGGTCATCATTAAAAAGTAGTGCTTTCCAGCCAATGGCATGGAAGCGGCACACACAGCTCTAGGGAGCCCTCTGCCAGCTAGCCTCATTAAATCCCTGACATGCTGTCCTGCATTTTGTTGTCAGTGTGTTCACTCCTTGACAGTTTTGCATTTCTGTCCCAGGGCTCTTAGGTTCACACCTTCATGTTTCTTCCCTGTCACTGAACTTTGACTCTTCTTACTGAATAGAATTTTCTCTTGTGTCTAATTCCACATTTATCATACTTTTATGCCTTAAAGAAAAAGAAAACTTTCCACAATTGCCTTTTCTTTTTCTGAAAACTTAAGATCCTGGTCCCTTCTCTCATCCCAGACCAAGCTATGAGAAGAAATTGCAGTCCTATCTACAAAATGATGGGTTTTCCTTTTTATATACAGCACCCTCCCTCCTGTTCTCCTGGATAATGCACTGTGGTTTATCTATCATTACTCTTGGTGTCATATAAAGGAATTCAGTTCTGTTAAAAGACTGAGATTTTAGAAATGGAGAATCATAAAGCTAAACCCTGTGGATAAAGCCTGTCCTCTTCTATGTAACCAGTGATGGCAACAGACATTTAAGAACCCTCAAGAAGAGTCAGTTCATGGGAAAGAGTTTACCACATGTAAAGGTTTTTTAATAACCTTCCTATCTGAGCTGTTTTATCACTTAGAAAGGCAGAAGCTATCTATTCTTTGTATTTTTGGTAAGTAAAAAATTTTATTCTATATATGCTTACTATCAATTATGATTTTGACAGGTTATAAACATTATATTTCATTATTATTGAATTATAAATATTTGCTTCCATCCTTCCAATGAACGTGGTAATACACAGAACACTTGATTAATCATATACTAAGCACTAAGAGTAAATAGCTAAGAAATATTTAAAATTCTAAGAAAGACATTTATTCTAACAGACATGAATAAAATTTTCATAAAAAACAACAAAAAAGTGCTACCATGTTTGCTCCCCTTAACTTGTCTGAACAAACTCTTTAAAGGTCAACTTCAGAAAGGAATTGGAGTTTCAGGTCATAAAAATCATCATGGCTCCATAATCTCAAAAAGTGTGAGAAGTTTCAAGTTAAAAGATGACACATGGCAAAGAAGTTTACATTGATATTGTTCAAAAATGAAAAAAAAAAACCCACAAATATTTTCACCCTCCTCCTCCAATATCTTCAATAGCTAAAGTTATTGCTATATTCTGGCCAAATTGCTGAAAATAATGACTGATAATCTACCATAAAGAAACAATGAAATTTAGTTTTGTCCTGCTCTTCTCTTTGAGTCCCCTGGTATAGAAGGACTCTCATGAAATATCAACAAACACCAATTTTGCATAGTGGTCCAAAGAATATACTTTAGAGTCAGATAGCCCTGGATTTAAACCCTAATTCTACCATTCATTATATGTGACCTCGGATGCAGAAATCTTAACTTTCCTATGCCTCTGTTTCCATATCTGCAAAATCAGGATCCTAATAGCAACCTCATAGGGTTTTCGTTAGGATTAAATGAGACACATGTATACACTCACAATAGAATATTATACAGTTATAAAAATAAGCGAATTACAGCCATAACAACATTAATGAATCATAGCATAATATTTAATAAAAAAGGAAGTAATAAAAGATAACTTACAGCATGACTACCTTTTAAATAAAGTTAAGAACAACTAAAATAAAAAGTATTCTTTTCTATAATAGGAAAGAGAATAATGAATATGGGGCTCAGGATCATGATTACCTTAGGCAAGGAAAGCAGGGAATGGACAGGGGCTGGAGAACCACATGATTATTTATACATTATTGTCAATGTTTTAGGATAGGAGATTCTCTGCTTTTATTATATTACTTAAAAATAGCTAAATAGAGTGGGGTATAAAAGCAGTTTAATGAATAGTGACACTGAAAACATAAAAATACTGCAAGAGAAAAACAATATATATTTGAAGAAGAGAAATAAAATAGCAAAAGGCATGTGATGGTCTCTATGGTACTTTTGAAATAGAAAAAATTCTATGATTTCAGGTACAAAGATGTACTTGGTAAATAAATGAATTAGGTGTAGTGACTATTCCTCTAGTGGCTAAAAAGTGTTAGTGCAACTTTAGCAAAAGACTAAAAACTGAGGAATTATCTGGAATCCTAGAGACTGCGCTCACTCTCTCTCTCTCTCTCTGTCTTTCTATATCTCGGTCTCTGATTCTTTCTTTCTTTCTCTCTGTCCCTTAAATCCTTCTAAATTTGTTACTAGGACCTAGCTGAAAATGATGTGGATGTCACTGTACAAAGCCAAAGAATAAAGTTAATGTCCTTTGGAAGCAACAACAAAATTAATGCAGAGCTGCTCATGGTTCCATCTATAATAATAGGAAATGTTTTAAAAAAAATTGTTTTCAAACATCTATGTATGAGATATTGGGTGGGTAGGTTGGTTGATAAATAATTGTAATAAACATCCTATTGTTGTTTACAATCATCATTAGGTAATGACTTTGGGCTTTTAATGTTAGATTTCTATCCCTTATGAATGCACCAATACAAATAGTAGAAATAATTTACATATGTGAACTCATCATAACACTGTGAAATAAATACTATTGAAAGCCCATTTTATAGAGGAAGAAATTGAGACACCAAGGGTTCATACAAGAAACATGACCAAGGGTGACACAACTGGACTGAGATTTGATCTAATCCCAAAGCTGGATCCATTAACCAGCTTACTAAAGGTGTAATAAAGATGCAATAGAGAAAACATACATATATTTCACAATATCCAGCCCACTAACTGTCAAGATGTTTTATAAGGTACACACTAAGTTCAAATAACAAAGAGGCAAATATCTGAAGACTCCATCTTCCTGTAGTGGGGGTTAGGGTGGGACAAGTAGAGATGAAATAACAAATCATCTGGGTATTAGATTTTAGACCATAAAACCCATTTGCCTTCACAATACACTTTTATTTAACTTCCAATTTAGTCTTTCCAATTAAACAGCAAAAGAGGAGGTTTTTCAACCAAAACAGTTTATAAGTGTGTAATGCAGATAGTTTATTGGGATGTATTGTGGTCTTACCTTTGAGGATGCTGTCTCTTGGGTTATGCAGGTGAGTAAGATGAGCCTGCCTGTTTGCAGGAGGGAAGATGAACCATACATGACTAAATTAATTCTCTGACAGATTGGTGAATGATTGCTGGGTGGGGTGGGATGAATAAAACCTGGTCCTAGAAGGCTTTGAGAAGAAATTGTTGCTTGGTCCCAAGAAGTTCTCTCCTTCTTGGGAGAGAAGACTTTTCATGCTGAAGATTTCTTAACCACCAAATTTATCTTCTATAACACCAAAGCCTCAGGCTGATACCAGCCAGAACCCAAATAATGACTGCATTTACTGGAAGGTTCAAGCAGCATGGCCTAGCTTGGGCAATAAAGGAAAACATTTGAATGTTAAACTGTTTTTAAATAGATATTGTGTAAACAATAGAAACAAACCAGGGGACATACCTCTTCATGGACATACAGTGAACATGAACACAGCTGTATTGCTAAGGTTGGCATATTCTACAAAGGAATATGCCTGTAAGGTAGGAACCTCTTTTACTTTATTTCTTCCCTCCATAAATACTTGAGTCTTTCATATGTAAAAATTATGTTTCCTTTTGTTAGCATTAATGGCCTTCAATTAAATCATGTGCCTTTATCATACCAATTTATGGAAGTATTTTTAACCAAGTTATTTACAGAACATTTAGGTCTGTCTTTCGGAGTCCCCACTAATCTTTAGTGTTTGCTTATCTGTCTTTAATTTATCAAAGTCCTCCCTCAACAAGCACTGTACAAAACACACAAGCAGCAGAGATTTCCCCTATACAATGTGTATTTTATATGCTTAATGTTCATCTTTATACACACAAAGACGTTGGCATGTAAGAAATGTGGAGGGTGTCTATAAATTCAAGGAAACATTTAAGTGCACAGTGATACATAGATACATGGGTATAATACTTTATGTACTTGATAAATATTTCATCCCTACCATAAAGAGAGCTTTTTATCAACTTTGATTGTTTTTTTATTACCTTAAAGTATTGCAGTTGTTTCTCAGCATTCATTGTTCCTTCCTTTTCTTGTCTCAGACAGGAATTGAAGATGAAAAGCTCTGTATCTCTTAGCCACCCTTTCAGTTCTTTGATCCTGACCTCCAGCTGCCTTACCAGGCTTCCGCTTTCAGGAGAGAGCAGGTCACGTGGACCCGACCCACTGTGCCCTGCCATTGTGTCCTGGATCTTCTCTCCAAGGGTTTTCTAATGCATCAGATTAAAAAACAAAAAATAAAACAAACAAACAAAAAACCCACCACCAACAAAAAACAAAAACATAGATTAGCTTAGGTACCAAAAACATATCACAGTTTGGTTGGTAACAAGAGCCACCTGGAAGTATCCAGCTGTACCTGCTACCTCACTACTAACATTCAGTTCAGATTAGCTTGTTATTCCATTTAGGATTCGAATTCTCAGTGCGTGTTGTTCTGACTACCAGTGGACACTTAAGATCTCATTCACTTATATTTTCCTTTAACAGAAAGGAAATTTGGCCCAAAAGTTCACCATGGTCACAGATTAAAAATTCATTTGAATTTCTCATGACAGGAGTGTACAGTAAAAAATTCTCCCATAAAATGTTCAGGAGATAGAAGGCTAAGTTTAATCAATATATTAAAGAGGCCAAGAGGAGATCGTAGATGGAGAATTAAATTTCTTTTTTTTTTGTTTGTTTTTTTTGTTTTGTGAAGTTCAATTCCCAAAACATATGACTGAGAGCTTTTAAGAAAAGGTAGCCTCCTTGGTGCTGTTGTTGATTTTACCTGAGTTGGAAATTGTTTGATCCCCCAGTTCTTTCCATTTTGCATTGGTGCATGCTAGGCTTTCTAATACCATATATGTGTTAAAGTAATCCCCAATTCACTATGCTAGAAGCTTACTTAGATTAACCACTATAGCATGAGGGTGTTGCTGGGGAAGGCACTTTTCTTTTTTTTCTTTTTAGTGGAAAGCACTCAGAATCAATAGGATTTAATCTATAATGATGAATTAAACCTACAAAAATAAGCTTTAAAACACAAATAAAATTAAGTCAACAAACATTCATCTGCTGTGTAGTGTTCTGTAAATAGTATCTTTAGGAGATCGTAACAGAAAAATAGCCTTTCTTGGCAACACCCTTGTATTTTCATGGTGCAAATATTGATAATTTGAAGACCCTCAGTGGAATCCAGATTTAGCTATTGTTTTTATGCTGTAACAAAAGTAGCAGCAGGAGGTGAAATCAATGCCCTTGGAGGGTAGGGTCACAAAAAAGAATTTATTGCCACTTTTTTGTTCTGGAACAGTTTGCAATCATAAATTCTTCATAAACAGAATACTTCAGAGAATGGTCCGTCTTCATAAATATACGACAGAGGACATCAATTTCATTTAATTCACAATTTGTGTCAGCACAGCAGATGCCAATGCCTGCCTTGATAGGGTTGTTTAATATGCAATTGAGACAGAGTAATATGCAGCACAGGGGACAAAATTTCACAGATTAAACTGTACGCACCACTGACATTTCATTCTAATGTATTTCCATTCCACACTGTTCACCTTAGATGAAAGTAATATTAAAAACCATATCCCTCTATTTTACTATTGTTAGAAGTTAAAATCCTTGTCTTTAATTTTTTTCATGCCAATTAAAATGTAATCATGCCAATTAAAACAGTATGCCTGGTGGTGTTAGGGTAGCACAGGTTTTGTTATAATCTTCCCTTGCTTACTCTCTCCCCTAATCATTGCAAAACTGCACATTGTATTCAAATGATATTTTTGTCAAAATGGCAACCATTTTCAGTCTCTGATTCATAAAGGATAGCTAAATATTGTTTCTTTTCTCAATATGATGCCGATTTAAAATTTTTGTTGAGGAAGCAATATACATAACATACTTTAAATGATTTTCTAAAAAGATAATTGCTAGTTATTTATCAAATTAGCAATAAATATATTAAAATTCAATGTAAGCAGACTGTCACTTTATCAAGCACATAAAGTCTCTGTTCTTATATATTTAGTAAATAACCTTTTAAAATGTGATATACTAAATACATTTCTCCTGTCTGAGATCAATGAATTCTGTAGAATTTAGTAGGTTCTGATTTAAATCACCATATAAAGTGAAAGCCATTAATTACTATTAAAAAGCAATGTAACAATAAGTTGGATTAAAAACTTTTAACATTTTAAGTTACTTTGCACAACTGCAAAGTGTAGTGAATTTAGATGAGAAGCAAGGACCTTAAACTTGCAGATTTTTAATCACATAGATTAAGCATGGCATAAACAGAATTTTGGCATTCCTCCAAATCATTAAGGTACATGGAGAGCTTTTTATTCAAAATATTTTTGGAATATTATTTCTTTAAAAAATTTTTTTAAAAAGGCAGAAAATTGGAAGGCATGTAAAATTATGCTCCATAACTGACACCACCCTTACTTAGCTGTTGTAATTAATCATTTAGGTAATTGACAAACGTAGCTTACCCTTGATTTGAAGTGAAGGCAATTTAGGAGAGAAGCTGATGAAAAAAATACAGTTTAACTTCTCTCTCTCTCAGCTGTCTTCCAACAAAAGGACAGTACTGTCTCTTGCACAGTGCCATCCTGGTCTCTGGGTAACAGAATCTCTATATTGCCTTTTTGCCAGATTCTTGCATCTCAGTCTTTGGCTGAAACCCAGCCCATCATTGCGTGAAATGAATTACATGAAACTTTTTTTTTTTTTTTTGGCTTTTGTTAAAAGTGAGCTGGAAATTGAGGCACAAAACACAGACTGATTTAATTCCGCAATTCAGATTTAGGTCAAATTTGCATCTTTGTTTTGGTGGCTTTAGTGTGACTTAAAAGCCGTAGTGACAACTCCACTTTTCATCTTAAGGGTACAGTAAATAGTTAAACAGTGGATGTCTCTTACATGTACCTTCAGAATAAATTCTATTAACATTCATTCAAGCATGACAGTCAGTGTATATCAGATATACTGTATTATAGTTGACTTGGTGCATACTCATAATACATGGCATATTTTACTTACTTTTTTATGTATTAAAGGACAAAAATTATTAAAATCTGAGAAGAGACAAGCTCAGAATAAAAAAAAAATCAACAGAAGAGGAAAAGCAGTGTTTTCCCCATAATAGTATGAATAGCTTGTTTGAAATGTAGGTAGTGAATTGAAAGAGAGAGATATTTGTGCCTCAAATTAGAAATCAGACAGATAGAGTACTTCACTACGCAAAAAATGTACACATAACCTACAAACAGTAATAAAAATGCAAATACCCCAAGCAGTTCCCATTTTTCATTAATTGAATCCACTTTTTCAAGGAGATCATTTGGCAGTAAAACGCCACCTTTCTTCAAAGCTTCAACCTTACTAAGCAGCTCCGTCTTTTTCAGGTGCCTGATAGACATTTCCACATTGTATCGCTAAAATAAAAAGAAAGAAAGAGATATCATTAGGAAGAGAGGTGTTCTTAGAAAATCTTTGAGTACAGAGTTCATGATGTGTATGGGTATTAAAAGTTTTTGTTCCCAATAAAATTTACAGGGAGGCTAAACCTAAACACTTCGAGTAGTTGAGGAATATTGCTGAAAATAGTTAAAGATATATATTACACACACATACATAAACATCTAGTTATCCCATTTAGTTGACTAAGATTTATGTCTTTCTAAGCTGAAGTTTACACACACATTTGATCTTTAATTTAAAATATTCCAAATAGAAAAATACCTGGTCTAGGGGGATTTAATATTATGGTTAATTTTGGTCAACATTTGGCTCCAGAGTGCTGCCCTAAAGGACCAGTCTCAGAGTGGTAGAAATAAAATTATCCATAAACACTATGTGACTTCCTCCTTATCCTCCTATAAGTTCTCTGAATTCTCAGTTAACATTTGTTTTCATTTTTCTTGTACTTAAAAACTGTGTGTGGCCTTGGAGAAAAGGTACATACAGACAGCAAAAAGAAAACCAGTGTTTTAGGAATGGTTACAAATCTATGCTTCTTTATTGATTACTGTAAAATGTCCCCAAACAACATAGTTGATTACAGAACCCTCCTCCCCCATATACATTGTAGTCTAACAAACTGCCAAGTGAGCCTCTCCTAAAAGACATTTTGCTGGAGATAATGTAATGCTTTTTAATATGATAGTTACTATGGTGATTCTCTTCAAATAACTCTATTTGGATAACTTCATAGTTAGTCTTATATTATGGATGGCTATAAATGACTGTGGTTGTATTTTTAAAATGTGCATGGAAAAACACCTCTGAGCAGAAAAACTAAATTCTGTTTAAAATATTAAACACATTTTACATTTTTAGCACATTTCCAAAATACAATGGCAATTCTATAACTTCTTTCTTTGTGGCACCAAAGTTAGGTCACTGAGTTCCATGGTAGCATTGTTCCTTTGCCCTAAATGAGCAAGGTTGCCCTAAGATAAGAACCCTTATCAGATCTAATAAGAAAAACTTTTGTCTCAAGAAAGTAGCAAATAAGCAAGTTCAAACATGCCCAAACACTTGGGTGATTTTATTCACCTTAAAAGCATGATATTATATAAGATCCCAAACTAAACTACAATTGGAAGCAGCTTAAAGGAAAAGAAGGTGTGAAATCACTGTTTCAGTTACTAGATCTTCAGCATTTGCGTGCATATGTTTGCATACTTTTAGTTTCATATTTTAATCTTTCATTTACACTAAACATGCACATCATTTGTATTATGTAAACTTCTCCAAATGTTAGTCATTTGTGGATCACAGAACAAAATGTTTTAAATGAGGTGATTTAAAGCATTTCATATTATTAATGAATGTTGATCTGGGTGTCAGAGTATCCAAAATTACATGAATATGCATAGTGAAGAAAATCAACGGTTGCTTTAGAGCGCTTTTAGAATTTGGCCTGTGATACACGAGAAATTCTGATTGTGTTTTCTAATGGCAGGCAATTACCAGGACCACATTATTCCAACACTTAAAAAATACACGGTCCACTCAAGTTTTCTGGACTCAATACTCAACAAGTATTCTAGAAACCTAGATAGTGTTTTATTTGTCAAAGTGATGACTGGAGGAGACAGCAATCTGCTTTATGTAATCAGATTCCCATCTAGAATGATGTAGCTGACAAAAATCTACATAATTAATTTTGTAAGACTTCTTCGACATAATATTGGGGGAACCAGTATTTTAGGCAGGCAGAAGAATCCTATTCAAATCTTTTACTTATGCCACATGTATTAGTTGAAAGAGGGAGTCCTCTGGCTGTGCCACCTGGGAGTGGCCTCTACCAGTTGTCACTTTTACCTGTGACAAGCTCATCACCTGTCTTTACCCCAACTGTGAACAGGTCTTACATAGTCAAGAAAGAGAACAGTTTAGATGTGTCCCATAAAAATTACAGTTTTGTAAAAATAAAAATATAAAAAGCAATTAATTTAATTTTAGACGTAATAAAACAATTTTCTCTGTGAAATGTGGTGTTAAATAATCACTGCAATAGCTATTATAAAAGGTTATTATATTAAAAAAAACTTGTCTTTATGTACGCTTTCTGTCTTGCTACCATGGAGCCTACTGTATAAACAACCTGATGAAAGATGTGATTGATGGGACAATGCCTTCAAACTATAAAAGCTAAGAGAATCCTGTTAATTGTTAGATGTATTGGTATGTGAATGAAATGTACTAGAATTTCATGTAATTTTAAGTGAAAATATTTATTTTAATTTTTGAAGCACTCTGAAGGCTGAATCTGACAGGATTTAAAGCCTCAAACTGTATCTGTAATAATGCCAGGAGGGTTATAGTTTTGTTGATGCTAGTATGTTTTTGCTCTTCCCTCTCTAATGTCTTTTCAGAAGCATTTAGACGCGGAGAATCAACTGCCAGCTCTATCAGTTCTCGGTCATCCTATCAAGTAGGGCTACTTTATCCTGTGGTGAGAAGATAATTTAATCTTCATATTCATTCCACCCACAGCAGTAAGTGAGCAGAGGCTGCCCCATTGTGTCCTGTAGTCTGGGGATGTTATGATATAGACTATTCTTCAATAGCCAAAAAATGAGATTAGCAAAGTTAAAGTCAGATGGCTTTTCTTGAGTGCTAAGGTAAATAAGCATCCAGTATTTAATTTCCCCACAGCACCTGCTGTGGGTCTCTCTGTCTAGTCAAAAATAAAATATACTCTCTTGAAAGGGCATATTTACATTATTAAGTGTATTTGCTTGGCCAATTCAATTTTGACTAATGAAGCCTCCTAATAGATATGTGAATGATCTAAATTAAAGACACAGGCCACTACTATTCTAAATGCCACTCCTGTGTGTATAAATATAAAGAAAACTTTAAAAAACAGAGTTAAAAATAACCACAAATACTAGCTCACTGTTTTAACTAAGAATTACAGAAGTTTTTAGGAAATTCTTATTGAGTGCTTACTTTTTTAAAGCACAAATGTTAAAACTAAATTATAAAACAAAGCCAGTAAAAACAGGGATTTTTGAAGTAAATATACTTAGAAATGCACGAAGACTTGATTGAGATAACTTTTTTGACAGTTATGCAAAAGGCTTTCTTCCCCCCCTAAAACCTTTTTTTTTGTTGTTGTTAAAAATCACACCGAAAATTCTGCCCAAATGGAGCCTGGAACAATGCCTTGAAACAGTGTTAATTGTCACCATGGAAACCAGAAGAATAAGCCATTTTGAAACTGGTATAGAAGGCACACATTGAGCAACTCAAGCATTTTTCTGCCTCCCTCAATGTTAAAGAACAAGATGCCTTGTCACTGTGAGGTCAGAGAAAGAAAACATCATGAAAGGGTTGTAGATGCTCACTGTCTAGTAAATAAAAAAATAAAAAATAAACTCTATACAGCTAATGCCATAAGACTCTACCCAGTGAATCTTTTTGAAATAGAAAGATCATCAAAAGATGGCCAGGATTGGGGGATGGCTTCCACCTAAGCAAAACTTCAGGGCTATATTATGTGAACCTTGCCCCCAAAGCTCCCTGGGAATTCTGCTGTTGTAATAAAACTTCAGAAGAGGAAAGAAAAAAGGCAGCATGATGGAATTCAAAATAATGCTCTAAAAGCACACAGAGAGATTAAGACATCCATTGTAAGACTTTTGTATGGTGCTTCTGTTGGTTATGCTGAAAAGAGACCAGACATTACTGAACGGAGAATGAAGCTTTGGCTATGAGAAACACAAGAATTAACCAAAGAATTTTTCTTGATTATTAGAATAGGGCTGTCAGATTCTGTGTCATCAGGGTTTGAGTATTTATATCTTACACCGTATTACTTTAACTGGGCTTCAGGTGACTTTATATTAGGGAGAGTGAAAACAAGGAAAACGATCTAGTTATTAGAATGACACATTTAAATATCTTTCCAGGTGCAAATTAATAGCACAAACACCTGTATATCTAGCAATAACCCCCCCTTCCCCAAACACACATGATAATAATAGATAGATAGGCCGATAGATAAGAGAAAACACACTGAGAAAATAAAATATATCTTAGTCTATCAACAAGAAAGTATATGCTAGGAACACACAAAAACATCAAACTACTGGCAAAATTATGTGTGAAAATACACATTTTTGCACAAAAATGCAGAGATGTGTCTGTCTATGACTCTCACGTGTTTTCTGGCTAGTGTTTGCCCTCCTCATTTGAGGCTTCATGGTGGCCCCTCAGCAAGTCCATGCCTAATGCCATTCAGTGGTAAACAAAGAGTCTTTTTATATAAAAGTCCAGGGTCTACAGCTCAGCTGTACATGTGGAGTGCAGGAATCTGCTAGAGGCCAGTGTTGCCTTTGCAGCAGCTCTTGTGCTGCCCCCTTTTTCAGAAGACCAGTGTCCAGCATCTCACAATGCATACGATGCTTCACATGGAGTCAGTATCACCAACACTTTGAGAAGATGTTCAAAATTGAAGAAGAGGATTCAAGCCCAAGACAAATAATAGTCTTTATTTCTTGCAAACTCCTTATATTTTACCATTAGAATTTATGGTGAATAATTGCACAGAGAAATTATAAAGACTCCTACAATTGTCCTTGTAAATTAATAATAGGCTTTCTTGATTGGGATAAATTTGCTGCTGAGCCTTTGGAAAAATTAAAAAGTGCAATGTCATTTAAAATTGCCAGAACTCGCACAGCAAATTACATCTGAGGTTAAGAATTGAGTTTTCCCCCCTCTTCTAGCTTATTCCATTTGCATGATCTGGAAATCACATTACATTGGCCATGTATTGTTAATTGGACATAGATTGCATTATCTTTAATATAAATCAAACTACAAATATTAAAATGAATTGCAAATTCCCTAATAGAAGATCATAAAACAATCTTTTTTAAAAGTATCTCCCATTAATAATTTAATTCCAATTATATCACTCAGAGAACTTAAGTAGGAGAACTTATTTTTCCAATCATTTCTTTTACATAACAAATATCTAAGCCTTTTAAAATAAATATAGCCAGAGAAGAATTCATTGTTATAGAACAAAAATAAAAACATCAATAACTGAAAACTTTGCATGTCAATTGAATATAAAATATTGCATAAGAACACCAAGTCCACCTGTCTCCTCCCTTTCCTACTCACGTTGAGGGTGAGAAAAAAGTCTCTTCTAGGCAAGATTCACTAAGTTTAAGAACTATTGTCATCATATCCTGTAAAATGAAAAAATTGATCATTATTATTCTATTTACTTTTTTAAAAAGGTTCTCTAGCCCCTTAGATATTTCTATAAATTTGATATCTTTCTGAAGCTTTTGCATGTACTTTAATGAGTTTATATTAAATATTTAATACTGTTTAGGGCATATACACTACTACCAAAAACAGTTATATTCCCAGCAGTCCTACTGTTTCAGGCAGAGGACTTGATTGATCCTCCTAGCCTGAATTGAGTAGAATGAAAAGAAGCAGTTGGAAAATAGCTGCAATCATTTAATGCAGATGACCTCTGACAGCCTCGCAGCTCTTCTATCTGAACAGAAATTTGCATGGGGTCTCTGTGCAGAGGAACAATGTAACCTAAATGGTAGACAATCTTTATTCTAATGAAGTGGGTGTCAAGGTCAATGTAAAACTGCAATGATAAATGGTGCACCACTAGGCAAGAGAAGTTGCATAGGCATTGTAGTGCTTTCACATTAATTGAAGACTGAAATGCACTGCATGAAAAGCACAAGCCTCTCTTTTCACCACAATGTGTTAATGCGCCAATACCGAAATGATTTCTTCAAGATGTTTGCCTATTGACATGTATCTTATTGTAAAAATAACATAAATATGGAATTATGGCAAAAATGGAAATTTTAGAATTTAGCATTTTCCTGGAATTACAAAAATTAAATGAAATGTTCCCAAACGACATCTTGACACACCTAATGTAATTCCTTTGATCCCTTTTTCTTTTCTTTTTCTATTTAGACCTGTCTTTAATTAGTTTCAACCAAGCAACCTTTTATAGAACCCTTCATTGGGTACTTTCACGTTGAGCAAACTGTAAAGGAGGACTGAGGAGAGGAGAATCATTCAAATATTATTTTTCCCCTCACTTCTAAGTTTTCTACTCAGTCTGCAGTTAAGATCTTCAGGTGTTGTTTGTCCTGGATGAAAACGTAAGGAAAAGCCCATGGTTCATAAAAGAAAATAACTATTTTCAAGTGTGGGAACTAGAAAACTATAACCTGGTCGTTTGACATTGCCAAAATGACTATATAGCAATAATTACACCATTTCTTCAGTTGATCTAACAATTCTGTGGCAGCCAATTTTTTCATCCTATGAAAATAAGGACAGTAAGCTGCTTTTTAAAAATCCTGATCTATTCAAGCCTGTAAAGGAGACATTGTTTGCTAATACACTCATTAGCAATCAAGCACTTTAACTTCATCAATTAAACAGGAAATGGAATTGCACCATTAGTTTCACAATTTTTTATTATAAAATACTGATAAAAGCATATCACTAACCATTTGAAAAACATTTCCAGGCTCAACTCATAATACATTATAAACTGGATGCATTTTTATGGTTGCCATTTTTTTTTCAGATTCCGGTAAACTGTGTTGTAGCCACCTTTCCAACAGTAAGCTTCCTGCTACAAATAGATTTTAATAATGCAATTACGGTTATACTAGTCAGGAATGGTCTGCGGACTGTAGGTCTGCAGTCTTGACAACCAGAAGGCTATTAATATCCTTTACTATAAAATAAATGATATTGCTAGCCTGCAACTCTGATGTGAAAACAAACTGTCTCAAATAGAAATCAACATTCCTGAAATACTAATTCAGAGAAAAAAATCTTAACATGAAGGAGGATAGTGAAAAAGAAAAAAAAAGTTACTGATGAAACTGTTTAAAAAACTGTACAGCTTCATCTGTGTGTGATTTGTCAGGTCTGAAGCTTTGACGTGCCCAAGGGGCAGACCCCAGCGGGGAGTAGGCTGCCGAGCTAAATAGCTGTGAAAGAAGTCTTAATGTAGGATGGAATTCAAACTAACCTTGACATGACCTCAGGAAAAATATGCAAAAAGTAAAATGAATGCTCTCTGCAAGATACATCCTAATTTTGTGGTGGAGCTGGTTAGTTTTACAAACATAACTAAGACCTTAAAAGAAAAATAGAAAGCTAGTAAAAGAGGAAAAGTTTAGAATTCAGGCAAAAAACGTAAGCAGGCAAGATGTGTTACTGTGAAGGCATGTGAACCATTTGGAAAGAATCCAAATAAAAACCCACACCGAACAATATTGTTGTCAGCCTGTCTATTCAGGAAAATTGTTTTTTTTTAGGTTGAATATAAATGACACAAAGCCAAGATTACATCATTGCATTACAAAGTCTGTTGTGGCTTTTAGCTGAACAAGCCCCATGGATCTATTGGTTTAGGACACTAATTCAGTAAGGAGGTTTTAATGTGTTATTTTTCCTCCAGTGTCAATAAAAAATAGAGAAATTTAGGGAAGAAATATCCCGTGTGCTCTCTAGTCTTTCTTGCTTTTGATCTGTATTTGATAAGCCAAACTCCAGTTTTAGTTGATACATTTAGTCCTGATTTGACTCTATTATAAATTTTGCCTGTTTTGAAGTGATCAGCTTAGTAGGAAAACATTTGCTCTAGCTCCCCAGCCAAGAATTGGCTAACTCACTGGATATATGGAAATTTTAATTGAGTGTCAACTTGTGTAGAAATTCAATCCTATTATCTTCTCAATGCAATTTTGTAGCAATACCAGTTATTTACTACACTACTAACCAGATTTTAAACATAATTAAATTGCTAAGAACATACACCCAAAATCTAATGACTTAAATCCCTACAGCAAGGATGGGAATTCCTGGATCAGGTGTATGTACTTCCATTAGATTTTCATAAGCATAAATTGAGCAGATGGATGCAATCATTTAGAAGCACAGAAGTACAGGAAGTTTTGCTGAGAACCTGTTGAACAACCATATGTAAAGATCACTGTTTAATGGATGTTATGCCATATGTTTCTTCTTTGGTCTATACTTATTCAATATTTTATTAATGACATAAATAAGGAAAACATGAATATAACATATTGATCAGATTGCCAGACTATACTAATCTCATTGATCAATAAAGAATAATAAATATCTTAGCTTAGAGATCATAAACTCAAATACCTGAAGGTAGTGTTATACTAGTGAACTGGCTCTCTGGGAAAAAAAAAAAAAGGAAGAAAAAGCCCTGATTTGTAGTGTTTGCTGATTTCCCTGATGTAAATACTCCCACCATGGCTGATTCTAATCTACCAATGGTTGTTACTACTGGCAAAATTCTTGAATATTTACTAATATATTTTACAAGCCAGTATTAGTCAGCTCCAATACCCCAGTACCAGGCAGGTGACATAAAGGAGTTGAGTGGGGCAAGGATAAGTCGTCTTCTCTCTTTCATATTCTAACTATTGCTAGTGTCATGGAAAAAGAGAACTATTTTCTCTACTAAAAGATAAAAATGCATAGATATGATTATTACTAACATCTAATTCCAGTGGGGAGACAACATGTGAAGTGTGAAGGAGGGAGAGCATATACCCCATCTAAAAGGGGCAACCCTTACTCAGCTCTGCCAACTCTTCCTATATGGGAATATGGCTTCACTATGGCTTCAGTATGGCCAGTTATATTTTTTAAGAGAAGCCAAAAAAATGTATTTTCATGTGAAATCTCATAATTTTTATATGTTGCCTTAAAATTTTTTAATACTACACAGGCCAAACTGTGTCTCTAACTTGGATCTGAATCTGCTGGCAACTACTTCACAATGTCTATTTCAGATGTTAATAGACTCTAAAAGGTACAAAACATGCTGGCGTAATGGATTAAATCTACGAAGGAGAAATGAAAAATGTCAAGCCTGACAGAGTTAATAACCACCACATCTCACACTACCCCATGAGCCCCTCCAAAAATATAAAAATTTTAAAACTGCATAAAGAATGGAGGTGACTCATATTGCCTTTAGGTTCAATATGGGTCAACAGACAATGGAAGGTAGATATAAAAAAAGGAAACACAGACTGGGCTTGATGACTCACGCCTGTAATCCCAGCACTTTGGGAGTCCAAGGTGGGAGGATCACTTGAGGCCAGGAGTTTGAGACCAGTCTGGGCAACATAGCAAAACCACGTCTCTACAAAAAACTTTTTTACAAATTAGCTGGTCGTGGCGCCATTCGCCTGTAGCTCCAGCTACTCAGGTAACAGATAAATTAGCTTGACTGTGATTTACTAGGCCCAAATCTGCATTCCTGGTTCTGCTTGGGTTCCATTTTCCAAAAGGGACCTAGATAACATATTAAAAGTCCAAAGGAGAGCACTCAAGGAAGAGAGAAGATTCAATACTTCCCCAAGGGTCCAGCTGTTGAAGGAGCTAGAGGTATTCGGCTAAGGGGCAAATAAGAGTGAGAGGTGAGAGAAGAGAGGAAGGACACCTTAGCAGATTTTTAATATTTAGAGGACTTTTAAACAGAAGATACTAATTTGTTGCACCTTACCTCAGAAGTCAGGCCAGGAATCAAAAGCTGAACTGTAAGTAGGAATACAACATGGAAGTTAGTGAGCTCCCATTCACAAGAAGTGCTCAGGCAGAGACCACAATCTACCTGGCTGGGATATTTTATGGGATAATGAGCCATTGAATGACGATTGACCTGGAAGATAGAGCCTAAAGTTCCTCTTTGTTTTAGAAAGGTGAGCTTCCTTGGGCTCACGTACATAGGATCAGCCATAACAATCACATTATACTGTGTAGAAGAAATGCCAAGATTGAAAATCAGCAAGTTAAGAAAAAGCTGTCACTTGCTGGGACAAGATTCAGATATAAATTCTCATGCAGAAAAACCTGGGAGAACAACAATGAAGCAAAGACACAACCACATAAAATGTAAGCTATGCGATCTAAGCTCAAGATAGGACATGGAGAACCAAAAGAAAGGGCAAGGTTAACTGAAAATTCTGAAACCATCATCAATCCATCCTAGTTTAGAGAGATATTTCATTGAATTTAAGATATCGAATGAAACCTTTCAAGACCCTTTATTTGATAAATATATTATAGGAGACTTCTACTATAGGATTTATGTGGTTAGGTCCATATTTCAACAAGGCCTTTCCTGTAGATTTTTTTAAAGACATAAACTTCACAAATGCCACTCAAAAATTTCTTTCCATCAATACAGACCTTTCTCCAGCAGAATCTAAGAAGTGGTTATAACCCTTAACACCAGCAGCATGGACATAATGGCAGTCTCTCCTCCATGCTATGAAACTTCATGGTTGTGCTTTATTATGTCAAAAATCTGCACATCTCAATGGGTTTTCTGCACGTTCCAATGCACTTCAGTGATGATGTGGATCATTGCCATAACACATCATGACTGCTCTAATTATGGTTTCATTATAATGCACCACATCAGGGCTGTCGTAATGTCATGTCAGCACATAGTAAGAACAGTTATGCAATTATGTAATATCTATTAGAGTATGCAATGTAGGATGGAAAAAAGACTCGAGGAGTAACAATTAATGTAATGAAATTCAGTTTCTTCTTCAAAAAACTTTCCAATGTAAAAGTATCATTTCTTTTGTTTTTCATCCCCCAACCTAAATGAACACATCAAACACAGCTATTTTTTTTTAATTGGGCACTACTATGTAAATTTTTTTAAGAGATGGGGGTCTCGCTATGTTGTCCAGGCTGGAGTGCAATGGTTATTCACAGGTGTGATCATCATACACTATAGCCTGTAACTCCTGGGCTCAAGCCATACTCCTGCCTCAGCCTCTGTATAGCTAGGACTACAAGCACACACCACCATGCGCAGCACTACTATATAATTTATAATTTAATGGGTTTTTAAAATAAGCAAAATAAGAATAAAAAGAGAAAAGTCCTTGACTTTAGCTATTCTCCATATATAACAAAAGAATAAATTTACCTAATATATGCTACAAGAAATCCAGTAAAAATTTAAGTGTAGTAAAGTCCCCTGAAGGGTTACTACTATGCCAACTTCAAACACAACAGTCACACTCTTTTGTCTTCCTTAACTCTTGTGCAGACATAGCACTTTTTGCCTCATCCACTAAAACCTGATTGACCAGCCATGTCCAAAATAAACTATGATATTGAAATGAGATAAAGCATTGATATCCATACTTACACCCCTCAACTATGCCCATAAATATTCACTTGCCTTTAGTCTAGTTGCCCAAATCTACACAAATATCTATAAAAACAGAAATCTTATTTGTCCTGTAAATCTGAAGAACAAACTTTCAAAGTATGACAGCTATATCTTCTTTGGTTGACCATGGAGTATCTTGAATATTTGTGACCTTCAGAAAACCCTGAGTCAATGAATAGTTTTCTCAAATTAAGTGATAACGTGAAGTGCTGTCTGTTGTTTTAATATGCAGTCATAGAAGAATTTATATATCAAAGCTTACCACATATCTTTATAGCTGAATTACAGGCCTGTTCAATGCCAGTATTTATAATGAAAATGCTGATGAAGCCTAAACTATGGTTGTGTATGGTTGTGCAGCAGCAGCAGCAGCCATTTCAAATATAGATATATTTTTAGCATTAGGAGGCACCAACTTTGTTTAAATCTGGACTTTTTTTCTACAATTGCAAGTAATGTTAATAGCACACTGTAAATGTTAAGGCTAAGTGTGCAATGTCAAAATAGACTGGATCTCTCTGAAAATTGGAAATTCAGGCTTTTCAAACATAATCCAGATGTTTGGCTTTTATTCAGATTTCAAGAAAGAGGGAACTAATATGATATAAAATTCATACATGCATATTTCATTAGTGCCTTTTGTATTGCTGAATTAAACATTCTGAAACGTGCTTTTCCCAAATCACACAGAGTTTTAAACCAAAGCAGTTGCCAAGATGTTGCACACCTCAAAAATAACGCCAAATTAATTTCACAAGAAAGAGACTCTATATTTCTTATGTTAACTCTGTTGATAATGTTTCTTCAAAAAGATACCTTGCTTTCTTTCTGAGGATAAGAAGAAAAATGAGAAATAGAACACTACAGCCATTGTAGTTTATCAAAAAGGTGTTGCTGCAGAACATGGTAACTTTTGAAATCTAAAAGAATCAGTGGCCTAAATAAAGACTGAAAGCACTATTGTCCTTATTGTCACCATCAAAAAACTATCTTTTCAAGTTTAGTGCAAATAGGCATTCCCCAGGGACTAAGGATTCCCGCACTGAGATGCTGCACCCAGAATTTACCATGTGATATCAGGTGTTAAGACAGAGCTGATCAAAGCATTTCCAGGCTTGCCTGTTCCCAAAAAACAACTAAAATGCTATCATATCTTTATGTATTCACACTGTAACTTTTTTATAGGGTGTTTTTAACTTTTCAAAGGTTTTCACATCTGTAATCTTAATAGGTCGATAATGCTATGGAGTTTTTCTTGATGACTGCTCAAATCCCTGTATGGTAAAAATATTTGATGCCTTAGGCTACCTTTCAAGGGTATCTCTGGTGCTTTCACTTCATATAAGGACAAATGTGGTTTCAGAATTAGATTATAAGCTTCTGCAATGGACTGTATGAGGTCAGGGACCATGTGTTGTTCATTGCAATTCTTAGCATTATGGTTTAGATATAGGAGGAAGTTGGAAAATATTTTTTCATTTGAATTTCTCCCAAAAGAAAGTCAAGGTGGGCATACATCAGCTGTTGAAATATATGCCACATATAGTATTAGTGCACAGAAATGAGCACATTGTGATTGCCTTATTTATCTTTGAACTTCATTCTCTGTGAAAACTTCTTTGGTAAAACATCCAATACAGAAATATTATTCTCAATTTTCAAGTAGAAACCATGAATGAAGTTAATTGTTTTCCATGGACAGGAATGGTTAACAGAAGAAAAGCTTCTATAAAATCTATCAAAGGAAAGAGGAAGGTGACAGCAGTTCTTTGAATATTTTAAGGGCACCTTTCATGAGGCTATGTTTTCTCATAGCAAGAACATTCGATCAGGATGCAAGGAGCTAAGTCTAATTTCCAGCTCTAACACCAGTATGCTATAGACTTAAAAACCTTTCTGTTCTAGCTGCTCCCCCCTGCATTTTTGTTTATCTGGGGTCCTTACCCATATTTATCAGACAGATATTTTAAGAAAATTAATTTTAGAGATTTTAGGCTTAAAGCATTAAGCACTATTGCTCCATCCTCAGAAAGCTTGACCATCATTTCAATGGATTGTTCTCTGTTTTTGTTCTCCCATGGCAAGCCCATAGGGAAAGTTAGTAATATTACTTCTGTCTTACAGATTAAAAATTGATACAAAGAAGCTAAGTGACTTGCCCAAGGTAAGATAGTGCTAAAACCCAGAAATAGAATTTCAGGAGGAATATCAGCTTAGCTTGCTAGGTCATACTATTATTGCTCTTGAAAATGCATCTTTGGGTCTCAGTCCAGAAGTCAGAGGAAATTGGTAGACTCAGAGAGTATAATGTGAATAAGGTCAAGATCGCCATTCAAAGTGCCTTTGGAGTGGCCAAAACACACTTAAGAACCTCACACTAATAACTCTATGGCCAGATTCATTTTGGTGTGGGTTTATCTTCCCAAACTCCATAGATTTTACTTTTATTTTTATTTTTTGTAAAGACATGGTCTTGCTATGTGCCTAGGCTGGTCTTGAACTCCTGTCCTCAAGTGATCCTCCCACCTTGGCCTCCCAAAGTGCTGGGATTACAGGCGTCAGCTACCACACCCAGCCAAAAACTCCATAGATTTTTAATAGCATGAGATTGAAGCTAAAAGGGTAGATAGGAGCATTCTCACTGATAGTCACACCTGTCACTCAGAAGAATGACGGCTCACAGTTTAAAGAAGCTCTAGGGTACAAGTGCAAATTTATTGGTACAAACTAAGACCATAAAGAGCAAACTTTGGTTATGATAACTGCTTTTGAGCATTTTTTCCAGCTATGTATAGGAGTCTCCTATAAACATTCAGGGAAGTTTATTAGAATAGTTCCATCACATAGAAAGAGTGTGTGTGTGTGTGTGTGTATCTAATCACAAGAGACAAGAGTGATAAACATAAGGTGGAGCAAGAAGCAAAGATTTGGAGAAAAAAACGAAGGAAATGCATAGATGTATGAAGACAAAGTAATGAGTAAATAGGGAAAATTACAAAGGTTTAGCCAGATAGGGGAAACAATTACTAGTCTACAGAGAAACAAATCATAAAAAACTACGTAAAAATAAACAGCACTGCATAAAAGGAAGGAAATTACAGCTAGAGAGAAGGTATTCAGTGAATGACTTCCCTGAAATAATCAGATGAAAGAATATGATGACAATGACTTAAAAATTTGTATAAGGGCTGAAAAAATTCATTAAGAAGAGACTGGAACCAAAAGAAGCAGAAGTACAAGAATGTGACCATTTAACACAGCTTACAGCCACAACAAGGGATAACTTTTAAAGAAGAAATTGGTACTAAAACTTGGGATTTTGAGGATTTTCCCTAAGCACCATTGATAAGAGACCCCTTCACTGGGAACCACCAGCCCTGTAACTGTTACTTCTGCTTTTGTTCTATTGGTGGCTTGCCACATGATCCAAGGGAAGTAATTTCATATTTCCATGGTCATCCCATCTGTAAAATAGGGACGAAGATACTTGACACTTATCTACCACAGATATCTTAAGAAGTAAATAGAAGATGTTTATAAGAAATTTTAGATCTCTATGTAAAATGCACCATTAATAAAAAGTTTTTGATTTTAATACACATGACTTTTGTAATAAGATTTTTTGGCTTATTTGCAAGTAAGACTGTAAATTTCCCATTTTTTTTTTAATTTGTCTTAGAAATAATGTATTATAACTACTGTCTGGCTACATTAGAGAGTAAAATAAGTCACATTAGGGTGAAGTTATTGGAAAGGTAAACATTATATATATATTCAATTCCCATCTTTTGGAAAATACATCAACAAAGTGTTACTATTTTTTTTTTTTGACCCTTAATGAAGGGTGGAAGGAACATGTTGATATTACCCAGTAATACTACTCGTAAAACCTATACACACATAAGCATTTAATTACTCACTATATTATTGATTCTATAAACATGGTAACAGAAAAGGACCCATGCCAAACATTTTAATTTCTAAATCAATGAGATTCAAGAAGATTGGTTAAAAAAAAAAAAAAAGAAAGAAAGAAAGAAAAAAGAAAAGAAAAAGAAAAGAAATTAAAATATATACCTGGAATCAGACTGCCCATGTTCAAACTTTGTATGTATTGCTTACTGTATACTTGCCTGTGCATTACTTGCTCATCTGGTGATAATATTAATATTTAATTCATAAGGTTGCTGTGAGGATTGAATGAGCTAATATATGCAAAGATCCTAGAACAATTCCTCTTACATAATAAGCACTATATACAAATGTTTGTTCAAACTTTTTTAGCATGCAAAGTTGTATGCTAAGAAAATATGACCTTTGGCATAACTTTTTTCATCTCTTTTATGCCACTAGTTTGTATATTTGTACATATAACTTCACTAGATGAAACACTGAATATAGGAATCAATATTCAATAGAATGAAAAAAAAACCTTGCCTTTTATTGACTTTCATTGAATACATGGGATAGAAGCTATTATGATTTGTCAATGGTTTTGTAACAGAGTAGTTGCCCTTCCTCCCATAGATATGGAAGGGAAATATTGAGAGTGGGGAATATGTAACAGAGGGAATGGCCTGACAAAATGGCAAAAATATTTTCTGTCTCTTTAAAACACCCTCCACTCCTTTTTGAGAACTAAAGCCTGCATCCCTGCCACAGGGCAGTTGCTGGGAGGGGCAGGGTAAGTCTTTTGTTATTTGTGCAACAAGAGATGGCCCAGCCCAGACCTGGTAAAGGGAGGTCCTGGGTGGAGGTCAGAAGATTGTCTTCAGCTGAAATGGGACATCAGCATCATCAACTGTAGTTGAAACAGTAATTGCCTGAAGCTGAGAACCCATCTTTTAAAAGCTCTGTATTTCTGCCTATTGGGAGGGACAATGGCCTTTCAGACAGGAATCTCCATCCTCCCTCTTTGCCAGCAAAGTAATAAAAATTCTCTTTCCTCCTCACCAAACCACCACTTGTCCTCGTTCTCATGGACAAGTGCCAAGCTTTCAGTAACAGTTTTTCATTCTTCTCCAGTATGTCTTCCTGGTTTTGGTTAAGTCCTAGGAGCAGGTCAAGCTAATTTCCAGATCTGAGATTTTTTTCCTTCATTGCATTCCTCTACAATGCACCTATCTCCATCCCACTTATTTAATTTTTATCCAGCAAGGTCCAGTTTCAGTATCATTTCTTCCATAAAGACTTTCTAAGAAGACAAGCACTTATTTTTCATATCACACGAATTTGCTATCTTTGCTATTATTTCATGTTTTTTTGGTTTTACTTTTCCAAATGGATTATAAATTACTTACAGAAAAGAATAATCTTCCTTTCATTTGGTTTTCCATAGCATACCATAATATCTAATAAATGCCTATTGCCTCATCCTCATATAGTCACTAATAAAAGATAACATCATTCCTTACTCCTTTTTTAAAAAGTACAGGTGGAATTATTAGACTATTAATTCCTAATATATGTACTAGGACATATGAACTATGTAATTCTCAAAACATATGTGAGAAAATAAGAGATTAAGGTAGAAAATATCTTTGTGCTTAGGCATGCAGAAAGTAATGCAAATTTCATAAGTTGTTAGTTGCGTTTGATACCAATTAGTGCAGTTTGCAAAGTATAAAAACTTGTAATCAATTTTTCCCCAAGCAAATATGAATCTGCTTTCAACCATACAGATCTCCAGAGAAGTAGCCCCAGTAGGGAATTTGAAATTAGACTGATTGCCTGTCACTAGGTCTCCCAGGGTAGACTTCGAATTCAAATGTGAGCCTGTTCTTTACCAAAATGCCTTAGGGACCGTTTAGGTCCTTTCCTCATAGACAGCTAAATGCCTTTAGCCATATTTGCCGTGACATCCAATGTGACAATTCAAATATTTATAAACCAGCAATGTGTATACCACAATACAAGCAGAAGGTTAAGAATAGGTTGCTCATATGATATGAAATGACCCATTTTCCATGGAAATACAAGTGAATACATCTTTTTTATGCTGTGAAAAAAACTGAGAAGCATTTGGTAATGAAGCCTAAAGAAAAAGATAGAAAAATTAAAATATGTAGAAAATAAGATATTAAAGAGAAAGCTGAACTTCCATGAGAGTCTTAGCAAAAGACACTGTAGAGAATCCAAATGAATAGTTATCTACCATTGAATAAAAGTAAAATGTAAAGGAAAGTATCTAAAAGGTTTCATAAAATATGTATTTATGACACTATTTGAAATGAACAAAACAATAGTATGGCATTTAGGAACTACACACTTTTAATTTCTTTTTTTTGAGACAGGGTCTCGCTCTCTCACCTTGGCTAGAGTATAGTAGCATCACCACAGCTCACTGCAACCTCCATCTCCTGGGCTCAAGTGATCCTCCTGCCTTGTCCTCCCAAAGTGCTAGGATTACAGGCATGAGCCACCCCACCCGGACTTTCATTATTATTATATCTGTTATGGTGATCTGTGATTAGTGATTTCTGATGTTAATATTGTAATTGTTTTGGGGTGCCACAAGCCACACCCATATAAGACAGGAACTTAATCCATAAATGTGTGCTCTGACTGCTGCACCCATCAGCAATTCTCCCATCTCTCTCCCTTTCCTTGGGCCTCCCTATTCCCTGAGACACAAGGATATTGAAATTAGGCCAATTAATAACCCTACAATGGCCTCCAAGTGTTCAAATGAAGGATAGCCTCAGGTCTCTCACTTTAAGTCAAATGCTGGAAATCATTAAGTTTAGCGAGGAAGGCTTGTTGAAAGCTTAGATGGGCCAAAAGCTAGGCGTCTTGCGCCACTTAGCCAAGTTGCGAATGCAGAGGAAAAGTTCTTGAAAGAAAATAAAAGTGCTACTCCAGTGAACACACAAATGATAAGAGAATGAAACAGCCTTACTACTGATAGGGAGAAAGTTTGAGTGGTCTGTATAGAAGATCAAACTAGTCACAACATTCCCTTAAGCCAAAGTCTAACTCTCTTCAATTTGGTGAAGGCTGAGAGAGGTCAGGAAGCTGCAGAAGAAAATTTGGACACTAGCAGAGGTTGGTTCATGACGTTTAAGGAAAGACAGCATCTCTATAACATAAAAGTGCAAGGTAAAGCAGCAAATGCTGATGTAGAAGCTATAGCAAGTTATTTAGAAGATCTGGCTATGATCGTTGATGAAGGTGGCTACACTTAACAGATTTTCAATGTAGACAAAACAGCCTTCTATTGGAAGAAGATGTCATCCAGGACTTTCCTAGCTAGAGAGAAGCTAATGTCTGCCTTCAAAGCTTCAAAGAACAGGCCAACTGTGTTGTTGGGGCTAATACAGCTGGTGACTTTAAGTTGAAGCCAATGCCCCCGACCAGTCCAAAAATCCTAGGGTCCTTAAGAATCATGCTAAATCTACTCTGCTTGTGCTCTATAAATGGAACAACAAAGTCTGGATGACAGCACATCTGTGTATAGCATGGTTTACTAAATATTTTAAACCCACTGTTGAGACCTACTGCTCAGTAAAAAGGTTCCTTTCAAAATATTACTGCTCATTGACAATGTACTTGGTTACCCAAGAGCTCTGATGGAGATGTAGAAGGAGATTAATGTTGTTTTCATGCCTGCTAACACAACATCCATTCTGCAGCCCATGGGTCAAGGAGTAATTTTGACTTTCAAATCTTATTACTTAAGAAATACATTTTTTAAGGCTACAGCTGCCATAGATAGTGATTCCTCTGATGCAGCTAGGCAAAGTAAATTGAAAACTTTCTGGAAAGTATTTACCATTCTAGATGCCATTAAGAACATTTGTCACTTATGGGAGGAGGTCAAAACATCAACATTAAAGAAGTTTGGAAGTTGATTCCAACTCTCATGGATGACTTGGAGAGGTTCAAGGCTTCAGTGGAGTAAGTAACTGCAGATGTGGTGGAAATAGCAAGAGAACTGGAACTAAAAGCAAAACCTAAAGATATGACCAAATTGCTTCAATCTCATGATAAAACTTGAACAGATGAGTTGCTTCCTATGGATGAGCAAAGAAAGTGATTTCTTGAGATAGAACCTACTCCTGGTGAAGATACTGTGAACACTGTTCAAATGACAACAAAAAATTTAGAATATTCCACAAACTTAGTTGATAAAGCAGCAGCAGAGTTTGAGAGAATTGGCTTCAATTTTGAAAGAAGCTCTACGGTGGGTAAGATGCTATCAAACAGCATCACATGCTACAGAGAAATCATGGAAGGAAGGGTCAATCGATGCGTCAAACTTCAGTGTTGTCTTATTTTAAGAACTTGCCACAGCCACCCCAACCTTCAGCAACCACGACCCTGATCAGTCAGCAGCCATCATCACGGAGGCAAGACCCTCCATCAGCAAAAAGATTATGACTTGCTGAAGGCTTAAATGATCATTAGCATTTTTTAGCAATAAAGCATTTTTAAATTAAGGTAAATACATTTTTTAGACATAATGCTATTGCACACTTAACAGACTACAATATAGTATAAACACAACTTTTGTACGCACTGGGAAACCAAAAACTTTGTGTACCTCACTTTATTGCCATAGTCATGTTATTGTAGTGGTCTAGAACTAAACCCACAATATCTCTGAGGTGTGCCTGTATTATATTTACCCATGAGTTTGTTCTGTTAGCCTTTGAAATTAAGTCCTAAAATTCTGATTTTGCCAGATTGCTTATAGGCAAAGACAATTACTAATTGAAGTAATCTTTGATTCTTTTCACCAAAGAGAGAATATTGAAGTTGGAATGGACCTTAGATACACTCAGTCTGTCCCCCTCACTTTATAGATGAAGAAAATGAGACCCGAGAGGACAACAATAATTGCCCGAGGGGAATTTGGCCTTCCTTCTCCAGGGCTTTATCACATGGTTTTCTCAATCTTCCTTTACTAACACTGGTCTTTAGCAAAGCTTAAAAATAAGATCAAAGAAAACCTTGAGGGGATCTATACAATAAAATAACATAAACTGGGGCATTGAGATGGAGATCCATTTATTCCCTTCAAGAGAAATTAACATGGAGATCTAAGCATCAGTGGCCTTTGTCTTTTCCTGAGAAAGCTTTAATATCGGTTAACCCTGTATACATATGAGAGTGGGACTGAGTCATGGTAAAGCTATTAGAGTGATAACTAAGCTTCTATTAAAAATCCACTTTGGTGTATGTACAAGTATGCATTTAAATATTTTTATTTTGTTTTTAACGTTTTTTTTTAATTGTTTCTAAGTCTGATCAAGCATTCATTTTCTAAAAATGTCAGTGTGAAATTATTTATGTTTCAGGGCCAAAAATGAAATGTAGGGTTCATAGAGCAATTTCAGAGCAGTCAAGTAACCAGAGAAGTGCCATAAGAGCACAGTAACAACCAAAGTTGGAAGAAGTGTATAAGATCCACTTTTTGATTTTCTTTGGGTCCCACAAGCACAATAGAGCATAGGAGGCCATCTGGTGGTGAAATGAACCAATTAACCATTTAATGTTACACTGAAAAGCAGCAAAACCGGAGAGTTTGGGTTGTTACAAAAGGAAAACTAACAGACATTATTGTAACACAGCAGACAGAAAACTGAATTGGGAAGTCATCCAAGTCTGTAGAATAATGTATATTCCTAAAGTGTTACCATAGTAGTTATTATTTATACCAGGGATTGACAAACTTTTTCAGTGAAGATCCAGATAGTAAATAATAAACTATGCTGACCATATGGTCACTGTTCAAACTACTCAACTCTACTGCTGTAGTGTAAAAGCAGCCATAAATACTATTTTAATGAATGTGCCTGGCTGTGTTCCAATAAAACTTTATTTAAAAAATGAGCTATGGGCTGGATTTGACCTGTAGGCCAGTTTGTCAACCCCCGATTCTGTATTACGTATTGAGCTCATACTATTTACCAAGCACCAGGTGAACCCCTTACATATATTACCTCATTGACTCCTTAAAATAGCCTTTCAAGGTGGGTGTTATTATTCCCATTTCCTAGGTTTGAAAACTGATGCTTAAAATGTTTAAATAATTTGGTGGAAAATGCACTAAACTCCTTCTACCTTAGAAATGCTTTGTGTAGCCTCATGACCATGTTTTTCTCTGTGATTGCACACATTTGTTCTGAACCCCCCTCCCACTTATCTTGCAGAGGCTGCTTTTGGTTTCATGGTGACTTTGCTCCTGTTTCTCCACCTCATGTTCCCTTGAAATGTTGTTTGTCTCTTACCATCTCTTTCTCCATCACTTCTTTTATGTTTAAAAACTTTATGTCAGTTTTTATAACAACAGATGTAAGCAAGCATGAAAAAGAGACAAAAGCAATGTATTAAAAATAGCCACATATACAACAATAAGCCAAGGAAATTGTCATACTGTGTATGCTCCAAATGGAATGTGAGCCAAAAACACAACACTCACTCTTACATAAATAATATATCATGTATCCGGTGGGAAAAGAAACTCTGTCCCTAAATGGAAAGAGGATTTTTTTGGTCCATTTTTATGTCATTGTCTTTTTCTTTTTAAACTCTTTTTTATTTTTTTAAGGTATACACTACAGGTCATACCATCTCAGGCCACAATCCCCTTCCAAACCATCCATGAACTATTTTATTAACTGTTAATAAAAGAGAGTTGAAAAACCTGCTGGAAAAATCCATGGAGCTTGTTAAAGCCCCTCAAATATATGGATTTACCAGCAGTCTCTCAATATTAGCATATTTTTTCCTACAAAAGAGGATGGAAGTGGTTTCAGATAGATGGAATATAGACAAAACTGAAATAAATGACTTTTTAAAAAATTTTAACTTAAAAGGAAAACTGCAAAAGCTTGTGAAATGTGACTATGAAGAAAACAGAAGAGGTTTAATTACAGAGCATGGATTCTGGCTGATTTGACAATTAAACCTAACAACAGAGGGGATTTACACTAGATACAAGAAGAATTTTGGGGCAGGGAAAGTTGTTAAACATTTTAGTGGGAGGTTGTGGAATTCCCTCTGGAAAGATCTTTAATGGAGGACAAATTCTCTCCTATCTGAAATGGATTAAAAAAACAATCCTTGAAAGAGAGGGAATGAAATTAAGATCCTTTTGAGGCCACTTGCAGTCCTGAAACTCCACTGAAATTCTCACCTTCCGTTGAACTAAGTAACTGTACAAAACCTCTAAGAGATTAACTTTGGAATACTCAGGAGAAAGTCATTAAGCAGGTGATTCAATTCAGAAAGTATTTATTGAGTGCCAAATATCACCTAGCCCTGGGAAGATGTCCACCCCAGCAGGGCACAGGTCTGAGCAGCACCGTGGACAACAGACAAGGAATACAATTATTCACTTCAGTTAAAAATTTAAAAAAATCTTTGTGCTCCAATCAGCTTTCTGGAACTATTTCCTGAACTTGGTGAGCTCAAAACTCCCACAAGAGCTGGCTGTCACGTGAGATTTCTGGCAGTACTCATGGTATCCCTGGATCTTTTTGTAAACAGAAAAGGCTTCTGACAGTGTTTCCATACTTTATTTCTTTTTCTAACCCAAACTTGGATGGATAGAGCCTCATGAAATTATCATCAAAACATGGATTATAAGATGCTAGCCAAATTTGAATTCTTTTGCTAAATTTCCATGTTGTAGAAAAAGATTTCAATTAGCTCAACCCTAGAGATTCATTTATACTTAAGTCTGAGTGAACATGAGGATTTTTACTTGTGGTTTATAAGACAACCATTGTTTCACAGAATGGGTCTTCAGTACTACCAGGCAGATGAGAGTGAGGAAGAGGAGGGAAAAACCGTAGACAGGAACGTTTATCATGCATATTTTTAAATCTCAGTGTGTCCCAGCTGAGGAAAGCTGAGGAGGAAGGACATCATCATGATGGACTTGGATTAAAGAGCCAGCCCAAGGCCAAGTCCCTTATTGTTTTTCTCACCCCCTTCATGATTACAGTTTTAGAAATACACACTCATCTGAAGTCATACATAATTTTCTGTGATGAATGTGTTAGTAAACTCTCCTGCCAATTATGGTACAAGAACAAATCGTGCCAATAATGACTGTTCATGTTCACCTATTGTTTGATTTTTAGATTTTACATCTGCATGGTACATGTTATCCTCATATGTATAAATAATCATTCTGGTAGGTTTCTAAATAATCAAGAATACATCAGAGAATGCTATGGTTTGAGAGGTTAGAGAGTAGCCATAGAATTATGGCAATTAATTGGGCATTTTTGTACCATTTATGTCTCAGAGATGGGTGTCGTCCTTCCCTTCCTCTCTCCCTCTTTCTTTCCCTACCACTCTCTCTTTCTCCCTGATTATCAACCTGGCCAAGACTGAGTACACTTAGTATTAAGAACTTTATTTATCGCATTTTGGTTTTCTAAGAAGAGGGATTTTTATTTTTGTTTTATATACAATATAAAAGGCCACAAAGTTTTAGACTTAATTATCACAGGATGAAAATAGGATTGTTTTCTTGAAAAAGTAATGAATTGATAGCATAGTTCTGATTAATAGAGTTTAACTAATTATTGAATAAGCCTTGTTGGAAATATGTTTTTCAACATATATTTAGTTTCTATTATGTGCCAGGCATTGGAGATATATTAATAAGCAATCAATAAACAGACATGAACCCTGCCCTCCTATAGTGTAGAGTCTAACAAAAATTATAAACATTCATTCTTAAATTTGGTCCACAAAGTCCAAATCTACCATCATTATTTAAAAATATGCATTTAATTAATAACCAAGTACTCACAGCTAAATTATCCTCAAGGAGGGCTTTCTCAGAGAAACACTTGTCAGTGCTGAAAGGAATAACACTGTAATGAAGGTAGCAAAAATCCAATATGCCAAGATTTATAATATAGAGATGTGCTCCAGACTGAAACTTGGCATATATGAAGGAATTTTATATAGCTGTTTATATATGCATGATTTAAATGTCTTAGGACTAAAAGCATATCTGGTTCAAGGAATCTGGATTCATCCAAATTCAGTCCTGGTGAAATATTTTTTAATTAAATAAGTTAATAGTTTGTGCGTATATATGTACACACACAAATGTGTGTGCATAAGTACATTTGTGTATGGGTACCTCTTCCACAAACTTCCCAGTTTTCATTGGTTAAAATGAGATGACAAGGAGAATATAAAAAATCATAAATTTTATTTATGCAAATGTCTATAAGCATATGGAATGAACTACTTAGGAAAGCAGCTGAAATAGGAAGTTCAGATGAGTTTTGGGAGGGTATAGATATCCTTCTGGAGAAAAGCTAGAGCTCTGTGGTTCAAGAAAGTTTAGAAGTAAAATTGAAATCAACCCAAAAGCAATAAGGGTATTAGCCTGGCTGGTTCTTTCCTAGCTTCAAGAAAAAGAAAAAAATATACATACACACACACACATTTATATTTACATATGCATGTGTGTGCAAGTGTGTGTCTGTGTGTTTTGTGTCTTATGTAAATAAACCAAGGTTCAGCAGGAAGACCACACCTTCCCTCTTAGCTTACCCCAGCGTGGCTCATTAGGGATAGAGTGTTGCAGAAGTGCCTAGTTTAGAATGTATGAGCTTCACAAATGCCCACATTATTAAAAATATGCTTAGGAATGCCCTTGTTTCTGAGAACTGAAATTGCTTCCTCAACAGGACTGGAAAATGGTTTTTCTGCAAATGATAATCCTGTGGAGTATCTCTCCATGGGGATCCTTCTTCAGTAACTTCCTTTGGCAATAACAGGATCCATGAGGTTGAATCCTCCTAGGGCAATTCTGCCTTTAGTGCATTACCCAAAAAGCATAAATATTTTCAGCCTTAGCTTTCCCAAATCTGACAGAATACAGGAGGCCCCAGGTGAGGCTCAACATGGCAACACTTCCCCAGGGTGCAGAGGTGCTTAAGAAAGTATGGGAGCTTTCACAGAACAGTCTGATGATTAGCTAAAGAGCCAACCCAAGTCCATCATGTTTTCTTTGCAGATGTACCATTAACATTTCTTTCTCTTTGCCATAGTGAAGGAATATTTAAGAGGGTGGTTGCTTCATTAGTCTAAATCCTGGAGTAAGGACAATGCCAAGTACAACCAATAGCCAACCAGTGATGCACATGTATTATAGTATGCATAAGAAATATATCTTTCCAGCTTTAAGCCTCTGAGATTTGGGGATTGTTTGTTATCTCAGCATACCCTAGCCTAACTTGATTAAAAAACCGGTTCTGTTATCGTTTAGGCTACAGAACCTAACCTCTTAACCTCTCTGTGTTTTAGGCTCAGAGTCTATGAAATAGGGAAAATAATCCTTGTGAGCATTAAATAAGACAATGTGAATAAGGCATTGATATAATTAAATAGTAAGATTTGACTAATGTTAGTTTCTCTCTCCCTCCATTCTACTCCCATCCCATACCACACAAACACACATGCACGTACACTTCCCTTTTTATCAGATGGTGAAGGAGACAATAGCTGGTTTTGGTCCCTTAGACACTGTTATGAGATAAGGACAAAAAGGAAGGAAGTTGCTGAGTTTATGTGTGAAAGCACTATGGCTGAGCTTTTCCTCGTGTTGTTCACTACCTATTCTGAATAGATACAAGGGCTTCTTTTGAAATAACTAAAACATTATTTAGGTACTTTCTAGCCTCACTTTCCTGCTTTAGGAATACATGCATGAAATTCTAATAAACTGGAAAAACTAGAATGATGATAAAGACAAAATATTTAGATTCAATAGCATATATATCTTATACGCTTCTTTGTGGCTAGAGTTATGATTACCAATGACTTCCTGATATAATTACATGGAACATTAAGCATAACATTTATCCTTTTTATATCAACTTCCATTTGTCAATGATAATACTTGGTTTTTATCTTTAAACTTTGGTACTTTTTATTAAAAAAAAAAAGCAAAATAAATAACCCCCAATTCATACCATGGTTGTCTGTGAAGTTTAATCACACATCTATATTTTCTTTCCAGCTTCAAACCAGATTAGCTCCAATATGAATATAACCACTAAAGATAAGTAATTTAAAAATAGGAAATGCTAAAAAGTAGGTGAGAGACATATCCATGAAGTCATTGACCTGAAACATATACATATTATTATGTAGTTCAGGAGCCAAAGATGGCAGTGAACCAAATACCCTTTCTTATTAGGAATTTAAATATTCTTCTAATTTATTTTATAGAAACCAGAAAGGAATTTACAAATATCTGGGGTTAAAGCCAAAGCTCTCAGCTTAACAAAGGAGGGAACACTGCACATTCCCATCTAATTAAGTAAAAGTCATTTTTCAAAAAATTAAAGACAAATTTTTTGCAATTTAATCCAAAATTTTATTAGCAAACTCTGATGATTATCCTGATTGCAATTAATAAAATCTCCCAAACAGGTCAACTCATTTAAGTGCTATCTGTAATCATTTGGATTTTAACATGATGGCTACTACTTATTACCCTGAAACCAAGCAGCACAATGAGATATTGATTACTTCTAACCTTTAGATCCAAAGATTCAAGAAAGGTCAGAGGAGGGGAACACCCTACCTCTCTTGGCTGGCAAAGGGATAGCCTTCAGGAGAATTCAAATGATTCCCATTGGCTAAGTAGATCCAAGATTAGTTTATTCTCTGGGCTGACAAGAAATGATGATGCTTTTAAAAATAACACTCAGCACATATTTAGCGAGTGTTGCATTTATATAACCAATGGCCTCAGATGTGCTTCACATCACAGCAAGTCTCAGGCTGTTAACCCTTTACCAAGTTTTGTTTGTGGAAGCATCTTTAATGAAACGAGATAGTAAATGCAGTAGCTTTTATTGGAAAAAAAAATCATCTCATTAAACTAAGATCTCTTGGTAGGTTCCAAAAGGCTGAATACAATCATTGGCCGCTGGCATTTCTTTTGGTTTTCTTTTTCCATGACAGCATTTAGAAATATTTTTCACATTTGTCCCACTAAAAAGCAATGAGTTCTAGGTAGGGTCCAGCAGAATTACAGGCAAGAGAAACATAACTGTTATGTGTTAGATTAATTTGCAGAACACTTGGCATTATTATTGCCAAGTCGTCAAATTGTTCCAAGTTGTTCCGGAAGGTTGTTATTAATAGTATGTTTTCTGAGGAAAGTTCTGTCTACTTTTGGAACTGCATTTCTGTTGCCAAGGAAACTCCTTTAAGCACAGTTTTCTAGGAGCACACTGCTGCTTTTGTTTGCCAGTGTCCTATTCATATCATCTAAGTAAGCGTTTTACATGCTCCAGCCTTCAGTCCCAAATGTTGAAGTTTTAGCCCATTTAAGTTGCTTTTTCAAACATAGCTAATGCCTGTTATGATTTCCCCTTGCTCCCTTTCTCCCCTCTCCAGCTCTCCTCCCTCCATCCAAACCCCCTCTCTCCCCACCTTCTTCCCACTCTCCCTTCAATATGCCCAACTCTTACTATTCAAGGTTTATTTTTTTAAACAGTTGCATTAGGGCAGATAGTTTTCACAAGTTTTTGATAAATTAACTTTAATTTGAATAATAATTCCATAGGTTGTAGCATTAGTCCTTCAAGTGTTAATTATCTTTTCACTCTAAAATTAATGTAGTCATTTCCTACTGACTCCTCTACCCCATTTATTGAAGTGCTGAGGAAAACATGTCATTGAGTCCTGAGCCAGCCCTGTTGTTGTGATTAAGCGTGGTCACATGGCCCATCTCTGCCAAAAGGAGGGCCCTGAGAAAAGGTGACAAAGACAGTGATTTCCTGTCAGCAAAGAGTACGACAGGGCTGTCTAGAAGTGATGCAAATGAGGGGAACTTTCCCCACGGCTTGTTTGATCCACTCTAGGCCAGAGCCGGCCGGGCCAGGGAGAGAGGGAGCGGCACAATGCCTCGGAGGCCAGCCCAGAGAGCCAGCACACCTTCCGGACAGTAGCTCACCCGCTAGAGACAAAAACTGCTGGCGGGGCTTCCCTTCCTTGCCCCTCCACACACAGAGCCAACTATTTCTTGGCATCCTATTCTCTTAACGTCTTTTTTTTTTTCTTTTCAGAAAAGTGATTCAAGTAGGAATTATAGGCTCCAGCATGAACAGTGTCTCATACACTGCTCAGAAACCACATTCATCTACTTTTTTTCTCCTGAACATTTTCAGGATGAGTTTTGCCCTCTCTCAAAAAAAAAAATATATATATATATTTATATACACACACACACACATAATTCAAGTATTCATAGCAAATAATGATTCATCAAAACTCAAATTAATATGACAGTTAATCTAAGGACTTTTCGAACTTTAATGAAAATGGAACAACAAATTCATTTCTAGATAAGCAGTGGAGACAGCCTAGGTTTTTCCATTCTGATCACTTTAAAAATGACCAGATAATGTTATTTGAAATATTATAATGACTTTAAGCATATTCTTCTTATCTTAATGGAGTTTTAATCTAACATACAATTAAGCTATACAATTAATCTACCAGGAACGAGGTAAAAAATTATCATTAAGTTCTTGTGCCTGATATATTTGGTACATTTTTACCCTGACTGCTTCAATAACTAGTAATTCGTTTCATTTTGAACAATCAAGGTAGAGATGTAAAACTCGGTACTAAAATCCCAATATAAGGCTTAATTAACAGAATTTAATTTTCTGATGCATACTTCTATTCTATACACCAACATGTGAAACTTCTTTTTTTTTAAAGCTAAGAAAGCTATTTTAAGTCTGGCTACTATGACTAGGACTATGAACCAGCCTAGCGTTACATTTTTAGGAGCTGAAGTTCAGTCATAAGGATATCAAGCCATATCTGAAATTATTTAGATAAATCTGATCCACAACAAAATAAGAGATTTATTCCAGAGGATTGAAATTTGTGAATTTACAAAATATAGGAACAGCATGTTTAATCTGTTTTCTGTGATCAGTTCTTATCTATGACAACATCATTTTGGCATCAATAGTTATAAAAGTAAGTCAACTATGTCCCATTTTTCTTCTTTTACTCTATATTTCTTATTCCTCAGAATTTCTAATCCAATTCCATACACATTTCTTTTAAAAGTCATAATGCTATCTTTAAACACACACCCAAATTCTCTAGAGTATCATTTTCCCCTACTCCTTTAAAATTTACCCTTTTCTCTGTTATCTGTTTTTTTCTAAACCAATTCTTTCATTGTTTGTTTGTATTTTTTTTTAGCATTTTCTTATCTATTCATCCATCCTCCCATGATTTTTTTTATTTCAAAATATTAGGGGGGTACAAATGTTTTTGTTACATGGATAGCTTTTATAAAGTTTAAGTCAGGGCTATTAGTGTGCCCATCACCCAAATAGTGTTCGTTGTACCTGTTAGGTAGGTTTTTACTCCTCCCTACTTCCCCCCTCCCCGCTTCTTGATTTCCAGTGATTTTTACTTCTCTCTGTGCCCATGTGTGCCCATTGATTAATTCCAAATTATTAGGGAGTACATGTGGTATTTGTTTTTCTATTCCTGAGATACTTCACTTAGGATAATGGTCTCCATCCAAATTGCTGCAAAAGGCATTAATTCATTTCTTTTTACGGCTGAGTAGTACTCCATGGTATATAGATACCACATTTTGTTAATCCATTCATGAATTGATGGGTACTTAGATTGTTTCCACATCTTTGCAATTATGAATTGTGCTGCAATAAACATTTGAGTGCAGGTGTCTTTTTGTTAAAATGACTTTTTTCCTTAGGGTAGATACCCAGCAGTTAGGATTGCTGGATCAAATAGTAGGTCTACTTTTAGTTCTTTGAGGAACCTCCATACTATTTTCCATAGAGGTTGTACTAATTTGCATACCCATGATTTTAATTTACTCCTTTGCTTTTTTTTTGTTTGATTAACTTTGTATTTTAACTGTTTTTCTTTTTTTAAATGCTCATATTTCTCTCTCACTTTTCTAATAATCTCTTCTTTTCCAATATATAATATTGATGTCCTTTCTTATTAATCCCACCTAGCCAAACTATTATTTAAAGGAGCCACCTTTTGGTGAGAGCCGTCTGTAAACATTACCTGGCAACAGAGTCAGAAAAAAATAAATAATTCACTTGTTGGAAGTATTATGGTTAGAAACTTACTTTTAAGAAATATTATGGTTAGAAATTTTTTTACCATACCATTCTAAGCCCTTATATAAAAAAATCCTAAAAGAAAATGTTTTCGTATCTAAGCATCAAAATAAACTCAATTTCTTCAAAGAAAATATTATGCTTTTTTTCATGGAAAGTGCAAATTCTGCAATTAAGCACATTTCTCTCTGTGCTTTCACTACCTGGAAACTCAAACTAAAATTTTGGGATCATCTTTAGTAATTGTATAGGACTTTACAGTCTATGTGCAGGCATATTAACTCTCCTCACAGAAGAGTTTTGTTTGTATTTTCCCCGGTTCTGTTTTATATTTATAATTTTAAAATATTTTTATTATTTCATGTTGGTTCTTATAAACAACCTCAAATTCATAGCAGGGTAAAAATGTAATTGATCTGTTTAACAACCATTATATTATTAGCAAAATGAATGGTCCTTTTCCTTTTACAGACAGGACATGTTTGGATAGCACTTATACTAATGGAGAAAGATAAAGGAAACTTGCATTTTTCTCGCAAAAACCAGAACCACCTGAGTAACAAATCTTCAAAATTAAATATAAAATATTCAGTGTAAGTTTCCTGAAAGTATAAAGGTCTTAGTTGATGTGTGTACTTATTCACAGCATTTTTAAACTGGAAGGCTTATTTTTAACCCCTTAGAAATCATGTATAAGTAATATGTTGCTTAACGACAGGGATATGTGCTGAGAAATGCAATGTTGGGCGATTTTGTCATCATATAAACATCAGAGAGTGTGCTTACACAAACCTAGAGAGTATAGGCTACTACACACCTAGGCTATATGGTATAGCCTATTGCTTCTAGGCTATAGACCTATTTGTAGCATGTTACTGTACTGAATACTGTAGGCAATTGTAACATAATGGTATTTGTGTATCTAAACATAGAAAAGGTATAGTAAAAATATGGTATTATAATCTTATAGGACAACTGTTATATATGTGGTCTGTTATTGACCAAAGTGTTGTTATATGGTGCATGACTGTAATCTAATATTTTATTGATGAGCAGCAGCTAAGCTATTCACTCAAGGAAGAGATCCATAAATGTGGTGTTTTAGCAAGCTTCATGCTATCTGAAAACAACTTTTGTTCAATTATAACAATAATCACCAGCCTGCAACTTTTGAATTTGGCCCTTGAAATTAACCCTTGGACTCTGGAATCCCACACCAACCTAGGATCACTAGGAGCTCTGTCATCTGTGCTCTGTAGGTAGCAGAGATCTGGCAGTACTTTGTGCATGGATAAGAAGCCCCAGACAAGACACACCCTCACAGTACTACAAAGTCAGCAGTAACTGCTGGGGAGGACAGGACAGTAGCAACAGCAGCAGCCTGGGCCACAACTCTATGATTGTTGAAATGCTTCCAGGTCACTCTGTCTATAAAATTTATAGGATGGGGGAGGAGGTGTCTTGAGCTTCCCCGAGCCCAAGAATAATGCCACCTTTGATCTGTAGAAATGAAAAAAATGTAGCTTTTCCTTCACAAGTGGGTTTTAAATATTTCTCCATTAATAGTTAATGCACATGCAGACCAGCAGAGTGACAGCTCCCTGTGATTATGAATTCTGGCTGCGTAACTCTAGTCCAAATAGGAGCTGAACTTGCAAAATCATGGTGGTTACTTTTGACAAATTAAATTGTCCTACTTAGGAAGGTAGGAGGAATGAAGAGAAAGAAAGTGATGGAGTGGGAAAAAATCCTCCTTGGAGGTAATTCTCTTCTCTTGAGGAAGAAAAAACAAGAAAAGACTACATTTGTGTTTTCTAGGCTGACGATACTGCCAATGTTTATAAAAAATAGGTACAGAAGGTCCCTATTCAGAGGTAAGGCAAGACAGAAGCAGAAAGGGAAGACATTGGCAGTATGACTCACTGTCTCAAAACAAGAAAGAAAGTACATTAAAGGGAATGGGTAGTCTTTAATAAGAATTAGGTTGCTCTTTAGACTCTGCAGTTTAAAATTAATTCAAAAAAAGTCTTAAATTTCTAACAACATGAAAATAACAAGAAATGGTTTAAATAGAAAATTCACTTTATAGCCCATTGTAGTATTAAGGTTTCTAAATTATGTCAGGTTGTATCAATGCATTCTTTGCCTGCTAAATCCAATTCTTTGCCTTTATAAGTTCCCTGTATATTTTGCTGGCTTTGAGTAACCAAAATATCACAATAGGTGCCCCCCTCAGGAGGCCTGCTGAGTAAATAATCTGCGGTATTTATCTGTAGTTTCATATCTAGTTAAGGTCAACTGATTTTTTAGTGGAGAGCAGAATATAAAAATAGATAGGTAAAGTAAGGAAGGTAGTGCCTAATGTTGAAAATACTAAATAAGGTTAACCTCACTGACAACCGTCTTGCCAGATTTCCTCTAACCCTACATTTCCAAATGTGTACCTTGGGGATCAACCTAGGACAAATGCATGAATCTGGGTCTGGGCACAATTTTCTATGCCAGGAAAGGAGTTGAGTGATAAAATCCACAGAGCCACCCAGGGAGAGGAGAACAAAACTTTTGAATGCTATAATAGCAAGAATAAAGATTCAATCCTGGTTTATATTTCCTAGGATTTTACCATCACTCAGCTGAAGATCTTCCTTAAAAGTTTCACCTTCATAGTTTTCATTAATATCAAGGATCATGAGCTTCATTTCCATCCTTAATTTTTTAGCGCAATAACTATTAGTTTGAAATCAACTAAGTAAGGTGTTTGTTCAACAATGTATAGAACACAAGTACAAGGCATTTTTCTTGGTGTTCTACAAGTATTTTAAGAAATGAAGATGATATAGGTAGGTTGAGATGGACTAGAAATGCTGTGAAATGGGTTGCATGTCCCATTGAGTTGTCACAATAACTGGAGAACATGAATAGTAAATGTTCTGTAGTGCAAAGGACAGTCCCACAAACTAACAAAAAGTTGGGTTGTTCCACATGTCAATGGTGTCCTTAGTAAGAAATGATAAAGCATTGGTATATTTTGGGGCCAACAAATATAAAGATTAGAAATGATTAAGGTGTCTCAAATTGTATTTAAAGTCTAGGAAGCCCTGGGGACCAACTGAAAAACTTTACTTTTTCAGGCGTCCCTATGATCAATAGACTACAAATCCTTCTCCCTCCAATGCATCAGTTCAGTTGATTCCTGGAAAAGATTAGAACAGAGGAATGGGATATTGAAAATGTTGACCTAAGCTGGGAATCCCTGGAGATTCTTGGGGAAGACCTGAAATTAATTCTCCTCTATCAGTTTTTCTAGTTCAGGAACCACCCCAAATTCTAAATGACTCCTTAGTCAATACCTTCAGGATTATTTTAGAGGTTTCCAAACCTCTGGAATAATTTGGGGCCTCACATAAAGAAAGATCTTACAGACCTGTAGCATTTGCTCTTGGTTTCTAACTCAATCTTTAATTTTGCTTATAAGCCAAATGCAAAGTTAATGCTAATCTAATGAGTGGAGCTATGTTGAGTACCTAAAAGCAAAAGAATGGTGACAGGACATGAGTCACAAATGAAAAACCACAGTATAGAAAATGTTCAGAAAAATACTATAACTCAGAAGTACTGAGTGGGTGGCATAATAGCCTTCAATATGCCAGAATGGGAATTCTCAGGCAAAGCACTTACAAGGAAGCCACAAGAAAAAGAAGACTGCATTTTTTTGTTCGATGATTTCCTATTAATTGTGATGTAAATTATATGGATGTGATTTTGACAAAGAATAGCACTGTTTCTGAAAAATAGTGCCTTATGTGCAAAATACAAAATGTATCCAGAAGAAAAATATGTTATTTGGCATCATGATTACAATAAAGTCTGAGATAATGGCTTAGGATTAGGTAACTTTTTGTATTTATTTTTCCTATTTGGTTCAATTTTTCATGATTAAGTCTTAGGGATAAAATATTTTTCTATCACTAATTAATATAGACTTATAGGCATTTTTCATATGTAATTCCTGATCCTGACATAAAATGCAAAATCACCTAGCTTTGGTTACATTAGGTTGAGACTGTTACTAGAACAATATGTATGCCAGAAGATATATTGGATAGCTTTGTTGTTAATGTGGACAGCTATCCATTTAGGAAACAGCTAACAGCCAACCAACTTGATTAATGTTGGACTGAATTTTTAGAGAGTAAAATGTCCCCATTTACTGAGTCCCTGGGGAGCTTATATCTTCTCTTAACTAAGATGATTCCCTGTGGACACTAATTAAAGTCAACCAGATCCTTGAAAAGTACAAGTATCTCTCTTTAGGGGAGATAAAAGTTAAAATTATTTATTAAAGAAAGGTAACTTAAAATAATAAAATTGGAGAAGAAAGAAGACAACTTTTATTTGACCTTGAATGTACTTCTTATTCCATAAGAAATTTTTTAAAACTAGAGGGTAGTTGTTTCTTGTCATTATACTGTTGCTGATTCTGTGGTTAGTTATTAATTTTATTTTTTATGATTCACAATCTGCTCTTTGAAATATGCCATATGCTCAAAGCAATTCAAGGATGACAACTGTCAGAATTACTCCAATAAAAATTGCCTAAATGAGGAAGATTTACTGCAGTCTGATATTTCAGTGGAAAGTCCCTCTTCCCTCCCTGACAGCTTTTTCAGGCACTGTGAATCTTGCAACCATTTTTTCAGTCAAAATCACATGATTGTTTTATAAGAACGTCTAAGACTATTTAAGTAGAATTGATAAAACACACTAGGTTAAGGGTGAATTAGCAGACATGAAAAACAATATAGATAGTTATTAGATGGATTGCCTGCAATCAATATGTGAGTTCTCAGCTAGTTTTCTTAAATCACATACAAATGTATTGACTTAATATGACAATGTCTGCTGTATGTATCACTAATAAACATTAAATTGGATGAGCCCTGTACCCTGGCAGCAGCAAGCCAAACCGAGGGTAAATTTCTTTTTTCTCTGGGAAGATCTGAGAGGTGGATAGAATCCACCTGAGTGCTCCAATCACAACACATTCTGTTAAATGTTACCAGTCCATTTATCCTTTGTTTTGTATCAGTCTATTTATTAATGCAGTTTCACTTATTACTATTCATCTTGAAGATAAATCTTTGTCGTTCTATAGAATTACACCAAATAGAATGTGATAAAGGGAACTTTCTTGCAATTATGATGTCGGTGCAGCCTGTCAGCACACAAGGGATGGAAATGAGTTTGGGGACAGGGAAGGGAATTCTAATAGACACCATGATACACACAATGAACGAAAAGATATCCTGAGAGAGAAGGAGAGACTTGTCAGGCTAATCAGATCTTCCACAGCAAGGTAAGGCAGGAAGGGTAGCTCTAACCTTGTAAAGATGCTGCTGCTGCTCCTCTGACATCATCAGGTCATGGCTGTCCATCACGAGGGACTCCATGTCAATCAGCCAATCCCAGAGCTCCTGATATTCTGAATCAAAGTCCAGAAGCCTGAAGATAAGGTACAAAATGTAGTATGCATAAATACAGCATAGTAGTTAAAATCTCATATTAGAATAATATATTCTTGAAAACCCGTGATGGTCCTAGTGATAACTATGAAAAGAGAAGGCGAAAATTCTCTGTGTTGTTACACAGCAGGCAAAATAGGAACCAAGCCTGTGACACAGCCACCTCTTAGATTTTGAAAATATAACATGCAGTTCCAGTGCTCATATTTCCATTTGCTAACCCTTTCTGAGGATTTGCAGCACTTGAACAAAATGACTACTACTGTGTCCTTGAAAAAGAGCATTGCCATTTGACAGATTGAGAGATATGGACAGTCAATGACTTGTGGAAGGTGACATGGTCCAGAATTTTGGGTAAGAATAGTACCTTCAAAATTTGAGCCCCTTTCTTATCTACTAGATTTTCCATAGACATTACATCCCAATAGATTTATGATTAAGAATACTAATTTAACTAATTTGGACATATGATCACAATAATCCAAAATATTTTCACTGGGAAATAACTTAATCATTTATCTGTCCCTCTGCTGTCTATCTGCCTATCTGTGCAAACATATATTCTATATTTATTGTCATGGATGAGTAAGCAGCATTTCAGCTGAACACTCAGAGATAGGCTTGAGTGACTCTAGTAAGCCAGCGAGAACCAGTGGCAGATCCAGTATTAGACAGGTGTTCCCCACAGACATGTAGGAAACAAAGGTAAGGACAGGAAGTCAAAACAATGAATCTTTGAATAGCCAGCAATCATTAAAATTCAAAGGAGGATCACTATAGTTTTCAACAAAATAAATCATTAGAATAAGGAGCTTAAAAGGATTAATGTGATTCTCTATTGAAAGCCTGGTGAATAAGTAAAGCCCAGATTCTTCTAAAACACTGTGATCAGAAAATGAAAGTGCAGGATGAAAAACTATGACTTTGTCCTTCCCCCAAAAAATCATCCCCCTAAAAGAAATCCTACGGTCTTGTCAAACTATAACTGAGCAAAAACCTATCAGTACTAATGAAGTAGCAACCTCAGGTATGAGTCTGAATTTATCAATTGAGCATTTTATTACTAACTGTTTCTGTCTCTATACATTAAATGATTGCTTTCCAAGAAAATGAGTATTCACTTTTAATAACTTACAATTTAATCTTAATAAATCTGTCAAAAAAAATTAAGGTGTGCTTGTTGATGGGGAGAAACTAGATCTAAAATTGTCTATTTTATTTTAATTACTTTACCATAATTATAAAGATCCTTGATTAGGGCCATAAGTACCCAAGGGCAAGGCCCAACATTTGCTAACATGTGGAAATGATTAATAAATGTTTACTGAATGCCAATGATGGGTATAGTTGATGTAGCTGAAAACTTCAGTAAGGCTATGGTGGCCTAGAGCAGTGCTTTTCAAATGTGCATACAGTGCAGCTGAGGATCTTGTTGAAATGAAGGCACTGACCCAGTGACTGTTCTAGGGTGGGGCTTGAGATTCTGCATTTCTAACAAGTGTTAGCAACACTACTGGTCCATGAATCACACTTTGAGTAAAAAGGACTTCCAGCATACATGTGAAATCTGAACTAGTACCCCATTTCAAAATACTAAAAAAATCAAACCAACCACTGTAACAGGGACAAATAAAAATTAAACCATCAGGTTTCCTTTATTGACTCTGTGACTAATAAGGAATAAATAATGAGTATTTGCTTATGTGACAGGTATAACCATTTAGAAATACCTCCTGAATTATGGTCACCATTTCTCTCTCCTTGCACCCTCCCATATTTTAATCATAAAGATAGGGGAAAAGTGAAATGCCACCCATAAAATTAGGAAAGTATGATTCAGTGAAATATTAAAAGCAAAGGGGAAAAGAAAGAAAAAGATCACCCCTTCTCCATTATATTTGGAGAGTAAGAAGGAAACAAAGGTAGGAGGAGAAGGTGCTCAAATGTGTATTCTCCCCTCTCTTGGCCTAGGACCCAGAGAGGAGGTGTATGTGAGACAAGTTGAAGGAAAAGCCAAAAGCACAAGGATGTCAGCTCTATTTCTTGCAGGGAACTCTGGGAGGAGATTGTCTTACACAGTGTCCCCACAATAACCTGGATTGGGGATGTTGTAGTCAGAGAGAGAGCTTTGGTTATAACCCCTTTGCTACCCTGTTCTCTCATCTCCCTAAGAAAAGACTCCAAAGTTCCTGACAGTTCAGCTGGTGAACTTCACAGAGGTGTTACCATGGCAGCAAAGGCACAAGGACCCCTCCAACAAGAGCCAGGTGGGCCTCTGAAGAGAGACCTCAGAGAGCTGGCAGGGTCAGTGAGGGCTGAGATGAGGCTTAGTCAGCAAGAAATACCACTGGGGTTTGACCACACCAAGAGATAACAACACAAGCTATGCTGGCCACAGCCCACCATGAGAGGAACCTCACAATGCCCTCAACAAGACCCACTTCAATAAACCCAGCCAGCCTGTACCCAAGCACTGTGTTAAGCCAGGAAACCCCACTGCATCCCAGAATCACAAAATCATATAAACCCCTTAAAAAAAACCTCAAATGCTCAGATACCATCCTGGAGAAAAGAATGGAGAGGAATGGGAAATCTGAAAAACTGAGCATTGATCCCTAGAGATTATTTCCTAAAGAGAATGTTGATTTATTAGGGAGGCTATAAGGTGTTTAAGAGCCTGAACTCCGATCTTAAACCAAATTTGTTTCTTGCTTTTCTAGGAAAGTATAGTAGGATGTCTCATAAAAACTATCAATCAGCAAGACAAAAATAAAGAAGCTTGTTTCCACTTCACGCATGTGTATGATATAAAAAGAAACTTCGATCATAACTAAGCAATTCAAAGGCAAGAGATGAAATTTAATATCTTTGCATCTTCAGTATACAGCATAGTACCTGGTGAATGATGATAAATGAAAGTAGATAGTGAAACCAAAAGCCTTCAGTAGGGGCAAGGTTGACTTCAGAAAAGCAGCAGGTGACAGAGATAATAGTATCTCATCCCCAAACGCTAATACCAAAGCAACCAATGGAACATGGACAGACTTCCTCACCTATTCTGTAGGTCATATTTTGTCTTTACTATATGATAATGGCACATTTGCTTACTTAAAATGATTATATGTAGCAGATGCTCAATTAATGTTAGTTGCCTTCCCATTCCTTTCACCTCTTCCTCTTTTCTATAGTGAAAGTTAAAGGTAGTTTATGAAAATGAGAATTATTAATGAATAGATTTTAAATAAATAAAAATATGTATAAATAATAAAATAATAACAAATAATAAAAAAATGCTCAGAATCATGGAAATTTCTTCACTGGCTTTTACCATGCTTTTATATCTATTGAGCTGTTTCTCTTCTATTATTCTCATCAAGGGCCTTAGAACAAAAGACTTATCTTCTAGTTACATGTACCTAAGACTTCTTCGCAGTCTATACTGGAGACCTGCTAGTGACAGATAAGCCTAACACAGATACTTACCCGTTCTCCAGTGTAGTTTGTTTTCATCCTAGCTGAGAATATCTAGGTTTGATATTTGATTTGTCAGATACAGTAAATGCTTTGGTACCATATTTTGTTTCACTGGCATAAAATCAGCACCAATGTCCTAAACAACAAATTCTCACAAAGTCTCAATACAGAGGACAAAAACTTTTTTGTTTAAAGCATTTTTCCCTGATTTTAGATTCTTGGCCATGTGTTAATTTGCAAATTGGAAAAGACCTGAGATTTTTCCCAATTTAGTGAAATCAAATGTGTAACTTTGTAGCAAATAAGAAATAAATTACTGAATTTATTTGTTGGCCCTTTTGAAAGCTTCTGAAATGACTACAATTTAATGTGTACATTAGTAAGAAAGTAGTTTACTTTCTTACGTTTATATTTCCTGCAAAGGTGGGTAAGTGTTTTTCAAGTGATTTTATAAAGGACAATGTATCCAGGGAAAGTGCTAGCTACTATACAGGACAACAGAAAAGATCAAAGAGGAGTGAATTTATCAAGGGTAGCATGGAACTGGTTAACAGTTCTATATCCCCATGAAGAAAATGCTAATTCTATCAGCTGAATTCAGAACTGGGTTCTTTTCTTGAATTTCTAGTGACAAATGCCTTAGTCTCTCTTTTTTGGAGGGAGAGAGGTGATTGAAATTGTGGCAAGTAGCCCAGAATCTTATACGAATAAGAGTTCAAGAACTAGTCTTTTGGAGGAAATTTCCTCATAAAATTTTCTTTGTAATTGTGCTTGGGTTTATGTCAACTCATTCACTCTCATTTGTAATCTCCTAGATATTAAAAGATCTGAAAGCATACCATTTTAGTACTCTATAAATCTGTTACATTCTCTATGAAAGTGTTATAAAGAAAACACATCACCAAAATGGTATTCTTCTTGATACTTTTCCTTTAAATTGCCATATACTTGACCTTATATGGGTTTACAATAAGAGTTGGACATTCTGTTGTAGGTATAATATTTTAGGAGGTTTAAAAGTTTAATCATGATATAGGGAGAAAAAGTATTCTAACTCAAAGTAAGTTTTTGTTAGACAAATATAGAATTATGAATATATTTATTTTATAGTCTAAGAATCTAATAGGGATAGAGACAAGGCTACAGAGAAATAGGTGTGCAATTTTTTCTTTAGTGTTTATTTCTAAGTTTGGGTTTAACTACTATGAGTAATTGCCAAAAGTATTTCTCAACATCTCACCCACCAGTTTACTCCACCTTTTTAAGGTTAAAAAAATCCCAGGGCTTTTCACCAAATAAATAAAATACTAACAAGCTTATTTAGTATCATTTTTCAGCAGATTGGATGGCAATATATTACTTGTGAGGCTGGCATAGTTTAAGAAATAATCCTTCCTCTAAACCCTGATGGGAATTATGTTTGACTAGCTAAGTGTTTGAATACATAAATGCATTCAGCCTTTGGTATTTAAAGTGAGCATCATTAACTCAACATTTCAACTTAAACTTTGCTTAAACGATAAAGTTTCACCCAAGTGAAATCAATGGGAGGTGTGTGTGAATATATGAGCTTTCAACTTGGCCCACTAAGGAATTTTGATGAAAACAGACAACCAAATTAAGAAATCATCAAAATAGAGCAATTATTGGTTGAAGAAAAGATAACACTAAAAAGTCCTCACAGTTTTTCTACCTAAGACTCAGTAATTTTACATATACATAAAATATATAATTATATATTGTATATATGTTTATATATGTTTTTATTTATACATATATATATAGGGGGCATTTAAGAATCCATCTTTTGTATGCTTAATGTTCATTTCACACTAACATCTAAAAACACTAGACTGGTTCCTGAAATACCACCTTGTCTATATTGGGAGTTCTATTAAATGATCCAATTTTCCTAGCTTCTTTAGCATATTGATTCTTTCCCCAAATATTCACTAAGTGTTCACATTATTTGCCTAGGGAAGTTTGTCTCTGGTTTTCAAAAAAGACACTAAAGGGAGTGGTAACAAAATCTTGCAAATATATAGTTTGAGTACTTTACTGAAGTAAAATACTAATAATAGATTGGAATTTCCCATCATCCTCTACTCCATGTGGCATGTAAGCACAGAAGGGAGATATAACAGTGGCACCTAGCCCAATCATAATATCATTAAAGAATAAAATTTAGCTTTCCAGACATGAAATCTGATATGCACAGTTGCATGTAGAATCCCTTTCCACTCTAAACATATTAAAGTGTGGACACTAATTTACTATTTTGAATGAAAATTCATGAGTAACTTCCTCATGAGAAAAGAAGACTGCCTTTGCTATTAATAAATAAAAAGGAATATGAAGTTCTTTCCAGCAGTAATTTTCTCAATTCTTATATATACCCACATACCTGTGAAAATGTATAAGAAAAATAAAATCAAGCCTACAATCTTGTTAATAACTGGCCCCACTTTCTCATGGACTGTCTGTCCACAAACACCTGTTATTGAAATAAAAGGCATAAAGCACCAAGATAATCCATAAAATTAGAAATATCAACATCGATTTCTGGGTGTATTTAGAGGATTCTGTTAGGCTGTCAGGAAGTCAAACCCTTGTCCAAATTTTCAGATAATAGTCTGGACTAAGTTCTATCCAAGGAACTAGACAAAATTTTGAAGAATTTTAAAATCAGTAGTTGGGAGAACAAATGGGGAACTGTACTTCAAAAGACAAAGCAAGAGATGATGTTTTTAAAAAAGAGATAAACCTTCCTATGTTATCATCTGTATGTTAAGAGGGGACTAGATTCAGACCTGCTGCTGCATGCTGGTGTGGATCGGAGAACTAACTCTTTTGTAAAAGGACCACCCTAGTCTAGGCCTTACTGGTTTTCCAAGATTTAATAGACAATAGTTAAACAACCTGGAAATAACTGTCTGTTGCCCAATCCCTAACAAAAGACTGGTAGCAGAATTAATATGGAGAGTTCTCTCAAGATGACTTTGTCTATATCCTCCACTGAGGCTGACCCTGCCAAGCGAGTGCTGTGCTCAGACTAGGTTTTCATTACTTATACAATTGCTCTTTCTGAATTATGCTTTGAGATCACTTCTGCAGCCTCCATCAAAAAACTGCCTTGGGAATTTGGTTTCTCTTGTAGGGGTATAGTATCACAGACATCTGTCTTTGCCTTAAAGAATTACAGGAAAAATTCCTCTCAGGACTCAACATCATAAGACATTGTGCTGCACCAGATAAATTATTATTTTTAGTCTTAGGACACTGTGAATTTTCTGATGGATGAGATTTCACTCTATTTTTTGGGTGTGGATAGCATAGAGCCAAATCTTAGCCCTTCTTGAGGACATGCATAAAATATACATTTGTTTATTTTCTTACAAATATTTTACTTTTGCCTAAATTATTTCAGTCAAACATTTATTCTATTTTATTGTCAATATTTTTGTAAGTTGACTCAAATCCTTTGTTGAAGGAGATGGCGCAATGAACTAAGGAATAAATTTTAAAAAAAAGAGTTAAGCTCTGCACACTAAAATGAGGTAGATTAGATTTGTCTTAGGTGCCTTCTCATTGTCCCTGTTAGCACCTCTCTCCCTCTTTAATGGGCCCCTTCAACTTCCCCAAACTGTACAGAAATTGAGCATTGTTAAGATGGAAGGGATATTTTATTAGTTGACTTTACTGTTAACTCTGAAATCATGCTTCCCAGAAAGTATGCTTCCACATCTCTGGCTTGCCCTTTGTTGGCTCCTGGCATGGATGGCATTAGATCACTGAAGTGGAAGACTGTCTAGGTCTACAATTAGTTTAATGTATTTGCACATTAAAGGGGTATAATATCATGACCCCAAATGAATACATTTCTAGTGGTGAAATTTTTTGTTTGTTTTAGTCCAGAAAGACCTATTTTAATAATCACATAGTGGTCAGAATATCAGTTATCCAGGAAGTAGCGAGGCACTTTTTCTCCTTTTGGTTGCATGCTGCATTGTTATCACAGCTCCAGAGTACCAGGGAAGGAGCAAAAAGGGCCTGAATTGAACACTGATCAACTGTTAGATTGGGACAGGGCAAGGGTGATGGGAAGGAAGTAGAAATACAGGATGGAAATAAGGTTTCTTTGGGTTGTCTAGTGATTTAATTTATCCGTAAGAGTGTTCTCAACATTGGCACATATAAGAAGAATACTTCATTTTATGGCTGGTATGTACCAAAAAGAAAACATTTTATGTAGCAATGTTCCAAAAATACCCACTGAGTGGAAATTTTAAATGATCTCTGTGTGTATGTGTGTGTGTAAGAGAGAGAGAGAGAGAGAGAGACAGAGACAGAGACAGAGACAGAGACACTATGAGGGAGCATCAGTGATCATCCAATTGTACAGAGATACTTTTGTATCTGGTGAAAACCAGAAAAATCACCCCATGGCAGTGAAGTCCAGGGTGATTTTATCCCTTCTCAGGTAGTTGAAGAAAGTCATTCAGCATATCTTACTACTTAATTTAGAGAAACAACTTTGGTCTTTACTCAAGTGATATTTTAAATAGTGATTTATTTGTTTTCACTTGTCAATATCACTTCTCTTTGGGGATGTTTTATACATATAAGATATATACAAATAAAATATATATACAAATATATAATATATAATATGTAAATATATTATATATAATTTATCAGTATATATAATATCTAAATATATATATATTTGTGTGTGTGTTTTCACACCGATCCAGAGGCACTTCTTTTCCTAAAGGAAAATAAACTCATCTTTCCTGCCAAACTTTTGGTCTATTATCCTATTTTAGTCTATTTAAAGTTCATTTCATTCAGCCTGTTGTGCTTGGGAATAACTTATATACACTGTTTGCACTGGGAAGGAAATTTACACTAAAGTCTTGTGTGATGAGGGGTGAATTACTCCCATATTCTTAGACACAAGGCATAAACCTCGACTACATCTCCATCTGTGTACATTGCCCAATTTCATCCACAGCCAGAGGAAGTCTGGCATGTGGCTGATGAGACTGAGCTATCTTCTAGAACTTCACCACAAGAGTATAACTCCTTAAGAACTCCCTTAGGAATCCCTCCTGATCCCAGGAAGCAGAGTTAGGAATCATCTCCAGGCCCTTCTGCTTCAACAACATCAAATTATTTATGATAAACCTCAACACACACAGACACACATCCCTTACCTAGTTACTGTCTTGTGGCTGAAATCCTCACCCTCCCTCTACCCAGCAGTCTTATAATGGCTAAAATCTATGCATTTTTAAGACAGCTCAGATGTTTCCTCATACTCTAAGCCTTCCTGACCCTTTTCAACCAGACTGGATTAGGGAGCCTTCCTCAGTACCCCTAATAACAATCTGTATCTTAAATTTTGCCCATTGTTTTATGAGGAGGATCTAAGTGCCCTGTGTATCTCTCTCATTACACTGAGGACTGTGGAGCTTAAGTCTTATGTATCTTTTTCATTCCTAGCATCTTGTACCATTCCCTGCAAGATAACAGTTGCACAATAAATATTTCATTAACTAATTTTTCACATATCTATTACATTCCAGGCATTTTAGATATTTTCTTAATTATTATATTTCCTTGCTGCAAAAAAAAAATACATGAAGTAGACTGGGATAACTATTCCCATTTTATAAACTGAGATATTGCATCTTGGTGAGGTATATGTCCCAATCAAGCTGTACAGCTGAAAAGTAGCACAGTGCCAACTTGAATTCTATTCTTAATTTTTAATCTAATACGCTCTCTCTCCTCATTTAGGAAATTAGACTAGAGTGAATGCATGACTATCCATAAGGATAAGTATTATTTGTATAGTTGGAAGCAATCTGAGCAGACCTAATAAATTCTAATATCTAGGATCTGGAGCTTTTACCTAAATGGATAAAGACAGAAAATAATAGTCAACTGTAGTCTCTAATTCCTATCAATCAAGATACCACCTGGAATTCTAAGTGATGTAGTCTTTATTTTGTAAGACTTGTATCATATAGCAGGAAAGATTCTAACTGAAATCAAAACATTCTGATTATCCAGTTTTTAAAACATGCATTCCTAAAAGACAATGTTATGTTCACCTGGAGGAGAGGGGATAGTCTATCACCAGGTAAGCTCCTAGCTCTCTCAGCCTCTGCCACCCCATAGTCACCACACTGTCCTTACTGACCGTTTAGGAGCCCAAAACATTTCCGAGCTCCAGACCTGCTTCCTAGGCATTTCCACGTGGATGTTCAACGGATCATCAAAAGAATTATGTCTCAAATACTCAGCTTCTTTCCCCTCTCCTCATCACATTCCCCACCTCAGTGAATGACACATCCATTTGCCAGAGTACACCACGAGCATGAAATATGAAGATCTGTTCTTAAATCCCCCCTCCCTCAACAACCCCCATCCACTCTGTACTAAGGCTTGTCAATTCAACTTCCTTCTTTCAGTTTCCATTGCTGCTGTCTTAGCTCAGGCCCTACCTATTTCCCACCTGGCTGACTGGAATAGCCTCTTAACTGAGCACTGTCTAGTCTTGCCCTAACCAATCTATTCTCCACACTGTTACCAGAAAATTGTTGCAAACTGCCAACCTAGTCATGCTAGGCATACTTTCATGGTTCCATCTGTTTGCACACACTGCCTCCTCTGTGGGAAACACCCTTGTTGTCAGTTCTGACCCCAGGCCATCATCCACGACACTTCTAGAAGGTTTCCCTGATTTACATCTACCTGCCATCCTTTGAAGCCCACAGCCCATGTCTGCAGTGTCTACCACAGCCTGTACTTAATAGGTGCTCAATAAATATTAAATGTGGACTGATGCCAAAGTCATCTGAATCCAAATACTCCTATTTTCTTTCTCCTTCTTAATCCAATCACTGGGGTGAGAGCGGTTCTCTTTCCCTAACTCCCCTCATCCCATGGGTCACTGAGGTTTATCGATCATTTCTGGCTTTAGTCTCCAATCCAGTCTCCACATTCTCCATTAATTCCCAACCTAAAAATCTCCAAGGCCCAAAGTGGTGCTTTTCAAACTTCAGCATCAGAATCACCTGGGAAGCTTGTTAAACAAAGATTGCTGGTCTCCACCGCCAGACTTTCCCATTCAGTAGGCCTGGAGTGGGACCCAGAAATGACATTTCTAACAAATTCCTAGGAGATGCTGATGCTGCTGGTCCAGAGACCATACTTCAGAGCAGTGGTTCTCAATGGGTGGTGAGCATTACAATATAATCACTGTCATCCACTTCTGCCTACTGAATCAATATTTTCAGTATGGTGGGGCAGGCAGGCATTTTTCTGCTTAAAAGCTCCATCAGGTGATCCTGATGCACTATCCATGTTAAGAACCATGAATTCAATGATTAACTACAGGATCTGGACTTCAGCTTCTTCCAAAGCCTTATTTTTCACACTTCCTCCAACTTTCTACCCTGCTTTCCAGTCCTGTGGAACAGCAGACAGTCTGACATTCCAGACCTTTGCTCCCCATCTCTTAGCCGCAGATCAGTTTTAGTTATTCAGTCATGTGTTCATTCATTCATTGAGCAACTAGCATGTGCCAGGTGCTGCACCAGGTGCAGGGGAGAGTGCAGTTAACATGACAGATGCAGCCCTACCTCATGGAGCCCAGCCTATTTGCTCTAAGTTCCCCTAACACTCTGTTTCCCCTTCCCTCTCACTGCACAGGTTAATATTGGCTTAATGCCATATTCTCTTGCTAGACTATAAATTCAGCAAAGGCGGGGACTGTGTTCTGTCTTTATGGGTGCTCAATAAATGTTTTTCAGATTAAATTGAAAAGCTCTTTCCCAACCTAGCCTCCTTCAAAAATCATCTTGAGAGCCCTCTCCCTCTGCTGTCTTTCCTGACCTGCTCCAATTCCACTTGACACAATCAGAATTGAGCTCTGCTTTCAATGAGCCCTGTCCTCTTCCCTACCCAGATTTCTAACTCAGCACTTGAAATCCTTTATTTCATGTTATTTACAGAGCTCTGGCTCCTCCTACCAAACTGTGAGCTTCTCACGTGTAGGGACCATTTCATTTTCACCTTTTTAATCTCTGCGCTTCACACAGTGCCTGACATATAGAAGGTACTTAAAGGTGTTTGTCAAATTAATGAATGGGTACATTTTGTTTTGACTTAAACCTGCTTTGCAATGTTTTGCCCAAACTTCCTTGTAGTTTCAATGAAATCTTCTTAAGACTCTTCCTTTCTCCATAGTAGGAAGATACCCTAATTCAAATTTCATACAGTATGGAATATGTACAACACAGGATTTAGGGGGATAAAGTTTATCAAGGGTCTGGATGAAATCTTACGAGAGATGGCAACAAGTGACTTCATGGATTTATCTGATGCATTCTTGACCCAGGGTCCTGAGTTGAAGTCTTAGCTCCACCTTAAAGCTTCTATCACAGATAAATGCTTCACCCAGCCTTTTTGCCTCTCAGTTCGCTTATTTATTTACTGAACAAAGGGCATGGTTTTTAATCTACACTAAGTTTTGACAGCAAGTATGATGCTAGTTAATGAATTAAATAGCATCTTTTAAATTCATCAGAAAAATTTAATCAGACAAGCTCTCAATAATAAGAGGTATCTGAAAAAGAGATGGTTACACTTTACAATATACATAGAATGTAAGTGTTCTTGACAAACTATGCCCAGGGCATCATGCCATGTACATAGTAGGCCCCCAGTGAATATTTATTGGATGACAAAAACAAGGCAATAAGTGCTTTCACTTACATTAAAAAGCATTGACTTCTGCTACTGCTGACAATCACCAGGGACTCATACATTGCAGGTCCCTCCAGGAGCCTTGGTTCCACTTTGAGATGCTGGAGCCAGTGCCAGGTGTTTCCCATAGGTGAACAAACTCTGTTACTAGAGCTCATACACCCTCACATACATTGAGGGAAATCCTCCCCCCACACATATTTATGACTGCTAATGACACAAATCATAGTTGAATATAAGCTGTGATATATCACCTTGATGCACACCTTTTCATCAAGCCAGAGAGGTTATAAATTCATTTCTAAAAGATATTTTGGTCATATAAACTTCTCAGAAATTCACGATCACCATTCTATGTAGCAGCTGAGCCTTCCCTGGAATAGTTTTAGTCATTTTTCAACTACAGTAGTACATATAAACTTCTTAGCATGCATGTAGGCATGCAGAGGAAATAAAAATATATGAAATATATCACCAACTTAATTTTCTTTTTAGTATATTGGAGATCTGCATATGGAACGAAGACCCTTGAAAGCTCACACTAGTCTCACAATTACTTATTGAAAACAATGCTCATTCCATGCAACAAAAGGAACGGTTAATGAAATTTATGTATCATTGGTGCAGATAATTTTACAAAGCTATGTTCTTAAGGCTTCAGAATTAAGGATTTAACTGTGGGAACACAGAGTTTTAGGGGCAGGACATCCCAGATAACCTCACCCACATGCATTTCTTAAACAATGGTTTTTTGTATGTAAACAGAAAATAGAAAGGAGTATATGGTTTTTGTTCTTAGTATTAAATAGCTGGCTTTCCTTCAGTGCACTCTTAAATTTCTGCACAATGCACAGCCTTCAGCACCCCAAGGAGCATAAACAAAGGATATCAGGCAAGTTCACCTACTCCCACTTCACAGAACAATGCTTGTTGTTAACTAAGCAATTCTCAGGGCAGATTTATGATTTGTGGAGTCCAGAGTAAGTACTCAGGTTGGGTTCTTGGAATCTGGGGTCAGAAGCACGTGGTGCTGCTCAATCCCCAGAGCTTTTAGAAAACATGAAAATGTGACCTAAAGTTTGTGTTTGCATATACACCAGAGACTATTTAGGCATTTAGAGAAATTAAAGCATATTAAGGCCTCAAAACAGCTTTTTGTTCATGCTTCAAGATTTAACTTTTTCTTTCTTACTTGCTGCTGTGTTTTTCTTCTGTTGAATAAACGTCTACTGAATCAAATAAGACAAATTGACTATATATAAACATGTCTTATGTATAAAAAATATAGAGCAACAAATTACATAGATAAATCTGAAAATCTGAAAAATCTTTTCTCCTTTCCAAAACAGAATTATGACTCTGATTCTTTTCCTATATTCTTAGAACCCTGGGTTTTTATAATAAGACAGAATGTGTAATCTGTATACTTAATTTATCCCAAAACTTTGTATGAGGATTGTAGGTCCAGTCAGAACTATAAGCACTTTAAAAGATAAATGCAAATAATGCATGAAAAAGCTTCTTTCCTCCTGCCTTTTCAGAGAATATTTTGGCTACAGTTCCACCTTTTAGGTTTATATAATGCTATTAATGTGTAATGTAACTTTGGGGAATAGTTTCTCCCCCTTTTTGTCTGGTTCAAGTACAAAAGTGAAATGGGTTACTGTTTCCATTTTTATGAGTATGATTATCATCAAGTTATTAAAACTATGCAATAATTAAATTTCATCACTACTCTTTTACTCTTTAATAATCACCTACTAAATATTAAAACTGATCCAGAAAAGATAAAAAATACATAGAGACAATGTTTGCATAACTTTAAATTCATTTGAAAATATCTGAATACATGACTTAACTATTCAATAGTATGGGTAGTTAGTATAATATAAATACAGCCATATGTCTCAAGCTGAGTGAAGTTGTTGGTGGGTCACTAAAGGTGTTGAGTCCTTTCACATACCATAGACAATTCAAGTGCTAGTCTATTATACCAACTGTCTTTATGTGAAGCTAAGTAACTAGCCCATGGTCTCTAAACAATTATTAAATTCCTATGTTATTGAGGAAAATTATGTTCTACCAAGTTTCCAATGAGGTTTAAATAGACTTTAACATAAATCATAGAGTTTAAAAAGGGGAGAAATATAACAAAAAAATAATTTATAAAGAAGAAAGATCAATACTATAGATACAATGTAGTCACAAGACACTCATAAAATCATAAGGCTGTATTTAAAAATATAATAATGAAGTTAGGAAGTTCTGGGTTAGATGACAGAGGCAGATAAAATCCACAATCTTCAATTCTGGCAGGAATGGAAAAGAACATAAATGTCTAGTCTATTGAGCTTCTTCTTACCTGTTAGCTAGGGAGGAAATGCCTGCCTAACACCTACCAGTGGAAAATCATTGAAAAAATAGATTAGTGAGAATAAAACAACAAAAAGAATAGTTCCCTACCCATTGCTTCCCACTGAATGAACTTTTGACATATCAGCAAACTCTTCTTTTCTCTTGCTGCTGCTAGTGTACTGCTCGCTGTACAGCTTGAGGGACATCTGCTCAACAGCATCTCTTTGTGCTTCCAGGTAGCATAGTTGAACCTCAGCCTGGAGAGGGAAACAAAGAGGAATTGGTGTTTTAATCCAGAAGGAATGCATTTCAAGTGAAGTGTAACAACTCAAAGAATGGGAATTGTTCACGTTATTATACTGCTCCTTTTTGAGTTGGATTTAATGGGATAAGCTGGGCATATTACAAAATTATATTTTAGATCTGAATCTTATAAGTTCTTCCTTAAAATATGACCTGAATAAATGAACCCTCAGAAGACTCTGTAAATATCACAAAATATCCCTGAGATCATAATACTGTATGATAAGACTTTACATAAAAATTCCATGAAATTCCTTAATAATATTCTTCCTCATATTGCCACATATGTAACACTTATTTTTTAAAGATCCCCCTCCAACCTGTACATTTGCATGGACACACATTCTGAATGCTTCTCTAATATCTTCCCTGCGGAGAATAAAAAAGCCTAGTATTAATTCTAGTACCTCTTTAACAGTGACAATAGACTTCCTTTATTACATTTTTTTTGGTTCTCTTTATTATTGTCTTAATAATTTTAAAGTAGAGGGAATAGTGTGATTTTGCTTACATGCAAGTTTGAATTGTTAAATCTTTCATAGTTACTTGGGGCTCACTGTAGTAAAGGAGAAGTAGTAAGTTCACCATGCTGTTTTCTATCAAACCAAGGCCGAAAGAATGCTGAATAATATTTGGCATGGAAATGTATTGAATAGATGCTTTATTTATTGCAGCTGTTGTGATCTCTGTGGCTTTAGGGTTCCTTAGAACACCAGATGAGACTGAGAGTGAAGTCTTCTGGGGCATGCTTGTCCACGGTAAAGGGAAGGGAGCAATGCTGAGTTCACGTACATTGCAGACCAAAGGACACTTATTTTCTTGTAGTGTGCTTCAGTAAACTCAAGCATGTCCATTAACATTTCTGATAAATCTTAATACTGTTACTTTACAATTTTATTACACATTCTCCAAAAAAAACCAGTTCTGGTTCAGCTGTTGAGTAGCTGCCAGAATTCTATAACATATAAGAAGAAAAGTCAGGTCAGACATGACCTTCTACTCTTAGTATCCAGGGCCGACCAAGGCCTTTTGCCTGGTCTTCAGTTTTACAGACTCAACTGTGGGGAAAAAGTGAATATTACAAAGTGGCAGCTGCTTAAAAGTCCAAATTAGGACTCTGTAAAGAAAATGGGTGACTTATGAAAAATGAGGTCTTGAACCATTCTAGAATTCCTATATTGTTGCTTTTCATAAGTAGCTAGTTATGAATGCTCTAAATTGCTGAGGAATAACTTAAAGAAACAATGTTAAAATTACTATAGTTATATAACTGAAGTTTCTGAAATCAGTTCAAAACTGCAATATATGTATTGGTTCATGTGAACTTTTCTTGCCCAAATTAATTTGCTTGAATAAGAATAGATTCAACTGGATTAAGAATTATATCAAACACTGTAAACAAAGAATAATGTTATATGGAGTATATTCAGTTTGAGGTAGGAGGCATGGCTGGTGGGAAGGCACAAAGGAAATGCTAGATCTAGTATCATTAGCATCTTTATTAATGATTGGAAGAGGAGGTATTCAGAATGTTAATGGCACATATAGAAGAACACCAATTAAGAGGTGTGCAAGGATCATGGAAGCTGAAGGAATAATACCTACTGAGTAAGAATATTTTTTTAAAAGGATAAAACAGAATAAAGAGGTTGATCAGAAAATCAACAGAATACATCTTTTAAGAAAACACACAAATTCTTACGTGATAGATAAGTGAGATTACAGAGATATTAAACAACAAAGAACTTAAAAACAATACTCCTCCCAAATGCTACTCCCTCTCTTCCACCAAAAAGCTATAGGGAATAATGAGTATTACACCCACACCAAGTATTTCACTGACCTCATTAGAATAATGCATCTGTACCAGCAGGTGCCAAGGGATGTGTTTGATATCTAGAAGTTCCTGTTAGTTTTTAACCATCCTAAGTAACAAGCTGAATCACTGTTCATTCTGGGTAAATGATCTCACAAATGTGTGCCACTGGTCACAAAAAGAATCATAAAGCAGGAAGTTAACTTAATGTAAGACTCATCACCACTACAGAAAATAATTGGCATTCATCCCTTTGTGATCCTTGGCCCTTTCTGGGTACAAAGGGAAACATCTCTCATATAACATGGTTACATGGAAAGGAATTCAGAGAACAAAGCTGAGAGCAACTGGAAAGATAATTAGTCACCTTACAAAATGATTGAAATGCCTTATTCTAAGACTTTTATTGCACAATATCTCAGAGACATTTGACATAGGAAACTTCCCTGCACTAACAAGGAGATGAATTAGATGGCCCAGGTCCTTCCTGTCCATCTCTACTTCTATCTCTGCTTTCAGTGATTCATTCCTAAATGTGATGACAAAAATAGAACCAAAGTAGTTCCTCCTGCTAAGGTTGAATGGTTTTGCCAGTCTAAATCTCTCTGCAGACTGTCTTAACTTTTTCTCATACTATATCTCAGTCCAGAGATAAATTTTTAGGAGAAAGATTTGAAGAAAATATAGTTTTTTAAAAATAGTAACACAATCTCTGGTTAAAAGAATTTCATTAGCATCTATAACAGTGGATACTTTTTAAAGTGACTATATTTTACAAATGGAAACAGTTTGATTAAATAATATTAAAGGTGTGTAATCAAAAGAATTTGGCAACTTACTCATTAAAGAAAAAAAAAGAACAAGACTCAGTGACAAAACCACCTTTTCATTTCTAGGTCACTGAGAGACCCACAGTGCCATCAATCGGAGTAGGAGTGTAAGAAGAGCAATACAGGCGGATGGAAGAAACGAGCTGGATTTTTGGAGGGTATTTTAATTTGAAGTACTGGTGGGATGCTCAGAACGAGACGTTCAGCAAGCAGGTAGAAATATTAAGATTAAAATACAAACAGAGGCAATGGTTGACATTAGGAGATGAAATGAGAATGCCATGGGGCAGAGTGGACAATGAAAAGAGAAAAAGGATCAGTTTTCACTTACCCTAGCGTAGGCCTGCATCATCCATTGGGTCACCCAGTGCAATGGATTCTCAATCATTTTCCCTCCTCAAATTCATTTTATATATTGTTCATTGATTGATCTTTTTGAATCATAGCTGAGATTGCTGGTGTGTTGTTGTTTCAGGGCTTGATCTGGACCTCTTTTTTTTAATCTATACTCTCTTCCATTGTTTTAAATGCCAACCATATAGTAACGCCTTCCAATCCTTTCCTCTGAGCTCCACATTTACATATCCATCCCGTCACCTGACATTGCCACTTGGATGACCTTAGGCCTTGCTGTTCAAAACAGAACTCTTCATTCTCATCCTCACCACATCCCCTAAACCTTTCTGTACTGAGACCTTTCATTTTAAATAAATGGCACCATCTATTGCTCAGGTCAAAAACATGAGAGTCATTCTTGACTCCTCTTCTTCATTTCCCCAGCAAGTTACTTCCTATATTGTTGATTCTTCTTCTAAAATGTCTCTCCAGTCTGTCTCCAATCTGCACTGCTGCCAGCCTAGTCCAAGCCTTCATCATCTCTCACCTGCAGTACAGCAATTATCTTCTACCATGTATCTCCCTCCGCTCATTCCTACCCCTCCAATCTCTTCCCTTATAGTGGCCAGAGTGATCTTTATAAAACATGAGCTGCTTTCCTGCTGCATCAGACCTAAAAAACAAACTTCTCTGCATGGTCTATAAGGTTTGGTTCCTGCCTGCCCACATCTCTTTTCCTTCTAGTCTCCTTGATCACCATGCCCCCGTCATCTTTGCCTTCTTTCACTTCTTTAAACATTCCCATTCTTTGAACAGCTCTCTTGCCTTAGAACCTTTGCATATATTGTTTCCTTCTCTGGAACATTCTCTTGTTAATGTCTTCTCATCCTTCAGCTGCTCAGTTGACATGTTACTTCTCAGAGAGGCCTTCCCTAACTACCCTATCAAAAGTTGATTCACTGTATTTTCCAAAGTAGATTCACTCTATTTTTCTCTATTTCTAAGCCAGGTTAATTTCCTTCATAGCACATATCACAATTTAAAATTCTTGCATTTGCTGGTTTATATTTTTTCTGTCTCTGTCTCCAGACTCCAAGTTCCATAAAGGACTCTGTCTGTCTCCTTTGCCATTTTGCATTCCTAGCACCTTGGCAGTATCTGGAACATGGTAGGGAGCTCAGTAAATAATTGTTGAATGAATGACTTGTACGTTCATGCATCCATCCATTTATTACTCATATGTTCACTGAGACTTTGTCATGTCTCAGGAACTGTACTAGGAACTGTGGGTACAAGGAAGAATAAAACAAAGATGCTTCTCCTGAGGGAATGAAGTGTGGTAGGGGAGAGAGCCACGGCAACAGATAACTACAAGTGTCCAAATGAAATTACTGTCAGGGAGAATGGAAAATAAAACTATTTATTGCTTGAAGGTGGGGGGTGGACAGTAAAGGCTTTATAGAAGTGGCATTTGAGCCAGAACTGAGACAATAGGTATGATTTTGTCAGGTGAAAAAGCATATGCATATCTTTATAGGCATAGTAACTTATTTGTTCAGGGGCTCAGAGTCATGAAAGGATGTGACAAGTTCAGAGAATGGTGGCTGGAGCTTTGGGGCATTTGAATGAAGAGGCTAAAGTGGAAGGGGATGGACTGTGACAGATGTCACATTAGGGAACTTGGATGCTATCTTGGGTACAACAAAGTGCCAGAAGAAACTGTTTCTGTGATGCCCTTAATCTTCTTCCATCTCCATTTTCTGTAATGACAAGATAGTCATCCGATGGGTTAGCCAAAATATGCTAATATAGCTCCTGCTGCCTGGTGTACTTTGAGAACACTGCATTGAGAAGAGAACCATCAGTTCCCATCACCCTGGATACCCAGTATACCAAACAGTGAGAATGACTAAGAGAGTCTAGTAACTAGTACAACTAATAAACCTTTAACATCATGTTATGGCCTGAACTATGTCTTCTTACTCCCAAATTCCTATGTTGAAGCCCTAACCCCCAATGTGACTATATTTGGACATAGGATCTTTAAGGAAGTAATTAAGGTTAAATGAGGTCACAAGTGTGGGCCCTAATCCAATAGGACTGATGTCTTTACAAGAAGAGGAAGAGACACCAGAAGTGTTACATGCACAGAGGAAAGGCCATATGAGGACACATAGAGAAGGCCGCCATCTGCAAGCCAAGGAGAGTTTCACCAGAAACTAAACCCGCAGACATGTTGATCTTGGACTTTCAGCCTCCAGAACTGTGGGAAATAATTTCTGTTATTTAACCACCCAGTCTGTGGTATTTTGTTATGGCAGCCTAATAAAATTAAAAATGCTGCCTTCTCATCTAAGATTTAATACAATTGCTTTGTTACTTATCAGTCCTAGCATGTTTCCCCCATTCATTTTGTATGCTATCACTAGAGATACTCCTAAATCACTAGAAATACTCCTCTTCAAATTTAGACTATAAATTAATAATTTAATCAGGACACAAAACACAGTGTTCTAAAATATTTTATTGAAATTTGGCTTGGTATATAGTGATCCAAGTTCAATGTTCATCTTTGTGGCCTAAATCATTACTCAACCATATACTCCCCTCTGGTCTTATGCATCTAAGTAACAACAAAATAGTGCATGACATGTTGCAGGGGTGGGTGAGAAATTTTAGTCAATCTAACAATCTTGAAGGATTAAACACATAATCACTTTCATTATCACATATAGATATATGCCTTATCCTTGTCCTAAAAAGCACTAATTTAGTTAAGAAATAATGATTTCATTATCACTACATGTCGCAGAATCCTTTGTTGGGTTAAGCATCCTGAGAATATTAAAATTAATTTTACTCTTTCTTAACTCATACCATTGTACGTCTCCTTGCTCACTTGTACTGGAATTCAGAGGTCCCCACAACATTCACTGCCTACCTGCGTATCTGGATTCGTGTCCTCTGCTACATCTCCTGTTTCTATGGAAGCTGTCCATATTTCTAAAGCCAATGCCTTGCACCAGGCCCCCTCTTATCTACACAAAGATGATCACCCCCCAAATTGCTCTTCTTTCCTGCATCAAGTTTTTTTCTTCTCTACTGTATTATTCCCATCAGCAAATTAGCATAAAAAATGCTGGGTTTTTCCCATGGTAAAAAAAAAGAAAAAGAAAAAGAATCCACTGACACTAATCAGTCCTCCAGCTATTGTTCCAGTTCTTTGTTCTCCATTACAGCAAAACCACTTTTACTTGTGTTATCTATACCTGCTGTTTCCATTTTCTCTCCTCTTTTCTCTCAAATACACTCTAATCATGCTTTTGTTCACATTCCTCATGCAATGGTCAGTTCTCAGTCCTCAACTTATTCTTGCCTACTCTAGCAAAGCTGATGGGTGTGCTCCTGGAGCATTTGCTCTTGTGTGCCTGACAGTTCAGTCTCTCACCTGAAATGTCATCCTGTCATTCAGGCCCTTCCCTGACCCGCTACTTAAAACTACAACTCACCCTCACCACCACCTTCCTACATACTTACCATATGTAGCCAAACATGTTACTTATTCTATATTGTCCATCTTCCCCCAGTGGATTGGAAGCTCTATGAGGGCAGGGGCTTTTGTCCATGTGTTCACTGCTGTATCCCTAGCAACCAGCACAGCACATGGTGTGTGACACATACTCTATACAAATTGGCTAAATAAATTTTACTGAGTTTGAACATCTAAAATGGTTTAAAATGTACAAAGAAATAGACAGTTTGAAAGCTGTAGCCCCAGCATGGTTTTTAAAGTTGTTGGCTTCATTCTCCCTTACAAAGGAGACTTTTTTTGGACAGAAAAGAAACTTATTGAAATATATAACCTGTTTACTATTCTCTAGAAAAAAGAAGAAAAGAAAAGCTTCCTTAATTCAAGAGCCATTTGGACTTTTGGAGGAGATATCAACAATGCCATAGTTTGTATTTTGAAGAGTCTATACTAGCTCAAGAAGATCACAGGGATCCTTCAATATAATGGGGGAACCTTACTTTTTCTGGCAATAATTTTGTCATTTGGGGATATTTTCTTACTTTTACTACAGTCTTTTTTACCTTCAATGCAGTATCTCTAAGCACATGCCTTTTATTTTTCTTCCTTATACAAATACTATGCCTTCCCTCTTTCCTCCCAGTAGTATTCCTCTTATGCAACTGGCCCAGAATGATTCCTTCTTTTGGAAAGACCTTCAGGTCTCAAGACCCCCACAGACCTTGCTAAGGATTTCCAGGGTTGATTAGAATCTACGCTTGGAAATATCTACTCTTTTGTTTGGCAGAGTTCCCCACACTCCAAGGATTTAGAGTTGTCACCTTTACAGTGTTTTTTTCCCTAAGATCCAGGTTATTTTGTGTGTTTTTGCTTTTGTGTCAATGTTGGTGGTTCATAATTTCATAAAATAACTCACCTTTTGGATTGAATTCAACGTGCATTTCCTTTGTCCAGAAATGAACTCTCTATGGGCATTTATTCACATATCTATGATTAGCTATATTCTGGCTAAATACAAATAACATTTGGCCTTACAACAAATGAGAATCTCATGTTGCTCTTTCAGTCCTGCATGGATGACTGACTGAGTGGGTGCCAAAGCTCCTTTCTACAGAGTCAGAGCAGGGAGTCATCTGACTAAAGGAGCAATGTATTTCTTTGTAGTAAAGTTGATTAAGGGCTTTCATTTATTCATTCAACAAATATATTTTAAGTGTCTCTTACGTGGAAGGCGTTATGCAAGACACAGATCTGAGTCAGACACAGTATCTACCCTCGGGGAATGTATAATCTAGAATCACAGAAAAATTATACATAATAAGAGCTCAAACATTCATTCAAGGATAAGACCAATATTACACCTCAAAAATGTTGCCAAAGAAACAATTAGTAAGTTTGTTAGAACGTTCTTTTTGTTTCATTATTGGACAAAAGAGTCATGAAAATTTTTAAAAATATAAATATTTTCCCTTGTTAAAAATTAAATCTATATCAAAAATTTAACAAGGAATCTCAAAGTTGATTCAATATTATTACTTAGCAAAGACTATTGCATATACTAATCTTTGTGCATTAGTAACAAAACTATGGTCAAATTGGCAGCTCCAGAAAACCTAGCTCTAGGTTCTCAAGGTTTGTTCATAGACCTCATGTCTAAGGAAGTCAGGACAAATGCAAAAGAACTGATTTAAGTCAAAAATATTATATAAATATAACTTTAAAAAGGTCATTTTTATTTCTATTAACTTGTTTGCAAACCATTAAAAACATTCACTACAATGTTTAGGAAATCCAATTTTAAAGCTATGTCCTTAATGATATTTGTTAAATGGTAAGCATTTAAACAAAGTGGAAAAATTAACATTAACACTGTTTTCATTATTTTTTCTGCATTTGTTTATATGTAAATAAAAATGTCCTTTTCCTTTATTTTAATGACAGATGAGATGTTTATTAAAAACAACAAAAACATATCTACCTAACAAACACAAAGAAAAAATATATCAAACAATTGCACTCGTGGAGAGTTTCATCCACCATCACCCCCTCCTTTTTGTAATGCATGTCATTAAACTCATTAAAAATTCAGCATTTTATGTCATGAGCTAGGGTGGGAAGGGAGTGTGATTATACTGTGTTGACTGGAAGGGATGATTAGAATTTTCGATGTCTCTCCACCACTGTTTCCTTAACAAATCTCTGCACAATGACATAGGCATCCTCTGTTTATATTCTATGGCAGCATCCTTATTCCCATCTTCTGAATTCCACTACAGCAAATCCTTATTTGCTTTCTGGGAGAAACTAAAAATTAAAGATGTATAATGTGAAGATACAATCTTAGCTTCTCTTGCCCTGTAGGACTGGTACTTCCTTCCCAAGTACAATTATGCTGGCAAATGCTGCTATTAACTCTGTGACTACAACGATGTGCACTCCAGTTCCTTTGAAATTCTATAAAATTGCTGTCCTTAGATGGTGATAGAAAGGAAGGAATGAAGCAGGAACAACAAGAATTACTTTACATGCTAATAATAACAATTTAGTTATCAAAACAGAACCAAACAAGTGTGCTTTTATACTGTTCTTTTAAAATTTAGCCTCCTAGGGTTCTAATAATCAGGGCCTATGGTTCAGGAATGCATGGTAGCACTCAGCTCAGTGCCTATATCCTCATTTCAAAGAGAATCATTCAAACCGACATCCACCCTGTCAAGAATCTTGACTTTGAGCTGCTAATGCAGAATAAAAATCAATATAAATTTTGATCATTTGATGAATATTTACCTCTTTCTTTAGTGTTTGGGGATTTAGAATTGAAAAGTGCTGAATCAAGTCATTTTATTTTTTTGTATTTGTGCCAACACCAATTTACTACTCTCCAGAAAGTTCCTGAACAAGATGTCTCAGGTGGCATGCATGTTGGTTTTTCCTGTCAATCATAACAGTATGTCAGTAGGGAACCATAATCATTTCCCTTTCATACTCTTAGTGTTCCAAAAAGGAATATTTTGATTATTTCCCTGGAAAAGGTAAACTTTCTCATTTAGACACACTATTGTAAGCCTGGTGTCTGTTGTTTTTGGCTTTCAGCTGAGCCTAAATTGATATGATCTATTAAAAGCTAAACACTTCATTTTAGACTCCAAGGGTCATGCACAATAAATATAATTTACAAATAGGTTCTTCTACAAGCAAAATTTAGTATTACCCCCAAGACAGAGAGCTTTTATAGAAGCTGCCATCTTTCTCTATGCAATTTCTGGAAAATAACAAGAAAATATCAACTGACTTCTCTAATCCACAAAAAGACTTCACAATAAAAAAGACTTTACATTTTTATTATAAATGGAAAGAAAACAAACTACAGAAAAATGACATTAAAAAAGCTTAGCAATTAAAATATGATTCCAGCATGAGGCTAGTTAGTTGAGCAGAGCAGCACACCAACATTTTTATTATAATACTTTGATATATACATAACAGAGGCTTACTATTCTTACAGAGTATTTCCATAGTGATTTTTAAAAATAATGGTATTTCCCAATTTGAAAAAGATTAAATTAATTGCCAGCACCAACAAAGTAGTGTATTCTCATTTTTTAAAAATTTAATATATGACATAGTGGCAGAAGACTCAATTATTAAGGAGGCATTTTTGATGGTTCCTTCTAAATTAAATAAAAATGGCAGCAGCTGCCTTTCCTAAGGATGATATAGCCATGGACAATCACTAGATATTATGTAGACAGATGTTTTAAATAAAATGAAGTATTTAGATTGCTAGATACCTTGCTAGATATGAAGGCAATTATAGGATGACTTTGTTAAATTACATTTTTCATTTTTGCGAGGAGAAAAAAGAATTGTCCTGGAAACAGTACCAACAGGAAATGATCCTATATCTAAAACAGCTGGAGACTGTAACTAATATAAATTTACTTGAAAATAAAAATTCCGTGTGCCTCTGGAGACATGCAGTAACATGCCATAAAAACAGATGAGAATATAAAAGTATTTAAAAGGGAGAAAATACATTTTATCTAGATAATATACTGAGATGTGATCCACTGATAAATGAGAAATATTTAAAGATGAAGAAAAGAAAGAATATCAGAAGAGTCATTTTAAAACTTATAATAGATATTTTACTTAAAGCTATATTTGTAGGAAATATCAAAAAATGTTTTTCTAGGAAAAATTCTGCTTTTTAATAAATTGGTTATTAATCAATTTACTAAAGTCATAATAGTAATGTAAAGACAGATAATTATGTTTAATTGAAAAATTCTAATGGAAGCAGAGGATGATAAGCAAGTTAAATACCTTAAATGTTGGTAAGAATACTCCATTAATTCTCAAAGTCATATGTAACAGCCTCCACACACAATAGCTCCCCACTAGCTTGTACCTTGTTTATGCTCCCCCATCCATACTCTTGTTAGCTGTTGAATTGGAAAGACATCTGATATACTAATTCATATAAACTATTCACAGTCATTAACATCTTAACGTAGAATATCTCTAAGTTCATGAATTTCAATATTCTTCACTTAAAGAGAGAAATGCATTAATCTACAAGATAATTTTACGAAAAGCTACGGGTGGAAATCTATTTACACAGCCAGAATGGAGAGAACCTGGAAAAACACCTCCAAGTCTTGGATGTTCCCTTTCCTTATCTATGCCTAAGACTCATCCTGGTCCAACTCCTCTTTGTCTGGGTCTCAGGAGACTATGTGAACCTGGGATTTCCTATGGGGACTCAATTTGCACAGTCGGGGAAGATCACAGAGCCTCAGAAACTGGCTTATGCATGTCAGCTGGAAATGAGACCCCATAGGAAGAAAGTGGGATGAGGAGAATAAAGGCAGTAGAAGAGCAAGGGGAAAATATAAGCATGTGTGTTGAGTGTGAAGAGCAGTTATCACAATAGTGCCCACAGAACCCAAAATGGAATGTTCTTAAACAAAACCTTAAACAAAATTCTTTTGTAAGTTGACATTGCAATAACCTTCTCAAAAGTGAAACTCTAGGACCTAAATTAAAACTCAAAACCACATCCAATAATTCTTCTCTCTTTTCTACAAGTTTGCCAAATGTTAAAAGGAACTACTAGGGTTATTTTCTGGTAGATCTGTGACAAAGTCACACACACAACTCAACAACAGTGATTTCCACGCATTTGTATCATCTTTGTGACTACATAGGTTGATCATCACTGCTGCTTAGAGCTTGTAAAGCTTGACTTGTTGCTTAGTTGTTCCTGAAATTTCTCACTACCTCTTTGCTATTATATCCAGGGAAGAATGAAAAAAAATATTAATACAAATATACATTTTCTTTTCCTCTTTGAAGGCTTGATTCCTATCTATCAGGCATACTGATATTTTAAGTAAGGGACAGGTTAACCACAATTACATGCTCCTGCTTTCTCCCCGCTTTTGCTTATCTCAATTATATATTTTTATATTCCTTCTTTATTTTAGGACTAGAGTGAATAAATGAACTTTTGTAATCTCCTAAGCCAAGAGACTAATTATAAAAGGGTTCCTAACATTGCTGTGTCCAAAGCAGACAAATTTCAACAAAAATTTCTCCATTCTTATTCTATTTTCCCCCTTATGTGGTAAGATAATGCAATGGTAGGTATTAGATGCTATACTCAAAAGCTATTTAAAGGAAAGATCTGACCTCAGCCTCAACCAGCGTATTGCAGACGCATCTCTCCCTGGGTACCCGCGTCTTTGGTGCTTACCTTGTCTGGCCTTGGCTGTCCATCACCCTAGCCTTCTCCTAAGCTGCTCTTGCCCTTGCCCACACACTCCAGCTATACTCAGCTTCTTTCAATTTCAATTCCTTGAATGAACCTAGCCCCTGCCCACCTTGGAAATGCTGTTTCATCTGCCTGGAATTTTCCTCCTCTCTTCTTCACATGGACAGCATTTTCATATCCTTTAAGTCTCAGTTTAAATGTTACTTCCTTCCCTGATCATCTTATCTGAAGCAGGTATCTACTATTTCTCTCTCTCTCTCAGGCCTTATTTATTTTCTTCCTAACATTTACTACAACTTATAATTGTATTTATTTGGGTAATTTTTATTTTATTTTTCTTATTTGCATGCTTGCTTGTTTTTTTATCCATATCCCACTGAAATGTAAATTCCACAAGGGCAGGACCACATCTTTCTTGTTCATATTAACAATTGTATACCCAAATCCCAGAAATTGCATGTTGAATGAATGGATGGATGAATGGGCTGTTGAGTGAAAGCTCATGAACTATCTTGGTAGGAGGCCAGAAGGAGAGGTGATGTCCTTGTAGAAAGCAGAAATTCCTGGCCAGTGCTGACAAACAACTCAGGTTGCCAGTCTGAGAGGTAAAATGAGGGTGGTTGAATTCAAAGGACTTCCTGAGCTGTGGCAGGATAAATACCCTTAAAAGGGATGCTTTGACCAAAGTCTCCTGAGATTCTTTCAGTTTAAGAAGTGGATTGAGATTGCCTAAAATTTGCAAACGGAAAAACCCTGATAGGCTATTAAGGCTCCATGTTACATGTTTTGATTTAAAGTGATGATGTATAATTTTAGCAAGTCTCTATGAAACTTTAACCCTGGAGATAAATGACCCAGTTGAGCTAAGATGTGGAGAAAATATATCACATTCCAGACCATGGTGGGAAAGCAGAATTCTCAAAGTCATAATAGGGAAGAACAGTTGAACAACACATAGCAGGTATGAAAATTCAAATCATGAAAGAACCAAGGGAAAATGAAAATGCTTACTAAATGGTCAAACCCCCTAAACTGAGCTCTCAGAGACTCCAAAAATGTACCTAATTCAGTTTTCAGTTATCAAAAGGGAGAGAGATGGAGCAATTTACTTCTTTAAGTGCCAACAATGTTGTTTTTAAATTTTATTTCTTCCATTTAGGATGGAAGTCTGAGATATTTCATATTCTTAAATAGAATCTGTTCTATGGATGACTGTCAAAACATAAACATCAATTATAACATAATTATACTCACAGGTATCACTGAGACTGCTTTTATTCACATAGAATGTCTTTAGACCCAAAGATTTTTGAATTCTTATTTCTGATTTAACAGTTTATGTTCTCTATTACATCCAAGATGAAAGAGTTATTCCTTGCAATTCTTGATGAGACAGCCTCTAGTAGCTCGTCTCATCTTTCATATATGATACATTAAATGAAGCTGAGAAACTAGATAACTAAAGTTCTGATAAGTATATAAAAAATAAGAGTAAGTAGCCTCAGAATAAAAACACAAGAATTCTCAGGTCATATGATGTTCTAGGCTTTGCATTTTTAGCGTTTTGGCTGTTCAGGTCATTTTGCTTTTCTGCTGTAGCTTATATAATCAAAGTTTACCATATCAGTAACACCTGGAGTTATAACTCTATCAAGATTTGGAGAAAGAACCAAGAAGAAAGTAGTTCTATGCCTAGGAGAAAGATACCTGGCTGCATTGAATTTCTCATGGTCATGGGCAGTTGAACCAATCCTTATTATGAGGTAACATTAAAACCCTTTTGGTGGCCTTCTGTTGCATGTAAGACACAAATCAAAGGAATAGCTAGTGACCCTGTACTTGAGTCATTATACCCACTATTGGCCAGCTTATTCAGCATCCAACCTACCAGCTGTATGACTATATTTCCCCTTAAGATGGTGCACATGAGAAAAGGCCTCTGTATGAGGCCTCTGCTTCCCAGGCTTTCCTCCATTTCTGCAACTCCACATCCCACATATCCCTCTAGGCTCAAGAACCTCCCCCATTACCTGAATTTCCCTGACACATGATCTGTCACTCTAGCATAAAACATATCTCTTTTCACCTTATAGATATTTGTGACTCCTCTATCCTACTATATTTTAAGTTCCTCAAGAGTGGGATATGAGCCAGATTTCTTTTGACATCACCCATGGGTTCCTGACACAAAGCAGACAATAAGTACTTGCTGAATGAATGAATAAGATAAACAGAGAGTCTGGTATGACTTGTTTCTAAGAAGTGCTGAAGATACCATTTTAAAAATCCTTCTAAAAGTTTTGGGCAGGAAAAGTGCAACATGAGCCTGGGACATCTTGTACCAGAAAACAAAAAAGCGTTCCTTGACTAATGGGGATCTGTCAAAAGGACATAGGTGCCATCATGAAGAGGCTCCCTTTTGGCAAATGTGGGAAATATAAGCATCAAAAAGAAGAATTACTGTCATTAATTGTTGTGTATTGAATAAACAAAAATCAATTCTTATGTATTTATACTCAAAAGAGAGAAAGAGAAAAAAGTGCCAGCATTGAAGGTAACTATCACACTAACTCCCTACCCCAAAAATTGGTAAATAAAGGGAAAAGCATTTCACTTGCTTTTTAAAAGGGGAACCATAGCTCATCTGAAGTTGATAAGAGAAAGCTTTATAGACAATAAAATGCCAGCTAAAAATGTGGAAGAAATAATAGAATTTAAAAATCACCATTTACAACCCCCCAAAAGATAATTGATTCCAGCAAGAATCATCAATGGATTCTAAAACTCTTAAGCAAATCTTTGATGGGGAACTAACTGAATATTCATACAATGCCCAAGCATTGTCCATAGGTTACCTGCTAATTACAGGACCTTCTCATCTACACAAAGAAGGTACTGTATCTGGCTGTCACCACTTCAGCATCACAAATAGTGGACAGCCTGACCTGACAGGATGCCATTTGAAGTATACATGCCAAAAATATTTAACCTGAATCCAAGCAAGTCTCTAGTCCACATTTCCAATTTATAGGAAATAGGGGGTAGAGGAAAAGTGAAGAGACACCATTAGGAAACAATCAGACAAATCTAGAACATGAAACATTCCACACGAAGTTCACCTGGCTTCTTCAAACTGGCATTTAAAGACTTCCGGGACCTCAGTGTGAGTGGAATTCTGAGATAGAAAGAAACATGACAGAATAAAAGACAACAATGAGAAACTAAGTCATTTTGTACTGGCAGTCTGCTACTTCAGAGCTTGAGAAGCAGTCCTAAGAGAGAAGTGTATTTTTTAAAAAATGATAAACATTTTACTAATACTCAGAATCTCACACCCAAAATGAACCTCTCTACCATTTTATAGGACATTTAAAAAGAACTATAAAATTTTATATCTTACGTAATTAGGTATTTATATTTTATAGTTTCATCCCAAATAATCTATTCTATTATGACATAAGTACTGATTTTGTCCTATTGTTTGAAACAGTATGCAAATTAACAGAGTAATTGGATGTAGTAATCCCAGGTTCACTATCTATCACCTATATCAGCTCACTATTCACTGGGTACCTAGACAAATGCTTAAATCACCATTGAAAGTGATGTTCTGCTTGATCAGGAATCACTTGATAATAGGATATTGATACTTTTGATGATAAATTATATTTATACTTTCATGGCTTGCGATTTCACATATATTGTCTCATTTGATAATCATAACAACCTGTGCTATGCACAGGCAGGTCAGGTATTATTACCAATACTGAACAGATGGAGAAGTCAGAGATCAAATAAATTAGTTTTTCCTGTCACATAGCTAATGAGAAGAAAAGCCAGAGGTTTTTGGCTCTAAGTCCAATGCTTCTTCTACTAACCATCCCAGGTATGCTCTCTAGCCAGTAGTCCTGAAACCATGATTTCCAATCTCTAGCCAGTCCCTCACTGAGGATGCCAGCATAAACATAGACAACTAAAAGAGCTGGGGTATGACATCAAGTCTACTGAGTAAGGTATGCACATCAGTCACTTTCTGCAAGGCCCCATGTACCTTGTCCTGTGAGTCTTGGACTCAATCAAGACTCTTTGCTCCTATTGCCTCCATAAATGACACAGATTCTGCACATTTGGTGGCTGTGCACCACCACTGTGTGTTCCTTGTCTGCACACTCTGATTCCCTTGCCCTGTGTTAGCTCACCACTCAACTGCCTTGTCACTCCTTCCTTTTATATGTCCAGGGTGTGGTAAGCGATGAAGCCTCACTGTGAGGATATTTTTCTTGTCAATTCTGATTGCTGATTACCAATCAGTAGCATTGTTGATTATAATTATTATGATTTATTGATACATAGGGTTCATAGGGGGTCCTGTGGTAACTTAGAAATTTAGGGCTGGGGTTGCAGCACATGCTGAGCCCTTGACTTCTATGCATTTTGTCTTCCTACAGTTCCTTCCTGGAGACACTATCCCTGTTCCCCTCTGATCTCCTTTCTGCCTATTTCCCATCATTTCTCTGTACTGTCCCTCCAGAGCTTTTGTGCATGTGCCATCCTGACTCAACAATACTTGTTCACCCTTTCCCCTCCAATCTCTGGCTCCTCACTCTGTTGCTCCTCTGCCCCCAATTACTCTACAGTTGGATTCAACCTGGTCCTCTGCTCAAAGCAACCTACTTTTTCTAAAGGGGACATCTGGACCCTAGATGTTTGCAAACTGAGAGGGTAAGACCCTGCTTATAGTGAATTTCCTGCTCTTTGTTTTTGTTTTGTTTATTTGTTTGAGGCTGGGGCCCAAGGGCAGGACAAACACTGGGCCAAGAAAAATTTTAAAGGTGGTTAAAAAAAAATTAGGAGAAAAAATGACACTCAGTTTAGTGATTAAGGGAGGAGTCAGATGAGGGAAAATGGGTCTAACATTTGTTGAAAGGCTATGTTTTGAACAATTTCACTTAATCCCTTCAATGGCAAATGGATCAGGATGGTACCTGGGAAATTCATGAACCCCCTGGCACCTGTTCTGATTTCTCTTTCCTCCCTAACACATCGAGGCTTGCACATTTCAACACAGGCTTCATGGAGCAACTCAGGACTTGTGTGGTAACCTGTGAGTTAATCATGTAACGGGCATCAGTGGGCTTTGTTTTCCCAAATTCTACCTACCAGCCCCCTAGGGAATATTGTCCCCACTGTTGCTGTTCTGTAGGAAATAAGTTCCCAAAATGAAATGTTATTCTCTCTGGGGTGAGCCTTGAAAGATAGAGAGGTTATAAAAAGGTAGGTGATCCTTATGAGAAAGCAGAAGCCTAAGCACAGACAAAGACAGTTAAGGACAAATGGCTGGAGTAAGAGAAAGAAAAAAGGAAGAAATATAGATCCAGAAATAGCCAAAAGCTTTTTTATATTTCATCTGGCTTCCAGAAAAGTCATAAGATAGTAAATTAAGAAAAAGAAATGGTGAATTGAGTTGTAAAATAGTCCACCTCCCTCATCCCAATTTAATTAGCATTTTCATATTCTCTATGAACACCTAACCTTTCCATATACCTTCAAAATCCTATATTTTAAATATTATTCATATATCAAATATCTCCCTAAAGTGGATTCCAGGTCCATACAGGCCTCACAGACTCCTTTAAAAAATTTGTTGTTATTTAGAACTTGGGAGGAAAGCAAATTAATGTTCTATAATCTATTCACCAGGTTCTAAGGTCACTTCTTTTCACAATTCCCTCAAATACCTGAACTAGAATTTATTGCTCTGGCCAACTCCTTCCTCCCATTAACCAAAACATCGAAGTCTCTTTCCAGGCTTTTTGAGTGATTGCCTCACAATTATGAACAGCCCAGCATACACATTAGGTTCTCACTTCCTACCAGATGTTTTCCAGCTGTTCTCAATGTCTTTCTCCTAATGCTCTGACATCTGCCACCTTAATGGTGGTACAATGGGGAATGGATGATTTGGTGACTTTGCTCTTTGAGTTGTAAAGACCTGGCCCATTGCCTCATCCTGGGAAAGTCTGATATGCACATTTATCACATTTTTTCAACTATAGTTGTTGTATTTATTCCACCTACTAACTAACCAATATTGAGCTAGTTGTGACATGATATATGTGAACTCTTCCTATCACATCTAAAACTGCATCTCTTTTCATTAATGGACACATTCACATCTCATTTCTGGCCATGATATGTCCTGCCATCAGGACAACAGCTGGGATCTTCTTGCCCAATAAATACTATTCCCTTTATCTTAAAAAATATTTTTTTACCAGCACTCCAATAGCACATCAGGACAGTAAGCAGTTATGTGCCTTTTGTGTTACCTTGTCAGTTACACCTTACACATGGAAATCTTATGCTTGTTTGATAATCTCTACAGCTGAATGAAGACAAATCTTGGCCCACTGAGATTGACGGTCAGTTATCAGAGTCAAAGTCAGCCCAGGCACAGCAGTTGTCAATGTTGATTTCCAGGGACTATAAATCAGTGTGTAATCTATTTATGTATACTTATTAAGGAGATCATTGCTCCCCTCAATTATGGAAACTATTTTTCTGAAACCTTGATTATACTAGATGTCAAAAAGGTTAGCACCATTAGCTCATAATCCCTTCCAAAGGCCCAACAGGAATGGTTGTTATTGGGACTTCAGCAAATATAATGGTAACTTCAGAATTGATATGCGTACTCATTACAATGTGCCTGTCTCCAGTCATATACATTTTTTTTTTGAGACAGAGTCTCACTCTGTCACCTTAGCTACAGTGCAGTGGTGTCATCATAGCTCACTGCAACCTCACACTCCTGGGCTCAAGCGATCCTCCTGCCTCAGCCTCCCAAGTAGCTGGGACTACAGGCGCATGCCACCACGCCTGGCTAATTTTTCTATTTTATGTAGCGACGGGGTCTCGCTCAGGCTGGTCTCAAACTCCTGAGCTCAAGTGATCCTACCACCTCGGCATCCCAGAGTGCTAGGATTACAGGTGTGAGCCACTGCACCCAGCCTCATAAACATTTTTAATTAATTATTTTAAGATTAGGACTGTCACCACATGATAACCCCATGTGTTATCTTCCAAAATAACACAAACGTTCTATGGCTCTATTAAATGGGCAGCCTATTTAAAGTATTTGAATTTATGGTCACAAGCCAGATCTGCTTGCAGTGTGGTCAGATTATAAACCTGGGACTGAAAGGGGATGTTAACATCATCCCTGCCAGCAAAAACACACGTTCTCTGGTCTCCTAACACTGACTATTTTATCTTGAACAAGTATCCTTTTCCCCATTCCAGCTTGTATATAACAAGAATTAACAAAAATATCAATCTTTTATTCTACCAAGTTATAAGATCTCAAATACCAACTTCATGCTTTTCTTAAATCAGCCATAAATGTAGCAACAATGTAATCATCATGTGCTAAAAGTTCACTGATTTTCACTTTAGTCAATAAATGTATTTGGGTGTTTTACAAACAGTTAAAGAGTGTCTTCAACTTATAAAACATGCTTATATGGTATTGAATGTGTTAGTCCTTGTGAGTGATGAGGACAAGGAGCTTCTAGTTGGCAAGGGACACAAACTGTAACAACTCTAATATAAGGCAGAATAGTATGAAAGAACTAAGCAACAAACTGAGGCACTGATAATTGGTATGGGAATTGGAAAATACTTCATGGAAAAGGTGGTGTTTTCACTGGGTCTTGGTGGATAAACAGAATTTTGACCAGTGACAAGAAAGGAATATGGTTAGGCTTTAAAAAAAAAAAAAGTCTTTAAAAATGAACCTACCAAACTCTACTGTGCTTCATATAATCACTGATATTTTGCACCCCTAAGAGTGTTATTTAAGTTTCCAATGCAGTTAATTGAAACCCTACTAGATGCAAATCAAAAGTTTCAGCCTTAATTGAGATATTTTGAAAATTGAACCCATTGCTTCAGGCAGGTGCTACATGAGATTCCATTAATATAGGTAATTAACATTAGCCTCTGCTTTAATTAACATGCATACTTTAATTAGCAAAGCATTAACCAACATTAAAAAATGTGATCTTCATGCATCACAAAAAACTGCAAAGTTATGACTACTATGTTATTTTTCTCTAAGGTTGTAAATCACAAAACAGCGATCACTTTTGAAGTATACATCAAATTAAAAATATTAAACAGGTAGATATATGAGTGAAAATTCTATCAAAATGAAAAAGAATGCTCTTTAGAAATTATGGAACCAACAGCTTTCACATTTTAAATATGAATTACATTATAATGTTTTAATGATCATTTGGAAGGCAGAAGACTTTTGACTTGAAAAATCCCCATAGACTCTCACCTTCCTTATATGTAATAAATCAATTACTATACTAGAGTAGCATTATCGATGTGACCATCTACCTCCTAACCTCTTCTTATCCTTCCCAGGGACCAAAGAAAGCACCATTCTTTGATGATATTTAATACCTGAGGTTCCAAACTAGCAGAAAATTCATTTTTTAAACAATTTATGTTGCCTTATTTTATCTATAAGATCCAAATATGTTAGAATAGTTCTTTATTGTCAATCTACCATGTGCTGGACCACCAAAAATTAATTATTATGGATGTATTTCACTAAATACAAAGTTAACTTCCATGTTCTTTCCTTACTATGATCAATCAGATGTGCCAATTTTCAAGTCCTGTTCATATGCTATACATTATCTATTTTTTATTACTTTAATGAAAACAGCTTCATCATTATATGGAATAGAAGTACTGTATAAATGGTATCCATGTAGCACATTATTGTATTCTTTTGTCCCATGACATGCTAAAATTATAGTAAAGAACATAGCAAGCCTTTTAAAACACATGTTTACAGAAAAAAATCACATTCCGATTAAGCATTAAGAAAAACATCCATAATACTGCACAAAATTAAAATAACTAAGTCCCTAGGAAACCCTTACTGTGTGTAAGGCAGTATTTTAGACACAGAGAAATCTGAATGACCACGACAAAAAATGTCCTGGATCTCATGAGCTTATATTTAAATCTAAACTGAAAATCCCAGAAATTAGGGCCATTGTGGTAAATGTTGGTGTAGTGAAAGAAAAAGAGCTAGGGAGCTGCACACAGATTTGTAAGCTCATTCACTGCTTTAAGCTGTTACTAACATTAGAACTGCTTGTTTCCAGTGACTTTAAAGGGTTGGGCTTCTCTCCTCCTGTTCTTACCACTGGCCATTTCACTACAGCCACCACAGGGTCAGCATGAGTCAGCATCTTTACCTTTCTTTCTCTGCACTCCTTTTCAGCTAACAAATTGGGAAATGAATGTTTCTTGTGTTTGCAAAACGATTCCCCAAGTTACAGTGAATTTCTTAGCCCTTTTCCCTATGGCAAATCAGAGGGCTCCCAGGAGACCATGTGGGAGCCCAGCATTCTTCCTGGATCGATGCCAAGGGCAGTGCCCTGGAAACAGGTGCAAGGGCACCTCTCAATTCTGTTTAATTTTGTTTTTGAAACAGGGTCTTGCTCGGTTGCCCAGCTAGAGTGCAGTGGCAACATCGTAGCTTGTTGCAACCTCAAACTCCTGGGCTCAAGCAATCTTCCTGCCTCAGCCTCCAGAGTAGCTGGCACTATAGGTGTGTACCACCACGACCAACTAATTTTTTCTATTTTTTGTAGAGATAGGGTCTTGCTATGTTGCTCAGGCTGGTCTCAAACTCCTGGACTCAAGTGATCCTTCTGCTTCAGCCTCCCAAAGTGCTGAAATTATGGGTGTGAGCCCCTGTGCCTAGCCTGTTTAGGAAATTTGAGGAGCCTTTATCAAATTCTTCCCCTATTCTGTAGATTGTACCATGAATTTATTATATTGGGTTGCCATATATCAGTATTACCCATGTTCTACCCTTAAATTTACTTGGGCTTTCACTCAGGAAAGGTACAAGCAGGATAAACAGAGAGAAGCATATTTATAGCCAGGGCTTTAAGAAGCACAGAACCCTTCTTTATAAATGTATGACAAATGCTCACGAACATCCCTCTCAGTTTTAAGTTCCTAGGACCTTCCTTAGAAAAGTCCTTCAAAGATGCAAGAGAATCCATAGCATCAAACACTGAGTCATCTGCTTAACTGTGTATAAATATTCAAGACAACTGCCTATGAGTGTGAGTTTGCTCTATATTAAATGGATGTATTCCCCTTCATTCTAGAGTAATGTTTCTCAGAAAGCAGTCCTCAGATCACCAGCTGATTCTGAAGCTGGTTCACTAAAATGCAGATCCCGAGGCCGAGTTAGGATTGACTAAATTTTAGTTTCCAGGAGTGACTCAGTTTTAACCAGAACTCTCAGGTGGATGCTTACACAGAGTAATCTGAAGACCTGCTGAGAGAGAGAGAAACTGCAGTCTCCTATTTATCATACTACAGGAAATGGTCATGAAAATGAACAAAATATTCTGTACCTCATCTCATAACTTCCTTATAGATTAATGTGGGAGAAGAAAATAGGTTTTGTTGGGAGAAAGCTTTTATTAAACAGAGCCACTTTTGATAATTAACAAAATTTGATGGGCAGATAATAAAAGTCACATAAAGTAGAAAGATTTATGTTTATGTTTAATTTATTTTTATAGTCATCCCTGTTATAAATATTGCTTCATAAATACATTTTAAGCATGAGGTTTTCAAACACATATCTTTAAAAAAAATCAAAGTTGGTTCTCTTGGTAGAGTACCCTGCTTTTAACACTTTTACTTCACTAGTAGATGGCTAGATCATTATCATGTTTCATGTCAACCAACTCCTCATGATTTTCACTGAAATATCTAAAAGGGAGATATTTATCTTGAGAGAAACAGATGGATTTATCTTAAGAGAGACAGATTTAACATACATTGACTTTCTTTAGATTTCTGATTATATTTCACATGACATGATCACCATAAATCTGGGACAATATAGTCCAACTCACCTACCTAAACAATAAAATTCGGTTGGCAAAAAAGGCTTTCCCAGTTTTTAAATCTTATCGCTCATTACTTTCCATACAACCTCCTTCCCCAAGCAATTTGTCTATTTTATCACTGGCTCCCAAATAGGAATGCTTCTTACCCCTGAGTTTTTGCAAGCAACATTTCTCCTGCATGAAACACCTCCTCTCATCTTCTCTCTTACTTAGATGAAACTAAAAAGTCCTCTAAGGGGCAACACAAACATCTCTTTTATCTCCCCAGTTCCAATTCTCACACCTCTATTCATTCACTATGTATCATTAACCACCTGGCATTGGTAGAGATCTATCTGCTCAGGTGTGTAAGTCTTAGCTTCCTAACTAAATCACGAGCTTCTAAAAGTTAAGGCATTTCCCAGCACATTTAGGATTCTACCTCATACATCAGACATTAACCTGACATTAATATTTTAAAAGATTGACTAAAAGGTCCAATAAAAAATTGTTCAAATATACTATATGGTTTATCCTGTATAGTATACTTCAATATGGGTTACAGTTAACATCTTTCATCTACAATCTATTTGAGAAACCACATAGAGTTTCATGTAGTTTATCAGAGTCACCAAGGTAGAAGGAGAATAACAGAATGTTAACGACTAAGTAGGTAGGACCTTTATATCTTAATTCAAATTAGACTCATTTTTCTGATGGTATAGTGATCTGTGCTACAGTCAACTATTTCTTAATCTGCTGTATATTCACTCTTTTCCTGATAGTCAATATTTCAATTTCATTAATCAATTTTACCCATTGATACCTTATTCCTATTTGATGGATTTTTGTGAATTCTACTTCTCAGTAGGGATTTCCTCATCAAAATATTTTACCACCCAAAAATCATGTATGAAACAAGATTGAGGTTGCAAATCCTACATACATTACTTTGTGAATTTATAGAAGTCCTTAGAATATGATTCTTTTGTATCCTTTATATATTGTATAAAAATAGCTCCCTCATAATATTTCTAATTGTATAGAAGGTATCTTTTAGAAAGACTATCAGTCTGGTATAATCTCACTCTAATTAATCAACAGAATTGTGTGTTTTGTTCTGATTTAATTGGTTTGTTGCATTTGTGATTGGGTTCTTCTCAACTCACTTTGTCATAGAGGAGCAAATTCTCATTTTACTCAATGCCATTTCATTCCATGACAGAACATTCCCTAGGGTAGCCCTTAGGGTATAAGAAATATGTTGTGGGACTGTGTCAGAAAAACAGACCCAGAGTGTCAGTGGTGCACGCTTCAGAGACCAACTCCTGTGAAACTAGAGTTGGTAATGGCTTCACAAAGCTCCCCTACCCAGTTGCAAATGACATACCAATATTAAACTGAGCATGACATTTTTTGAAAGAAAAAATTACACAGCAGATATATAGCTGCTAAAAATTATGGGCATTTCATAGGGCAAAGTCTCATTTTTAATAAAGATCTAAAATAATGACTTTAAGTTTAAGCAATTAGTTAAGAATTTAAGGTACAATGGTTTCAAATTAGACTTATACACATGGCAGAAGAACCCAAATGACCCAAGACATGGGCCTTCTGATTTGCTACTATGATTCTGTATAGATTTTTAACAGCAGAAAACTGGACCTTGCCACTCATTCAACTTACATGAATGTGAAACGATGGAAATCAATTATAGTGTTTTTCTGTTGAACCTATCAATTCATGACTACAAATAAAAATGAGGCAATATTTTGTTTGCTCTAGTTTTAGTAACCACAGACACCAGAGACACAAATGAACAAATACAAACCTGTTACTTAATACCTATCAATTTTATTATGCCTTTCAAGATAAGTATTATTATTCCCATTCTATAGACAAGGAGATTGATATAAAACCTATTTATTAATAATCAAAACATCACATGTACCCTATAAAGATAGTTATGTACCCATAACAATTTTTTTAAAAACCCAAAACCTTAATTATCAATAAATAAAAGGAAAAGGAGGAAAAATGGTCAAACATGGTAACTAAACTTTCAATGGTAGAATATTTAAATTGAGGCCAAATGTGTACCAATTAATAGAGTGACTCTTCCATGCTTGAAATGTTATAATATACAAAGTTGTCCCTGGCAGTAAATCAGTAACGGATTCAAACATTTTAGAGGTGTGCATTCAAAAAGAGGAATGAGGGGAAAATATCAAGTGAGGAGAAAGAGAACAAGCTTGGAGGACAGTAGTGGAGTTATAGCTTGAGTGGACAGTAAAGCCTTATTGACTAGAAACAAAAAATTAATTTGGTATGATGGCTGGCAGCATCTTTAAAGAAAATGCAAAAATCCCTTTGATTTGATCCAACAGGTAATGACTATAATGCATGGAATTTTTCTTTTAAGAAATGTGTTGTGATTTTATAAAGAGCAGAAGACAAAAGAATGCTTAAAAATAATCCTGCTCCTTGATATTCTGGGTTTCCAAAAGAAAGAAGGGAAATCAGGTAAGAGGTAGGTGGAGTAATCTAGACATAAACAAATAAAGGCCTAGGCTTCTATGACAGCTGGGGAAATAGTAAAGCATGATTCCAAGAGGCCTTATCAAGGAAGACTCAGCAGGACTTGGTGGCTGACGGTTCCCATTTGGGAAATAAAGGAGAGAAGAACGGTGAAAATTACTTTCAGCCTCTATTGCTAAGGAGCCTGGCACATACTGGCAGGGTAATGACAGGAAAAGTAGAAAAGGAGAAAGAGATAAACTTAGTTATTAGGGAAAGTTTTAGGTGTCAACAGCATATAAAACTAGTAGTCTTCTATAGGCAATTGAAGATGAAACTATACAGTGTAAATTGGGCAAAGACTGAACTGAAGATGTAGATCTGGGTACCACTGCATATGGTGGTAGTTAAAATCATTCTAAATGCCTAGTACTCCGGGAGGCCGAGGTGGGAGGATCACTTGAGGCCAGGAGTTCAAGACCAGCCTGAGCAAAACAGCAAGACCCTGTCTCTACAAAAAATAGAAAACTTAGCCAGGCATGGTGGCACAGTTGTAGTTACAGTCCCAGCTACTTGGGAGGCTGAGGCAGGAGGATCGCTTGAGCCCAGAAGTTTGAGGTTGCAGTCAGCTATGATGATGCCACTGCACTCCAGCCTGAGCATCAGAAGGAGACCCTGTCTCAAAAAAAAAAAAAAATCATCCTAAATGATAAGACTCCTAAGGGAAGATGTATACTATATAGAGAAGAGCAGATGATCTAGAATCCATGGTCAAAGGGTGGCAGGAAAAAGAATACTCAATAAAAAATGAACCTAAGATATAAGGGGACCAAAAGGATATTACAGTGATTTGTTGTTAATAATCTCTACAGGAAGCAGATCTTCTGCAGTACATGGAGGTACAATTGACCCCCGCTATGGTTTGAATGACAGTGTCCCCTCCAAAGTTCATATTGAAACTTAATTCCCAATGTAACAATACTAAGAAGTATAGCCTTAGGGAGGTGACTAAGCCATGAGGGCTTAGCACCTTTATAAAAAGGCTCAAGGTTGAAGGGAATGTGCTCTTCCCTTCTGCCATGTGACAGCATTCATCCTCTCTGGAGGATGCAGCAACAAGGCGTCATCTTGGAAGTGGAGACTGGGCCCTCACCAGACATCAACCTGCCACTGCATTGATCTTGGACTTCCAAGCTTCCAGAACTGTGAGAAATAAATTTCTGTTCTTTATAAATTACCCAGTCTCAGGTACGTGTTATAGCAGAACAAAGAAAGACAACCCCACTAGACAATTAGACACTCCACTACCACCACGATGACAGAGAGCCATTCAAACAACTTAGAAGAGTGATGAACCCATTAAACTCAAGATCCTTAGCTGCTGTGACATGTACAATAATCATGGGCACCTTTCTTAAAGATTAGAAAGTGGTTAGGAATATGGAGGATTGGACAAGGCATATACTGCATAGTTTATAAGTGGGGCTCACTGGGCACCCAAGGTGGGGACCATTAAAATATATATTAAAGGGCAAAGAGGGCTGGACAAACTCCTATGACTGGTCAATATGAAGAGCACCAAACAACCTATACAAGTGCCAAGACCCTCTGGTCCTTGCAGCACCATCTCTAGTTGTTTCTCTGTATTCCAATCAAAAGTGGAATAATTAGGTATTATGGATAATTTTTTCTTTTATACATCTCACCTTATGGCTTAGAACAAGCAAGTTTTACAATCCTTTTTGGTGAGTCACAAGGATTACATTTATTAAAATATAAAATAGAAGAAAGAGAGCTATTGGAACTATTCAGCCTAAACCAACCTTCCTAATAGGTTTTGTTGTTTTCTCAAAGCATTAAAAATCTATGCACAGTCTAGATGAATGCAAAACAGGGATAATAATGCTGGTTTTACTATTATTCCACCTTCACGAGGAACCCTGGTCCAGTTAAAACACATTTGAGCAGGGCACAGTGGCACTCTCCTGTAGTCCCAGCTACTTACTCGGGAGGCTGAGGTGGGAGGACTCCTGGAACCCAGGAGTTCAAGTCCAGCCTGGGCAACACAGTGAGACCTCATCTCTTAAAAAAAAAAAAAAAGTCACACACACAAAAACCACATTTGAACTGGTAATTGATTTATTTTTCTTTTCTTAGGTGGCATGGGTTTTTGTAAATTAATTGTACTTAACATTTAAAAGTTAGAATAGCTCACTTGTATGTCTTTAAAAGACAAACTACTATAAGATATGTTAGGCTTCTTGCACAGTACAGAGCTAAGGTGACTTAGGATGAAGTACCACAGAGTAAACTGGATACACTCATTTGTATTGCACACTACTTTAATGTTTAGGGAGTTTCATTTTAGAAAGGAAAAACAGGGCCCCAAAACAAGTTATCTTTTTTTAATCTCTGAAATTTATAGCTATAAGACAAACTCAAATCTATAAAATTCCAATCTTTAGATAATTAATTCAACATCTACGTTGGGCAAAGAAAGAACAAGAGCCCTTCTCAGACTCTATTTTAAAAAGTGATATATATAAAATATTAGCAGTGTGTGTTATTTAGAGAAACCCATTGTACCGTCAAAGACAAGGAACTTTTCTCTACAACACACTCTTTGTGCCTTCTCTTCATTTGTTAAACCGACTTGAAGCTATTTACCAAACCAATTTGCAAACCTAGCTTAGTGACCAATCAGCTCTTACTTTTTTATATTATTTCTTATGAAATGCAGGTCATTTCAAAAAGGGGTTATATAAAATTAACCATAAATTATTTAAAGTGATTCATTTGCTATTGCATATTTGTTCCATATTTGCATCCTAAATTTACAGACTAAAATTTATATTTTACTAATTCATATTTATAAAAAAGAAGAAACAATTCATAAGATTTATAGTAAAAAATCCCCAAATGTCTCTTTAATTTTATAAGTGATAAACACAAAATAAAAATAAAATTACATTGGAATCTATTGTAACCTTTCAGTTCATACCTTAGAAATATAAAGAGATTTCTAGAAATGTAATGAAAACTTTGCAGCACAATTAGATGTAAAATAAGTTCTAACATGCATTTCTCCTGCCAATTGGCATACATAATAGAAAAATGGTAGAGAATAGGTTAAACAGTCTAAAAGGATTTTAACCTTAAATTTGACAGAAGTTAAATGGCTGTGACATTGGGTTCTTCTGCTTTATTCCAGCTAGTAATCCACCCTCAAAGTTCCTGTCAGGTAAATGACCTTGTATTTCATTAACTGATAATTAAATGGATTTATTCCACTAACGGTTTTAATTAAAATGCTAGAAATATTGATTACCCCTCTCATCCTTATTCCCCCAGATGAAAAAAAGGTTTTAGGAATGTTTATTTAGAGAAGACAGAGAATTAAATTAGATTGAATCTCTATGAGACCCGAAGACTGGTTCTTTCATTTCTGCTGCTCAAGCAGAAAAAGGTTTCAATTTTTTGATGTTTGATTAATTATTTTGAAATCCATTTATGCTTACCTTGGTGTTTAATTAAAAATGTCATTTTTAGCATAATTAAATTGGCTATCTGTGGAAGACTAACTTCAAACTTATATTTTAAAAATGCAATGCCTTTTTTTTGGTAAAAGAAACTTTTTAGTTATTTGCTTTTTCGGTAGAGGTACTGCCTCATGAATGAAAACTAAAGAGAGCTGGAGCTTAATTGGATTTCCTACATTTGAATATTAGGCCACATATGCTTATGACTAGTCTAAGTTTATTTGGCTGTGCTCTTTAATCCATTAGTGATTCATTCATTCTAACAAACACAGAGTATGCTCTTCCAAATATGTTGGATTTCATAGTGTTTACACTGACAAAATGTACCTCATAAAAGCTGTCTCCAGCATGCCTGGGTGCTTTTCTACAGCACTGATTCAAGTAAGTTAAGACGCAGTTTCTACTGTCAGTTCTGTCAAAGCACATCCAGGCAATTGGAAACCATTTTCACTAAACATTAGACCTGATAATGACAGAGTGGGAAGTATGATAAACAAGAAAGGAAGATCCAATCCATTTTGCTTAAGGTGCTTCACCAAAAGGAATGCCCTAATATGTGCTCACCAAAAAAGCAATTCTGAAAATGAGCACCATTTTTATTTACAAAATAGTGCTAAAACACTAATTTCTATATAGGCAAATAGTAATTCATAAGAAAGCCAACCTGAGAGGTAACTAATAGAAACCAGATCTTACTCAAGAATGAGATATTTTGTTATAATTTTTAAACCGAAACTAGCTCAAATCAACATATTTTTCTAAAACATCTGTTTTTTAAACAACTCCTTCTGAATTCTTCTCTAGCTAAGTTTGGGACTTAACATATAGTTCTGGATTGCTGAAGTCACAGATATGAGAACACATGTAATTCTCATGCACATGATTACTGAGGCCACAAGAACCAATGTGTCCATTTCCATTATTTTAAATGGAAAGACAATAAATGGAGAAATACTGATCTAAAGACTCTAGCTGAATTCCTAATTTGGTGCACTTTCATATATCACAATTTATCTTTTTTTTAATAAGGCTTAATGGTATACCTTTTTAGGGTACACTTATATACTTTCTCTTGTGACAGAAGAGCAAGTATAGTCATGCTGATAATGTAATACTTTGAATTCTTCAATTAACTTCAGAAGAGCTTCTAAATATGTTTGTGCTCTGAGTAATAAGGCATATTTTGTAGAGCTGGGCAGACTGGAATTAGGTAGCCCAATGTCCCACGGGCATGAAGCCCTGAGCTTCAATTGCTACAAAGAATAGTAACTCTTAGCACTCATGTTATGTGGTGCCAACATCTGTGGGCTAGATTTTAGCAGTCTAATTTCAACATTGTGGAATTTTTTTAAAGACTGTCATAAATTATTGGTGTATCTTTATCCTGCCTTATTAATTATCAGAAGAAAATCTTGGCCAAAGCTTTTGCCAGACAGCTGCATTTAAAAACAGAGGATGCCATTTAAAGTCTGCTCAATATTCCTATTAAAATATAAGGGAAAAGGACTGAACATTTTCATTTGCAAAAAGAGGACTGCAAAAAACGAAAGTGAGAAGGATTCTAGGATCCTATTTTTCTTACCAGTAAAAGGAACATATATGGTTATATACCTCAGTTTTCTTATCTACCAAATGGAAACAATGCCTAAAGAGAAGGATCTTTTGGTTCTGAAAGCACTGGCAGCTGCAGATGTGAAGACCAATGAACACTATTTGCAAAATGGTAATTGCATCAGAGGTTCAAATGTGCATAGAAGAACAAAGACTCAGAGATAAGGAATGTTGGCCTGAGCTACTATACTTGAAAAGTGTCAAATTTCATTTTCACAATAATAGAACCAGGGTTTTTCATAATACCTACCATTTCTGGTATTTAAACTACTCCTTGTCAAGATTACTGATAGTTCTATCACATATATTTACTTTCTTGACTATTGTTTTAGGAGATAGTGACATAGTATGCCCTCAGATATGTATGGAGATATTTTCAAGATACCAATATAGTTTCAGTTCCTTTCCTATGAACTTTAAGAACCTAGCCAAGATTAGTAACTTTATTTTTAACACTGATATATGACATATTTTAACTTGTCTATATACAAAAGTAGCACTGTTAACAATTGCAACTTTCTTCAAGTATGCTATGAATCACTGTATTCCTTTTCCCTTTTTTCATGCACCATTGCCACTATCTTACCTTCAGCGGTTTTGCTAGATTTCAATGAAGATGGAACTAGAGGGCACACATTAGAATTTTATATCAGTTCAAGAAGGGGAAAAAAGAAAGACATATGAAGCCAAAATGACATTCACTGAAGGTTCCCTAGGGAAGATAACACATGTTTTTGTCTCTCACCTGCTAGGCATGCTAAATCAGTGCAATGATAAGCTAATTTATGAAATATATTTCATTGAAACCTGGACACCTTTACTGTTGCTAGTTCAGCCATTAGAATTTCAGAAATAATGGAAGCCTAATTTTTAAACTGTAGGAAACATTAAATTTCTAATATAATGTTTGTGGTAGATCTTATATGCAGCTTCACATTTCTAACTAAAATAATTGTTATCATGCAGTTGCTTAGCCTAAACTCAGAATCTGTACCTATGTATCTGTGAAATTTGTCACATCAGTGTTGAATACCATTATTTTTTACTATAGTGTCAAAGTGATTGGGTTTTGGGGAATCCAAATATATAAAAATATATCTATTATATATTATATGTGTCCTCAGATGTACAACTGCCATTTAATTCTTTAAATGATCTTTTACAACTCAAATGTCCAAACTCAGCTTTTCACCTGCTTTTTCAATACCCAATCTTGACCCACTTTTCTTCAAAACTATGATTTTAACAAAGCTAGACCAACCAGAAGAGTGGGCCTAGAGATGATAGAGATGGCTCCACAGGTGTGTGCTTCAATGTTTCTAGGTGGGCACCATGAAAATACAGTGTCACCATGGTAGCCTTTGAAACCAATCCTGTTTCATTAGCAATAGAGCAGATAGTTTTTCATATAATCAATGTCCTCTCCAAGGAATGCCAAATTAAATGTAGATCAAATTAAAAGCATCTAAGCATAAAATTAGAGTCAAAACAAGAATTTTCCATTAAAAAGTGCTATTCAACCTTGTGTGATATTTTCCAAATACTCCTCCCTGCCATGCTCTGATCCTCCTGCCAGGTTCCCAAGATTTGTGTATTAACAATGTCTGCCTCCCTTACCACCCACCTGCTCCTCTTGCCAGACTTACTTGAATTCAACACAGCCTTGTTTGAAGGATGTGAGCTCGTCAATACAGGAGTGAGTTCCCCTGTCACCCACACTAGACAGTGCCATCAAGAAACATACAAGGTGGGTGCAGTGGCACAAGCCTGTAGTCCCCCAGCTACTCAGGAGGATGAGGCAGGAGGATTGCTTGAGCCCAGGAGTTCGAGGCCAGCCTGGGCAACATAGCAAGATCCTGTCTTAAAAAAAAAAAGAAACATACAAGGTAGGAGGAGGCCAGATATAAAAGAGAGAGATTGTCTATTCACTCACAAATATACTGACAATCAGCAATGATGGAAAAGGAAAAAGCAGCAAACATTGCGGATAGCTTAATGGCATTTAAACAAAACATTTAAGGTTGAAAATCTCCTCAGTACTACCTTGATTTTTAAAGTATCCTCCTTTTAGGATGAAATATTTAATAGCTTTCCCTAATACTATGTATACAAACAAACAATTGGGTTTTTATTTATTAACCTAATTTTCCTCTGCACAGAGTCAAAATTTAAGTAGAGTTAACCTTTTGAGATTAGGTCACTATCAAAAGTAAATATTCTGTTTTCTGTAACTGGATAACAGCACCATCGTTAGCTATGTACCAATGCATGTTTTATAGCAAAGATGATAAAAGATTTAGGTTTTTCACAGAAATAAATCCATAACTAGGAGGTGACTGGTTTGTAACTTTTGTGTTTGAATGATCCATTGATTACAGTAAATATACCTATTAGTCTGTCAAAGACCAGAAGCATCATAGTTGCTTTTTAGAAAAAAGAAAGCCTCTCCTGACAAAGACAGAGGGAATCATATGGAGAACTCTTGAGCTCATTGTGTAAGAAATCAGAAACACTAAGTGAGAAAGCTAAAAATAAGTTATATATTTAGGGAAATATGGATGTTTCAGTATGTGATGGCTGGTGAGGAGAGAGAGAAGAAAAAAGGAAACAGAGGCAGAGAGAAATAGAGAGAGTAAGGGATTAAAAAAATGCTTGCTTCCCAAAATACAATAGAGAACTAAAACAATCCAAGGCCTTGTTATATAAACTTTGTGCCACTTTATAGCAAACTAGAAAAAAAACTTCGAGTACTTAAAACATTTCTTACTTCCTAGGCCAGCAGAATTCTCAGGAACATCCTAGAAACAAAACCCCCTGGGTAGTATTTACAGAGAGAGCAAATGGATGTCTCAAGAAACCAGTACTATGTTAGAATTTCTTTGCTCCAAGGTCGCTAGATATGACCTAGCCAGGTTAGAAATTACTGACAGCTTTCCTCTCTGATGCTGTCCTGGAAACACTTGATAGGACAAAGAAATGACCTTCACAGAAAGCATCACTTCTCTGAACATTATTTGACAGGCTTTGGAGTAGCAACTTCCTATCCCTAATGCCCCCTTCAAATTCCTGAAGAACTCCAACTCCATCTGGACTGACATCTGTGTGGACATTGGACTTACAATGCCTCTGTATCATTCTGTGGCAAATAGAAGATCACCAAACTAAATCAGACCATTTAACATCAAATGATCTGTTGGGAATGGTCTACTCCAGCAAACGTTTCATTCTCAAGGGTCTGCAACTGAATAGCTTTCATGTGCCCTGTCACAATTATCAAAATTATGTGCCCTGTATATATGTATACACACATGAGCATTGTAGGATTCATTAATATTTCAGAGTGTCAGGTGAATATACCTATGAGAAATAGGGGGAAAGGCAAATAACTGCAGTCAGCATTATGAGTTTATTTAAGCCTATGAATTGAATCCTATCTGAAGATGAAGAACTATGAATTTTAATTTCTATTTCAGATGGCTTTGTTCTGAGCAGAGAATCGAGACGAAATATCAAGTTCATTACAGCACAAATGTCCATTTTCATAAAGGACATGTTTCTTATCTTTGTGTCTCTCTGATGACACATGGTTGGCATAAGGAAAACCTGTAAGCCTTCTTCAATAGATCAAATGTTTAAAAAAAAAAGAAAAGGAAACATGCTCATGAATCAGGAGGGAAAAAGAGAAGGGGGGAAAGGAGAAAAGCAGGGGATAAAAGAATGTAGGAAGAAAATGAAAGGGGAAAGAAAGAAAAAAGAAGGGAGGGAGGGAGGCAAACAGGAAATACCTTTCTCAGCATAACATCCATCCTGGTAGGTGGGTCTTACCATTGATTCCTATTTTCTACTTTCAGGGCCAGAAGATTTTAAACATCTATTAGGACAACACAACGATAAGAGAGAGAGTAGCCCCTTTTAAGAAATTCAGAACGTTAATCTTCCTTATTACAATTGTTTCATAAAAGTTATATTGACATGTACAGGTTTGTTCTAGTTGTCCTAGTAAGTCTCGATTTATCCGCTTAACACTGTCATGAAAACTTTTTTTATCGTAGTGAAAAAATTCTAATACTGTGTGGAATTCTAATTGTATTGCCAATTTCCTCGTCATATGGTATTCCCATGGTATAGTATTAACACTGATACACTTTAACTGTGCTTCATGTATAAATTTATACACACAGAGGCATATGCATTTTTTAATGGGATTTACCTGAGTAATGCTAATGGGGAATCACACATGTAAATCCTTGTGCATCAAAATGAAAATATATCTCTCCATATTCTCAAAGAAGGTTTTTTGGGGGTTCATTTAATGTTTATGAGGAATTCATTTTTATTTGTAACCAATTCTAATCATCTGAAGGTCATAATGTAGAGTATTTTTAAAATGCTCTCTTCTGTGGTGAATGAATGGAATAGACTATGTTTAAATTTGTTGCTCTCCTCCGAGCCCACTTAAAAAGAAGATGCCTAATTTTAAGGACATTTTCCTCCTATTTAAAAAAATAAATCAACTTAGTGAAAGAAAAAACTGAACAGCTGCCAAGTATATATAAGTTCAAAAGTTTTTCTATTGCCTGAAATAGAGACATAAGAAATTACATTAAAGTTTTAAACAGAAACAGAAGTTTTCAGCCAATGTAGATCAAAATCTATTAGAGATAAAATTGTTTTGACAAAAACTGTGTAAATACAATGCCACTGGCTGCAAGCTTATTATTGAATGCAAGTGGAAAATAGGAACAGCACTCCTGAAGGGGCATTGCTAAAGTGACACAAAATAAACACAACCATTTCAGTATAATTTTTCACATTAATTATGTTCGCTTATCGCAGATGTATAACTAGCCAAGTATAACAACAATAACAAGATAGCACTGCAGTTATTTTGCAAACAGGAAAAAGCAAATAAAATAATACTGATATGCTAGTTATTAGATTACTAGCCTTTTATCTTGTAGAATAGCTTCCCTGAACAAAAAGACTATATTAATCATTTCTGTTCCTCCAAGTAAATGATATTGCATTTCTGGAAAAATAATGTTAACAGTCTTTTTCCTTAAAGATACCTTCATTTATTTGCTGATTTGCCATCTCCAAATCTCCAGCCACTAAGAACATTTTCAAAAACAATTTCTAGCATAAGAACGTTGGTTTTTTTTTTCTTTCCAGGTTAAAATGCAATCCCCTAAAAACAATATGTTCCCTACTTTCCTTAAATGGAACCCTTACCCCCTGTTATTTCAGATTTTATCAAGAAAATACCTATAGATTACACCATTTTTAGTCTCTTTAAATAAACTGCCCTTTCTTCAAGTTCCAATTGTAGCTATTGTTATTTCTCACAGAGTGGAATTTAGGGACCACACTGAATTCAACCAATCTCCATCAGTAGTCCTCAAGGTCTGTCTTCTAGAAGCCATTATTTCTGTCCATTACTCTTAGAAATGTGCCCAAAGTTCAAGTTCAGTAGACTTGGTTAACATTAGTCTTTTAGTTTTTACCTCGAAGACAGCAAGAAATTTTCTTTCTCTTTGCCTGAAAGACCATAGCTTTCTGATATTCCTTCTTGAATTGGACATTATTGTATATTTCACTTCTTCCATTTATATAATTTGTACTCTTCTTTTGCATTCAGATCTATCATTCTGTACACTAAGCATGCCAGGCTTAATCGAATGCACACCTGATTACTCATTACCATCACAGATAGGGGATGGGCATGTTTTTTCTTTATTAGGCACAAAACATTATTTTCAGTGAAAAAGAATTCATAAGAACCTTCCAGGGAGTAGAAGAGGAGAAATCTATTTCTTCTGCATCCCTATTAAAAATAGTATCCACGATGTGCCTTGAAAGAAATCTGAGGATTCTCTGGGTAGTACATCCAAAGGCAGTAGTTTACGAAAACACTCCACTAAAAGGTCATCAAAGGGAAATGGCAGCGGCTAATGATTCCTTACTATGTATTTCACATCTTCATACTTTTGTACATTTCTGTTTGTACATTTTTGTTTGCATACATTTGTTTGTATACTTTTTGTTTGTATATTTCTGTAATAGAATCCCATGCTACTACTACACAGATTTTCAGAAGTAGCATTTCTGTATCATTTCTGAATCACACTCTTAGAAGCTTAGGATTCATAAGATTTAGAACCTTGATCTCTTTGGAGGATAATAGGATATTAGAATATACTACTGGATGTGCCTAAGACTCTCAATCAATCGAGGGTTATCTGTGAGGGCTAATGTGAGCACAGGCAAGAGCAAGGTGGTTCACAATGTGAGGCATATTGAATAACTGCCTTATTTTAAGGATTGATTAGAACAGATGTTCATGTTTGCATTTTATTTATGTAGACATTTATGAATTGTTACAAAAGAAAATTGTTTCATCTCCTTAAGATATGAAGCAAATAAGGAAGACATGTTAAAGAGGAAATTGGAAGGTCATAGACCTCAAAAAGAAATAAGAGAATTCACTCTTCTCTAGGGCCTAAATCAAAGCTCTGGAGTGATTTTAAAATGTTTTTAAAATGCTTTTTAGAAAATGATTTAATATAGTGAGTTGAGATACATTACATTAGATATAATTAGACCTAGACAGGAAAGGTGGTTCTGAGAAGCTAATGAAATATCATTAAGGTTGAATATAAGATTGTTGATTAGGATAAAGCTAATCCTGATTAGGATAAACAAGATAGGAGCTAGAGATCTTATTTTTTCCTCTTATTTATTTATTTTATGAGTGAAGAAGAGGTGTGCTATCTTGCCTTTTTTGGAAAGAAAAAATAAGGAATGTTATCATTTTTACATTCTACTAAAATATTCTATCACAATAATATCTTTTCCATTTTATTTTTTGGGAAGGCATTTGCCTTGAGATGTGCCTATATTAAGGTAAAAGATACGAATAAAAGTTGAGTTTACTTTCTATGTATTTTGCCTTCACAGCAAAGAAGAACTACAAGGCCCCACACATTCTGGCTTCTCCCTCCCTCCCAAATCTTGCCCCACGCGATGGCCCTTCTTGTACTTTCCTCCAACACCGTGGTCTTTCTCCAGTCTCATAACCACCAACACTCTCTCAGCCTGAAAATATATTTAGTTCCCCTTCTTTCCCTATTAAATGCCTAATCATTGTTTAGATCTCCAGTCCATTTTGCTTGCTTGATGAACACCTGCCCAACCTCTCTGACTGGATCAAACTACAAGTTCTTCTAACACTTTGGACTTCATCCTTGTGGTATTTTTTACAAGTGCAATTTTATTTATATTTGTGAAAATATTATATTACACTCTATCTTCCTCAAGCCTCATGAGGGGACAGTCTTGTCTGGTTTTGCTCACTAGTGTTTCTCCAAAAGTTTGGTGTGGTTCCTAGCACATGGAAGGTATTCAACGAAGATTTGACAACTGAATGAATTAATGAACAAATGAACATATGAATGATTTTCACTTTTCATTGGAATAGTTGGTGTTGTATAAACAAAATCATTCGTTCTAGTTGAGACAGACGAAGATGGCTGCAGCATCCTCTCTATAAAAATTTGATATACACTTGGAATCTTCTATTCTCCAAGAGCAACTATGTCTATTCTCTAAGCACATACATCAATGATTAGCCGCAAACCATAAGTTCATGTAAAATCATGCAAAAACAACTTAAAATACTCTGGATCACCTATTGTTCCTTTGATTATCTTCAGGGCATATTCCTAAGTGTCAATAGTCATAACGTTAGTGTGAACTGTTCACTAGCAACAGCACTTAAATATTATATGTTGTATGTATATCAATTATCCATGCTGATGGAAGAAAACCAAAGTAAATCCTACATATATGAAGTCACCCAGATTTTGAAATTTAGGGAGTGTTATTGCCATATCAGGACCCAACTTCCCACTAAGACATATAAATTCATGAAGTATTTTATATTCTTTAATTATTCTTTCCTCTGTACTTCCATAAGATATCATTTATTCCCTGATTTTAGTCCATGACTTCTGCTGACATTATAGTTATTATTATGTATATTGCCAAGTCTGTTTTCTTATCTATAACAACCTTAGGAGTAGGAACAAAGCACCTCTAACACTTCACCCTACCAACAACCAAGCACCGTGCTTTGGTAGTTAAAACTCAAGAAATGTGTCTTAAATGGGAATGAGGAGGAAAAAAAGTAGGAAAAAGAGGGAAAGAGAAAGGAAAAAAAGGAGATGGATACAAAAAGTGGTCCTCTTATTTATGATACCATTTTACTTGGATCAGGCTATTAGATAATATCAATTTTTTGTAGCGGTTATTTCACAAAAACTCAACAATTTTTTAAGGTTTCATCACAATATGCAATCATCTACTGATTATATGTTCATTCCTTCTCACTATCTCTTTTCCTCAATTATCTGGCTGAAATGCTAATACACAGTGAAATAGGCAAAATGTTGGATGCAGAACAGAAAAAGAAACAAAACATAGGCATATAAAATATAAAGTTGAACATGTTGTCTATTAGGCCATGGGCTGCTAACACTATCCAGTGCCTCTGCCCATGTCAGAGTGGAAGTTTGGGGACCAGTTAACTCCACCATGCCTCCCATCCTTGCCATTCTTCACTACTTCTCAAAAGTGAGACCTCTCTTTCTGTCTTTTCACTTGCTCTCACCCCAATACTGCTCCCAGTTTATCTTCCCCTTGACATCCCTACTAGCCCTTCCCTCAGAAGTAAAGGCTGCCCATTCTTCCCCTCTTCACTCACAATATGCAGAAGAGTCAGTCTTCACGTTCCTATAGCCTTTTCCAAAGTACTGCTTCTTTACCCTAATTTAAAAATACGTCCCTTGAGATTCATCCCAAACTTCTCTGTGTGGCTCATTACTCCTGGATTTTTTCCCATTCATTGGTTGAGGATCATGGCATGCACCTGCCTCAGGACCTTTGTCCCTCCGCCTCAACCCCTACTGACATTCTGCTTTGGACAATCCCAATGTAAATGAGATTGACTCTTCCCACATTCCAATTCCTTGGCTTCCTCAATTCCAATGACCTACACCATTCTCCAACCCACTCCCATAATCATATTCTTACCAAATCTAGAATGTGAATATCAACTCCCATGCCCCACTCTCTGACCACAAACTTTGATTCTCCCAGCTTGTGCTTTCCCGTCCCCTCCATTGTCAATTCATTTATTCTTTCCAGACATGTCCTGAGTAATTGTAATCCCTGCCCATATATCAGCTCTCTTCTGTCTTCTTGCTTTTTCCAACTTAGATCTCAGGGTTCATGACAGCAATCACCCCCTTGCCACTACTTCCTGACTCTTGACTCAATTGAACATACTCATATATGTCATCCAAAAAAACCTCAAAATAAAAACAAAAAGAAAACAAAAGAAAACATTTATCAAACATCTCCCTTTGGCTATGATATTATTTTTCTCCTTCTCATCACAGTAAAATATCTTGCTATCTTTTCTACAATTCTTCTCTCTGAATTTTATTCTTAAACTTGCTATTAATACAATCTGGTTTCTATCCTTCAGAATCAATTTCTCCTCCACAATTACCTATGTCAGAATACACCACTATTCACCCATTAAATCTCTGAAAGCCTGCAGTTGCCTCTGTTCTTTCTTCCCATCAGTTACCAAGTTCTGCTGATGTATTATGATATATCATAAGCCAATATTTATTGAACATATGCTGTACACCAGGCCCTGTGCTAAATGCTTTCCATTTAATTCTCCCAACACAACCTACGGAGTACATAGTATTATTATTCTTCCCATTTTACAGACATGGAAATTATAACTAGACATGATAGGCTAGACCAAAGTCCTCCTACCTCTTTAACATCCCTTTAACATCCATTTTCTCTTCTCTATTCCCACTGTCATAACTTTGAGGATCCACCTTTTCACTGCTTTCTCTCATTTTGTGTCTCCTATCCATCATCTGCACTGCTGTCAGAGACCCCTCTAAATTGCATAGCTGATCAAGTCACCTCTCTGCTTAAAAACCTTCACAGGTGCCCCTTAGCTATCAGACTAAAGCTCAGCTCACTTATTACACAAGTCTGTTCATAATCTGCTCCTTGCCTGCCTCCTGGCCTCATCTTACACCACTTTCTCCTTCCCTTACACCCCAGTGAAATCACTTACTGTTTCCTGACAGTGTCAGGCTGAGCTACATCTTGAAGTACACTTTCAACTGACTAATTTTTATTGATTCTTTAGAATTTGGTTTCAGTACAGCCCATCCAGAAAGCCATCACGATCCCTGGTATACACACCCGTTTCCACCATTGTAACTTACCACATTGCACTCACAGCATGGTGCTATGTGTCACTCTCACATTCAACTCTGAGTTCTTATAGGGATAGCAGGAACTTTCTCAACTTTTAACCACCAATACTACTCACAGTTCCTGTCAATATAGAAGAACTCAAATATTTACTTCTCAATCTCTTCTTTCTAATTCAACTGTCCTGATTTGAACTCATACATCAAAAGAATGTTTTTCAAAATCTATCCTACACCTAGAGAAATTTAAAAAATCATTTTCCAAGTGCAACAAATGATGTTTTGATAAATTAACATTCTTAATGAAGATAGCATCCATGAATTTAGAGTAAAACAGACACCATTTGCTTGTTTTGATGGGCAAGTCATTTGATTGCCAGCAATTATGTTGTATGTGTGTAGATGCTTCTGCACATGTACCATTTGCTGCATTTCAAAATCTGTTATTTTTAAAGGTATAGGTTTTTGGTTTAAAATGTCTAACAGATATTGAGACACCTTTTATTTTAAATAATTTTTAAAATAAGTGCAAAACATTTTTAGACAAAATACAAAGTCCTTACAAATACTAGTCTATATACAACTGAGAGAAGAGATCACTATTTGCATGTAAATCAGTAAGCTTAATAGTGGATTTCAGGTCTCTTGAGAACTATCTAACGTAAAGCAACGAATAAATTGAATGGTGCTGCATAACTCTCACAAAAGCTAATAAACATGGCTTTATAACACCCTATTCTTTGAAGCAATCTCCTCTTCTACCATTATTTGGCTTAACATATATATTCCTACAACCTTCATATATATTCATACTTTTAAAAATTAGGTTACAATTAATCACTCATTTTCAACATTCTTCATATGTGTTTATTAAAATATGTCCACTGAACACAATAATTTTCCCATAAAAATATTTGACATTCTTTTCCCCCACTATAATTATCAATACCTTGAACATATCCATTGTTTATTTTTACCAGTGTTCTTTCAGTCAGATTTTGTTCTAACTCATTCATCTAGTCTAGCTATAACACTAGCTCCCAGCTCCAAGAAAGCTTCCTAGCCACAGCAAAATTAATAATAGAGTTCTCTGTTGAGGGTAGTACTTTCTAAAATTACTTTTGATTTAATAATTACAGATGGATCAGTGATGTGCTTATATCACATGATTTTTTTTTAGTGAACGATACAAATTAAAATGGACAATAAAATATCTACATAGAACCTTAGTTACTTCTCTTGTATATAACTTATACACACCTTAATCCCTGAGGCAAGGATTTTTACTCTGACCATGACTCATAAAGCAAGCTTTACACAATTTCCAGTTCTTCACAGTTGTATAGAATTGGCAAGGTGCTTTTCCATACCCCCATTCCCTCACTAAAATAAATTGACTCCCAGAGTTTCCTAGAAAATCTGTAACTTTATTTTCCAATCTGAAAATAATTAATACAGTACTCAGCAGTGAGTCTCAAATAATACAAGACAACTTGACCTTGGCAGGACATACGCTTCACTTAGCTAGGAATGATCCTCTCTTTCAAAACTCCTCTGATTAATCTCAGTAATACTGAGGTCACTCTTGAGCTTTACACCGAAAACTAACCCTTGTGCCTGGGCCTCTTTCACTTCAGGTTTGAAATCTTGACATGTTTTCATCTGAACACCAAACCTCCTGTTATGGCTACATGATTCAAGTCTGAGGTGTATTTAGGGAAAGAATTGGATGACATGACAGATGTTAACCATTTTCAGAGTGGTCTAAAAGTAATATTCTGTTAAAACTGTGCCTATTTCTACACTGCTTATCCTCCTACCCCTATCCCCCCAAAAATAACTGGCTCTCAAAATGGATAACCTCAACAGGGGAATTACTATCAATCAACTAGATTGGATAGCCATGATGTCCTCAGCCAATAGAAAGGTACAGAATAGGTTTAACTCATTGTTTACCTTCACAAAGATTAGAACCAGAAAGAAGAGCCTAATTCACAGGAAACAATAATGATCAAGTAAAAGACAGCACCAAAAAAATTGTAAGGTAAGACTTCATAGAGAAAGTGGGCTTTGAATTCAAACTTGAAGTTTGGTTAGACCTGAGATAAACCAGAAGCATTCCAGGTGAAGACAACGTAACACCAGGTAACACTTCTTGAGCATTCACTATGTGACAGGTACCACACTAAGCATTTTACATGCCTAAAATTAGTTAATATTATACCCCTGTGAGTTGGGTACTCTTATTAACCCCATTTTGCAGATAAGGAAATTGAAGCTTAGATAGGTTGGGTAACTTGTTCAAGGTTACCCAGCTAGTCTGTGGTGGGACCAGGGTTCATTCCTGGGCTGTCTGGATCCAGAAGTCACTCTTAATCACTATACACTAATGCCCTAAACATATGTGTAGCGCTTGTAGGACAATGAGGAAACTGGCTCAACTAGTGATGGAATGCTGTGTGGAGTGAATACAGAAAATAAGTTTGACGTATGAATTAGATTACAGGCTGCTTTGGAAATAGAAAAGTGTCTTATTTGAAATAAGGAGCTACAGAAGATATGTGCAATCCCTTATTTGTGATCAGAACAATGTTGTAGGAAGACTTAGAGATGGAGAGACATGCAGAAGTGCAGACTGGTTTGATGAGGTTGGAGAAAATACTTGGTCAAGCCTTTGGTAATTATTAATATATTTGGTAAGCTTTGCTGCAGTAATAACCCTCAAATGCTAGAGGCTTATAAAAGCAAATGTTTACTTCTCACTTACATTACATGCCTGCTAAGGATGGCTGTGAGTGAGTTGTGGGTTTTCTCCATCTGTCTTCATTCCTGGATCCAGGCTGAAGGAGCAGCCTCTATTGGGACATGCTATTCTTATGGCAGAAAGAAAAGAGCCAGAGAGCTGGCAGAGACATGCAATGGCTCTTGAAGCATCTGCTCACTTACTGTTGTCCAAAGCAAATCACACTGGCCAAGCTCAAAGTTGATGGCGTAGGGGTGCATCCTCCTCCATAGGAAGCCTACAAGTCACATGGTAATAGGCAGGGATGTATAATCCTCTTACAGGAAAGGGGAGTGAATCGTGGGAACAATAATGCAATCTACCAGAGTAAGCCTGTGCTCTTTGCAGATGATGTCACTATAAATTAAAGCAACAGACCGAAATGAGTAAACTTTGTAGAAGGGGATGAAATCTCTTGTTCTCTCTGCCCTACAGAGAACAACTGCTGTCCTATTTCCATATTTTGTGGTGTAAAAGCTCCATGCTTATGATTTTATCATCCTGTGCTTAAAATATGTCAAAGACTGAAATGAGAATCAAAGACAGTTTTACATGAATTGATAGGGTGGATATGTATCCTCTATACTCTGTTTCATTATAATTAAAATGAAATTAAATTAGAAAAAAGTAAACAGAGAAGGGACCCAGTACGTATATCCATAGTTTCTTGATTTTCTATCCTAGATGGCATTACGTTTAGGATAGTTTTATCTGATGATTCTTTGTGGCTGCTGACCTAATAAACTATTCTAGTCCCATACAAAATACATGTGATACAAATAGTAAAGAATGAACTAATCTAAACACCATTTTGGTGCTAACAAGGCACCCCAAATATGAAAATGATTAAATCAAATAAAAAGATCTAACAGTATTTTTAGAATGAGTCACTTCCAAACCTTTCTTTACAATTTTCTTAAACATATAAAGCTAAAGTCTGTATCTTAGCTTTATGTTGTCTGTTTGGTTTTCTTATTCTAGTCTCTTGCCCCTACTGCTCATTTATAGCTTCTAAGTTCTTTCCAAAGGTCACTGTTTCTCTGATCCAAAGCCTGGCTTTTTGATCCACTTCCCAGCTCCCCATCAAGCTCTTCTATTTGGATTCTTAGATGTAGATGCATATCTTTGCAAATTTACCACTTCATCTGAGCATAAAGTTTGCTGATATCAGAACATTCTCATTAAAGATCAATTTTGCCTGACATTCAATTAGAAAATGGTCTGTCTCTCTCCTTTCTTACAATCCTACCAAATCTTTTATAGAGGAAGCCCAAGTTTTCCCAGAACACAAAACTTGAAAGTGTAGAGAACACAATATATTGGGATATATACTAGAGATTAAGGACTTAATAAATATTTGTAGGATAAATAAATGGACAAGTGGATAAATGAATTGACCGATCATTCTAGCAGTTAAGCCCCTCCTGTATAGCAAAAGCTCCTAAACTTTTATTTAAAGACATTTAAAGATAACTCAATATGTTTTTCACATAAGATGCTCAATAAATATTTGTTATTGTTTACCTGGGCAAGGAGGGAAAAGTATGGCCAATGGTTCATAGCAAAATAGATATCCCAGTCATAACATCACTTCCTACCCTCCCCCATTAAAAAAAAGTTTATAAGCCCTGGGGGAAAGGAATGAATATAATGCTGAAAATCCTAACATTAGGTAGAGAAAGTTGTCACATTTCCATCTTTTAAAATGCCTTTTCCTAAATACTGTAGAATGCTATTAGAATGTCATCAAGGTCTAAAAAGGCTTCTTTTGTATTGTAATGATCTACTACACTAACCATGCTTATAAAAGAACATTGACAACTCACAGCATAACCACATCCAGAGTATATTGTATTTGCTTTCTAAAGACCTTTACCTAAACTGACAATCAAAATGTTGCTGTAAATTTTTAGGTCATTTTAAATATCTCATTTATGTGACAACTTCAATAGCTTATTCTATGGCTACTTTCAACAGAGTAACTCAAATAGTCTTATGAGCTGCATCTTACTGGTGAAATGTTGAAGTGCTGAGTTCAATCATAGCAAAAAAACTCTGAAGCCCTTGAAGAATGTGAATAGAATCTCATCTCTTTATGCTGTAATTACTGTTCTGAGGAGATCAATAAATGTATTGATCCTACTTTTGCACAACTGTACAACTTTAATATACAGTGTTTACTAACTCTATTTTGCTACATTTGTAAAACCTATTTAAAATCTAACCAATCTCAATCCTAAAAAGTAAATTATCCAGTCATGAAATCATAAACTATCCAAAAAGGCATTCCAAAAAGTGGAAAACTGGTAAATATAAAACCTGTCATTAAAACACCATGAGTTTATTTGCATAAGCACAGAAGTGGTGCTAATCTTAATCTTATACACAAATATGGAGTGCTTAAAAAATAATTTTCTAAAAATAACATGGTAAACAATATATGGGGTATTTCACGCACAATGTGAGATTTTAGTAAAATGAGTATGAGAACAAACCTCTGAAATAAAATGAAATGTTATTTGTGGAAAATGAGACATGGAAAGCATATTTCTTAATGGAAAATATGAAGTATACAATATCTTGATCTAATTTAAATCTCTCCATATAGTCTGTGAATTTTTTAAAATTTGCCAAAATGATTAGCAGTAGAAAAAAGACTAGAAGGAAACATTATACATCAGAATGTTAGCCATCCTTGTCATTTAATGGTAAGATAGTTGTGATCTTATTTCTTTTTAATATTTTCTGTACTTTCCAGGTTTTCTTCAATTAGTATCTATTACTATTAATGTCAGAAAGAATAATAAATTATTTAAAACATAAAAATAACTAACCCCTTTGTATCAGGAAAGGGTTACACTGTTAAGCAGACTTCATACATGGTACATGGACGAGTTTAAATTTTACCTCAGATTTCAAAGAATGCTAGAGGCTCACACATCAGCTTATAATTTCACTTCTATTGGGGTTATTGCATTATTGCTTGTGTCTAAGTCCTAGCAGGTGATGGCTTTGATAGAGATATTTTCTCTCTGGTCCAAAACTATCTTGCCTTTTTTTTGTGAACTATTGTAAAAATTATTACAAAAATGTCTTGGAAAATAAAATCAATGCTGATACCCAATTCCATTGTATTAACAGGTTTTTCATCAAATTCTACAAGTAATGCATTATATTGCTTTTCTTTTCCACAATAGCAACATGAAGTAATTTCCATTATACTGCTTTTATAGTTGAAAAAAAAATCCTTCATTTTCTAAATGTTGGACAATATAATTAGCTGTTTATATTCTCATCTGGGACCTTATAATTTCAATTTAAGATGGTTTGAAGTAAATTAAACAGGCCTACGAAACAAGATCTTCTCAAAGCCCAAGTTTAAAATGAGATGAGATCTTCAATTTAAAATTTTAAGTGTTAAATTGTGACAACTTTATTTAATGGGGACAAGAAGAGGCAGTTGAGAGCTGCAGCCTCAGTCTGCACACTGGAGAAGAGAAATCCACATATCAGAATAAAAATTTCCAGGTATTACACAGAAATGGTCACATAAACTAGCTATTCAGAAGCAGTTCTGTTTTCCTACCATATTGAGGTCATTCCAAACTAATACTTTGGTTAGTCAATGAATTATGACAGAGTACTAACATTCTTATAAAAGATACAATTTCAAGTCACACTGAAGTCTTGAGTTGTATTTAAAAATCTGGGTTCTAGTCCTTTGGGCTTCCTGACAAATAAATGCTTATATGCAATTAGCTGCACTGGAACATGTCATAATCTTACATGTATGTTCTATTGTTAGAAACAAAGCTTAGGCTTGTCCTTTCACATTTACAACAGAGGCCCACTTACAGCTGAGCACCCAGAGATGTAGGACTAGTTTAAGCGCTTACTTCTACAGTCTCTTGAGGAAAAAGCGCACTGAAGGGATTTCACATTGAGAAAAAACATGCCTGCCATCTCTCTTTTCTTTTTTTTCCTCCCCCCCCCGGCTTTTTTTTTTCTTTAGAAACTAGCACTTCAGCAAATCACATTGTTATGCTGTGTTATGATGCATGATGTTTTCATAGTAATGTGACATGTCTAAATGACAAAATGCTGGCTATCTACCAAAAATGTAAAGTAGTTTAAATCCTTTTCCAAAGGAAAAAAAGGCCATTATTAATTCCTTTAGCAAATTTCTTTGCTGTAAATGGCAGCCAACCAACTTAACACCAAATCTTCATAAAGTTGATGATTATGAAAAAACAAAGGGTTTTAGGTACAGACGATTTTGTCTATGAAATTGTTCACTACCCATAGCTCCATCATTCTTGGCTCAAAGACGTAAAATTATGAACCTTGAAATTGCCTTATCTCTCTTTTGTTCCTAGAGAAGTAGTAATAGAAGATTTCCTCCTCCAAACTGTGTATCTCTCCCACTGCTCTAAGAGATCTGAACTACAGGTGGATGGTTGTTTTTATTTAGAAAACAGCTTATTTATAAATCACGGGTGGTAAAGTTCTGGCATTAACTTCCTTTTTATTTGGCTTAATTTAAATATTTTAATAAAGTGTTTATTTTATTCTGACTTCTCACAGATATTGCTACCCGAATAGAACGGGTGACGCACAGATATGTTGAATACTCAAGAGATAAGCTTCCTTAAAATTTAGAGAAAAAAGAAAACTTCTATTTTTTGGATTGTTTTCTATTCCCATTTAGTTGGAGAAAAAGGAAAAAAGGAAGGAAGAAAGGAAGCAAGAAGAGAAGGGAGATGTACATTTTGTTTTAAAGGCCTGGCAAATGCATCCAAACCTAGCCATATAAATGGGCCCTTTCACCTTAAAAAAAAACCAAAAAAAAGTAAAAACAAAGGCAAAAAACAAACCAAAGAACCTCCTTCCTCTTATTCCTTTTTTTTTTTCACCTTTCAGTGGTCCAGGTTGAAATTATTTCCTAAAATCATTCACCCAGCCCTAATTCTAATAGAAGACTTCAGAGCAGCTTGTGTCTAATAACAGTTCTGTGCAGGCCCTTGAAATTCTAATAAAGACCCATCAACTTATCAAAAGAACATGTAATTTTATGTTCATTACTTCTTGGTGCCCGACTGTAGAATTTGGATGGTTGCACCTCAATTAAAAGTTGAATTGAAGTTAATATCATTTAAATAAAAACTTCAATAAAAAGTTAAAGTTCTATTCTTAATAGCATTAATATCTTCTAATGACCACTATGGTCATTACCACCAGATAACTGACCTCCTTGACTCTTTCCTCACTGAGAAATCTGGCAACGTGGTCAATTATTTAGCAGTAATGAGTACTCTATGGGAGATTATTATGTAATCAAGTACCTTAACTTACCATTCTGTTACTCCACTCTTTAAAAAATGTTGCATCTTTCTATTACAGGTTTTTCTGTTTCTAAAAGAGAAAGCTGTACAGGCTCCACACCCACCCCCCTTCCTTTGCCCTGCAAAAGTCTACCATATAATTGGCAAAAACTTTAGATGTAATTAAAATGGTGCAAATTAGGGAGGTTTACTATTTGTGAGCAGTGACTGCTGCCTATTAAAGACCTTAATCTCCACCATTTGAGACCACTCTAAAGGGAAAAAAAAAAAATGAAGGCTTAAAGAGGAAGTTAAATGTGGCTTTTTAGATCTCTTTCTAACTGGGCTTTGCATGTGGTGTTAAACTTAGAAGTGTGGGAATCAAAAAAAAAAGAAAAATCCAAACAGGTGATTTTAGCAGAAGAGACTTTGCAAGTCCTTTAAGAACTTCATTTCCTGTTTTCCTTTCCTAGAGACTGCCATTAATTGGGGGAAGTGCCAGAAGAAAGGGAATGGATACTAACCCTATTTTATGCTAAAATAATGTCTTAGTAAGCTTAGTTCCTAAGAACACTGAGAAATTCTCATTCCATAATGTAAGTTATTTTAGGGGTGCTGTTTAAGAAAAAACAATAAACTCATGATGTTCTGAAACTTTATATCTTAATAAAGAATGGATGAAGTTGGTAGAAAATAATGCCAATTTTTGTGGCAACTCAAACGCACAATCTGGAAGAACAAAGTAATGTCATAATCTGATTAGTAACTAATTTTCTTACAAGTCAAATTGGGCTACAAATTGAAGTTAAGCAATGCTGATATATTACATACCCCTAGTTCAAAGTTCATTTATTTTTTTTCTCTGATATTCACATTGAGTTTTTACTTGAGTAGGATATTATTCAAAGAATAGAGGCAAGATAATCTTTGATTCCTCTGAGGTCAGATATAAGACAAAGTGAGCATTTGATGGTACTTTCAGATATAAGCAAAAGAACTTATTAACAAAGTTTTTTTCCACTAATATAATGTGTTGCTCTGAGGAACACATTGCTCTGAGGAATCTCTTTTTCTATAGGTCTGTCACATATGTATAAGCCCATATCCATCTCCATAAAGCCACAAATACAGGGCGATTGAGTTGATATCAGCCTAATAGTTCAGTGATTCCCAATTATTTCAAGGTTGAAAAAAGAAAAAAGAAAAAAGAAATATTGTTCATTCATTTGCTAATAAAGCAGTACCTATTACATAACTGTGCAGGACATTGGTAAAAAAACAAAGATGAAAGAGGTATATAGTTCCTGCCCTCAAGTAGTTTATAATCTAGTGAATAACATAAGATAAAATGAAATATGTGAGAAGTCACACAGATGTGAAAGGAAATACAGCAGATGTGATTAATTTTGACTGAGGGAGAATCAGGAAGAGCTTAATGGATGATGCAGTATTTGAGCTGGATTTTGAAGAAACAGTGGTTGGATGGACAAAAAGTAGAGAAGAGCACCCCTAAGGGTGCACATGTGCCAGCTTGGACCTGTGGCCAAATGTAGTGTTGGAGAAGCAGTGAGTAGACCAGTGGGGCTGAGGTATAGGCCGTGCAATAGAACTAAGGGCCAATGAGCCCTTGAAAAGTGATTTGGTGCTGGATCAAGGAAAATTTTAAACACCTTATTAAGGAGTTCAGGTATATTCACTGGCAAGGCTTTTGAGCCGGAGTTTGGTGTGATCCAACATGTATTTTAGGAAGATGACAATGGAAGTACAGTGATCAGCATATAGAACAAGAAAATTGAAGCTGAGAGTCGATTAAGTCAGTGATATTACTTAGCCCCAGCACTGTAAACAGGAAAAACTACTGGGGTGGGGGTGGACACTACCAGCATTTACTATAGGATCACAGCAAACAATTCAGGATGCTCTCAGAAACTAATCTATAAAATAAATTATTTGCAACTCAGTGATTCTATTAATACCTGTGGGAAATTAGGTTTTTAGGTAAGTCTGTATCTCTCTCTGACTGGGACAATGAGGCCTGGACCAAGTACAGCCTGTGAGTATGAAAAGGAGGGAAGACATAAGAGAAAAACATCTCTGTGGCTCCACCAAATGCTAGTGCTTCTACTGATTTGTAAATAAACCACCCTTGACTCAAGCTGGGAAAGCAAACCAAGTTAGACACATATTTTGCTATTATAATGGGCTTCCCATTTAGTCCCTTTTGGTCTCTGTATACTAGACTAAAGCCAAGCCAAAGTGGAGTCATCTAAACAGCACCTGGAATGATCCCTGAAAGGCTAGTGAAATATCATCCTAACTCACTTCTTTCCAGCAGATGCCAGGAGCAGGAAAAGAAATGTTCTATACACAGCTGGTACACAGGTATGACCACAGGTGAGGTTCCCATAGACCAAAAAGAAAAACCGTCAAGCAAACATTTTTACTATACTGAAAGAAGATCGAGCAAGAAGGGTTTTTTTTTTATTTATATAAAATATATTGTTCTTCCAGGCTGCAGTGAAATAGTTTCTATTTAATTGCACAGAAATCCTAAGAAGGTTACAGCAGTGAAACATTAAAATTCTAAGGGCAACTAATAACATTAAAACTTTATAGCCCCAGATAGAATAATTTAGACAAAAACAACATGAACATATGTTTTGTGTAATAATAACAAACATTTATAGCTGTCAAGAGAGAAAAACACAGGTTTATGCACACCTTAATGGTGTGCATGGGTGAGCATGAGTATATTTAAAACATAATATATTACAAAAATGACAGCAGGCATGGCTCTTCTGGGTACTATGTTAAATCAATGAATAAATTACCAAAAGTGAGCTGTGGCTGTTTGGATGTGTAATTGAGCTTAACGTATGTAGTGTTATTTCAAAAGAAACTGTTCAAGGAGTTTCAAGCCCAATCCACTCTGCATCTATCCTAGGCAGTTTACAAATAGCAATAAATGAAACTGTTTCACAGTAGGAAGGAAGTTTAGTTATACACATTACTTAAATTGAGGAAAAGTTAATTTTAATATGCTTTGCAGGAATTGAAAACAAACTTATAATAATTTACTTATGTTCACCAAGCTGGAAATTGAAACGTTAATATTTGAATTTAAATTTATTTTAATTATTCACTGTATGACTCACAAAATCACTAGGAATTATCTGTTCAACTTAAAACAAATACATACACAAACCCTTCGTAAATATGTTTATTATTCTACTTGTTTTAATTATACCATTTGCATGCCACACTTTTTCAAAAAAATTATTAGGACTACAGAATATGAAATAAATTGTAAGCTTGTTTGTGCCAACAAGTTAATGGCAATTGGTAATAACTGAGCTGCAGACAAAGCCATTAATGTGATTTTTTAGACTAAAAATAACCTCTCATAATTTTCTTTCTAATTATAGAGTTGTTTGTCTTACTTAACGCTCTACCATAGTTTTATGAAACAGGGAAAGAGGTATGTTTTCTTATTTTTCCCTTCCTATTTTTTCTGGCCTTAATCGTCTCATATTTTTCTGTAATATACAAAATGCTCTGACCCTTTTACATAGGAAATATGAAATAAAATTCCATAAGAATTAAGTCCTGAATCTTTTGAATTACAGATCTTGCCAGGTAACCAAAAGGGCCACTCAATGAATGTAATTTCTTTTCAGGAGATTGCAACTTTAAGCAATTTAAAATGTTATGATGGGCTTAGGTAACAACCATGCTGACTCTTTATTTTCCGTTCCTTTTCTGTTAATAGGGTCATTATATCATGGCAGATGCAGGTTGCAGAAATGTCATATGTTTTATGAAAAGAAGGCTATTTTTCTTGAACAGCATATTTTCATCTGTCCTATTAGTCCTGTGCTTTGTTGTCATTTATGGCCACCTAACATAACAGTATCTTCCAATGCTTTTGGCAATTGTGTGGGGCCCTGGACTCATAAACCCAAAGGCTTGCTTTTTATTCTGCACTAGATGAATAGCTTCTTACTAATGCTGAAAATAAGTTTTTACTTATGAAGATCTCTTTTTTATTCATACTTACAATACAATTAGATATGAGGCCATCCTCTGCATTTTCAGCACCACTTTTACTCATGTTGTCATTGTTAATTCACTTTGCTACTCTACTCTCTTCTCCCCAAATTTTGCACAAACCAACCAATTTACTGACTCTGCCAAACACTAATCCCCTAGGGTTTCCATGCTTCTATGAGCAGATGATGATTAACACAGTCAGGGCAATCAGATGCAGACAGACAGTGGAGCCCACTTACTGCTCAATGCTTGTTAGGAGTCCAAGATATGGAAATTATTAGGACAGGAAACACTGCTCTATGGACTGAAAGTTTAAAGACCTGGCCATATATGCTGAAATAGGTAAAGCTACTCGGAAAAAGCTTCCTTCTCTCACCCTCTTTTTAGTCTCCTCTGTCTGCAAATTAGTTCTCTATCTGTAGGTATTGATCTTACAGTGACAACATCACTGGTTGTTAAGCAGCAAGTGTCAAATACTTTGCAGAAAGGAATTAAGTGAGGCTCTTACGGGCAAGGGCATAAGAGCCAGAGATTTTCCCTTACTATACTCATTTTAGGTGACTCATTTTCCTTTCCTGATTTAAACTGAGTCCTATAGAATTAATGGGCAGGAGTAGGGGGATGTGGGAAGTGGAAAGGCATCAGCAAAAAGTCATTGTTAAATCACCAGACAATTGTCATGTTTCCAATATTAGCCCATAAATACTAGACCTAACAAGAGTAAATCATAAACACACAATCATAGGAGCCATTTACTGTAGATCTCTAAATACATGTTAATAAAGTCTTAACATCAAAGACCCTTGACAAAGTATGATAATAATAATTTCCAATAACAATAAACATTTAAATCATATTTCAAGAGTTCAGATCCTGTATCTTTTAAATCTCAGGTTCTAGTCATCTTAGGGTATAATGCTGAGGCTTACAAGTATGAAGAAGTCACATACTGAATCTGTAGGGGTATATAGGACCAGTATTTTTGTACTGAAGAGGGAACCCCGGGAATCATAGGTGTGTAGAAGGCATGGCCAGTGCTAGGACTGAGTTTTTGGGCCCCCTAACACCACCACCACCACCACCACTGGTACCATCTAACATCCTATCATGAGGCATCTAGCTCTGAGTATTGGTGCCTCAAAGTGGTTCCCTCCCGGTTCTATTCCCTGTTTTTCTTTTCAGATTTATTCCCTCTGCCTCCTGTTGTGAACTCTGTCTTTGCTTTAGGCTGTTCCTTTAGTTCTCATGCCCACCTTCTCCCTGGGTACTGTGCTTTTCTTTTATTTCATGTCCCACTCAAAGCTCCTCACTGTAGCTCAGACCATGGCCACAGTTCCCCACTCACTATTGCATGAGAACAGGGAGTCAGACTCCCACCCTGACAGCAACTATAGAAGTTTATAGTTGATGTCTATAGGAGAACTATAGGAGAACATCTCTGATCTTCTTAGCAACCATGTATGAATTAGGCAACCAACTTTGATATTTTCATATGTATCATCTAATCTCTTCAACAATCCTATGAGGGAAGGAGGTAGCATCATCATTCCTCATTTGCAGATAATGAAACAGGTGGAGAGAAGGGATCCTCTGACTTGTTGGTCCCTGGGTCAGCATCTTCCATTTGCCTTATGGCTTATGGATATACGGACTTATTTCAAGTTCTCAATTATCTAGTTCTGGAATTATGTCTATTTCCCTCTATCATTATTTCTAGTCTCAAAGTGAAAGTCTCAAATAAAAATAACTGATAATACCAGTCTTGGAAAAAAACTTATTAAATTTTTTTTCCTTCAAATCATGTCAATCGCTATATTATCAATACTGTATCATATGATATCTTTTCATTACAGTTTGTTTGAAATATTAGCTTACCAAATTAACATACCTTTTCCTTATCATCATTTTTTAAAGATATTAATGACATACATTAAAATTATGAAGCACTAAGTGACTAAAATAAGACAGTAGAAACTAACTGAATAGCTATACAGTTATGTGTTCTTTCCTTCACCTTTCCAACTTTTGGTATTTTTATTAAACTTAATGCAATTCTCAGACATATTCTATTAAGGAATGATAATCTTACAGAGGTTATAGGAAACAGGAAAATAAATACAAAAGGAGATACACTTCATTGAAATTACATATTTGATTGTCCTCCTGGGAGCTCAATGACAATTATTTAAATGAAAATTAAGTGTTTAAAAATTATAGTATTAGTACAGCTGCCACACTTATCACTAATTCATAACTAGTATGCATAGGATGTCAGTGAGCTAACTAACTCATAAATAACCCTGTTTTAAATGTCCAAGTAGGGACATAGGAGTCTGCTTTTTCTTTTTTTTTTAACAGTTAAATGCAAAGCTAGAAAATATCTTGCATTAAAAAATAACTTCACCTTAGTTTTATATAACTGGCCTAGATTCCATCATATCAATGAAATTTAATCAATTAAATCAATTTAATTCTACATAACCTCAAAGAGTATAGATCAACTTATAAAACTAATACAAATATTTAAAGGACTAAAAAAAATAATAACCTAAAGAATACCCACATAATTTAAAGATTCTGATTTCTGTTGTGAATTTTTTGTCATCCAACAAGCAATTTTTTTTTTTTAGAATAGTCTCTGAGGGATATATTATGCTGAGCATTGCAGTATACAGCACAATGGACAAGAAATGGTTCCCCACCTTCAGAAGCATGTCGCTAGAGGAATATCTTTAATACAAAATTCAAAGACAGAATGTGATATGTGCTATAATTGAGGTTCAAATGCTATAGGAACATCGAGAAAATTGAGAGTCATTTTGACATAGATGGTTGCTGGGTGGAAAACAGAGCACTGGCACAGACCATGGTAACAGAGAGGATTAAACAGGTAGAGAGGGCAAATATGTAGGGATCTGAAGGAGAAAAGCATAGAAAAAAAGACAAAGTTTCATGTGGCTTTAGCAAAGGAAGATAAGGGAGACTCAAAGAAACAAATCTAGAAAGGAAGGAACTTTTATAGGTAGGCAACGGAAAGCCACTGAAAGATTCCAGGTAGGAGAGGTACAGTGCAAATGGAAAAGAAGCAGGAAAGACACCAAAAAGATCAAATTTGGAGGCTGCTTTTAGAACCATGTCCTGAGCTAGAGAAGGCCCAGGGGGCAGTGAGCAGGGGGCAAAGCCCCCAGGTTCTGAGTTAACCAAGAAATTCCACTTTGGTTTGTTTTATATGTTTAGTTTGGGGAAAAAAATACTGGCTAATAATTTTTAATTGAAAACTACCAATAAGTATCCTTTGTTTATAAATTAGGAAGCTGAGGCTCAGAGACTATTTAATTTGACAACCAAGAAGTCATGAGTGAACAATGATGGGAATAATTTCAGTAGACTAACTGTGGACAAAGCCACCATGTAGCAGTAAGTTGAGAAGAGGTTAAAAAAAGTGATGGTTTAGCAGTGGGAAAAAAAATGTAAAAGAAAGTACTTTAAGATGTAACAGATAGAGAAATATTCAAATTGTGTATCACTCAGCAGTCTATGATATTTCATTAAGACAGCGAATTTGTTGTTTAGGATGCTTGTGTCCTTAATAACAGAAAATTCCAACTCCAATAGTGAAAAGCTAAAAAAAAGAAGGAATTTGTAAGAAATGCTGAAGGTAGGACACCTCCATAATTGATTAATTCAGCTGTTCAATGATATTAAGAAAAACCTCATCTTTCCCCTCTGCCATCTTTGGCATGTAAACATTGCCCTTAACCTAGCTCTATTCATAGTAGCAAAATGGCTATATCACCTTAGCTTCTTATCCTTGTGAAAGCATCCAGAGTTTGAAAGGGAACATTTTCTTCTTGTTTGTCTCTTTCTATGAGAAAGAAAACCTTTCCCACAGCCCCATAGAGACTTTTCATTTCTCACTGGCCAGAAGTACATAAATTAGCTGTCCCTAAACCAATTATTAACACGACAAAGAGGGCCCTTATGGTTGCCTAATGGACTACCGTGATTCACTACCTGGGCTGGGGAATAGGGTCCACCCCACCTGAAAAACACAGTATGGAAGAAGGTAGGTATGTAGATGAAATAAGTAGTTCTGTTAGGAAACAGGAGGAGGAAAATAACTATTGGTTAGTCAGTTCACAAGGCCTGCTAAATTAAGCTTAATAAATGTTATTTGATGCTGCTGTTGGTGACTATATCATTAGTGCAACATCCCCAACACATTCCCCTCTTATGAGGAGAGTGTGCCTACACTTCTCAATATCCAATTTTACAATTTATGGGAAGAAAGAGATCTATTGATTACCTTGGAAAAGTACACAAAACAAGAGCTTCTATTTCAAGGCATTCATTGACAGAAGGCTGTTATGAGAGAAAGCCAGCTTAAAATGCAGGATTTCCAAAGAGATTTTATCTTCAAAACCTTTTACCTGATTTCCCTTTTGTGTATGAGGCAATGGAGAATAGTCATTAAGCTTTTTGTGTACAACTGAGACCAAAAGAATCTGCAGATAATGATAGAAGATGCTATTTGTCAAAGGTCTGAAACAGGACTAAAACTGAAAACTACCACACAATTGGATAAAATACAAAAGTAATTACAAAGGAAGAAAAACACTCAGAACATCAAATTTACCTTTATTCAGTGATATCTTTGTTCACATCACTGTTCTTTGTCCTATATTATACAGTTATTAATTCTTAGCCTTAAACCAAAAAAGAGAGGAAATTTGCAATTACTGATTAACAGTAATAGTTAAAAGTTCTCACTTATTAGGAAATGAGATGATTTCATTCTAAAGTGTAATAAAAATAGCAGCACTATTTGATAATAATTTTGAAAAATACATTTTGTTTTCTGTTCACTCCTATCAGTCTAATTTACTTGGGAGAAAAAACATTGTGACTCAAGAATTTCATTAATGAGAATGAGTAGTGGGATCCAAAAAGCTGCTATTTTAAACACATGTATGTAGCTTTCAAAAGAGTTTGTTAAGAGGAGGAACAATGTGTGATCAAAAAAAGGGGGTCAGTGTGAAGGCATTTGCTAAGTGTACAACAGGCCAGGTTCTGCAACCTCCAAAGTCTTGAGAAATGGGGAAAATTCCAATACATTAAGTTGGTTGGCATTACCCTACACCAGTCATTATCACTGTTGCTACTGAGCCTGCTTAGCATCAGAATCATGAGTTTACATCATGCCATTATTAGTTTACTTTCAGCTAGAAAAGAAATAAAAGCTGTGTGGATGAGCAGCTGAATAAAAGAAAAGAGCTGAGACAGAGGAGTTTTTCAAAATTCCTCATAATTCAAATGATGGATAAACTTCAGAAAGTTCAGATAAGTACTAAAAACTCAAATATGTTGATGAAGCTTAACTAATCCCTTTCTAGTCTCACAACTGGACCAAAAATTCCCATTAAAAATGAATGGTTTTACTGGTTTTAGCCAGATGAAACCATCCAGTGAAATTTGGTATTCTCCCCCACCCCCATCTATTAAATATCTAACGATAGCCTGAGTACTTAAAAGAGGTATCAAATGAAAGACAGCAGGAAAATAAATTCAACCAAGCTGGTTTGGAAAAATGCACGAGTGTTTGTGTTTGTGTGTGTTTTATAGAGACTGTGTTCCAGAAAAGTGATCCAGGTCATTTTACAGAGCAGAGCTCTCCGACCCTCTATTTCCCATAAAGGTCTAGAAGTGTATAAACTACATTATGTTAGCTAAACCTCATTTATCATTTACTTGAAGGATGTGTATGTACACAGATTACAGTGGACCAAATATAATATGTCAGAGATTAGACTCTGTTAGAGATTCAGATAGTGGCATGATATAGTTCTGCCCTTTGAATTTATGTCAATTTAGAGACTTTTACCTTCTCAGGTTCAATCTCACCTAATCTTGTTAGAGAGCTTTAGAGCAAAGACTACAAATTTCATCAACAAGCATGCTGGTCATCTACTAAGTCACATTAGATGCTTTTAGTTTTTTTCAAAGAAGCAACTCAGAGTATATCCTTTCAGCAAGCCTGTTTAAACAAAGACTTAAAGAAATCTAACAACTTATTAAAACAATTAACCAACTAGACCTCCCTCAAGGAAGTACAAAAATAATAATAAAATCACATTTGCATGGTATAAATTACTAGTTATTTTGGGAAAAATAGGTGCGATGGCTCTTTTGTTTTTTTAAGACAGGGTCTCACTATGTTTTCTGAGCTGGCCTATAACTCCTGGGCTGAAGCAATCCTCCTACCTCAGCCTCCCAAGTATCTGGGACTACAGATGCACTCCACCATGCCTGGCTAAAATGGCTCTTTTAAAAGTTGATTTAAAGGTTGTTTTATTTGCAATAAAAAGCAAGGAGCAAAAAAAATGAGAGAGAAGTGTAGAAAGGAAGAACAGATGATAAGACAGGGATTATGCCATTATTTACACAGCTAAGATAAAGAAAATATTATGAAAGATGAGAAGATAAAGTGGGGTTCTGTCTTTAGCTTTAAAAATAATATTATATCAAACATAAAATTAACTAAAACATATTTTGAAGCTCAAATAACGTGTGAGCAAAACAAAGAAGTTTAGGATGTAGTTGCTGTTCCAAGGAGTTTGCGGTCATGGTGGAGTGTAGTCACATTAAAGGTTAACTATAAAAGATACAAACGGAAGTTCAAAACAGTGGAAATGGTGTCACAAGGCTGTGTGTGATTGATCACCAAATGTGTGGTACGAACAGTAAATGCAACATAGTTTAGAGGGGGTAGTGATCACCCAGGACTGGAAAATTTTAGGAAATCTCTTTTGAGAGGGAGGATTTGAATCTTACTCTGTTCTCCAGTCCCTCCTCACCCTCAACTCTCCCTCTATTCAAATAATTGCTCCACTGACTATTATTCTCATTGAGTTTGTCTTCATTCTTAATTCTTGGCTTCCTTCCCTCTTTACTGTTGCTTAACACCAGCATTCCTTCTTTCTCTCCTATCCCAGAAGATATATCCTCCCTTCCTGAAAGTCACAGCTCCACCTGATTCACTTCTTCTCCCTCACCTGAATCATTGTACCAATAACTAGACATCTTCTTTCCTGTCCTCAAAACTGTCCTTTTTTTACTAGTCCTATTCTTCAGCTTATAGGCATGCTAAGTTCACTCCATCCCATGAAAAGTTCCTTTGACCAATAATGCTACTATCTCCTGGCTGCCAGCATTCTGGGCAGCTGGAGTTGGGAGTTTCACTGTTGAGCATGTAGATTCTCATTTAATCCCCAGTTTTAGTATGGCATCCCTAACCTCAGTTACCATAGGCATTCCTTAAAGTTCTGTTGTGCCTCTACTTTATTCTCACACAATAGTCTCTTACTTGTTAGTATCAACTTCAAAGGTTACAGCTATTATTTCTATTTGGACTGCTAAACCTACATTCTTAGCATTGATCTCTACTCCAAGCTTCAGGCTTGCATTTTCCACTGAGTGTTGCACATGACCACATAGATGATTTTTAGGCTTCTCCTACTCTTAAATCATTGTTCCCAGACTTGCCTGCACTTTAAAATCACCTGAGGAGGTTATAAAAATATCTATGCCCAGGTTATACACCCAGATATTCTTATTAATTGGGCATCAAGATCACTGTACTAAACAGAGTTAATTATCTTCCCTTTCAAACTGTTCCTTATCAAAATGTGTCCAACCTCAGTTAATGATAACACTATTCTCCTTACTGCTCATGCTCAATTCCTTTAAGTCATTGTTAACTCTTCCCTCAGGCTCCATCCTCTAGACACCATATCCTATTATTTCTTCGTCCATAATACTACTTTACTTTTTTCTTTATATTTTCACAGCCACTGCTTTACCTCAGCTGCCTTTAGTTATTGGACTAGTTTCCTAATTCATTGTCTTGACTTTCAGTCCATTCTCTTTCATTCTATCTTTGCCATCTGTTTTTACAGCCAAATTCAATCACTAAAAACACTCTGAGCACACTAGGAAAACACAATTCTTCAGCCTGATATTCAAAGCTGCCCAATATATATAGCTCAAAGTTTTTCAGGCTTTATCTTCCACTAGGTCCTCAACCCTTCCCATAAACACATGGATACTCTATGCTCAAAAAAGCCAAACCATTCACCGTTCATCACTCTGTGGATGTCCCTCATATTCTCTCCTTTCCATATTTTTGACTAAGCTATTTCCTCTGCCTGGAAAGCTCTCCTGCCAATATCTTCCTACTACCAGTTTAGCTGAATATTAGAGACCCCCACAAAATCCATCTTCGCTTAAGTGGGAAAAAGCCTTCTCAGAGCCCATCAGATTGAAATAATGTTCCCTCCCCCGATCTCCCTATCTCTTGTGTGCCTGATTATAGTATTTATCTCACAGTTTTCCCTAATTCAGAACTATAATACATATGTGCATATCTCTCTCCATTGCTAGGCAGTGAGCAAGGACAGGTGCAGTGTCCTGTCCAGAGCTGTCATCACACTGTAGTTACATTTTCAATATTTATTAATTTTAAAGATGGATAAGAACAGTATAGATAGAGAGAATGAGAAAAACCATCAGCAAAAGTAAAGAGAAAAGAAAAGGAAAAATGCATTTGGAAGGCAGTGGATAAACTAGATTTAAGAAATGAAACACTGACACGAATCTTGACTAAGCAGCCGGAATCAAGTGACACACTAAAGAGTTTGGCCTTTACCCTGTCACAGAAGGTTTCTAAGAAGACTGTCTCAATAAGAATGATTATCTAATATATGTTTGGAACCTAAGTTTTTTCATCAGTAAAGTGAAAATTATAACAGGAGTTAAGACTCCTAGCTTTGTTGGGAAGAATGAGAAAGTCCAGATAAAAGACTTGACATGAACCTAGACCATAGTAAGCCTGCTGTGAATGCTAACCCCATTAATAGAATACGTTATATAAATACATGCACTGGTTACACAATAATTTCTAAGATGTCGAAAGTAAAGAAAGCATTTCTGATTTTGATTTCCAGAGCTTGATAAAGGAAAGAATAATAGAGAGAGACAGACCTCATGAAAACATTATTGACATAGACTTGGGTAGCCTGGGGGCCAATACCTCTAAAGATAGTGAGACAATGGTTTTTAGCTTCTACTGCATTTCACTGGACACATACTTCCTTCTTTTATCTTCCTCCTCTGTTCCTTCTCTCTTTTTTTTCCTTTCTCTATTTTCCTTTCACTTAGTCTCTTGCTTTAAGCTTCCTTTTTCTCCTCTCCCGGCTCTTGCTCAGTGAGGTCCCTGGCTTTGCTTAGCTCTGCAGGGGGCAACGCTAAACAGTGTTGGCCTCAGCAGGCCAACTGAGTATAAAGATGAGAAACTACTGCCCCAACCCAATTCAAAATGGCCTGGAAGCCTCAATGAGTTGGGTCCCTGAGCTCTGGCCCAGCAGGACCTCCATTCTAGTTAATGTTTCCTGAGAAACATTAACCTTCATTTAGGCACAGTGGGAGGTAAGACTGGGAATGTTCTCTGAGGCCCGGTGGCAAAGAGCACTACAGTACCTTAAAAAAAAAACCACAAAACTCAGTCTCTGGTAGCTTCACAACTACATAAATGGCTATATTCTAAATGAATTCCAAAGAGAAGGAAAGAGCAAAATGTGGACATTTCAATGCCTTTTGACTACACTAGATGGGGGAGATACTCTGGGTATGAGAATGGTTCAAAAAACATTTGGAGTATTCAGGGTGTTGAGTGCAGGTGTGTGTACATTTGAAAGCTGCCATTTTATAAGAAGTCTTAGGTGACTCAGTAAACACAAGAGCCAGAGCAGAGTAATCCCTTTAGCAGGCAGGGCTCTCCCTGGCTCAGCCTGCTCCCCTGCCAGAAACAACACATTCCAGGAAAAAGTGTAAATCACACACTGAGGTAATTGTTTCACACTTTCAAAGAATTTACTTATTAATTTTAAAGTGTTTCTTAGAAGCAATTCTGTATCTTGCCTTCCTTTCTTGTGCTTAAATACTTATAGTTTTTTTTAAAAAGTTGACCTCTATTATATATCAAAAAGCCCTTTTAATGTGTTTACTATATATTATCTTTAAAATAGGTCAGACTAAGGTACAAAATTTGAGATCTGCTAAGACAGGATGGCTACTTTCCATAGAATGTAAGTTTGTATCCAATACTATGCATCTTTACAACTTTAGGTATTATAGATTTAGAGATTAGGCACTCTTGGACTACATAGGAAAAAAGTAAACTACCTACTCATGTCAATGACATTTCCCTGTATTGATCAGAGACACCAAAGAAATTTCATTCCCAGATTCTTGCTGAGCCAAATGTTTCCATCCTCAAGGCCACCAGCAATGGAAGTGTAGTATGAAACAACAAGATAAACTATGGTCTTACACACCATGGTCACCATGATAAGGTGACCAATAACTGTCCTTTGACCTAGTATATATTTTTATTTTCTCAATCATTTTTTTCAGTCACCTCGATAGAGTGTCAGACCATTAAAAAAATTCCTCATCTTAGATCCACCCATGCAGCTGATAATATACAAATTTAAGTGCCTCAAAGAGATTAGAGGAACTATTTTTTATTAGGTTCTATCACAAACTTAGTAACCACACTGATCTTCAAAGAAGTAATTCACTTTTGTTTCTGTCTTTCAAAAAACACGTTTGAAGAAAAGCTGCCCTTCTGATAACCAAAAAAAAAGGACTATTGAAAAATCCACAGTAGACAAAAGAGCTCTCCCTAGGTACTGAAAATCAGGACTATGTTTACATAGTTCGCAGGAAAGGAACTGGACCGGATACTGGCTTTTAGAAAGAATCCTGCACAGGAGAGGTGGAATTGGTAATGCATTTACTACTCATTTGCTTGCATCAAGAACCCCATTCCATTTCAATCTGCCGACATCCTAATTAAGATGATCTAAATCTTAGCTAATCTATTACTCTAGATATAAGATAGCCCAAACTACGTTAGACAAGATGTTACACTGTGTGCTTACACTGAAATGATAAGCCCACTGGGCAGAAAAGCATGTCTTCTCTCATGTCTGGCCCAGCACTGGGCACAGTTCTCTGTCAGCACTCAATAAATAATGGCCAGGCTTTTTTGCTTATTGTCCTAATCTTACTATATCATTTCTGGTTCTTACTGACAACATATACCTGTGCTCTTCTTTGCATGAGGAAGACAGCAACGGGTCTCAAATAGTTCTTTATGTATGTGTGCATCAGTATATGCGAGACTAAGAAGATATAAACGCAATTCCCATTTATCACCTTAATGCTGTTTCTGAAGATCTTATATTAAAGGACATGCTAAAGGACTGCTATCTGAGCCAGAAAAGGAAAGAATGTAGAGACACTGCTTTGTCTCACCAGTGCTTAGGAAGAATCAGGATCAAGCTCCATTCCAGGAAAATAATATCCAGTTGCATTATTACCCAAGAATTACCATATAATATATAGAAAATATCTTACACCAAGGTGCTCCCCAAATCATCTCCTTTATACTCCTTCAGTTAAAGAAAGCTACTCATAATTTATTATTATAGATACAGGGTTAAGACGGGCATCTGGTAAACAAACAAACAAACAAAAACATATGTTAATATTGGACTTGCCCTCTCTTGACAGCTAAAGAAAGGTCAGGTTGTCAGTGACATACCCAAGTCAAAGGCCACAAAGATGTACATTCTCAGCCAATATCTAAAACTGTCATTTGTAGGGCTAAGGAAACATATTTAAGAAATGTCCATAAGCATACTCTCCTGCTATTGTTGAACAGATAACACTGATGACCTTCATAGTCTGCTATCCATTTCCAAAGGATGATGACTTCAGTCTAAGAACCTCAAAGAAAGTGGGTAAAATAAGCACAATCCTAGAGTTCAAAGCAGGTAACCCTCTGTCTCCTTTCACTAAGGAAATGAGGATGTTGGTTGGGACTCAGGTTAGGTCACCCTTTAGGTAGCTGTAAAGTTTTCTGAATTTACATAAAATCTTCAAATATTCTTTGTTCTGGAAACTTATCTGTTTCTTTAAAAAGAACAAATGAATGGTTGTTGCATGCTTTCAGTCATGCAAAGTTTGATATGTTATGTGGGGAAATCCTGGCCTCAATTCCAAAACATCTGTAATGATGCATGCTTTATAGGTAAAAAGTAAAGAAATAAAGAAGAATATTTTAAAGAAGGCAATGTGCAAAATTTAAGAATACTTTCTTGCTTTCAGGATTTTGTTTTTTGCCTTGAAAGGTCAAAAAAAAAATGTAGCCTTTGTTAGGCATTGGCTATTCACCATGTTTTGAAATCCCTCCAGCTATACACCATTAAAAAATTTAACACAGTGACAGCCTAGCTTAAGGTGATAAACTTTTACCAATCTATCTTAAAGTATAAAATGCATAATTATAAGCATATTTTCAATTCTTGGATGTGAGTGCTGAAGCTCTATTTCTAGAACTGGTGAATTCTGTTCTCTGTTTCCTTGTACAAAAGATCTCACAGTCCTGGGAAAACACTTTTTTAAAAAATGAAATACAACAAATAAGGTATGCTTCCGAGTCCTGGGGGAGAAGTTTCCCAGAGTCTTTGAATTTCCTCCTATCCTCCTTCTTTACAAGATTTCTAAGACCAAGTCCTTTTCTGCAGTCTCTTAAACAAGGTAAAAAAGAAAAATATCCCCTAGATATACTCCTTAGATTTTCTATTATGCTTCTCAAGTTCCCAGTAGCTTGTGAAGTAAACCTAAGATGAATTCTGGAGTTATTTTTTATTATGTTTTAATTTTAGTTCCTCTTTAGGTCTAAGATGAAATAGATGATCATAACTGCTGTGCTTGGAGATGCATTTCATGGCACAATTTGTACATGACCCGTGCAAGGTCACATCATGGAAAGAAGACTGACATGACAAATAAGAAGCTGAATCCAGCTTTTAGTCTTGGAGAACTTCAGGGTAACCCATTTAAGCTTGCTCTATTTAGTGCAATATGGCAATAAAAATTTCTGCTTAAACAGTATAATTAGATATATTCTGTGTAGAGACCTCACTCTGGCTTGGATTGTGTCAATTAGAGACATAGAGGATCATTAAGGATCATTTTTTGTCATAACGTGAGCCTCAGTGCAGATTCTGGCAAGCCAGCCTAATCATCATCCCACAACAAAGTCCCAGGTTCCAGCCACACCATAGCTTTTTACACCTCTGTGTTTCTGCATATGCTGTTCTCTCTGCCCATTATTTTCACCCTGGCAAAAATCCTGTCTATCCCTCATTTAAAATATCAACTCCCCTGTAAATCCTTCCTTGATATCCCCAGGTAGGGTTAGTTATTTCCTCCTCAGTGTACTCAATGCACTTTGTACCTCGCTTTACTATTTATCAGAACTATTATAATTATTCATTTATTGTTTCTACCACTAGAATATGAAGGCTTGTACATTTACTCTTATTTAACATTTCCCAAGAGCCAAGCACTGTTATAAGCACTTTAAGTATGTCAATTCTTTTTAATCTGCATCACAACCCTTTGAGGTAGATATTTTCATTACCTTTGTTTCACAAGTGAGGAACTTGAAGCACAGAGAAGTTAAGTAATTTTCACAAGGACACACAGCTAATATGTGCCAGTTGTTGAATTCAGGCAGTCTAACTTCAGAGTCTGAGCTTCTCTATTATTCTATGTGTTTGCCCAAGGGACTAAGGGAAGCAGTTCATAAACATTAAACAAAGAGAAAGAATGATCATTCTGATTTTTCCACAGTTTCATAAGCTTAAATTAAGAAATATATTTTCTTTGTCTTAAATCAATTTCACATTCAGCCTTGAGTATGGGCTAGTTCATTTATCCAGAGAAAATTCAGCCCAGATTGAGGGAGAGAGAACTAGTTGGCAGGTAGAAGGCTTAGGGTTTTGCTGGCTCTGCCACATCAAGGTCTCAAATTCTCAGTGCGTCCCTCAACTTCTGCATCTGTAGATACCTACAAAAGCTTCTCATCATAGCTGCTTTTAGATGAACTATGCTGTGCACATAATATGACATGAAAATGCTTTGGAATAGAAATACTATTAACTAGGAAAGCAAGTATGTTATTCCTTGTAAACTGATGTGACTCAAGGCATTTTCACTTTCAGAATGATTCAAATAGAGGAGTTTTTTGGTGGTTGTTTTGTTTTTTTAAGAAGTGAGGCTCCCAAATCATTAAGAACCAGATGTACTTATTTTTCCTCCTGATATTTAAATTCATATCTCAAGTCCCCTCAGCACAATTTCACCTATTTTACCTTTTAAATCACTTTTTAATTCTTATATTTTACATGTATTCTTTATTTTTCTGTTTATAATAATTCTTACATACTGTAGAGATTTGGAAAATTCAAAGATATTTAAAAATATATAATTGCATATTATAGGCCTCTTCCAATTTTTACAATTCTGTTCTAAACCATCTGTTATAATGGATTTATAACCTTTCACTAGACTAAGATATAGCATAATTTAATCAAACAGTCCCTGTTTTAAACATTTCAGTTAATACCAATTGTTTGCTGAGTGAGGATCATATATTCCTGCAGGAAAAGGGCCTTCTCAGGGGCTATTATAGTGCTTCTCTGGAAGCTTGTTGGAATGCTGATTCTAGGGCCCCATCCAGGAGGTTCTTATATGTCTGAAGAGGGGCCTGGGCAAGTAGGTCCTCTTTTTGAGGAATGCTGACATTGTCTCTCCTTTGATAATACTTTCTCCTTCTCACTGTGCTATTATCAGCTTCATTCCATCTCAATACCTCCCTCCAAACTGAGCTGATTTAAAAGCGTTCTTTTCAAACTGACCTTATTGAATGGAGTTACTCATTTTCAACATAGCTCTTTTATTCATTTAGGTGATTGCACCATTTCTTTAGTGCCACTTTGGCACACTCCCACCTTACCACCACTCACACCATCCCACCCACCCATGCCCCATACTACAGCCAGGCCAGGAACAGGTTTGTTTATTTTTTAAGAGATAAGGTCTTGCTCTGTTGCCCAGGCTGGAGTGCAGTGGTACGATCATAGTTCACTGTAACTTCGAATTCCTGGGCTCAAGCTATCCTCCCACCTCAGCCTCCTGAATAGCTAGGACTGCACGTGCGTGCCACCACGCCCAGCTAATTTTTAAATATTTTTTGTAGAGACAGGGTCTCACTATTTTGCCCAGGCTGGTCTCAAACTCCTGGGCTCAAGTGATCCTCCTGCTTCGACCCCCGAATTATATGCGTGCTGGGATTATACGCGTGAGCCACTGCGCCTGGCCAGCAACAGGTTTTTATATTGCAACTCAATGATGTCATTTCTCTTCTTACTCCAGAATCTTCCATTTGGCAGACAACAGGCCACCCAGCTTCCCTCGCATTCTCCTCTCTCCCTAACCACAGTGGCCTGCTCACAGGATGTCACTTCCTCAAAGAAGCCCTCCCTGATGCCCTGATCTAAATCACTTCTCCTGGCCCAACCACATTCATCACCACCTAGAGAGCTGCCTCTCACTAGTATTGCTCAGGGCCAGGTATGATGCCAGGAATTAGAGATGAACAATTAGCCACAGTGCCAATCTCTTGGACCTTGTGGTGAAGTGTGAGGGATAGACGTTAATAATCTATGCCTTCACAGACCTTGATATGCTGTGAAAGAGAAGAAAAGGGAGCAATAGAAGTGCTGTAGAACAGCATCTGGCATGTAGAATGCATCCAATACAGGACAGCTTTTAAAATGCATGCATTCAGTATATTCTTGTTACATAAATAAAACACAATGAAGTTTTTAATTGTATCCTTTCTCATCATCCTTCCTCCTCCCAGCTCCCCCACACAGCCAAAGTATTAGCCCAACCAACTTCTCCCCGCAGCCTGCTCCTTAAAATAGCTCCATGTCTTCCCTGAGAAGTCTGCTGAATACACTCTCCATTCCATATTATTAGTTCCAGCTTTGAACCTTTCATCACATCACTTCCTAAAATATGTGCTCATGTGCCAAGCCACTTCTCTTCCTTCCTTCAAGCATTTCCTGAAATGTGACCTTCTCCATGGAGCCTTCTTTAAGTGAAACTGAGCTCATCATTCTATCCTCTGTTTCCAACAAATAAGTTAAAGGTTGCTGTTGGAGGTTCCAAAGCTGTAAATCGCCTGAGCTTTTCACTGGCTGCATGGGTCTCACCATTGCAGGGCTGGTTGGTTTTCTCCTCTGCCTGCATTTAAGAATGTGAGTCTAAGAGGGCAAAGTGTTTGTTTAACTTGCTCCGTGTACACTTAGCACAATGCCAATCCACATGGATGCTGAATAAATGTGATTTGATGATGATTTACTTACTTTCTCCATGCCAGGAATAGAAACTGTGAACTCTTAAATCTGTTTCCCCCATGTTACAATATGTTTCAATGCTGAGTTTATTATGAGACTGGTTTTCTGCATTTACTTTCACAAAGGAATAGATACAAAAGAAGGGAGTGATTACATGAAAATATCAAATTAATAAAATTATTTTCCACATTGTGAGTCCAAAGATACCTTTAGAACAGTGGCACTTTGTATTAAAAGGTGCCTCATTTAAAGTTCAATTGCATATGCTTTATGGGTTATTTTGTAAATCTAAAATGAATAACCAAAACACATCAATACTCATTTTTAAAGTACTTGTTGTATTCGGTGCATGCACCATTATGGAGAACTTACACTCAGAGCAAAAAGATTTGTAGCAAAGCATATGACCTTCTTCCCACTACAATGACCATCCCCTAATTAGGCAATGCATCTGATAGTCATTAACAGGAATGAGATAATGAATCACTTTCTCTCTTCTTTGTTAATTTGCTGTAACCAAGCGGCTAATGGATGTCAGAGCTGAGTGATTGCACTGATTATAGTGATTTATAGTTGCAACAAAACAATTTAAAACCATTCTGATTATTCATGTTAAAGATGCTTTATGTTTTGTTTACTAAATGTTTTATGTCCCCCTTTCTCTCACCCCTAAAGTATTGTCCCTCTCCTACCCTGCCACTTTTCACAAAAAGACCTCTTCCTGGAAAACTTGAAAGTTGTATGCTTTTTTTATTGCTTTAAACTAAGCCATTTCATTTTGTTTATATAGAGAGAGATATAAAATTTACCCAGTAGAAACGAAAAGCCTTAGGGTTGGAAAGAAAACTTCAGTGGTGCCTAGTTCAAAAGAAGACAGAAATAAGAGGAAATAAGGCAAACTTCAAGCCACTTACCTTGGGGCTTCCAGTCCCTTCCTCATCCTCCACAGACACATCAGTAGCCAGTATCTCAGCTTTGATGGTATCCAGAGCCCTGAGAATCCAGCTGTGTTGCCGTTTGATTTGCCTCTGCAGCTCCTTCCATTGACTTGCAATCATCCGCAGCATGTCCTTCAGTCCTTCTCCAAAAGAAAGGGAAAGTACAAGTTGTGGACCTAACTGCATCTTTACCATTATTATTTTTTATTTAGTAAATTAGGTGGCTATTTCACACAATATACATATTTCTAAATGACCATTACCATCACCCGGCATATTAGCATTTGTCACTCAGAATAGAGACTGGCAATTCTTGACACAAGGCATAAGGACACAAAAATGTGATAACCACATAGATGACTGGTTTGGAAATTGACTTAGACTCAGTGTATTGACTGAAAAAAATGCATGTGGAACAAAAATCACAATGCGTAAAAATTATTAACACACTATAGCTTCACATTCCAAACAAAAAGCTCTGTGTGTATCTGTGTAGAGACTTTAAAGTGATCAGAAAGATGTATGGGAATAGCTAAAGTCAATTCAATGAGAAATACAGTAAATGCATCAGAATTAAGACAGCAGTCTTTAATATTAGCAAATCTGATAATACTGTTCTTCTCCTATTTAGCTATGGTAAGCTCAAAGTAAGAGCCAAACTGTAAGTCATCCTGTCTTGTGGTCTTCTACTATCAGGATAAGTATAACCAAATGACAAAACTATTTTTTATTTACAATCTGTTCCTCATAAATACGTTAATACTGGGGTAAGAATCAGTTGAAGGCCAAAAACTCTACTAATGCAAAGACCAGCAAAGATCATGCAAAATGTTCATGTCTGTGAATTGGCAGGGAAATAATATCTCTAGACTGCCTGCCTTATATCTGTAATGATATCTATAAGTACCCTAATGCATATGCATTATAACTAGATGCACAATTCTCATTCATTATCTTAATGTTATTTCCAGAGCACCTACATCAAAAAGCATGTCAATGTGAAGTTTTCAAGAATGTGATTTCGATTGAAACTCAGGTGAACAGCAAGCCCAAAATAAAATGAACAGACCATTTGGAGGCAGTATTTCATCTTATAAGTATCACAGCATTGTATGCAGTATATGAAACATTTATAAATCTTGAAGGTCAATCTGATAATGTAAATATTAATAATACATAAGGAAGTGAATATATGCAGTAATTTACAGCAATGCTTCTTCATTCTTAATAGTCTGGAGACATAAAGACTTGCAATATTTCAGGAGGATTTACCTGCTTTGTGAGATGCAATAAGCTCGAGAAGTTGGTGTCCTTCCTCCTCCACAGCTTCCTTAAGAGCACAATGACTATCTACATTCAACTTAAAACTCTGCAAGGAAAAATATGAGAATCAAACCCTGGCAAGGCAGTTACACATAAAACATCCATACAAAATTACTTGCTACTTTTTATCAAGAACCACACAGCCCAATTTACCCAATAGACAAACTAATTTGCAATACTAAAAGCTATTGATATTTGGGATCTGGGCTCAAAATGTTTCTATTAGATTAGGTGAGTGCATCTGTTTGGAAACAGCTGACAAATCTAGAAATTCATTATGTTTTTATGAAAAGTCACATCCCGTAGGCTATATCAAGAGTAGCAGTGTTCTATAAAATACATTGAATTTCTACTAGCACATATGAGCTTTTTTCTTCATTTTTTAGAAATGTTAGTGATAGCACTATTTATGAAACCATAAAAAAATTGGCAGCATAAAATATATTAGCCTTATGTGCACATATATAATATAAATCCATTAATATAGTACGGTTTGATTCAGCTCTGTTTCTGAGACATCACACAAACCACAGAATATAGAGGGGGATTGAGATGGTGTATTGAGGAGTCAAATGCTTTTCAAATCTTTGCTTTGTAAAAGTTTATTCCTTAAAATGTGACACTGCTTTATAAATGAATACATTAAGCACATCAGGGGCATTTTTCATTCACGATAGTCATCCAAAAGACAAAAACTGCTGTCATGGTTGAAACACAACACAGAGCCATTTCTTTCAGGAAGCCTTCCTTAATGCCTTATGTGGAGTTAATTACTCCCTTCTCCCTGCTCCTTATAACTGCTTCTATTGTAGAATTTATCATACTGTATGCTGCTTTATTTCTATCCTTGGCTACCAAATTATAAGTAATTTGAAGAATTGCCAGTTTCACATTTATCTCCAACTCATGTCACACACAAGGAGTTCGATAAATGTTTGCAGGAATAGCAGATATCTGTTGAACTGGATCAATAACACTTTCTGAAGAGAAAGGTTTCCATTTAAATATTTCAAGTAACATAGTTTTCCAAAGATTCTTCCATCTCTGGAATGTTACAAGGCATTCCAACCACAGAAAGTCCAATGGAGAGTAATCATAGTAACCGTCTATTGAATCAATGTTTAGTTTTAGGGTGAAAATTCATTCTGTGACTTGACTAATTGGACAAGCACAGATTTTGAAACACTGTGTGCCAAATTGTAGCTTCTCCATGATAGGACTCCAAAATATACATGTTTTGCTCTCACTAAGCATTTATTGAGCAATAGTTGTATATACTGCCCTGTACTTGGAATTAAGAATGTTTAACAGAAGTTTGAAATGCTACAGTTCCGAGTGGAATGTAATTTGGATTAAAGAGGTTAAACAACCATAAATTGTAAAATCAGATATTCATTCATTCATTCACTTAGAAACCATGTACTATGCCCATTCTGTACACTGAGCTGGGTAACAGAGATTTCAGGGTTATAAAGCATGGCCCCTGGCATCAAAGGGCAACTGAATATATTACTAGGAGAATGAAGTGCAGGCTGAGTCATCTTGGATGTTCAATAATGAATCTGGGCTCTCCTTTTCTTACTAGAGAAAAGGGGTCTTTTTAAAGCTGAGACAACAGAAACAGAATGATCAAAAGAACCCAGAAATGAAGGGGATAGGAACATGCAGATCAGACCTTGAAGTATAAAGATAAAAATTTTGACTAAAAATAATTGACTCCAAAATGATGCATCATTTCATCTGACTACATGTATAAGATATAGTAAAGTTTCAGCCAAATATGACAGAAAGGAACAATATTAGGTTTCCTCAAGTGAAATGGTCGTTCATCATTTCTTGTACTGTCTGCTTTCAGCTACAGGTATTTGGTTGAATAAAATAAAATATGTCAATGTATGGGAAGCCTGATGCTTCTGATCAATCTAAACAATAAAGTGTCTATGAAAAATTAAGTATTTATTATTTTATAGTCAAAACATGGCTTCATTTACTTTTTGCCACTGCCATGGAAATCCTCAACTCTGAAGCAATGCCATACAGAATGAAGTACGTGTGTACTTGTTTCAGGAAGAAGAGACAGGGAAGACAAACACCTGAGATCAACCTGACAGCATCAAAATTTAGGAAGAAACCTATTCTAGAAATTTTCTCATAATGTAAATTTAGCCTAGTGCTCTCTTTGATTCACTATTTACTTACAACAGTCTTGTTTTGAATGATTGGTAACCATGAACATCTGAAGAGGTGCATCAGGCCTATGTCTCAGAGCAAAAGAGAACCTAAGGACCAGTAAGTAGGTTGGATAATTTGACATAATTGAAGCCAACAGTATAGAATAGATGCAGCTGGAACTGGTTCTACTTCAAGATGATGTAGAAGCATTTGCTTAGGAAATTGGAAAAGATGAGGTATTCATTATTAGAAAAAAGATAATCTGATAAGCTTTATACTATAGAAAAGAGCCATTTAATGTAACTATTACCAAAATGATACAATATTGCTTGATTTTCAGGTGTACCCATTAACCATTAATAATATTAACTAAGAAATTCACAATGGGCCTCTAAAAAGGCAGCCAAGTAGGCATATTAACAAAATTGTCAATGAAATTTCTGGCTGATAAAGGATTCTATAATAAACTCTACCCATTTTGCCCCCACCTCTTCCCTAGGGAAGGAAGCTTAGATGAAAGGGTTTTATTTTCTTTCTTTTCTTTCCTTGAACTTGATACTTGAACACATTTCCATTCTTGTGCTACTAACACATTTCTTCAGCAATGCCTTATGGTGTGTAGTACCTCTGCAGTATCCATAGCACTCCCTGAAAATGCAGGGCATTCTCTGAAGATTGAATTTATGGCAAGAACATTGCCACAGGCAGGTACCATGCTCCTATGTCACTGATTATGTGAAATTCCATAAATATGAGTAATCTAGATCCTGGGGGACACCAAATCTCTTTTAGCATTTTTAAAGCAGCATGTAACCGAATGACTAGAAGAGACTAACTAAGGATATGAAAAAATACAATGACTAAAACAAAGCAGTAGAATATCAAAAGATGATACATCAGAGATTGACCAACAGGCATTTCCATTACTACTACCTGTGACATCACCAGTTTTATATAGATCTCGGTGTATTACTTCTCAGCAGGACTAAAATTCGGGTGTGCTCACAGATTATACTTTGGTCATGATCAGACCTTACAAAGCAGATAAAATAATACACCTAATCCTATTCCATTCATATTTCTGAATAGTCTAGCTTGATGGGAGTGTGGACATAAAAGGAAACCAAGGAAATGTACACCTTAATGGAAACAAAATAACAACAGAACACGAAGAATGATTACTCATGAGGATCATAAGAATAGACACAGATCTCCTGGTACAGGAAGTAGTGGGAAAGACCAGAAGCACACTCAAAGTCTCAAATTTCAAAGGCGTAAGTTCTAGCAGCATCATTTCATGAATACAGACATTTAATCATCCCACAGAATACTGTTAGTATCTGCTGGGTCCACCGAGTTCCATGAGCTTGCGAACAATCAGAGAGGACAAAAAGAGTTATTGAGTCTTTTCTGAACTAATTTTAGGTTTTTAAAGACATAAGTTCATATAATAAGTATTTATTGAGCAGTCTTTGCCAGGCCTATAGATAACAAAAGTTAAAAATACACAATCCTTGTCTTCAAGCAGCTTTTATTCTATTGGGTAAAAGAGAAAAGGAAACTAGTAGTCTTACATGACCCAGCATAGAATAAATGTGTAATTAGGGTTTGGTGTATAACAAAGAGTGGTAGACTTTAAGCAAACTAAATAGTGATATGCCTCGCCCGATGAGATTCAAGATTTTTCTAAAAAAATTAAAGTATTATGCTGACCAAGCAAAAACAAGAGTATGGCTACATTCCATACGAATATAGTAAGTTCTGGATAGGCGCTATGGGGACTTCTGCTGCAATCCAGGTTCAGCAGAGCCTGGCAGGGAGCTTGTGGAGGAAGGACTGATTTGTACACAGGTTTGGAGATACCATTTATTTATTATAGCACGATGCAGGGAGCCACAAGCAGCTAGCTGTGGCTGGGACAGGGTGCAAGCAGGGGAGATGGCAGCTATGGCTGCACAGGATTTGACCCCAAGAACCAGGAAAGAGTCATGGAAGTAAATGTCAGTGATATGAGAGAGTGACCAGTGCAGATCTGTGATCTAGAAAGATCTTTTTGGCTGCTGCATATAGTGTTGATTTCAAAAGGGCAGACTGGAGACAAGGAGGCCATTTAGGAGGCTCTTGTGGTAATATAGGCCAGATGTTTCTGCAAGCTCATTTTTTTTTTAATTAAAAAAGGTATGCTTTTTCTTCTAAATGAATGGAAGAAGAAAAAATGGAGACAATCTTCTGTCTTTTTAAGTTTTTCTCAGTGCGTGAGAGCAGCATGTGCCAGAATTTAGTTCTTCGGCTGTTCTGATGATAAATACCAGAGGTTATTAGTCAGGAGTCTCCAAATGTGAAAGACATATTGAACTGATGAACTTTTACTCCCACTGTCATTTTAAAGAGATGGTATATATGCTGATGAATAAGACACTTGATGACACTTTTTCATCACACAAAAGATTTTTACTACACTAAAAAAATGAAAACTTGCCTTTTTATAAGGCAAGAGGAAGAATGTGTGTTCAGTCAGAAAAGCCAAGGCTTGAAAAGTCACCTACTATTTGCCTCAGGCCATCTCCGCCCCAGCTCCACCCTGAGCTGTGCCCAGCACCATTGTCCATTCTCAGAGGGGCTCCTGGTAGGGAAGAAAGCCATACTCGCCTGTGCAGTTTCTCTTCTCCTCTCCACAATGCCATCCATAGAGGATGGTCAGATGTACTGGTCCTCAAAATATAAACTATGCCTTTAAAATGCCATTGTACCAAGAATTGGAAGATTTCTATGAATAAAATTTAAGAACCTCCTGAAAACTTGATAAGACATTACATAGCCATTAAAATGAAAACTAAGCAATCACATGGAAAATACCTAGAACATACTACAAGAAAAAAATGAAGACTCAAAATTGTATCTATGATAAAATTAAAACTATGTAAATAAATAGTCTCAGTACAAAGAAAAAGAAGACTGCAAGGAAACACAATAAAATGTCAACATCATTTATACAGGGTAGGACTTGAAGTGACCATGGTCTGATCTTATGGAACCAGTTCTAATTGCTTTAGTTTTCTGAAACATAAAATGGAAATAATACTAACTTCTAGGTTGTTGTGAGAATTAGAGATAATGAATGTAAAGCATTAAAACAGTGCCAGGCAATGAGGGGGGCTAAAAAAGTTCATTATGAATTTTAAAATTTATTTTCTCTATTTTCCAAATGTTCTATGTAATAGATGGTATTAGGTCATTAAATATGAAATATCCAATTTCAAATCCAAAGTTTATTTTATTATATCTCAAACAAGAAGCAGTACAATTAATCAAAGTATGCACCTAAACTATCGACACAGTTTTGCCATCTTAATGGTAGCTTGTTCAGGCCAGCAGCGAAGAAGCCTGGAGAGCGAGTGGCGATGAAATCACGAAAGGCGTTTTCCACAGCTTGTTGAGAATTGAATTTTTTTCCTTGCAAGAAGTGGTGTAAAGCCTGGAAGAGGTGGTAGTCAGTTGGTGCAAGATCTGGTGAATACAGTGGATGACAGAGCGTTTCCAAGTCCAGCCTCTGTAGTTTGAGCAGCGTTGTTTGTGTGACATGTGGTCGATCGTTGTCTTGCAAAAGGATTGGCCTGTCTCTATTGACCAATCTCAGCTGCTTAATCACAAGCATCCTCATCTTTGCGTCCAGTTGGTTGCAGTAGACATCCACTATAATCGACTGACCAGGTTTTATGAAGCTGTAGTGGATGATACCAGCGCTCGACCACCAAACAGACACCATTAGCTGTTTCTGATGAATATTCGGTTTTGGACTGTGTTTCAGCACTTCATCTTTATCCACCCATTGTATGGAAACACTTGCGATTGTCAAAAAGAATCCATCTTTCATCATACACAACAATATAGTGTAGAAATGGTTCGCATTTATGTCGTGACAGCAAAGAAAGGCAAGCTTTGAGATGATTTCTCTTCTGATGCTCATTTGATTCATGCAGAACCCATCTATCCAGCTTCTTTACCTTGCCCATTTGTTTCAACTGGTCCAATATTGTTGGACTAGTAACGTCAAACCTTGCTGCTAATTCACACATAGGTTGAGATGGATTCACTTCCACTACAGCTTTCAGCTCATCATTATCCACCTTGGCCTCCGGTCACCCACATGGCTCATTTTCAAGATTAAAATCACCAGAACAGAACTTCTCAAACCATAAACGTACTGTATGTTCATTAGCCACATTCTTTCCAAACACTTTGTTGATACTTCGAGCTGTCTGCACTGCATTGGTTCCACAACAGAATTCGTACTCAAAAATAACAAGAATTTTGGACTTATCCATGGTTTCACAAACATTGCTCTAAAAAATAATTTGAAAGATAATCACAAGCCAAACTGTGTGTTTGAAAGAATGAGATGTACCTTTACAATAAACATAAAATAAGAAGTGTCAATGTGAAATGTCAGAGATATCAACTGTCAAACTCGGTACTTAAGGAAATTGGAAATTTCATACTTAATAACCTTAATACTTTATGACATTTTTCTGGTGATAAGTGTCCCTATTGTTGAGGCTCTCTGAACTCCTCAAGGGCAGATACCAGGTCTCCTTTGCTTTTGTGTCACTGCCCACCACAGGCTGCCCACAGAGGTCACCACAAACATAAATGCTGCTATATGAGACATGGGGACAGCAAGCCCAGATTGAGAAGCCAATAATCCAGGTCTTCCTTTTGCCTCAAGTGTATGCCCTTGGACGAGTCACTTAACCCATCTAGGCTTCTGTTTCCTTAGCTATAATCCAGGCATTTGGACCCAGTGTTTTCCAGTCCTTGAATATTTTGATTTTATCTTCTCTGAGCCAGGCAGTTAAGTATAGGCATCTTGGGAGAATTTTTATTTACTTTAAACCAGAAAATTTTCAAAAGGGGAAGAACCCCAAAGGCCATCTAACCACTCATCTATCTCAGGACAGCTCTGTCCCTCATCTGTCCCAGGCAGATATACCCACTCTATTTTTAACCATCTCCAGAGAAGTCTCTTCTAACTTCTCATCCTTAGTCCACAACATTTCTTCTCAGGAATTTAAGAGCTCTGTGAAGAGGAGCATGAGCTTCCCTCTGCTTCATATTCTTTTGCCAAGTCATCCTTCCAGTGTATGTGCCGGAAGTCAGAAACATTGTGAGAATATGCCGACAAAATCCACACATCCAGTCAATCACCAAGCTCTGCCAATTTATTTCTCCATCCTCACCCCTCCATACTGAATAACACTGCCTTAGATTCAGGCCCTCATTATGCTCCCTTGCCAAGTTGACTACGGCAGCCTCCAGTCACAGCCCCCCTCAAAACTATACTTATTCCTTATTTGTGCCTATGAAGGTGAGGGCACTATCTTAAGCTTCAAGGATATGACTCTGAACAAGGATATGACTCTGAACATGGTCCCTTCCCTCACAGAGCTCACAGACTAGTGCAGGGGGAGGAGGGTGGGAATGGGGTAGGGAAGGTGTTGTATAAACAGGAAATTGCAGTCAGTTGTGTCAAGGGAGCTATGACATGGTGTGGGAGGGGGCTGGTGATGAGCAAGGGCTCTGGAGCTAGACAGGCTAGGTTCAAATCCTGGCTCCTCCATCACCCACTATCTAGCTCTAGGCAACCTCTCTGCACTCAGTTTCTCCATTTGTAAAAAGCAGAAAATGTTAGTGCCTACTTCATGGAGTTGTTGGGGGGATAAAATGCCTTGATACATGTAGAACAGAGCCTGGTATATCATAATAGTACAATAAGTGTTTTTATTACACAAAATGATCTGCCTATACAACAACTCTGATAAAGATCCTCCCCTTCTTAAGAGCCTCCAGTGGTTTGCCAAGGCTGTAGAATAAGGTCCAGCTTCCTAGCATGACCTTCAGGGCCCTCTGAAATTCTGGCCAAGTCAGCTTCACAGGCCCAATATCTGCCTCAAAATGTGTCTGAACTGCTTAACGTTTCCAGCTTATACCAGCTGTCTTGCTCCTCCAAGATTCTACTCTTGCTGGCACTGCTGCCTGGCACACTCTTCCCCTAGAAAAGCCCTACTCATCCTTTAAAATTCATCTCAGGGGTTACCCTCTCTAGCAAGCTTTACCCTGACAATCTTCTACCCTACTGACTTCCCCTCCCTCAGCATCCATAATGTCTGTGCAGAGCTCAAACCTCCACTTACTACGTTGTGTTAAAATTATTGATAGATGTGTCTGCTTCCCACACATGAGTTCCTTGAGAGTAGGATTGTGTTTTCACTCATTTTTGTATCCTCAGAGTCTAGGACAGTGCCTGGCACACAGCACACAACTAACAAATGTTCAAGGGAGCAAATGTACGGGATTCGTAACAAAAACCTTCCATGTAGCTTTCAAATAGCTTACAGCATTTTGGGAGATATGGGTGCCATCACTCTTCACTTGGAAGCGGTTGATAAATGTCCCCAAATTTTACTCAATGAACACCATGTAAATGACCTGTCATGTTCCTTCACTTACAAAATTACTTGCCAATTACACTTAGATGATCCCAGCATAATTGCCATGTTCACTGTACCCTGGCTAAGATGGCCCAAATCATCAAATAACTTTACCCTTTACTTACCACATAATTAAATAAATGGTCAGCCACTACCACAATTGTATATTTTCCCAAAAAAATGAAGTGGCTGCATTTGTCATGATTTACCAGTTATGACAATCTGCAACACACCTCTAGGTATAATATCAGAGCTTAAAAAAATTAAAAGAACTCTGTACTCTTGAGAAAGAAGTTCCAAGTTTTTGATCAAAAAGATAAGCATTATAAAATATTTGTTTTCCTTTAAAAAAAATACACTAAGATATAAAGACAAAATCCTCATTCTTCCTGAGGAGACATTCTTCCTGAAACCTCAGATAAGAAAAACATTTCCAAGAATTTGAAAGTGAATTTAGCTCTTCAAACAACTTACAATTTATTTCAAACAAACAGTTGCATTTTTTTGTGAAAAGTAGATGCATCTTAGTAAGGTTGACATTCTTTTCTGATAGACTGGCTAATATCTTATGCAAGAATTAGATAGATGAGAAAGATCCTGAATGTTGATGGTGGCTCTGAATGACAGAATTTTCATTTGCTTCTCTGGATGCCACCTCCACACCTGACACAGGTAATCACACTGACTTCCCAGCATGGCCACATTAGGCCAAATGGATCCCCAAACAGAGGTTCTGTCTAAAGGGACCATTTGACTTCCAGAACACACTGCTTAGAGGCACTGATTGAAAAGGAGATCAATGCTGGCCCAAATATCTCTCTACCCCCTGAGGTGGAATAATTGATGTGCAGCAGCCCCTACAGATGTGGAGTCACCAGGGTGATAGACAGATATAAGTATATTATTCACACGTACAGCTGCTAATATACAGGTCCCAGTGCAAACACCAGGACTTAAGAATATTATGTGGATTTAGGACAATCCCCGAAGGACTCCAGTTCCATTAAAAATTTGTTTGGCAGCCTGGGGCAGATCTATTCCAACTCCCACATGCTTCATGTATTTGAGAGGGGAGAACCAAACCACTTTAAAAATAAATTTAATAAATGTTGTAATGTCAAGTCATTAACTGTGTAGTCATATAGTCTTCACATTTTGAAGCAATAACATTAACCTGTGGAATTTAAAAAAAAACTTTTCTAGTATCTGAGTGAACATTTTAATTTTCCTCATGATTTTTGCCAAAGGGGATGAATTATATCCTGAAAACATAAGAAAACATTTCTCTTTTTGCTTCTATAGGTGTTTTTCTTGTCACAAATATACCAGACAATACCTAGACAGCCCTATGACAACAGTCCGTCTGGGTTTGTAAATGGTAGAGGAAATAATTTAACTTGCAGACATACTCAACTATTGTTTGATGATTTACAGCATTAGTTAGAATTTGCTGCCTGTGATGGTTGTAACACGGCTTTTACAAATGCTCACTCATTCATTTAGCAGATATTTTTAGTACTTATTATGCACATGCAAGCCTAGGTGTCAGAGGAGACACCAAAGAGACATAAGCCATCCCTTAAGTAGGTGACAGCCACAAGAGACCAGTTGAAGGAAGGACAGGCAGGGAGAATTTCAACTTCTCTAAGAACACCCAAGCTTCTCATACCACGTGTTCTCAGGTCTGCACATCAAGGAATAGGTGCACAACTCTCCCAAATGAGAAAATCATCCTCACATAAAACATGTTTATTTGATCTTCAAAACAACCCTAGGGAGATATGACAGGCATTTTTCTGGCTAATGTAAGGATCTGAAACTTTTATTTTAATATTATTTATATTGGGTAAATTATTTCTTTCTTTCTCTTTTTGTTGTAGAGATGGGGGTCTCGCTATGTTGCTCAAGCTGGTCTCAAACTCCTGGCTTCAAGTGATCCTCCCACCTCGGCCTCTCAAAGTGCTAGGATTACAGGCATGAGCCACCACACCTGGTCTGTATCAGGTAGAATATGCTCATGGGTCTACACAGGGAGAGAGGTGGTAGGTCTCTCGTCCATACACAGTGTCCTCCGGCCTGTGCATGGACCCTCGTGGTACGGGCCTATCTGTAAACTTTCTCTTCAATGCCTAGTGTACAACTTCCCTAAATAGGAAGTGCTTAATAAATGCAGTGTTTCTCTGGCATTCTAATTAAAAACAGTCATTACTTCCTAAAAAGAAGAATAAATAAAGCAATAAATTAGCAAAATGTCTGGGCACTAATAATTTTCAAAACAATGAGAACCACAGAATATTATGGCCCAAGAGTCTTTAAACTGAGTCAGGCAAAAAGTATTAGTACATTCCCAGGTGCTTGAAACAATGCAGGGATCCTATCTAAATGAAAAGGGAAGAAAACACTATTTGTCTCCTAGATGCACAGAATTAGAGTTATATGAGCAAAGAAATATGGTCCAGGACTTTCACATGTCCAAAATGAGCCTCCTGACCACCCCCTGTCCACACATCAACCTCAAAATGCCTGCATGCTATACATTCCTGACAGACCCTTCCATCCTGAGCCACCAAAGAAAGAAACTGAAGGCTGGGAGTTGAGTACTATCTCAAGTTCCCCAAAAACAAGTTATGCTGCCACTCCCTCCTAAACGCTCAGGTACTCCCCTTAAACTGGTGGGAGTCAAGAGGGACAAGCAAATGAAACTTCCAAGCTCCTGCGAGGCCACCAGCCTGCTCCACAAGGCTGATGGAGGCAGGGGCAGGCCAGCCAAAGTCACACAACTCAGGCTTTTGAAGTCTGACTGACTGCCCCCATTAGCTGAGCTGCACAGCTCAGTGGCAGCTGCTGGTCTTGTGAAGCTCAACCTGCTGGGGCCATGGCTGCCCATGGAGAGGCTGGGAGAGATAAGCACCAGGAAGTGGCAAAAATAAAACCCTGTCATCTCTTAATTTAAACCAATAAAAAATGGAGTAAAGGTAGAGATAGGAGTGCAAGCAAGAGAAAAACAGCTTAAAGTATTGTGGGAAATCTTCTTGTATGGCTAAAAACTCTGTAAGGAGTATGTTGATTTGTTTTTCTTATGATGCAAAGGAAAGCTATTTAATAAAAAATAAGATATAACACAAAGATCTAAATACAGATAAATGTGTGCAAATATCTTTGCTGAGAAATTTTGTTAGCTAGGCACGTTATAGTTAAACCCAATCTCTTTTTAAAAGTACTTAGGGTAATGACACAATAAGGAAAAACTTTCAAACCCTATACAGGTACCAAGTCTACAAGCAGTATCTGCAGGAATTTGGTGGTCCTGTGCCACTGTGTGGCAACTACCTCAAATTGCAGGTACTGATCCTAAAATGAACAACAAAATTCAGCAAGATGTGCTTTAAAAGTCTGTCCCTACAAACATGTACTCAAAATTCGTACACATACAGACATGGACTCCACTCATTTTTTAGGACCTGGAGAAAAAGCTGTACCTACAATATGACAGACTGTCATTACAGGAAGTTCTGAGTTGCTGCTATAGGTAGACACTAATAGGACACAGAGGAGACTCTCTCAACTGGTGTTAAAATAACCTGAAAATTCATTGAGTATTGTTTGCAAAAGCATAAAAAAGAAGGCATTTTAAATATCCATCATCATAGGAATGATTAAATTATAATAACTGTGGCACACCCACACAATAAAATATTAAGGAACAGCTAAAATGTGCAATAGATCTTCATATACTGATAGAAGGATATCTGCAATTGTTTAGATACAAAAGGCAAGTTGTTGAAAGGTATGTATAAAATGAATTAAATAATCCTTAAAATGTATGCATTTTTACATAAAAATGTTCAAAAAGAATATAGAACACACTGTTTGCATTGGTTACCCAAGGGATGGTAAGACTTTTTACTTTTAATTTTATGCTCTTTTATACAGTTTGAAATTTTTTACAGTGAGTATAATTTAATGTTTTTCTTCAACTAAAGCTCCATAGTTACAGCAGTTGTGTGAAAAACAGTTCACTCCACCTCTTATCCCGCGCCCCTAATACTGACTGCACTTTTATGATATCTGTCCCTTTCTTTCCCAGCCAAACATAATGCTATTTGTAATGTCATGTTACATGGTTTAACACACCTCTAGAATGGCCCTAGAGACTCGGTCCTGTTCCACACACAGACAAAGAAGCTCTCAGCAATTTCCACACCATTCATTACATTCAAATCTAGCCCAGACTTCTGTCAGCTGTAGGGCAATGGGCCTTCCTGTGCTATTCTTCAAGGATATTAGTTGCCTTGGGGGAGATCAGGACAGACAAAACAGACGTTGGTCATGAGATTTCTGACTAGATGAGAGTGATCCTCAAAAAGAGAACTGTTGACATGTCTCTCTACTCAGTCCCTCATTCTCTCATCTACCCCTTCTACTCTATTCTTACCAACCACACCCCAACCCTGACCCACATCCTCACCATTTCTCTCTTTGCTCAAACATCCTTTAATCCACTCAATCAACTACAGCCTCCCTGATCATAAGCTTATTCCTTCCAAATTCCTTAGAACACACTGGTCTTTCCAGAACTGGAATCCAAATGTGCTTTTGACAGCTGTAGAAACCTGTTACATGCTTGTCAGCCTGGCCCTCCAGATCTGGCTAACCCTGGATTCGTCGAACTGTTGAAATATCCATATTCTTTTGCAAAAGAACCTCCAGAATAGTTTCTTCTAAAAATATTTTCTATTCACAGGCAAGGGACTAATTTCCTTAATATATAAAAAGCTCCTGTAAATCCTGAAGCAAAAGACCAATGACCAATAGAAAAATAGGCTAAGACTAGAAGCAGATGGTTCTCAAAAAGAAAATACAAATGGCTCCTAAAAATATGGAGAGATACTCAATGCCACTTAAAATGCAAGAAATACAAACTAAACTACAATAAGATGCCACTTGTAACTATCAGAGGGACAAAGTTCAACCAACATGATAACATACTCTGATAGCAAGAATGTGCTTACGTAAGCATTCTCATGTATTGCTGAGTATAAACTGGTAAAAATTTCTTTCAAGGACAGTTTAGCAATACATAAAAATTTTAAATGTGTAGAACCTTCGACCCAGAAATTTCACATGTATTTATTCTAAGGATATACTTATACTATGAAAGATCATGAATTTCCAAGGATATTCACTGAAGCTCCATTTATAATAGAAAAAGACTACAAAAACCCTAAATTCCCATCATAAAGGACTAGTTAAATAAATTATAGCATATTGGGAAATGGATTACTGTGCAGCCATTCAAAAGGATGAAGTAGTTCTATATTCACTGATTTTGAATTTTTGCTAATCTAAACTAAGGGAACAAAGTAAAGTACATACATACATTTGTTTTTAAATACCTGGAATAAATCTGAAATGATGGAGGGAAACAAGGAACAGTGGTTGCCTCAAGGAAGGAGAACTGGGAACTGGGGGAACATGAGTGAAAAGGAGAATTACTTTTGACTTTTACCTTTTTATTGCCTTTCTTTATTTACCTTTTGGATTTAAACACAATTTTGAAAACTGATAAAAGCTTGCCTATAGTATTTGAAGCATATCCTTCAAATACTATACTCAAATCCATTTTCCTTTATATCCAGAGTTGTTTTGTCATCTAAGCCATGAACCTCACCCGGTTAATCTATGCCAGGCAGACCCTACCCCCATTGAATTTATGGTTGATTCATGTCACTTTCCCGTTGAAAACAAAACCAAACCTTCAATGAGTCCCCATTGTCCCCAGAGAAAAATTCAATCCATTAAAAAAGACATTCAATCTCTTTTACCACCTAGCCCAAACCTGCAAGACTTCAACCTAGTCTCAGCCACACCAAATGGCTCACTCTCTCTCCCTTACTGTGCCTATAAAATTTCCTCCAATCTCTTCTCCTCCTCTTTCTATCCAACAAAATTATATATGGCCTTTTAGGTTTACATCAAATTTCCTCTTTGAATCTTCCCTACCACCAGAAAGAATCAATAAAATTTTTCTCTGTACTCCTAAGAACACTGTGCTTAACCTACAAGAAGTTTACTGATCAAAATTATATTATATTAGTCATTTATGGCTACATAGATGATTACATATAATCTATGGTTGCCTCCTTTAGATTGAAAATCCCTGAAAGAAAGAAACCAAGTTCATTTATCACATATTCCCAGCACCCAAATAACTGCCTGGCACTCACAGGTGCTCGATACAGATGAACTTAAGTTCATAGTCACCATTTTCCCCCACATTTCTCATTTATCAAATTGAATTGAGAACATTGTCTCTCCAAGGCTATTTTTATGTGGTTGGTTAACATTTGTCCAATATAATATGGCGCTGCTTATGCAAATATACTTCCCAAGTTTAAGCCAGGCCCTTGTGGTTGGCTCTTTTTCCTAAATCTTGCACAGCTGTCTGGTGTTGGTTTGACTTCATGTTCTCCTACTGAATGCTCTGATTGGCTATAGATAAAAGAACTGCTGGTTTGTTTTTCTGTGAATGACTGCATTTGATGAGTTAGGCATGCATAAAAATGACTTGGGAGAGCAGTTATCATTTTAGGAGAAAATGGATATGAAATAAAATCTCTATGGGGGAAATTGCTGGCCTGCTCTGCTGCCTTACTCTTAAGCAGTCTAACTCTGAAGACACTATAAATTGTCCTAAAGAAAAAAAGAAAAACCTAAATAGTTAGCCAAGAACTCTTTTTGATAGTTATTCACTATGCTTCTATTTATTATGCTTCTACTCAAATGTAGTTTTTGGTGACTTCCACTTCTTTAGCCAATAAAAAAGGTGGTGGGGAAATGGCTTAAATGTCCATCATCAGGTGAAAGGATAAACAAATTGTAGTATACCCATATAATGGAGTACTATTCAGCAATAAAAAGGAATAAACAACTGATACATGCAACTACATAATATATCTCAAAATAAGTATGCTGAGTGAAAGAAACCAGACTGGAAAAAAAGTGCATATTGTTTGATTCCATTTATTTAAAATTCTAGAAAGTGCAAACTAATCTAATAGTGACATAAAGTAGATCAGTGATTGCTTAGGGATGCAGGAGAGGCTAGGGTGGGGTAGGATAGAGGAATTATAAAGTGTCCTCAAGAAGCTTTTGGGGCTGATGGATATTTTCACTATCTTGATTGTGGTGATGGCTTCATGGGTATATATATGTCAGATTTTCAAAACTTTTAAAATCGTATACAGTAATCCCCCTTATCTGTGGTTTCAATTTCTGCAGTTTCAGTTACCTGTGATCAACCACAGTCCAAAAATATTACATAGAAAAATCCAGAAATAACCCTTCATAAGTTTGAAATTTCATGCCATTCTGAGTAGCTTGATAAAATCTCACGTCATCACAGTCCTACCTGGGAGGTGAATCCTCCCTTTGTCTAGCATATGTGCACTGTATACACTACCCACCTGTTAGTCACTTAGTAGCCCCCTTGGTTATCAGATTGAAAAAACATAGCATATACAGGGTTCGGTACTATCTGGTTTTAGGCATACACTGAGGGTCTTGGAACATATCCCCCAAGGATAAGTGATGACTATTGTACTTTAAAGTATGCAATTTATTATATGTCAATTATACCTCAATTAAGCTGTTTTTAAAATAAAAGTGGTAGGAAGATGACAAAGGTGAGGGAAGGGAGAGACAGAAGGGAGTTTGTCCAAGAACATATCTATACAGTGCTATTTTAAAAGTGGTTTTCAAAGAAGGGGGAATGTTCAAGATGTTCAATACTTGTGAAATACCTTTTCAGAATGACATTTCCCTGAAAATGTCATTTTCTAGGAAGATAGGAATTGTATTTTTGAAAGGAGCAGCCAGGTTGCAAGCAGATGATTAATTATCATGGAAAATCATTGATGTATCATCACAATTTCACAGTATTTCTTACAGTTAAATTAAGGCTCCTTCATAAAGGTATTGTAAAGCTTTAATTGATTTGTGTTGGTAAAAAACCCTGGGTTACCATCATGGAAAATAATTGAATTAAGTATCAAAATATGAATATACAACTTTTGGAATTGTTTTTACATTTGTTTTTCTCTGTAATAGATATTGGAGGGTGCCAGCTAGTCTGACACATTATTAAACCAGGGGATACGGACCCTAGGGGCTTGCACATCTGTTGATTGAGTGTTAAATTATGGAATCTAGAGACATGTTTAAAGAAACTTGTGTAGCTATCTCTACTACTGGATAACCTTGCAAATACCACTTGCTCCCTCATTAAGGAGCAGTAATGATTTATACAGGGTGAACTAAGGAATATAAATCTCAAGGCTTACTCATATATTTTCTTTTATAGGAAGGTGGATTTTTTGCCTTCTTTTGAGAAGAATAACTTAATATTAACTCAGCATGACAGTAAAGAAATACGATAAAAAATATAAATGACAATATTGATCAGGAGGACAATATAGACACTTATAGAGACAGAGAAACTGAGAATTTGTTTGAAAGATATATGAGCTGAAGGCTGTATTTAGAGTAGCAGACAGCATGCACTGTCAGTAACACTGACTCTTGATTGTCCTTAAGTATCTATTACTCAGTGGCAATCTACACACACTAGGTCTTCAGTAACAGTAAGACATAACTATTCCTAATTTCAGTAGTAAAACTTGAGATTGTAACTTAACATCCAGTCAACAGGTCTGGAAATCATAGTAGCTCACTATTTGCAAAGCAGAAATAAAGAAGACATTCCTATGTTATCTCTATTCTAACTAATATAATCAGATATGATTATGGAGAAGACTCATCCAAGAAAATGTTGATCATTCAGCAGAAACAAGGTTCTTCTTTAAGAGATAAATATCTTAGAAAGGACCCTTTGCTATGGATGTCTACACTGACAATCCACAGCAAAGTGGATAATGATTTCCACATTTTGGATGAGAATGTCGTTATGAGGCAGGTATGAATACTGCAATTCTTTATGGTCATCTACGAAGAGATATGCAGTTTATGAGGCTAGATAGAATACAGTAGTCACTAGCCACATGTGGCAATTTAAATTTAAGTGTAAGTTCATTAAAATTAAAAATGTACTTCCTCAGTCTGTACTAGCCACATTTCAAGTGCACAGTAGATACATGAGGTTAGTGGCCCTGTATAGGACAGTACAATATAGGCCATTCCATCATCACAAAAAGTTCTAGTGAACAGCAACACAAGGATGCCAAGTAAGGAACTCTGTAACATTGTATTTGAGAATGGAGCTCTCATTGGTTAGAAAAGGGCCATACCATCCAACTCCCAAAGAGAAAAAGACCTTGGTTCATACTCTCCAAGCCTGGCTTTCAACAAATAATCTAGAGTTAAAGGGCTTTTATATGCCCCCATGCCCTCTGGGACCTCAAAAACTAAATATGTGTTTTCCATAAAATATTAAATCAAGAGAAATTAAGACAGCACGCTTGATGTGAAATAAAGTTCATACACTCCTGTTTAAACACAGATTAGAATTTCTGTCAGAACAATGCCAGTGAAAAGTTGACATTCTAATTAATACAATTTACATTATAAAGCACTGAATATCTTTATCTTGCTATTATGAATTGCCCTCTTTAAAAAAAATTGAAACTCTACTCAACAGGGAATTGAGTACTAAGGGCAGTATTTAAAAACCCATGTACAAGAGAGGTGGTTAGGGTTGCCGGCATTTTTACACACCACCAACCAGGTCTCCAAAAAGCAAAGAAATACAGTCATCTTCTACCACACGGATTTGTCATTCTTTATCATCCTCAAGGCTGTCTGCATACAGCAAGAGGATTTTGAGACTGTTTTCTTCACAATCATATAAAACATGTTGCAAAACACAAACACCAAAACACTGCCACATTTTCTCTCTCCCCTCTTTTCTCCCTATCCCTTCCTCTCCCTTCTCTCTCTCACTTAACATCACAGAGAACAACAAACAACAGTTCTGGAACCCTGTGAACTCACACACATGTAGGACTTCCACACAATGTTTGCTCAATCCAAATTCTGAGTATGTAAAAGGGGCAGAAAATCAACCCCACAGTTGGGTACCCAAGGATTCGTGTTCATTGCCTTTGTCAATTTTATGCTATCAGTGAAAGGAATAAAGATGAGATCCTTAAAGCTTGAATTTTCATTTCCTATGACAACGTGCTTTTTCTTCATGCTTTAGCACACTCCACTACTTGGTTTCCACCCCTTCATAATTGATATTGGCTATTTGAAGCATTCAGTAAAAACCTCATGAGGTTCATCAAATGTCCCCCAGTCTATAATTCTTGCTTCTAACATATTCAGAAGCATATTCATCCAAGTGTTTTCCACTTCCCCTCCATGGTTTTCCCTATGCACAGGGATGAGTGTAATGACAGTTGTATTAATTATACGCTGAAAAACCCACATAGCAGCAAAAATGATGGAGATCATCATTTTAAATATTTTATTAAAATAACCCAGTGTAGAATAGATAAAGTAGACCCTCTTGATAATGAGAGGTTCATTAATTTTACAAGAATTCTAGAAAGCTTAGAATGGTCATTGAAATTATCTCTTTCGTTTATTTATTTTTTTTAAGAAGAAGAAAACCTTCAATCATTGCTTTCAAGAGCAAGGGTCTAGTAAAATTTTCTAAGGTATTTTTAAAATAATTGCTTACCCTGGCCAGGCACGGCAGCCCATGCCTGTAATGCTAGTACTCTAGAAGGCTGAGGTGGGAGGATTGCTTGAGCTCAGGAATTCGAGACTAGCCTGAGCAAGAGACCTGGTCGCTACCAAAAATAGAAAAAATTAGCCAGGCGTGGTGCTGAGGGCCTGTAGTCCCAGCTACTTGGGAGGCTGAGGCAGGAGGATCGCTTGAGCCTAGGAGTTTAGCCAGTGCGACAGAGAGAGACTCTGTCTCAAAAAACAAACAAACAAAAAAATTACTTCCCCTTCCAAAAAAATCCTTGAAAAAGTAGCTTGAAATATGGAAGATTTAGATTTCATAGTATTATTTGAAATGCCTATAAATTTTCACCTTCTGTAGGTTACTCCACTAAAACTTGCTTTCATTATTATATAATAATGTTTAATAAATAAATTGATATTCTCCATAAACAAACAAGCAGCACATTAAAATCCTTTGATTACTGACAGCAAAAGCAATACAATCTTGCCTACCAAGTGTGTCTCCAGGTACAGTTTAAGGCCATCCATCTCTGCTCTAGGAGGAGTCCAATTCTCAGTAGTTTCCATGGCTTCATTTAACCACTGAATGAATTCATCCAGCTTGTTTACAAATCCCTTGTGAGAGGAAAGAAAAGGGGGAAAAGGGCAAGAAAGGCATGTTAGTTGGTTATTTTTTTAAAAGCCAATCCTAAAAATTCCAAACTTCACCCATGATGAAATTGGTGCCACTGCACTCCCATACTAGTTCCATCTTTGCTGTGATTGAATTTCCACTATTCCTGGCCCTAAAATCTATCAAAATAGGAAAGAAACTCTCTGTCAATGCCCTCCCTCTCAGGTTGCTCCTAGGAACACTTTTCTGAGGAATTTGGATTGGATTGTGGGGTGTCACTGTACAAGTGACCTCAAAACATCAAAACATTTATGGTGCCTGACAAGCATACCCTTGCCCCAAAATCAGGTCAGGTCTGCTAGGAACACTCATTGGCTTCAGGGGATAAAAGCATTCCTGTAATGATAGCATTTTTTACTTAGAAGCCTACAGAGTTCAGTTGCCATAGCTGAACTAGGAATATATTTTTAAATCACATAAGTGTTTAAAGGAACTTGGATGAGTTCTATCCACAGCCCAGATGTCTGTGGCTGAGCCTAGGTGCTAAGAAGCAAGGAAGGGTAGAAGAGTGGGACCGATGAATAAACGTAAACACCTGCCTCTGGGTATGTACGGACATAAAGAAATATTCTTGGCTAGGAAGCACAAATCACAATAATCTTGCAATTTTTCAAATAGTGGTTATAAAATTTTATTGACCATTTAAAAGAATACATCTGCAGAAACGGAAAATACTTTGAAAAAAATGAAAGCCCAATTACAAACCTAAGCAAAGGAAATGAGGCCGGGCTCCTGCTTTCCATGTCTAGGTAAACAGCACCACCTGGAGGTTATAAGGAGCAAGGGCAGGCTTCCACATTTGTACTTAACAGAGGTGGGTTGGGATGCTATTTCCCTATTAAACTTAACCCATACTTTAGACTAGCCATTTGGTTAATTTTTATTAATATTTTTAATGCTTAACTGAGTATGTCCTGAGACTGAAGTGAAAAGAGGTGAAAAGTCATTTTCTTTATCATGCTTCTCAGAAGCTAGGTTTTATCATTAAGTTATAATATTTTCCTAGATAATATTTTGAGATTCATAACCCTTTAATTCAAGCAATTGGCTTGCCTCAAAAGAATGATTAGAAAAACAGAAAATGGTATTGAGGATGGTGGTAAAGAAAAAGGCAGACAAATAACACTCATAAATACATTCCTGTCTATTAAAGGGGGATAGAGCAGAAATGTAGGCACAAAGGCCCATAGAGTCAGATCAGACTGTCCCATCATGCTCTGGTGTTTTGTCAACCTATGTAGAGTTCAGTCTATCACCCCACATAGTGGTGTATCATATGTTTTCCCATGTTTATAAATGCTACCAAAAGCTTTCCCTGTGGAAAATATCCCTACTGTGCCAAGTCTTAGAGGACAGTCATACCCAGGGATACACATCACAACTAGATTACAAATGCAAGTTTTCTTATTTAATATTCTTTTGAAAATCTATCCTCATCAGGTAGTTTTAGTAAAGTCAATACGATGTCTTAGAGACATCTTAGTCAGGAACTGAGACTATGCAATTGCAATTGGCTAAGCTGGGAACTATAAGGTAGTTTGATGTGCCTCATGTCCTAGTCTACAACCCTAAGCCAATGATATCATTGAGGCTTCCTTTGGTCATCACTCAGAAGGAGTTCTTCTAGGTGAGGTGAAATTGTGACCAGTGGAGAAGGTATCATAAATTTCATACAATGTATTCCCTTACCAAATGCATTTCCTGATGATTCACCAAAATCAACCTTTTTTTCTAATTTTCTCATATTACAACTTTTTCCAAATGCTAGGAATCCAAGTCAAATAATTCATTTTGCCCTTTTCCATATATTTAGGGTATCAGTTTGTCTGCTCTTTCTCCTTTTATGCATTACCATGAATTTGAAAGTTGCTTTGCTTTTCATTTCTTCACAAATACTTGACTCTTTTAATGTAAAAGTTACATATATTCAAGCTCAATCTTCTCAGTAGAGCCTCCCACCTGTTCAAAACATCATTCTCCAAACCCTTATTTATGATAGACTACTTAGGACTCAGAATATGTCAAAATTTATATCTGACTTGATGTTTACCATAGATCCCTTCAGATGTATATAGTAAATTTGTGAGTAGAAGTAAGGGCAGAGTCTGTTAGAACTCAAGTCCTAATTCTTGATACTTTCATAATTTTGGTGAAAAACTAAGAGACCCTTTGCTGACCTGATGGACTTACAGAAGTATTGTCTGTCATCTACAGATGCTTATCAGAAAAGCAGAGTCTATATGGTTGAAAATTGTGAAATGAAAATAGTATTTTATAGTAAATATAGTATTAAATAGTATTTCTATTGAATTTGGACTTGGGTTGTTATATCTGTATATAAAAATTGGTTTGGGAAGAAAATTAAGTCAGGAAGCAAACTATTTAGGAAACAATTGGTCAAATCCAAGAAGAAAAATAGTAAAAGATAGTATTTGAAATATAACCAGTTGTAGACTATTCATTATCTTCTCTCCCTTCAAAAACAAATGAAATAATGTGTGTGTATGTGAATGCATGGGTATCTCCTTATAAAAGGTTAGTCTTAGCCAAAGGGTATTAAACAGTGTGTGTCAGATTTCCTAACAGAACCATGATTACATAGTTAGCTGAAATCCATGAGATGTAGATTAGGCAAAACCCATGGGACCTGAGTGAAACTTTCTGGATGATACATCTGCATAGCCCAGCCAGACAGCAGAATCAAGCTGACTGATATACAGGAAACAGGGTTCCTTTCAAGGCTTCTCTCTGGGTTTCTTCTGAATTATATACATCCTCACAAATTTTCATTTGTTGCACAATTTCCTAACTCTTTTCTTGCCAATACTAAAAAGTTTCATCAATCACAATAGAAACCTGAGAAATCCCAGTGTTCCTAACCTGTAGTAAAAGATAAGCACCTGCCCTCTTAGGGAGATCTTATATTTCTATCTCCCCTCCTGCTTCTATGTGTAGCCTCAAAAATATAAACAGAAATCATGAAAGCAAGCGAAACTGGAGTCCATCCAATTTATGATACCATTGTCACCTGGTATTTCTCCACCTCACTCAGCCCTGTGTACTATCACCAGTGTTAAGTATATAGCGGACAGTATACTGTGTACTCTCCCTAATGCATGAGATGCTGTCTTTAGAAAGACCAAGAAAGTGCCACTCAATACACAGACCATGTGGACATGCAGGAGTGTTCACATTTGGACACATACAACAAATATTTGATATTCATTTTCAGAAGCTCTACTGGAATCTTTGCAGTATAAATGAAGGAAAATGAGGCTGAAATAAGTAACAACATAGGGAAATGGAGAAAAATACCAAAAAAAAAGATTTATTTTGAAATGCAGGTCAAATCCTAGTACAACAAATATTGATCATTCATTCATTCATCTAACAAATATTTAGTAAGTGCCTACTATGTGCAAAGCACACTGCTAGACATTATTGAGAATACAAAGATAAATATCATTGTGGCAAAAATTTCAGGAGAATATAATATATTCTAACCATTGAATTTGAGTAGTTTTAATAGTTAAAAAAAAGAGTTTTACAATAAATAAAGAGTTGAGACACTCTCCTGGATCTTGTAAAGTATATTCTGTCTGTATCAGGATTTCATGTGTATCCAAATTAGTTTCTATTCTTAGTATTGACTTATCCGTGTGTGTTTTTCTAATATTCTGAGTTCACACTTACTTACCTGGAAAGTCAAAGATGACTATAAAAATCAGATTTTCTTCTTGACATAATCCAATGCCTCCATTGTACTATATTAAAAAGCACATTTTATGCACATTCAACTCACTGCCACAGGCTGAATTACAAAACTTTGAAAGGCCACATTTTATCCTTCATTGTTCAAACTCCTGCCACTGTATCTGTAAGTCTCATTCCTGTCATTTTCTACCACTAGGGTTCTCATTGTCCCTTTCTGCCTTTCTTCCATTACTTTTTTCTGCCTTTCTGCCAAGCTGTCCAGGGGCACATGGAAGGTGACCCAGTCCACAACCCCCAGTCTTCCCTGCCCACCTCACAGCTTAATTGTTTCCTTCTGAGTGGGTCCCTTGCCACACTCATATTTGATATAGGTTCTGAGAGTCTGTAAACCTTTGACTGGAGCCAAGTCAGGATTCAAACCCCAGAAGAAATGTCAGTCATCAAACTCGGGGAGAAAATGGAACAGCAGTTGACACTGCTACCACTAGTTGGTAGCATACCTCCCACTGTCAAATCATTTGCATTTTGAAAGTTCCTTCATGAGGTGCTTTTTTAAAAAACGTACTTGTAAACCTTCTAAAGCATCAATCTCTTTAAAAGCTAATAAGCACAGTGAAAGTGCACACAAATGTACACTTACCAATTTGTGAAAAATAATTTCCTAGAGCCCTTAGCTGGCTAAAATACATCTAAAGATTATTTTCATAGGGAACATTTACAATCAAATTTTGCAAATAGCCACACTTTCATGACAAGTTAAGAATACTCATTATTTCTTTTCTTTTCCTACCTATTTCTCTCCTACAACAAGCCTCTTTTGGTAAAATATAAACTATAGGGGTGATTACCCTTGCCATTTGGCAAGGCTGTCATATGCAGCTAGAATAAAAAGGAGGGCCTTCCTTATGCCACATATGGGGCCTGAGAACAGTGACACAGTGGAAAACAAGATATGGTCCCTGCCTTGCAGAGTAAAAAGTCTAGGGGTGATTTTTTTAATGGGATTATGTGATTTTAGACCAAAAGGAAATTGACAACTATTTCTCTACAAAGGGAAAGGGGACATACACAACAGGAAGTAGACATTGTGTTGTCACCACAACTCTGAGAAGTGGTGCTGATTATGGTCATTTTACAGATGAGGAAACTGAAGGTTAAAGAAGATGAGTGACTTGGGATTTGAACCCAAATTTCCCTCCAAAATCTATGTCTCTCACAGCATCATACTGCCCTCTAGAAACAGCACTCCTAGAACACATTATCAGATCCAAGTTAAAGAGAAGCAGCTTTTCTTCCTGGTCCTACAGTCTTGGCACTGAGATAAAATTCCCTAAGCTCTAAGTCCTTCCCCCTTCACATTCACTATTTTCTGTTATTTTTTTATGAAAAGGGATTTGTGATGAGGCTAAATGCTCAACAAGAAACACACACCTTTTTTTATTTTCTTAGTACACAAAGATCACTGTAAAGTTCATTTCTAACTTACAGAAAATTTACAACGAAAAATGTAAGGGAGTTACATGCTTGAGTGAGCCCATTTTACCAGTGCCTCAATTACAGAGGAGCTTGACTCAGTCTAATCACGGAGGAGATGGCCCTTTAGTTCTCAGAAGGCAGTTTAGCCACCCCCCTGATCTGCTAATTTCCTTTAGGTGTTTGTTGTTTGGATATGTATGTGAACGTGAGTGTATTCACCCTTAGAAAGATTAGCATTTCTTAGAGGACAGAGAAATCAGGTGTGATGTCTGACCCAGTCTAAGATCAACTTAGCTGCCTTCTCATAGGGACATGCTGAAGAGCATCAAAAAAGTGAACTATTTTCACTATACTTATTTTTTAAAAAATAGGTCAGCCTCTGCTGTTGAATCTTTTAAATTATTAAAAAGTATTCACCTCTTTCTTAGTATTCTAAGGTTAAAGGACTCAGTGAATGCTCTCATCTGGACATTTCTAGCTGAAACAATAAATAACCCTCAGACGACACTCACTATGTGCCAGGACCTGTTTTAAGTATTTCATATACCATAGATGATTTAAGTCTCATAACAGCCCTGTGAGGTGGGTACTATTGTCACCTGCATTTTACAGATGAGAAGATAGAGGCCCAAGAGGTAAGAAGACCTGCCCAACCTCCTATGACTAGAAGGCAGTGAACTCAGTACCTGAATCCAGAGATCTTCCCTGGCACCACATGAAATCATGAAAGGCCAGCTGATTTAACAGCTTGTCTATGTCCCTGGCAGAAATTAGAAATTAAAAAACATTTAAATGAGGATTAATGGTGGGGGGCAATGGAGGGTATATTAAAAGAGGAAAAGAAAAAAAAAACAAGAATGTTCATCATGAACCAGTGTGGATAATGTTAAGAAAACAGTTACTACAGCTGGACAAAACTGAATTTTATTCCAGGTGCAAACTAAATGAGCTCCTTAATGTCTCTGAACCTCAGTGTCTTCATCTATAAGACAGGGGTAGTAATATTCCTCTTGGGGTTACCTGAGGACAACAAGAGAAAATATATTTTAAAGCCTAATGTAAAACAAGCAGTTGATAAATTGTTTTTTAAAATAATTCCTAATCAGTAAGTTCCAATTTGATCTTTTATCTCATTCACTTAAAATTTTTCGGTTATTAACTAAGTCTACAGCACTGTGCTAGGTGCTACAGGGGAGATGGATAAGAAAAGTCCCCACACAGTCACAATATAAGGGGTAGCAGCAACTGCTCTGGGCACTCAGAAGAGGGAGCCATGGCTTCTGTCTCACATCATCCATGAGGTAGCATGGAAGGAGCAGCATCTGAACCTGCAGGTTAGCAAGAATTTCACCACCCCTATTTCACCAGTGGATCTGCAGGGGATCACATTTCCGTATTAATTGCCATAAGTTTAAGAATAATCTGGTTTAACTTTTCAAAACAGTTCACATTCTTTGGAGCCTGTCTGTACATTAGCAATGGGGCTACCAAAGAATAACAGCTAAAGGACATCATAATCCTCTTACCCACAGTAAAGCTTTATTTAGGCTCTAACAACTAGTAAAATTAGAACTCCATTTAGAAGCAAAATTTTGCATTGAGATTTTACATGTACATTTACCAACATATATATTTAATCTTCCATTTTTGTACATAATTGTAATATATGTAGTTTCTATACAAAATGTCTAATTTAGATTTTTGTACAACAGCACTCAAATGCAATTTACCTTTCCCAACTACCTATCTTTGTACTTAATATGCCACCAAGAGTTAGAGGCTCATGATAAAGTACTAGAGAGTTAAAAGTGGTGCTTTGGACTCTACCATCTCACTCATTTACCCACATTCCTACCTACAAAATTAACACAATGCAAGTAATTGACAGAAGAGAAGAGATGGTGTGTACTTTTAGAACAAAGATTGAGGAGAAAATGAAATGGCTTCAGGCAGTGTTAACTCTGATGCCACAAAAAATTTCTCAAATACTGAAATGCCTTATGAAATATTTAGCTTCTTTTCTAAAGGTTGAATGGGATGGCTTTAGGATATAAAAATATTCCTAATAAAACTGTCCCAGAATAAAGGTAAAACTGTCACTAGGCAAGAGAGAGCAAAAAAGGCACAGAATGGTATTATCTAATTTGCCAGGTGGGAAGTTCTATTCTGAACTCAGTATCACATAGAAAGGATAAATTGAGCTGAATCCACTATTTCTTCAAATACTATTGATAGTGGTTGCAACTGGGAAAACAAGAGCCCAGAAAGATTCCTGACCCTCATGGTGGAAAAGGGTTTCCTCCAACAAATCTAGGGGTTTTGAGTTCAGTTGCTCCCTTATAAAAAGAAATTATCAATGATTGTAAGGGCAGAAAAAGATTGGAATGCATGTCATCAATGTCTAATAAAAATAGGTATGAATAAAAGAAATGGGAATAAACTGGAACAAATAATAGGTTGATATTAATTGAGCACTTACTATGTGCCAGGTACTTATTTAATCCTTATAACAATTCTATGATATAAGATTCCCACACTCTCCATTTTATAGGAAAGAATGGGAAGGCCCGATAAGCTTAAATACAGCTGTGAGTAAGTCAGGAGTGAAGCTGGGATGCTCTCAAATAGTCTGACTGCCCCAAAGCTTTGCTGACTTCCTCTAGGTGAGGCCTGCCTTACGCACCCCTCATCCTCCAGAGGCACTAGATGAGCAGATCAGATCATCTTTGTTTGACTCTAAGTCCCAAATGAGGACTTGAGATGCTCACATCTTAGAATTGAGGATTATGATAGTTTAATGGTTTAATTGTAGACTTTCATATCCAGTACTATAAATGACAATACTTAACATTTGGGTGCTGTCTACCAGCTATTCTTCTAATAACTTACGAAGTTATTGAATAGTCACAAATTTCTCCATTGTGCAGATGAAGAGGCTAGGGAATTGAGGAGTTATGTAATTTATTCAAGGTCATAAAGCCATTAAATGGTTATTAAATAGTTTTGTTCCAGATTCCAAGCTCTGGACTACTTTGCCATATTCTCTCTCTAACCAGACTTCCTCCCATAAGGTACGCAGAGAGAAAGCGAAGGACAGCAACGTCTCTGTGTCCATTCTTATTTCCCAAGCCTCTGTGAGAACCCCAGCCCTTGTCACATAACTCAACCATTCTTAACTCAACCAACCCTGTTTTAGATCATTCTTCCCATACCATTCTTCGCTTTTCAGCCCTTTTTTCCCTCTTTCTTGACTACTGTTTCTCATTTACCTTTTTCTTCTCTTCCCCCTTTTCCTATCCCTCCCCTCCGTTGTTCTCTCACTCCTCTTTTCTCTTTTCCCCTCCTCTCTCTCTCCTCTTCTCTCTCCACGTTCCTTCCTTCTCTCCTTTCTCTACAGCTCAGAGTCTCCCCTAACCTTTTGGGGGCTAAACAACCACTTTAAATAAACAACATTTCTGGACATGTCCAAAAAGTTTGAATGAAAAGGGTTGGCTCCTTGACACTGATGTGCAGAGCTGACAACATTGTTATAATCCTGTGTTTAGATTAACTCTAGATACTTTCCCGATTAGTAAGACCTCCTTGCAAGTCAAATATCTGGAACAGGAATGCACAGGACTAGATGGGAGTGTTTGTGGAATATTAAAGTTGTTCAAAAGATTACAAGTAATTGTTGAGTTGTTTATCTAAATATTCTAAATGTTTCCAGGGAACATATGGTTCTTTGGTAATAATGAAGTTATTATTTTTAGAAAAAAATTGGAATTCCATGTGGAGAGTTTATCATACTGAATGAGCAAGAAAATGTTACAGCCAACTTTCTACCAGAGAACTTCAGGGCAGCAAGTCAGTAAAGGGTAACAACAACTCAGCCATTACATTATCATTAGAGCCAAGAAGACAGAAAATAATATTATCTAAATACATCTGCTTGGAAAGGATTAAAGGAGAATGGACAAGAGTTACCATGGAGAATAGAAGCATAGACCCAGTCTTCAAATGCCCTTAGAATCCATCTAGTTCAAAGCCTCCTCCACTTTATAGATGAGGAAACTGAGACTCAGAAAGGTTAAGTACTTGACTGATAACACACACCAGTAAGTAACTGAGCCAGAAGAAGAACCTAGGTATGTGTCCTCAAGTATAGAGCTCTAATTATTCATTTTAGACTTTTCATAGACATCCTTTGGACAAGATTTCTGGAGGCCAAAAAAAAAAAGATAGAACAAGAGTTTTTAAGAATAATGTAAAATTTCGGAATACTATTGGTTTAGCTGATTGTGTATACTATTCAGATTGGGTAGCATTAAGCCAGCTGAAGTTAAGATTAAATTGCCTCTTTTTTCAAACTCCGTGTGTGTGCGTATACATGCACACGTGCATGTTAGGTCCTTTATTCAAAAATTATTTATTGAGTTTACTGTGTATCAGAAATTGTATTGGGGCCTGGGACTCATGTATAAATGACCCAGGTTCTTCTTTTAAAGAGTCCAGAGCACAGTAGATATAAAATGTGATATGTATAATAATATAGATCAGTGGTTCTCAAACTTTAATTCTCAGGACTCCTTTAGATTATTAAGAATTATTGAGAGCCCAAAAGAGATTTTGCTTCTTTGGGTTATATCTATCAATGTTCATTTTAGGAAAAAAATATGTATTTATTAATTTTAAATAACAATGATCTATTGCATATTAACATAAATAATACATTATTATAAAAATAGCTATGTCTTCAAAAAATAGTGAAAAGAGTGGCATTATTTTAGCTGTATGCAAATCTTGTGAATGTCTAGCTTAATAGAAGACAGCTGGATTCCTATTTCTACTTCTGCATTTAATCTATCACAATATCACATGTCTTGTGGCCTCTGGACAACTCTACTATACACTGAATGAGAGTAAAAAAGAAAAATAACATTTTGGTATTAATATGAAAACAGCTTTGACCTTGTGGGCCCCTTGAAAGGGTCCTGAGAACCCCTAGAGATGACTGGACCATACTCTGAGAACCTCTGTTGCAGATCATCCCATCTACCTTTACACACTGTTCCTAGTTATCTCATCCATGCCCATGGAATCTTGCTCCAGAGTTACAGGCTCATATAACTGGCTGCCTTATTAGACACTTCAACTGCATGAGTTCAGAAATCAAATTCATGATATCTAATATCATGTTCATGATCTTCCTGCAAACTATTTCTCCTTCTGAATTTCTAATTTTTTCTTTCAGGGAATGGTGCTTCCAACCAAAATAGAAAGTTGGCAGTCATCCCAGATTCTAACATCTTTATCATCCATCACATCCAATTGGTCCTTTCCATTCTACTTTCTAGCACTCTCCATAACCTGGCATGTTCTCTTCATGTCCACTGATACTACCTTAGTCTAGCCTCATCAACTTCTTCACAAAGCCCTGTGAAGTGCTCAGGAGCCATTGGAAAAGCATTTAAGTAAGACTTGGGGCATCAGTGGGGGCTTCTTAGAGGAAATCACAACTAAGCAGAGGCCTGACAGATAAGTATAAGGATTCAGAGAAAGAATAGAGGGGACTGGGAGGAGCAGAGAAGAACATTCCTCACAAACAAAGCCCAAGAGAGAACATCTTATTCTGAGAACTCTAAGTAGCTGATCCTGGCAAGCACTCTGGAGACAAATAGGGAAATACTGAGAAATGAGGTTGGAAAGTCTGGCCAGAAGTCAGACCACATATGACATGCTCTGGAGTCTGGACTTTATCCTAAATACAATAGGGTGGTCATTAAAGTTTTGAAGCAGGGGGGAAAGATAATCTGATTGGCATCTTAGGAGACACACTTAGAAGAAGCAGTATGGAGAACGGATTGCTGGTTGTAAGACTGAGAGCAGAGAAGCCACTTTAAAGGCTGCTACAGGGCTTTGTGAGCATCATTGATTTTGATATATGCAGCAGGCCTTGGAACCAATCCCCCATGAATACCAAAGGACAACTGTATGTATAAATACAAATTATAACTAAATAAGTACATACTATTTATAAGGTTGTTGTGTGACAATGTTATAAACTAGAATATTGTTTGTATTTGTCTGAACACACATGCATAGCATAAATTCCCTTACATAAACTTTCTAAGATGTCAAAGAAGTACATTAACTAAAATTATTGGGCCAATTAGAGGAGAATTATCTCTAACACAATGTAAGAATCATCCGTCAAGGCAGGAGGCTTACAGTCTCATAGAGAACATAGTGCCAGAACCTGGGGCGGCCATGACAGGTTCCAAGAAGGGGGAAGGGTACCCTTAAATATTGTTAGGGAGAGTAGTGTAGGAGGCTGAAGCTTCATAAGGACTAAGGTGGCTGAAGGTGAGAAGAGAAAATAGGATGGTGGCATTTGATCCCAAAAGGCCAGAGTCATCTCTATAAGAGGAGCTGCTAAGACCTGACCCCTTCCCTCCCACAGTAGTAACAATAACAACAACAACAACAACCACAAGAGCTAACATTTTCTGAGTGCTTACACATGCCAGGTTCTATTCTGAGCTCTTTACATATTTTAAGGCATTTAATTGTGATGACTCTATGTGGTAGATATACTTTTTAATGCTCTTTTGCAGAGAAAGAAATTGGAGCAGAGAGGTCAAGTCACTTGCTCAAAATAGCAAAGCAGGTAAGTGTAACAGAGGTGATAAGCTGGGATTTGGTTTAGGCAATATGGCCCCAGAGCCCACATTCTTAGACACCATACTTCACAACCATCCAGCACCAAGAAACCCCTTCACCCATTCATATTCATTGACCTAGAAATTTCTTAGTATCGAATGTACTTTTTCCTTTGCCATAGAGTTCCATCTACTACTTTTCTGAATATTCATCTTTTTAGTACCTTGAGCAAAGCTATTCTTGAAGTTCTTCCTAGAACTCCTCATATAAAAATGTCTAGAGAGAGAAGTGAGCACAATATGATTTTTTCATGTGACCTGCATGTTATTAAGAAGACCCTGATCAATAGTCTCTTGAAAACAATGGCATACACCAAACAATATAAAACTTGAGACATAGTAAGGAGAGGATAAGGAAAATGGCTTTAATGAAATTGTATTTTAAAGGAGTATAAATAGTCCTCTCTATGCTATAGAAAATAAAGAAATCAAAAGCCAAAGTATTTTTGTTAATTCAAATTGTCAGCTTTATTTTTGGGCTCAGATAGGAAGAAAAGGAACAGTACAAGATTGACAATTGTGATGGTCACTTTCTCTCTCTCTTATACACACACACACACACACACACACCCCTTTCTCAAGCGAGTAGTGAATAGTCTCCAAACAAATCCAAAAATATCAGAGTACCACCTATATGTGATACCTCTCCAGTTTGATTTTCTTAAAACATTAAAAAAGAAAATACTAACAACTTCCTTTATTCCTAGATAAAGCATGAAGGCAAATGGTAAAGCCACTGGCATCCTATTATAAAAAGCAATGCACTGAGCCTCATCAACCTGAAGAACGGAAAGTACATGAGCCTGAGCTTACAGGCAGCACCTTTCCTGGCTAAAGTTGCTTATTCACCATGCAAAATCCAAGCCAATCATCTTTAGATGGTAAGTTTCACAGCCTCTGATATGGTCTGACATCATGAATGACCTTGACACAGAACCCATACTCTTGAAATTATTTTCCCTCATATTGTCTGAACACAGCACAAAGCCTCGGTGCTGATGGGTAATTTTAAGACTTCACAATGGCAAGTCTGACAAGGCAAATGTTTCCAATCTGCTTCATTTAGCTGTCCTTATTTGCCATAAATTGAGGCTAATCCATACCTAATTCTTACTGGGTTGCTCACTTGTTTACTGTCACCATTGGCCCTGGTCTCTTGGCATCTTCTAAACTCTAGCCAAACCCCAAATTCCTCTAGGATGTCTGGTTCTTATCATATTACAGTGCTAGGAATGCAGCACAAATAGTTCCATACCTCCAGGCTCATTAATGTCACAGCCTCACATGCACTTACCATTAGGATCTTCTAAGGGGAATTAGAATTCACCCAGAGTTCCATGGAACATAAAGCCAGCCATGTTGAAGTGATGTATTCCAAGGAATATTTTACAGAGAAACGGCTGCTTTGGCTTCTTCTCTTGGTTATTCCTCATAGTTAGTCTCTCATAAAATTTCATAACTGAGAAGTATTTATAGGTCATCCAATTTAATTCCATTATTAATGTTTACTTTTCAAAACTGAGGCTTGTGAGGTTCAATTTCCAAGGTCACAGTGCTACTCAGAGGCAGAATTAAGGTTCTTATTGTAGTTCTTTCTAATATAGTTGATGCTAATTTTCTAGATTCATAGGAAAAGCCACAATAATTATGAGACTTTTTTTTTTTTTTTTTTTTTTGGAGACGGGTTTCACTCTTTCACCCAAGCTGGAGTGCAGTGGTACAATCATAGGTCACTGCAGTCCCAGGCCCCTAGCAATCCTCCTCACTCAGCCTCCCAAAGTGCTGGGATTACAGGAATGAGCCACTGCACCTGGCTACAACTAACACTTATGTAGCCTTTTGAGTTTACAACAAGCCTTTGCTCTAATTTCATACAATAATCTGTGCAATAGCATGACAAACATAATTAATATCTCACTTTCAAGGCTAGAAGACTTATACAGTAAACTTTAAGTGACTTATTCAAGGTTTTATAATTAAAAAGTGGGGTTGCAAATTGAGCCCAGAGTTCCTGCCTTCAAGGCCTCCTATACCCTTGAGTAAATTTCTAACTTCTCTATGTCTCTTTCCTCATTGATAAAATGGGAATATAACAGTGTCTGCATCAAAGAGGAATTTTTTTCTTGAGAATTAAATGGGGTGATGTATTAAATGAATAAACCCCTTAGCACCTTGCCTGATGCATTGCAAGGGGGCAATAAATGTCAAGGTTTTGTTTTGTTTTTTAAATTGTTATCTTTCCAAAACATCCTAACAGAAATACAAAGTTATTACTTTAGGCTTAAGGATGAAAAATAATTCACTAACGCCCTAAGAATTCTTTTAGTTGAATTAAAAAATGCAACATTGAGTTTATTCCTCTTTTGATTTTCATCATAGAAATATTTGCTATCAAATGCATTTAGGTATTGGCATCATCTTATTACAAAAAGATGTTATCAAATCATGGCCTTTCCACACCAAGAAAATTACAAAACTATTTCTATCTCCGTGTTTAAAACTGCAAACAAAAGGGCAGATCATCTTTCCTTTATATACTTCAGAGGCCAAGAACCAGATGCAGTGACTGGATACAGCCTCACGGTGGTGCTAAATCATCATTGCTGAAGACTCAAGATCCAGTGGCGGCTCTGCTGAAACCAAACAGGCAGGACTAAAACATTCCTAGTGTGTTAACCATAAAAGAATTTGCTTTGGATTCCTATGGTTCTTCTAGACCAACCTTGAGCAATGACCTTGACATTAGCCATGTTAATTTGCAGTTAGTTTCCTGGCATTGCAACAAATAGAATATACAAAAAAGATTTTTATTATCCTTAAAAAGAATTTTGCAGTAAGCAACATGAAGGACATGGGAAACCAAGAAAAGGGGAGGGTGGGAGGGTGGGAGGGTAGGAGGGTGGGTGTGGGATAAAACCTTACCTATTGGGTACCATGAATACTATTCTGGTGATAGTCACACCAAAAGCCCTGACTTAAGCATTATACAAGATAACCATGTAACGAAAACACTTCTACCCCCTTAATTAATATTTTGAAATAAAGAAAGAAAGAATTTTGTAGCCTTATCTTTAAAAATATTGTTGATTTAGAATTCTCAAATGGGATTTGGGCCACAGTGTTTGAACATAACATATACCTTTCCCCCACTCATTATCCACTGTGTATCTTAATTTCATGTGTCCCTTGGAACCATTTGTTAAATTCTTTAAATCTCCCAGCCCCCAGATTTCAGCTTGAAATCTCAACTCTTCAGACTCCCTTCCTCTTCTACTCTCTTATTTTAAAAGAGCCACAAAATTTTATCAATTTTTCTTTTATAACATCTCCCACCTCTGTCTCTTTCTTTAGTCTGCTTCCAAAACCATAGTTAAGACCCTTTTACCACATGACCAGGCCATTGCAATAACTCTCAAAATTAGTCAAGCTCCCCTCCTTAACTGCATATTTCAATTGCTTGAAGACCTTTAGAAAGTACCCAACTCCAGAGAGTCTGATTTAATTGGTGTGGGTGAGAGACTGAGGTTGGGATTTTCTAAAAACTTCCCAGTGATTATAATGTGTAGCCACAGTTGAGAATTCCTGCACTAGAGGTGTGTATACAGCACACCATAGCCACATTAACAACCTTCTTAAACTACCAAGTCTCTGGGCCATAAATTTTATGTAGTTTCCCATCTTCACAAAGATTGCAAATTAGTAACTTGAAAGCCAAACTATCCCGTAGCTGTGTTTTATTTGGCCAGGTTAAAAATTGTTCAGATCCAATATTTAAAAATAGGGAAATGTTACATAAAACCCAAATTTCCTATTTCTTTTTAAAAAATTATGAGATCTTAGCATGGTACTGGCACAAGAACAAAGACGTAGACCAATGGAACAGGACTGAGAACCCAGATATAAAACCATCCTCATACTGTTATCTGATCTTTGACAAAGTAGGAAAAAACATACACTGGGGGAAAAGAATCCCTATTCAATAAATGGTGCTGGGAAAATTGGATAGCCACATGAAGAAGACTGAAACTAGATCCACACCTGTCACCTCTCACAAAAATCAACTCACAATGGCTAACAGACTTAAACCTAAGATGTGAAACCATAAGAATTCTAGAAGAAAACGTTGGAAAAACTCTTATAGACATTGGCCTAGGCAAAGAATTTATGAAGAAGACCCCCAAAGCAATCACAGCGGCAACAAAACCAAATAAATGGGACCTGATCAAATTAAAAAGCTTCTGCACAGCCAAGGAAACTATCACTAGAGTGAACAGACAACCTACAGAACGGAGAAAATATTTGCATGCTATACATCTGATAAAGGGCTGACAACCAGAATCTATACAGAACTTAGGAAAATCAACAAGAAGAAATCAAACAGCCCCATTAAAAAGTGGGCAAAGGACATGAACAGAAACTTTTCAAAAGAAGACAGAATAAAGGCCAACAAACATATTAAAAATTGCTTAACTTCTCTAATCGTCAGGGAAATGCAAATCAAAACCACAATGAGATATCACTTAACTCCAGTGAGATTGGCTTATACCAAAAAGTCCCAAAACAACAAATGTTGGCAGTGATGCAGAGAGACAGGCACACTCATACACTGCTGGTGGGATGGCAAATTAGTACAACTTCTATGGAATGTAATATGGAGATACCTCAAAGAACTAAAAGTAAAACTACCATTTGATCCAGTAATACCCACTACTGGGTATTTTGGAAAGGAAAAAAAGACATTCTATAACAAAGACATCTGCACTCGTATGTTTATAGCAGCACAATTCACAATTGCAAAGATGTGGAAACAACCCAAGTGCCCATCAATACATGAGTGGATTAATAAAATGTGGTATATGTATACCGTGGAGTATTACTCAGCAATAAAAAACAATGGTGAATTGACACATCTGGTATTATCCTGGATGGAGCTAGAGCCCATTCTTCGAAGCAAAGTGTCACAAGAATGGAAAAACAAGCACCACTGGTACTCACCGTCAAATTGGTACTAACTGATCAATACTTATGTGCACACATGGAAAAAATATTCATCAGGGGTCGGGCAGGTGGGAGGGGGTGGAGGAGATGGGAAAACTCATACCTAATGGGTGCGGGGTGCACTGTTTGGGGGATGTTCACAATTGTAGCTCTGACTTGGACAGTACATAGGCAATATATGTAACTGAAGTGTTTGTACCCCCATAATATTCTGAAATAAATTTTTAAAAATAAAAAATAAATTAAAAATTGCAAGATCTTGCCACACAGGGTCCACATTCCCATGCAACTATCACCTGGAGCTGAGTAGTGGCTGCCCTTTAGACATGTCATGTATCCTCCTGTTGATTCAGTCCCATCACTCCCCATTTGCACCTGGCTTTAAGATTCATTTATATTATCTGCCTGGCCTCTTAGAGTCATCTTGGTTTGTAACCCTGGTCTAGAGGATGAAGTTCAAACTCAAAGATACATTCACTCACTCATTCACTTACATATTCATTTATTCATGCATTCATTAGACAGTATTTATTTTGTATTTAAGCTATTTGAACACTTAGTATTCAAAGTTCCTCATATTTTGGCCCTATTCTAACTTTATATTGCCCTTCCTTTTAACAAACTTTATTTTAACCAGCAGCCAAAGAGACATCCCTCTCCCAATATTTGTAGCTTTGAGGCTCATTCCCAAAATTCCTTTGCAATTAAGTGATGCCATGTGACAAAGTGTGGGCCAATGGAATGTGAGCTAAAGTAACATGTGAAACTTCCAAGTCATATCCATAAAAAAAGTGCTAGCTGCTCTCCATTTCCCAATTCTTGTGAGCTGAAATGCAGACATAGTATTGGTGGTGAGCCAAAGAAGAGCAACAGGGAGAAGAAACCTTGCTCTCTACATGACCTCTATCTTCCCTGGACTGTCTGCCTCTTGTTAAGTGAAAGAGAAAGAGACTTCTATCTTATTGTATTTTGGGGTCTCTTTGTTATAGCGGCTTAGCCTACACTCCAAAACAAGAATCTTTCTTTACTAATTCTCAAACATACCTTGAAAATGCTTACTGCCAACCTTGGCTTATGGCAAAGTTTCTGTCACTAACATTATGCCTCCTCATCTCTGCTATATAAATGCTACTCTTCATTCAAGGTCTAGCTCAAATATTCCCTCTTCTGTGATGCTTGGTCAAGCTATACTTGTTATTATCTTCCTTCCTCTGCTCTCCCACTGCTTGACTTTCCACTTGGCACTTATCAAATATTATCCTATATAATAAGCACAGAGCCTTGAATTAATGTTACCACATCTCCCTCAAATTCTAAGTCCAGAATGTAAAACAAAATTTTAGATTGTGCATAGTAAAAAGAGTATTCAGAGATCCTACAGTATTCCACTATTATACCTCTTATTGACTAGTTACCGCATTGTCAACTCATGTTCAATCTGTGATCCTTTAGGACTCTTGAATCTTCTGATTTTAATAACAAAGCTAAGCCTGCCTGCCCAATTCTTAAAGAATCTGGTTTTTTCCTTGATATTTAACTAAATGTTAGTTCTCTTTATTCTTATATCTAAACAATTCCTTGACTTGATATGTATTTCTGAGACTAAGAAATGCACTGAAAAGGTCTAGGGTTCAAGCTTGAATGATGCTGGAGAGCCAATTCATAGTGCCATCGTATTTGGAATCTGAGAATCTCTAGAATAACACTAAAGGAAGAAAATAGAAGATATGCTCAGGGAAGAAAATTAAAAAGCAAAATGGGTGCCAGAGAGTGAAAACTAGTTCCAGAAGAAAAGTAAAGAAACAGGAGTGGGATAGAATATGTAAGGAGGAGAGAGAATACGGAGATAAGAGGAGGTCTAGCAGCGGTTGAGAAAAAAGTTAGCATAAGGGAAAGGCACATGAAAAACTGAATGCCAGTGAAGAAAAGTGACATCCAAGAACCTGAAAATGCTTCCTATCATCAACACCTAAGAGCAGACTACCACTCCACCAACACTAAGAAAACTGGTACGTGGTTGGGACAAAAGAAACATTAAAGGCAAGTGAGAACTGGGTTTATAGCAGAACCTTGATTGTAAGTTTACTCTGGGGGTGAATAATAAAAAGATACAGCTGCGTTTCAAATGGAACTTATTTGAATCTCAAATCAAGTAAATAATGGCTGGACAGGACTTTTAAAAAAGAGTTACTCTCAAGTATTTTTTAGAGACAAATCCCAGAAGATCACTTGGCTCTGCCTTAAAGCTGTGTCCCACCCTACAAGAAAGCCTGGGGTGAGACCCTTAAAACATGAGAGGTAACCGCACTGAGATAAAATAATAGAGAACTCAAAGACCTAAACATAAGGCCCAAAACTGTAAAAGTCCTAGAAGAAAACATAGTGGGAAAACTTCAGGATATTGGACTTGACAGGGATTTCTTGAATATGGCACCAATAGCACAGGCAACAAAAGCAAAAATAGATAAATGGGACTACATCAAACTCTAAAACTTTGTGCATCAAAGGACACAATCAATGGAGTAAAAAGGCAACCTATGGAATGGAAGAAAATATTCCAAATCATTTATATAAGATGTTAATATTCAGAATATATAAAGAAATCCTAAAACTCAACAATAAAAATATCAAATAACTCTATTAAAAAATGGGCAAGGGTCTTGAATAGACATTCCTCCAAAGATGACACACAAATAGCCAACAAGCACATAAAAAGATGTGCAACATCATTAATCATCATAGAAATGGAAATTAAAAACACAATGAGATATCACCTCACACCCACTAGGATGGCTACTATCAAAAAACCCCAGAGAGTAACAAGTATGGACAAGGAGATGGAGAAATGAGAACCCTGTGTACTGTTGGTGGGATTGTAAAATGGTGCAACCACTTTGGAAAACTGTATGGTGGTTCCTCAAAAAATTAAAAACAGAACTACCATATAATCCAGCAATGCCATTTCTAGGTATATACCAAAAGAATTGAAAGCACGGTCTCAAAGAGATATCTGTACACCCATGTTCACAACAGCAGTATTCACAATAGCCAAGATGTGGAAACAATGCAAATGTCCACTGGCAGATGAATGGATAAACAAAATGTGGCATATACATGCAATGGAATATTATTCAGCCTTAAAAACGAAAGAAAACCTGTCATATGCTAAAACGTGGATGAACCTTGAAGACACTATGCTAACTGAAATAAGCCAGTCACAAAAAGAAAATACTATATGATTCCACTTACATGGGGTACTTAGAGTAGTCAAAATCATAGACACAGAAAGTAGAATGGTGGTTACCAGAGGTTGGGAAGGGGAGAGGAAAAGGGGAGTTGTTTAATGGGTATAGAGTTTCAGATTTGCAAGATGAAAAAGTTCTGGAGATCTGTTTTTACAAAAATGTGAATAATATTAACACCACTGAACTGTACACTTAAAAATGGTTAAGATGGTAAATTTTGTTATACGTGTTTTACCACGATAAAGAAAAAAAACTCAGTCTTAATGACTGCTACTATCAGTGTGGTGCCATTAATATGTCAACATACAATCAAAATGAGGGTTGAAAGATAGGATGGGTCCTATCTGGACCCATTTCACCTCTTGGAAAAGAAATGTAAAAATCAGTACCAAGTTAATCCCAGGGAAAAATCTCTCTACCTTCATGTTAAACAGGTATTAACCACCACTACCCAGCTCCATTTCTAGGCAAGAGCAAAGGTGGACATCTTTGTGCTGCTACCACGAAATTGGAAGCACACGTGATTGAAATTTTACACAGCCTAGTTACAAAGAGCAAACACTCAGCTAAATATTTGCTGCACTGAATCCAAACTCATGTGAAAGGACATCCTTAGCTGGCACCAAAGAAGTTTTTAAAATTGGGTTATATATGTCTCTAGAACAAAATGCAACAACTCTGAGTCATTGAACTATAGTTGAGATGCCAGGACCTGACATTTGAAGACGTTTATATCTCTGTGGAGAAACAGGCTCAGCTATGTCACGCATCTAACAGCTAGGTACCGCTGAGTCCGACCTAACAAAGTCACATCTTCCAAGACAAGTTTTGAGAATTTAGTGTGAGAAGGAAGCCCGTAACGGGAAAAGTGGACCTTGCACTATATCCCAAAAGACAGACCTCCTAAAATGCTTTTCTGGGGTGGTACTACCCTGCACTGCATTCTGCCAGCCCCCACTAGGAATTATACAGCTGTTAACCTGGCTTCAATAATTACCCATCTTGGACAAGTGGCTACTTACCAAGCAGTTCATTTTTATTCAGGTTATGAGGAAGAAGCTATACTGTTCATTTATTAATCTAGGAGTGGTCTGTGGACTTTATAAATAGATTTTATCTGCACATGTGATTATTGCCTAAATTCCCCGGCATTTGAATATATCTCAAGGGGAAAACCAAGTCAGCTCTAGCATCCCAGCTGGAATCCCAGCTTTCACACTTAGCAGCAATATGACCCTGAGCAAGTCATTCATATTTAAGCCTTAGATTCCTTGTCTGTAAAACAGGACCAGTAACAGCTTTTCCATAGGGTTGTTATAGAAATTAAATGAAAGAATCTACTTCAGAACCTGGCACACAGTAGATGCTGATCAGAAACTATTTCCCTTCCTTTGTCTTTACTCAAGTGCAGGGGTCAGCAAATTTGTCCTGTAAAGGGCAAGAGAGTAAATCTTTTAGTCTTTGTAGGCCATATAGTCTCTGTGGCAACTACTCAACTCTGTCATTGTAATGCAAAAGCAGCCATAGACAATGAGCATGGCTGTGTTACAATAAAACATTGTTTTAAAAAGGAAGCATTGGGCCAGATTTAGCCCATGGGATATAGTTTGCCAACACCTATTACTTATATCACATATGTCCAGATATCATGCTAAGTTAATTTTTCACCATTCTGTTTGATTCCATCTGTTCCAGATATGCTCTTCCCTCCTTTCTCCTCATTGCTTTTATTCTATTTCTGGAATGTATCAGAACAAATGAGTCTGGTTCAATGATTTGATTCACCTGTTCACTTTAAATTTTAGGCCTTGAGAAGCTCCTACAGATGGTGAGCACTCAGATCTAAGATGCTCAATTAATTTATCCACACAAAGGTTCTAGGTAAATCAGCCAGAGTTGAGCAAAATCCCCTCAACCCTCCCAGAGAGATTGGGAAAGGGACCACGCCTTGGGAACTCAACAGAGTTTACTTAGTAGCTTTTATTTGCAGAGAAGGACATGTTACAACTTGTTTCCTGGTTTTTAAAATATTGCTTAATAAATATGTTTGCATTTGCTTACATATGTACTAAAAACACATAAGAACTAAAAACAACAGTGATCATATATGGTGGGGTGGGAACCCAAGATAGAGGATAAGGATGGAAGGAAGATTTACTGGATATTTTTAAGTGTCTATGTTTTTAAACCACGTAATACATGATATATTCCAAAAAATTAATTTTCCCAAAGAATAAAGAATATACATTAAAAAGAAATCTTTTGTATTAACAAAACCAGCATACTATAAGAAAGACAAAAATGTGAGGGCTGAGAAGTGACAGAACCTACTAAGCACCTAAGGCACTGGTCACTAATCCTGGAGATTCCATCAAAGCCCTGTAAAGTTCCTTATTGTTAGTGGAATTCTCTGTGCCTTCTGCTCTGTGTGACTCAGAGGAGAAGACAGGGTGGAGAACTTAGGGCGTGACAAGAGGAAGAAATGCACCACTCTCCATTTGGTAGAGGTAGAATCAGAAGCAGGATGTATTCTTCAATATTTTATCACTTTTTCTATCACGCTATAATTCTTCCCATGGGATTCCACACACCCTTTCTTCTTTCTCAGTGTGTGCCATATTTATACTCTCTTTCCAGCCACTTCAAGCTCTCTTGCCACTTCTGCCTTCAAATAAGCTTTAATTTTTTTAAAGAAACTTTTCCTTGACTTTACTTTCAGCTATCGTCCTTTGTCTCATTACTTTCACAACCCAATTCCTGGAGCTATTAGGAATGATTCTTTCTCACTTCTTAATCATCTATATTCCTGCTTCTACCGCCATTCTTTCGTTAAGTCAATTTTTCTCTAAGGTCCTCATTGACTCTTTCAAACAAATCTAAAGGTTGTTGGTTGTTGGGTTTTCCCCCCTTAGTCCTTATTCTTCTTGTTCTACCTTTCACAGGGAACAAAGCTATTGTCTATCTTATTAAATGTCTCTTTCTTCCTCCATTTATTTAACACTCAAGAATCCTTTCTGTCCCTTCCGGTCCTCACAGCTGGGCCTCTTCCTTGTTCCTGCCTCATAACCGGGCTACCACTTGAATCTCAGTCTTCTTTTCTTTATCTGTCCTCATTCTTTGGGGGAATCATTTATTCTCAAGTCTATCTAGTGGGAAGAGTAAAGCAGATGGGGGCTTGAAGCATGCCTCTGTGCCTTGTTATCTGTGCTGCTTAGGAAAAGTGATTTCCGCTCTCTGAACTTGGTTTCCTCTGCTCTAAAATGGGGATTCATTCATTCAACAGTCTTTATTAAGCACTTACTATGTAAGGAATGGAGGGAAGTGAGCACGGGAAAAGAAGTTGGAAATGAGGTCAGAGAGGAAATCAGGGGACCAGTCCACGTAGGACCTCTGAATGCAATGACAACCCTCTGTTGCAGGTTGCAGGGTTTTGAGCAGTGGGATGACATAATCTGATTTACGTTTTAAAAAGTACCACTCTGGATGCTGTGTTGGAAACAGACTGTGGTGGGAGCAGAAGAGAAGCAAAGGGACCAGTTAGGAGGTTACTGTGGTAATCTAGGCAAGAGGTTGTGGTGGCTAGGACCAGAGTGGAAGCCCTGAAGAGGAAGAGAAGTAGTCAATTCAGGATTTAAAAGACCTACCTTATAGGGTTGTTATGAGACTCCTATGAGAGAATTATTGTAGGTGAAGTGCCAAATAGATGCCCAAAATAAGGAAGATGTTAAGTAATATCCTCTCTTATTATATTTGGCAGGTGGGATAGGTTCTCTGGGTCACTGTATGGAGGAGACTAAAGCTAGGGTGTGATATCCAAGGTCAACTGACCTGGGAGTTGGGAGCTGCCCTCGCGTGAATTAGTGAAGAGAGGCTGGGCTGAGGAAGGGCCTTCATCTTCTTTTAGCCTTTACCTCATATCCCAACTCCAGTACAGTGTTTCCAACTGTCTATAAAACACTTCTTCTTAAAATTTCCATCATATACTCAATATCAATGCATAGATTTTAAAAAACTACCTGTCCCACCTCTACCTCAAACCAGCTACTTATCTTCTATTTCCTTTTGTTAAAGATACACCAGTCCCCAGATACTGAAAACTGGGATTCATTTTTGTAGAATTACAGAACCAAAGCATGCTACCATTGAAAGTTAATATCATAGCCATCATCTGGTTAAAACATATCTTTTTACAAAAGATGATATAAGGCCCAGAATGGAACACGACTAGCTATGGGCCACACCAGGCTTTAATGACTGAGCAAGGCCTGCAACCAGTTTTCTGGTACATTTTCTCAACACTTTCCTCGCTCCCCCTTGCCTGGTCCACATGACAGCAGTCTCTCAGGTTGGCTGCCACAGGCCAACATCTCCACCCTTGTCACCACCATGGCCGCCAGCACCATCTTTCCTGTTATTGCCAAGTAAACCTTCCAGAAAGGCTACTGATAAGACCTACACTGCTTTAAATATGTTGGCTCTGGGTTCAAATCCTGACTTTGCACTCATTAGCTGTGAGGACTTGAGCATGTTTCCTAATCACATTCTGCCTTAGCTTCTTCATCTAAAAAATTCCTACCACCTGGGACTTAAGTAGAACAAGGCATATAAAATACTTAGCACATAGCCAAATACAAAATAAGAGCTCAAGGAGCATTAGTTATTATGGGTCATACTACTACTCTCAGTCCCTTTCAGAGAAGTTGCTGTGGGTGCCTGGTGAACAAATTCTAATTGCCTTGGTGTGGCCTTCAGAGCCTTGTAGCAACCAGGTCTGTTACAGATGTGGAAACTTTCACTAATCTCTGATCACAGACTTCTCTATCGGGACAACTCTCTTTGTACCCCCATATCCATGCTTATTCTCCTTCCCACATCTATGTTCTAATTTATGCTCCTGCTAACTGAAATTCCCACCTTCCTTCTCTCTCTTTATCTAAATCCTACACATCCTTCCAAGCCCAATTCAAAGTTTAGTACTTCACAAGAACTTCCCAGGCAAATCCTAGCTCCACTGATATTATTTCTTCTCCACAACACTACAGTATTTATGTGCAGTACATATTGATGGCTTACTTATGGAGAGTCATGAGAACATTTAGTTAATACTACGGGCTCTAGAGCAGACTTCCTGGTCTCTCTCAGCCTCAGTCTCCTTATAAATAAAAAGGGGCTAATATTAGGGTTGTTGTGAGGATTGAATACATAAATGGTTAAAATATGTTCATGATTATTAATATGTTGTTATTATTATATGTTCCTGTTAACTTTTCCCTCTTTGTTTATAAATGTGCATTTTCTTCTTCCAGGTTATTCTATCCATATGCACTATATTTTCATCTAGTGTCTAGCATAATGCTAGAGTAGTGTTCAACAATGAACGGATGTAAAAATAAACTGGGAGGAGTAGCTCCAAGCTAGCCACAGGGGTTACATCAATATTCTCTATCCAATATAGATGGCTCCTGAACCTTTTGTTCTCCCCTACTCATAGTTTCCCAGTGAGGAAGATACTATAACCCCTTTCAGGGAGGCAACATGATGCTATAGAAGAAAACTGGACTAAGAATCAGAAGACATGGGTTTGTGTCTCAGCTTTCTAAGCAAAAGAAAGTCTTTTTATCTATCTGTCTGTTTATCTATTTATCTATGTATTTATTTTAGCTTGGGAAAAACCACTTAAGTTCACTGAACCTCTGTTTCCAACTCTGTAAAAGGAGAGTAATCTGGTGTGACCTGCCTTCTTCACTGAATGGTCATGAAGATCAAGTAAAAAAAAATGCATATGGAAGGGTTCTGCACGCTGTAAAGTGCTATACAAATTAGGCAAGGCATGGTCATTTATATGTCATCGAACAAGAAACCATTATAACTATCCAGTTAACTGGATTTATTTCCAATGGTCTTCTGAGGAAAGGGCCATTACCACAATAATCATAGTGAATCTTTTTGGTCTTTTAAAGGATCTTTTAAAAAGACTTTTTTAAAAGAGTCTTTTAAAGGATCAAATCACAACTTATATTACAGAGCTCAGTCCTGGGAATTTTGATAAGTTTTTGTCCTCAAAGATTTAATCACATCTAATAATTTGTTCAAAAAGTACAGGTTTACCCAAAATGTCAACTCCTCATCCCAAAGCCCATGAGTGGTACATGATATAGGTAGCATGGGTATTAGCCAGAGTTCTCAAAGAGGAGGAATAGTAAAGAAAAACAAAGATTCCTGATAAATTAGAAATGTCTGCTCTATTTTTACAAGAAGGTAACACTGGAGATGTAGATGATATTCTGAGGTCAGAACAAATGAATCAAAAAGCACTAAGAGTAACTGGAATATTCCTTTCATGTATTCCTGAGGTACTTGTGAGTGCATAGCTATTGTTCTATTTTATTTTGTATTATATCCAAGGGGTTCTAGCATTCATTAGTAGCCATGTTAGGTTTAGGCAATATCAACAGAGAATTCTATACCAAGCAGGAACACATCAAGCTAATGCATTGACAAAGGCAGTTCCTAGTGATGCATACTCTGTCATATGCAGTGATCATTGTGCTTTTTCTTTTCTTTCGTTGGGGAATCAGTTAGGTTTGTAAAAAATAGCAACACATTTTATAATACAGAGGGGAGAGGTTGACTTTCTGCCAGTATTACTTCCAAAAATCAGGTGAGAAATCATTCAGGTTAAGAAGACCATCTTACCTCTATTTTTTCCCATATGGCTTCATAGTTGTCTTGGTGTTGAATATCTTGCATCAATTTCTTAATTAAAGCTGATTTAGTAGCGGAATGGCTATCATTTTTCTCAGCGGATGAAGCTCTTTCTGATTTATCATCAATGTATTTTTTCATGCCAGAGAGAGGCATACATGATTCCTCATCAGAAAGAATGTCACTCAGGGGCCCAGATTCAATGCTCTCCCCCAGCGAAGAGGCTATGTCACTGGATGAGCTTGGAGACACCCTGCCTAATCTTGTATGTTTCTTCTTGACATGGTAAGTTGGATAGATCTCAGAATCTGAATTCATTTCAGACAGTTCCCAGTCATCAATATTCTGAATGGTTTCTCCTCTGGGTTTCTGAGGCAGAAGCTTTGTTAGGTTTTCCAACTTCAAAGCTAATACTTCTGTCTGCTTAAGATGAGAGGGCAGAGCTAGGTATTCATCAGAGCCATACCAGGCCTCCACAACCTGACCATTCATGGTGACATGACTCGGGGAGGAGTAACATTTTTTGTTTTTGTGTTTTGAAAGAAGGGGCACTGGAGACATGATGTCTGAGCCAGTAGAGGATTCACTGCTCTGAGTAAAAGGTGGTGAACTGGATGTTTCTGACTGCACTAGCAATTTGGCTTTCCAACTTCTCTGATTACATGGCTCAAGTGAGGATGTAGAAGCAGAATTTGTTTCTGGCCCCTCTATGGCCTTGGAAGTACAAGAAGGCATTCCATTTGGCACTACTGAGCTTCTTGTGTTTTCACCTTGCTTGCCTGAACCAGTTCCCCGTTTAGGTGTTCGGCATGGAGGCACCTCTTCTGAGGTTTTCTGTGGCTTTTTAAGTCGAGGTTTCTCTTTATGGCAGTCATTAAGCCTTCCCAAGCTGGAAGAGATTTCTTTAATGTGAATTCTGACTGTGTTTTCAAGGTTCCCATCCCCCACCTTGTGCAAACACTCATAAGACTGGCTGGCAGCAGAAGGGCTGTTGGGGTAGGAAGACTGTAACACCAAGCAAAGCTTGGATCTGTCAGGAGGATCCACCAGTGAAGGGGTGCTTCTGCTCATCTCAGGCTTCAGATCAAGCATCTGCTTCCTTCCATCACTGCCTTTCACATCATTCTTAAAAGTTTCCTCTTTAAGAAAAAGCCCTCTTTTTGGCAATGTGGGCTGTGTGGGAGAGTCCTCGTTATAATTAAAGCAATCTCTGATGGATCGCTTGGGGGTTGCATTTTCACAAGAAAGAGGCTGTTGGTTCTTTGCACCAATATGGGAAGGGGAATTGGATTCTTGCTTCGCAGTCTCAGAAGAGGGTTGAACAGCATTTGTCAGAGCTTCCCCTGAAGATGACATCCGCGGTGTTATGCCTGGTTGCTCTTCAACTGCAGAAGCACTGTTTTCCTCACATCTAACTTTGTCATCTGCTGAAAGAGATACTTGAGATGCCTCTTCACCAACTGCTTCACTGCAGTTGGAAGGGATGGGGTCAGCAGCCACTGTAAGTAACCCAACACTTCGGATAAGCTCCGGAAACTCTTTTTCCATCTCACTGTAGCTCCAAGAGTCAAAGGGTTTGGTTTTGACCTGGCTAGAGGTCATGTCACCCAGGCCACTGAGCAAATCCTCACTTGGACTGTAGTCAGACAGTTCAAATGCAGTAATGCCACAATCCAGAGACAAGTAATTTTGAGAACATTTGATAGTTAACTGTCCTGAGTCATCCACTTCTGTTAGAGAATCAAGCCGGCCCTGAAACAGACAATGCCAATAGTTTCCGTAAATGCAACATCAATTATACTCAAATGCTGTTCAAATGAAATCTCAGTACAGGTGGCTATAAAAGTCAGAAATGTATCAGTCTCAATTGCTTCTGGTTTGACAAACAGAAAGGCATATTTCCACATTGCTTAATATAGTATCTTGTTCAAACACTTAAAGATTTTCCTTAATTGTCAAGATCCAACCAAAAATATCCATTCTTGCCTTAATTTTCTATTCAAAAATAGTATATTGTTTGTTTAATAAGCATTTCATACGTGAAGACTTAAGTAACAAAATTCCTGGGAACAAAATAATGTAAAAGTAAAATATCCATGGACATCTGTTTTGCTTTTCGCTATCACTCCAGCACCTACACAGTGGCCAGCTCATAGTGGATGCTCAATAAGTATTTTTAAAGTAGAATGATTAATTATACTGAGCCAGTCATGTTAAATATATATTCACATATCACAGGAAGGTGAACTACTGAATTTGCAAATACATAACAGTTCAAGACCAGTTTCTGTTCGGCCCCACCCTTCTGAAGGTGAACACAGGTAATCCTGGAGAAAATTAATCAGTGTCAAAACTTCATCTTGGCCCCATCTCCTTCTTCTGCATGCATTTCTCCCCCTCCCACCCCTATTGGTATATGTTAGATACTAAGTGCCCACCTCCCTTACTATTTATAATTCCAGGTAGGCAGATTTGATTTGAAATTCCCCCACGCTAAAGATTAGCATTGCAAGGAAGTTATTTTTAATTTTTTAATCTTTAATTATGTGATTAAGGCTTTTGTCTCATTACTAATGCAGTTTCTGATATCACATAACAAATGGGGAGATTTTTGATTGATGCTTTGTTTAGGGTAGAAGAGCCCCTGGAATCCTATTATGCCTACCAGGCTGAAGAACAGCCTGGTCTAATCCAGCCCTTTAGGAAATAAAGGAAGGAAACTGAAAAGTGAATAGTCATTATATCCCCAGATCTCCTTTCTCCTGGAGAGGAACTGGGGTGAGCCAACTGAATCCAGATCAATCCCATGTGGCTGCTGGGCCCTATATTCTTTACAACCAGGTTATTCCAAGATCTAGGGTATGAGGGTATCTGTAGCCCTTAGCATAGTGATATGCATAGAATGAGCACTCAGAGGTACATATGTTGAATAAACCAATGAGTGGATGAATCATCATTCAAAAGACATTTTGGAATGTCTTTCTATGCCTTCATGAAATTTCTTCCTCTGATTATGTAGTTTTAGTTGACTCCAATAATTAAAAGCCCAAGCTTCAGAGTCAAATTCTGGCTCTGGTACTAACTAGCTATGTGACTATTAGCCAGTAGTTTGATGTCACTAAGCTTCATTTCCTTCATCTGTAAAAAGGAAATAATAAGCAACGCCATAGGAGTGTTGAGAGGCTTAAAGGAGATAATATATGTAAAACACAAGTCTGCCACATGGATAAGTGCTCAATGAATGTTCACTCTTAATATATTATTATTTTAGTAATAAAGTATATTGAGTTTCACCAAGTTGAGAGTTATTGCTAATGCTAAGTTATACTGCACAAAGTGAGAAATCAATATTAGCTGCCAATCTCAACAAAAGTTATCTAAATGGAATTGTGTGACTTTTGTGCTTCATACACAGGCTTTTTAAATAACAATCAGAAGCCAAAACGCCAAGGAATGAGTCAGTCAAACCAAAGTCACACTTTATGCAGTTTTTAAGAGTAATAGTGAAATTCCCAATTTAAAAGCAGGTTGTATTTTTAAAAAATCTTTTAATTTGGTTGTTCGTTACTCAGAACTTACTCTTTTACAGAAATAGTATTATACAATGATGATTAAATTCCAAAGATATCCCATAAGACCTATTTAAATTAATAACAAGTTGAAATTTGCAACATGATTTTCTATTATATTTATCATAGTTACTGTACTGCAGTACTTATATGAGGTTAAAGAGGCACTAAAGAAAAGTTTCAATAATAAATACAGAAAAAAGAAATTTGAGGGTTCAGATAAAAATTAGATCCCTAAAAGTGTCAGCCACCTGCCTTTGGACAAGCAGGGAACACCAGGGCCTCACAAATACATTTGGTCCCCATTTTGGTGGTCATAGCACCTTAAGACCGGGGATACTGTCTTGCTCAAGAATAAAAGGTATACAATAAACAATGTTAGATGGATATATTGTTAAATGAATATATGAATACATCTCAGAGAATAGAGTATGGTTGCCTTTTCTTAAAGCTTCAGAAATCTCTAGCTAGTTCCTAGTTTGGAAAAGAAAATACCATACTCAAAAACACTTAATCCTCCAAAGGAGGATTAGCCCTCTCCCATCCTGTTCCCAGCCAAACTATCTCAACCAGTGAGATTTGGGTGATTGCCACTCAGGGGTAACTATTTTTTATTCATACTTCATTTTTGCATTTTATTTATTTATTTATTTTTAGAGACAGGGTCTCACTCTGTCACCCAGGCTAGACTGCAGTGGTGTCATCATAGCTGACTGCAACCTCAAACTACTGGGCTCAAGCAATTCTGCCTCAGCCTCCCAAGTAGCTGGGACTACAAGTATGCGCCACCACACCCAACTAATTTTTCTATTTTTTTGTAGAGACGGGGTCTTGCTGTGTTGTTCAGCCTGGTCTCAAACTCCTGGCCTCAAGCAATCCTCCCATCTCAGCCTCCCAAAATGCTAGGATTACAGGCATGAGACACTGCACCCAGCTCATACTGCATTTTTTAATATGGAAAAAAAAATCCCTCCCTGAAAAAAACCAAAAAGCAAGAAACAAACAAACAAAAACAGCACTTAGTCTTTCACCATGCAGAGGCAATTTTAAGAAAAGAAAGTTCTCTGAAGTTTCTCAGAGCAGATGAATAATCAGTCTCATCTCTTAAAAATATTGCTTAGTAATATCAATATTTCTAGTCCCATTGCTTCCTTCCAGACCACCTTCCCAGACAGTTTTCCAGTGAGTATAAGTAATAAAGTTTCAGGAAGATATGGAGCTCGGGGATGAGTGCATGTTGGCTTTACTGCCCTTTTTTATTTCAGAAATATCACATTTAATTGTGTAGTGCAGGGAGCTATGTCAGAGCTGACTAGCAATGTCCCCACTCAAACATACCTCCATTTAATTGTTATAAAGCAGCTTTTCAGATGAAGGTTACATTTATGGAGGTGGCAATTTATTCACTTTATTGCTAGCTTCAGTCTTGTCTCAGGCATCAAGGGAACCCCCTCCACTTTTTTTTTAAATTGAAGCAAGAAATTTTGCTTTGTTCTTTACCTGTAATTAAATCAACTGACCCCTAGTTCCAAATACCTTCTTAGATCTTCCTTTTTTTAACACTATATTTTGCCACTAACTAAACATGAGATTTAATACTCATAATTTAGAGATTTTAAGATCTGCCTATTAAAATGCCCAAGGGTATATCAGTGCCCATTTCTACTTAATGGTCAGTTTTGAGAAGAAAGCCAGAAATAGAATTTTACTCTTTTAATTAAGGGTACAGTAAAAAAATTATATATGCCCCTCCCTCCCCTGCTCCCCTAATTTCACTGCGTGGTGTTTGTTATGCTTTAATTCCTAATATATAAATTGATGGCCCTCTTACCAGAATGCCACAGCCCCCCAGAGTTTTCAGACCATATGGACTAGACCTTTTTTCAGATTCCTTTCGGCTCTACCATTGTGAATGCATTCCAGAAAGCAGCAATGACTGAGATGAGCAGTAATGACAGGGAAATGTGAAGCAAAGCAAAGGTTGGTTCTGATGGGCAAGGGGAAAAATACACTAAAATCTTTCAATATTTTCATTTATACTATATCAATAATTCTTAAGAACTTCCATTTTCTACAGGATGAAATTATAAATTAAATAATTAATCTCCATGATTAATTCCCAGTCCACCAACCTAAAATGCTATCTCCCCCCCCTTCTACATCTAAAGCAGTGATTATCTACATTTCTTAATTCAATTCAACTTATCAGACTTTTATACATAGCAATATGAACTAGATGCTATGGGAGATAAAGAGATGAATATAATCTGGAGCCAACCCTCATATAGTTTGTAACGGAAGGAATGGCCCGAAAAACAGCAAAAATATTTTCTGCCTCTTTAAAACACCCTCCACTCCTTTTGAGAACTAAAATCTGCATCCCAGCCTCATGCCAGTGGTTGGCAGGGTAAGTCTTTTGTTATTTGTGCTAAAGGAGGTGGCCCAGACCCAGACCTGGTAAAGGGAGGTCCTGGGTGGAGGTCAGGAGATTGTCTTCAACAAAGATGGGACATCAGAATCATCAACTGTATTTGAAACAGTAATTGCCTGAAGCTAAGAACCCATCCTTTAAATACTCTGTATTTCGCTTATGAGGAGGACAATGGCATTTTAGGCTGGAGTCTCCATCCTCCTGTTTGTGGGCAGGGCAAAGTAATAGAAGTTCTTTTTCCTTCCTCCCCAAACCACTTGTCTTCGTTCTTCTGATTCGGCCTCATGGACAAGTGCAGAGCTTTTGGTAACAAGTTCAAAATATAGAACATATTTTTTCACGATATAAATCAGTCTGTGGTAAGTGCTTGTGGAATAACCCACAAAGTACTATGTGGTGTGCATTCTGGAAGGACCAATGCATTCCCACAGAGAAGGTTAAGTATCATCTAGGTAAAGTGCTCACCACACTATCCAGCACATGGTAAGCACTCAATCAGCGTTTGCTATTGTGTTAATATTATTAAGAGTCATCACTACCTGTGTGACATTACATCTCTCGACCTCAGCTCTCTCCTCTGTAAGATGGATACAATAATAAATAGAGGATAACAGCACCTGCCCTCCCTACCTCCCATAACTGTGTGAAGATCAAACAAAATTATGAAGGTGATTCCTAACATGTTATTCATTTTTGAATGCATAGTACCTTATACATAGTAGGAAATCAATAAATATTTAGGGAAGGTGGAAAGAAAAGAAGGAAAAAAGGGAGGGAAGAAAGAATAATTATTATTAAAACAGAAATCAATCAAAAACTGATTTTGTTTTGTTTTATTTAATTATTCCTAGATTTATGTCCTTAAGCATTCATTTAACTGCTCTTAAATTCAGTTTTCCCATCTATAAAATGCAACTGTTTTTAATACTCCTTACCCTCCCTTACTAAATGAAACAAATATAAAGTGCTTATCACAGGGTCTAGAATATAGAAAATTTCAGTATAACACATTTTTTACACAATTTTGAACTTTGCCATAAAATGTTTCTTATTTGTTTGGTTGTTGACTGGTTTTATGGTAGTAAGGCATTTGCCAATTTGTTTACTAAATGTAGTCTGCTCCATTGTTTAAAGAATAAGATTCATATTTTTTTTTTCAGGGAGAGAAAGAGATGGAACTTTCCATTTGCTTGAGTTTCAAACTTCCTCTTAAATATGGCTCTGAAATTCAACCAATTTCTCATAAGAGAAAAATGAATCCCCTTTACTGGATGGACACCTACTATTCTAGTTTATCAACTTTTTTTCTGGTTTTTTAAAAATTTTTTCACCATTTCCCTCTTCATTCTACAGATCCTTCACAGCTGAATTTATTCTGATAAAGCTAAGAATTTTACCCTAATTCCATTCCTGTTTTCCACAATTACAGTATTCTGGCAGAAACAAATAAAGCTAAGCAGTTTTTAAATGTTTTCATGAAGTCACACTAGAAGTGCAAAAAAAATAGTATCAGAAATCCAGTTTCAGGAAGTATGGTAATGGAAGCAGAACTTCAGTTCATAGAAAAATACCCACAAAGTGGATGACTGAAAATCCACTGTTCCTTTACCACTCACAAAATATATTCTTGCCTTTCTACAACCAGGACTAAAGACTGACCTAAGACATAAAAATGCACTAAATTGCTTCCAATCAAATCCATAAATAATTGTTGAGTTCATATCGTGAGAACCATAATGCATGCTACTTAATGTAAACTCACAACATATCTGTGAAAACAGCGGCTAGTAGTAATGTTAACTTCTATGCTTTTCATTTCTTGAGCTACAACTTCATGAATGATACAAGTTCAAGTAAGTGCATGATGAATGTATTCCACGAAACAACAATAACAATGGTAACAATAAACCCTAAAGCACTGCTATATTCCCCAGCTCCTACAACAAAGAGTTGATGATCAATAAGTATTTATTGAATGAATAAATAAATATATAAAATAAATTGGTTTGAATTAATGATTTTCAATGCCCCCTCTGGCAGTAGAAAAGTTGGCAGATCCAATCACTAATCAGTACTGGATGTTGAGCAGAGCTAGCAGAACACATGGGGAAGAAGGAATAAAAGAATGTATAGAGTTGGGGATACCAGGTAGGTATCTAAAGAAAGATCTCTTTAGAGTTTGAACAAACCTCCCTCATCTCTGATCTCCATTAGCACATACCCTAGTGGATAGCAGATTTAGGGAAGAATTAGTCAGTTTGAGATTAAACTCTCCCACAACCACAGGAGTCCCAACTGAGAACCTTCTACAGTTCTAACTTGAAAAGGTGGCATCTGGGAACTAACACACAACTCACATATTCATCCTCTGGTTACTCTCCTGAAGTCTACATCACTTCCCCACTGCCACAGTAACAGGGAAGCTAACTGAAAACAAGGACTGTGACTTAAAGGTAGAGGTGATCCTAGTAGATTTTGATTCCCTTCTAGGTCCTGCAGGGAGTTTGCCACAGCAAGAGCATCTTTATTCTGAATAAATAAAAATCAACAAGAATAAATCATTTATGGGAATAAATACAGATTTGTTTTGTGTTGTTGATAATGTTAGAGCCACTGAAACATAAATAATAAGTTAGTGAATTATGAAACACTCATTATAAGGCCTTTTAATCTTATATATTTATATAAGTGCCTTATAGACTTATAGAATATATATTTTCCACAAAACTTATAGTAGAGCACTAAACTGGGTATTAAGAACCAAGGGACTACACACACACACACACACAATGTATCCATATATGGTATCCATTTGTATATAGTATAGCCTCTGCTTAGCAAGCACAATACATTTTTCTGTAAATATATGTCAATTTTATTTGAAAATGGGTGAGTTTACTTGGATTCAAATTTACAGTGTCTATTAAGTTATCCATCAAGAATAACAACAACAAACTCCTTAGAGTACTCAATATAAATAAGAAAAATCAAATTTATTGGTTATATAACACTCTAATGTCCATTTGATTCTGCATCCAGAATGATTTTTCTAAAACATTGTAATAGAAGGAATGGCCTGAAAAAAAACGGCAGAAGTATTTTCTGTCTCTTTAAAACATCCTCTACTCCTTCTTGAGAACTAAAGCCTGCATCCCTACCTCAGGCCAGTGGTTGGGAGGGGCAGGGTATGTCTTTTGTTATTTGTACAAGAGATAGCCCAGCCCACACCTGGTAAAGGGAGGTCCTGAGTAAAGGTCACTACAGGAGATTGTCTTCGGGAAGACTGGTAGATCAGAACCATCAACTGTAGTTGAACAGTAATTGCCTGAAGCTGAGAACCCTTCCTTTAAAAGCTCCGTATTTCTGCTTATTAGGAGGGACAATGGCATTTCAGACAGGAGTCTCCATCTTCCCCTTTGTTGGCAAAGTAATAAAAGTTCTTTCCTTCCTTCCCAAGCCACTTGTCCTCTTTCTTCTGATTCGGCCTCATGGACAAGTGCCGAGCTTTTGTTAACAACATAAATCTAATCATGGCAGTTCCCTGAGCAAATGCTTCTTTTATCCTCAAAATAAAGTCCAATTCTCTTAATATGGCTTTAAAGCTTTTTATCTTTACTATCTGACCTCCACTTACCTATTACACGAAATCCTGCCTCCTGGTCCTCTAGTGCTAATAGTAGCTCTGAGAGCCCGCCATTCTCTTTCTTACCTATGGGTCTCTGATCATGCCATTTCTTCTGTCTAGAACATTTTCTACTTCTGTTCACCAATCTAATCCTGTCTCCCCTTCAGGTCTCAGGTTAAACTCACTTCTGGAAAGCTTCCACTGTCTGAATTAGGTGCACCTTTCTCTGTCCTCCAATGGCATCTTATAGACTTATGGCAGTTTTAAGACAGAATAGGAACTGGACTTGGGCCCCTTACCCCTGACCACAGAATTCAATATAACGCAACTCAGCTATTCACAGAGGGCTGAGACAAATCGTTCCTAACTGCCAGAATGCAGCCCACACTCATATAAGAAAAGAGCTAAACTATCTGTCTGGTGAGTAATATTTTTTAAGACTACGAAAACAAAACACTGACACAAGTTGATAAGGCACCTGGCTATAAAGAAAATAGACCTATCCAGATCTAACTGCCTCAAGCCAGAATAGACCCCCATACTGACCTTACCTTGACTTTTTCCTCATTATAATCTCATTTTAATGCTAAAAATCATGCCCAGGGATGGAGATTTAACATGCTAATGAGACATATCATGCAGGAAGAAGCATGTAATAAAACTATACAGGAGCAAGAAAATCTCTACCTTTACATGCTTATACATCACCCTTTTCCTGCCTAAGCCTCTTTAAAACTCTTCCTCAAGTCTCCTCGGGAAGCTAGCCCAAGGACTCTTTCCTTTGTGCTATCTCCCTTGTGCTGGAAAGTAAGCCCCAAGAAAGCCTTGCCTGTGACTCCTGTTCAGCCTCTTGTTAATTCCTATTACATAGAGATCCCAAGGGCCTGCGCCGGTAGTAGTTTGGCCTTAATGTCTGTTCACTTGGCTCCATTCCCCACTAGACTCAACACTCATGAAGGCAGAGACCATGTTTTGATCATCATTATATTCTTACCACCTAGTGCCTGGCATATAGTAAGTGCTCAGTAAGTATTTATTAAATAATTTAAGGAGGACAGGAAGCCAGGTTAGCACCCACAACTATGGATGGTATTTGCAAATTACCAGGTATAAGTTAACTCTGGTCTAAAACCCCATTCACATTAGAAGTGTCCTAGATTCTGGTCATTACACTTAGATGCAAAGCCTGGCTCAGGGCCTGCTTACCTACCTATGAAAAATTCCTATCCCACATTTCTAAACTGTAAACATTCTCAAATGGTCACACTTAACAAGGCATTACTTGACTTCAAAGAAAATACTCACCTCCTTTGTCTCTTCGGAGAAAGCTTGCAGAATGTCCGTCTGTCTGGTGTAGTTGCCATTGGCGTCCTGCAGACCTTGCAGAATGCGTTCCCGCAGAACCAGCACTGAGACTCGGAGCTGGTGCCAGAGGAGCTGCACTGCGTGGATGTCCACTATCACATTGACAGAGTAAGACAGCAGCTTTAGGGAGAATTCCGTTTCGAGGAGGGCATGGATTTGCTCAACATGATCAGAAATATCTTCACAAATGTCCTGCAGTAAAGAAAAGCAAAATATGTAAGGACCACTTTGCCTTATCCTGGAGGGAGGTCGGGGTGGGAGAAAAGGTCACTCTTTCACCTAACACCAATCATCATAGCCAAAAGTAGCTCATGTTGGATACCTGGCCTTTGTTGTAGTTCAGATACATAGTAGCAAGCCATATTCCTATGCACTGGGTCTTTGGTATATATAGGTAAATCAATGTTTTTCTAAACCACAAAAATCCTACTATTCTTTCTGATGCCCACATTGAAAGTTCAGCTAAGGCAAATGGTTCACCTCACCAATCTACTCTCTGTTATCTTTTTTACTGTTTGTTTGGGATTCTGGAAGGGAGCCAACAGCTGTTACATTTGCTAGTGGTGAGCTACACTGAGCATGCAATGTTTCAGGATAGAAGCACTATCCAGACATCTAGTATGAATAAAGACAAGCCAGAATGCGTACTTCATAGGAACTCCCAGCCACTCTCAATGAGCTATGGGGTCTTTGGCATAAGGGGCAATTGTCACCCTCCCACAAGTACACAATTTAATATTTAAATTCACAGTGGATATCTAAATTTTCAACCTGCACTTTGGAAGCAGAATCACTCTTAAGTAGGAAAGCCAGAAAAATCCCAAGGATGAAAAAAAACCAAAATAGTTTCATTTTGTTTTTAAGACCCAGACATTTTAAACAAAAACATTACTAAATCAAAATTTTAATCTCCTTCACACATACTATTAGGTAGGCAGATTTGGTATCTGACATGTCACTTGTTCTTACAAGTTCCCAAATTTCCATCGTGCTGTCAGAGGCCAGCAGCATGAAATGAGTAGCATCAATGGTAGTATTTATTGGGGCAATTTATGAGACCATTAAGCATCAAAATGATGTAAGTGTCAGCTAAAAGGGCTCAGTTACTCATTTTTAGTTGTGCATCAGTGATTTTTAAAAATGGAGCTTTTATTTATGGTTTTTAAGATAGCATTAAAGTTCTGAGCCCTATCATCAGTGTCAAAACAGTCATTCTATGCTGTAAACATAACCTTCTGATTTCACATAATTCAGTTACTTTCTTAAAAAGAAAAACTAAAATATACAACCAGTATTTAACAATGTACAATAACAACAGGCAAATTGGTGGTACAAATTGGTGGTACAAATTGGTAATAATAACTTGCAACAACAGGCAATAATAACTTGCAACAACAGGCAAATTGGTGGTACAAACAGGTGGTACAAATTGGTAATAATAACTTGAAACAGATTAAAAGTTTAAACTAAGTAGACTTTGGAGCCCTAATTAGGTAAGGTTCTTGCAAAGGTGGCCCATGAGCTAATGCAGTCCAAAAGAAATTTGGGGTGAATATATTATCCCACTAACCAGTACATGGGAGCCAATCACAGCCAGACTAGCTTGTCCCTGCTGGCCTCATCACAAAAGAGCAGGGCTGTAATAGCTATCGTTAGATATTCCACAATACCTGGGATTTCTAGTTGAAGCATCTACTCCATGTATTCCCCCACACTTCTTATTCCCAGTGTCCTTGACTGCCACCCCAAAGCAAATGCCCTGTATCCTTTGTCCTCTTCGGATTCTCATTTCCATGTTGTTCAGTGTTGCCTTGGGACACTCCCTCCCTCCCACTGCTGACCTCTTCCAAATTTTCTACACTTTCCTGACTAGTACCCCCATTCCATTGTAAAAACATTTCTTAAATTCTTTACAGAATGCTACATCTACTTCCTGGTCTCACTAAAACCTGATTCTGCCAAAGAATCCTGCTTCCCCTGTTGCCCTCCCAGGGCAGGTTGCTCATGTTCCTCTCCCTTACCTAAGAGATGTGGGTAGGGCTGATGGGGGAAAGGCAGGCCTCAGTGTCTCTTTGCCACTTTGGCACTTTCTGATCACTGCCCTTTCACCATCTTACTAACACCTTTCTTTCCCAGCAGGTGCCTACTGTCTTCTAAACCTTACTGTCTTCCTCCCTCATTGCTACTAACTACATTCTTCCTTTTCACTTCTCAACATTACATTGAAGAATGCATCTAGTTCACATTTTACTCCCTCCATAACAAGCACAACATTATCTTAGGTAATTTCAATATTCACACTGATGGACCAACCAACACCCTAGCCTCAAACTTCCTTTACTCCACAGCCCCCCAGGACCTTCATACCTATTCCACTGGGACAACTCTCTGCCATAGATCTACTCTGGACCTGTCATCACTCCACCTGTGTAACAATATCAGAAAGTCCGCTATGCACCAACCTCTCTTTGTTCAACATTTTCACTCCTGTCTCCCACTATAGGTGTTCTATAACCTCATCCAGGCCACCAGCCCCTCCATGGACCCTTTTTCTCTTATACCATCCCACTCCTAGCACAGCATTTATGGTGATCAACCACTCTTCTGGCAGTGATCTCAACTTCCTCACACTCTTGATTTCATAACTCAGATTTATTAGCCTCTGTTTTCTGAGTCTCACTTTGATTCTACAGATGCAGGAGAGGAAAAAGCTTGGGTAACCTTATGACACCGCCTCAGAATAGCTGAATAGGCATATCTCATCTACTCCACACCATCCCCCAATACAAAAGGTTATATATAGTCTTGGCACCATGAAAACTTCATGTCAAAGCACATGCCATCCACTCCTTTACACATGATTTGTCTTCTTCATAACAGACGTAGGAATGTAGTCAGAGCCAGATCACAGCTCAAGATTGCCGGGCAACTATCCAGGGGAAATGATCTATAAGGGGCACTAAAGTATCACCAGTGCCAGTTATCTTAGGTTTCCACACCCTACTCCTTCCATAACCGGGACAGGTAAATTGGCTCTATTCCCACAGGAGCAGATGGGCCCTGAGGAAAAAGAAACACTCCCCACAAATGCTGAAGTCCCTCTATTGAGTATTTGGCAATTTGCACATGCAATTCTTCGCTGAAATTCTGAAACTACATAATGCATAGCATGGTGCAACTTTCTGGAGTCCATTAATTTATTTAATTGTTTTTATGCTCTCTACTCTGCCACCAGTTGTCTGCATTGACAAAAATCACATGAACACACAAACAGTAGAATAATAACTACAGATTTATGTGTATGTGTATATGTGTGTCCCATTCCCCAAACATGAACTTTGCTTTGAACATTTGATGAGAGATTTGTTTTGAGAAAGATAACTGACTAATTCTGAATCTATAAATACTTTTTAATAATAGAAAATCTTATTTTTCCTACTCCTCTGTATAAATGTTGAATAAATATATAAAGAATAAATACAGGGAGACCCTGTCACTACAAAAGATAGAAAACTTAGCTGGGTATGGTGGCACATGCCTGTAGTCCTAGCTACTTAAGAGGCTGAGGACAGAGGATCGCTTGAGCCCAGGAGTTTGAGGCTGCAGTGAGCTATAATGACACCACTGTACCACCTGCACTCTAGCCTGGGCAACACAGCAAGATCATGTCTCAAAAAAAAAAAGAAGAGAATTAGTTTGAAGCTTCTAATGCTTAGCCCCTCAACTCTTGCCAGTTTGTTGGACGTTTTTATGAAAGAAGCTGAAGATTATGCACATTCTGTTTATTTTAATGCAATCAGATAACTAGGTATTAGAGACCTTTAAAAACAACTTGCTGAATGGCTGCCTCCCAGCAGGAACTTTTGGGAATTAAAAGGTTCAAAGAGATCTCACCATTGGAGGCCCTACAGGAACTTGATTTAACTAGGTGAAATGGAAGCATGGGGAAGTGGGGTGTTGGACCAGGGCCTAACTGATGCATGTAAGGAATCACTGGTCTTCAGACTTGATTGAACCTGTGACTGGAGCAGATGGCAACTGGAACCCAGACTCAGCTCACAGGGCTGAACTGCTCAGTGGATAGCAGATTTGCGAGCACTGTAGTACTACTCAGGGGAAACTAGTAATTTCAGAAGAGAATCACTGTTTTTTAGGAATATGAAAAGAAACAATCCCTTCAGGACCAGAGATACATATCTCTATCTATCTATCTGTCTATCTATCTTAAGGATCTATACACAAAATATTTCTCCCCATCTGTGTACTGAGAGTATTAACAGGAGATAAAATCTTTCATTCTACAATGAGAAATTTTACAACACTTAACATAACAATGACCGGTTCAGTCCTTGATAATGACTAAATGTTTTACTCCTTGATAGTGACCAAAATTCATAGTGAAGTGTAATCACCCAACAAATGTTAAGGTTTGATTTCAAATTCTTTTCTGTTTTGATAGAGGAGAGGGTGTTAATAGACAGAAAACTGAGTCTATAGAGAGGATAAAGGTCAGGAGAGGGACGAAGATGCTGAAGACTGTATGAGGGGCAACCATGAAACCTTTCCCAACATTGATGGGAGAGATGATTAGGTCCACTAGTCCATTTTCTATAAAGCAGATTATTCCTGGAAACTCACATTTCTTAGCCTTAGCCTGAAATTATCCCATTTCTCCTGCTCACACCTATTTCTTGCCCATATTCCTATCAGTTCCAGCTCCTCTTCTCAGTGTCATTTCTGCCAGACCTTTCTTCTTTCACCTTTTGCTCCTTCTCCTGATTTGCAAGGATGCCTCACCTGAGAAAATGGGACAACGGACCATGGACAGATCCACCAGCCCAGACTTCTCTTACTCTCAAGACTCCAGAGTCAATCTATCACCCTTAAGGCAGATCCTACCCCTTGTAAGCCATGTCCAGGAACAGAGAGCCAGAGGACTCTGGAAAAGTGAAGGCAGAAGAAAGGAGGAACCAGAGAGAGGTGGCAATGATACCAGGACAAACTTTGTAAACCTTCAGAAGCTTGCCTGGAGGTGGCCCTATTATTTTGTATAGTTACAGATAATGGGAGCTATTATATCTAACTTTCTATGTATGTTGTTATTTGGCAACGGGATGCTGTTTCATATAATTTATGAAGATTTTATCATCAACAAAAGGAGTCACAGAGGATTTATTTATTTCTGTATGTGAATGTTCTCCCCAACTAGAGGGCTATTTCCACAGTATCTCTTTACATAATTAGTGGCTACCAGTAAGTTGGCCACTCAAGAATTTTGATGATATCCTGGGCACAGTGGCATGTACCTGTAGTCCCAGCTACTCGGGAAGCTGAGGTGGGAGGATTGCTTGAGGCCAGAAGTTTGAATCCAACCTGGGCAATATAGGAAGACCCCATCTCTATTTTTTAAATAAATTTTAAAATACATATGCAAAAAATCTTGATGATATGGATCTCCCTTTATCAGACTGACAATGGACAAAAAATTAATTTTGGTAGATAAAATTGTTTAGTTTTATTTTTCAATATTATCAATTGGTATTAATTGCTTTAGCCACTTAAAATCTTCCATGATTCTATGTGAATTTCATTCATTTCCTTATATCTTCTCCTCTAAGATGTTCTCCAGCAAGTTTACTTAGATGACTAAATCAACAGATGTTTCAAAAAATAACAAATTTTTAACTTGAAATTGAGGATAGTTTTAAAATGTCCTTCAAGCAATAATTTATTTTTTACAGATACTCAAATTGTCCCCAGCTCAACCTATAATTAAGAACAAAAGGATAATGTCTTTAGAAGTGAATTACCTCAGGGACTATGCTGAACACCTACTATGTACTAATCAACGCACTGGAAATACAAAGATGAATAATACCCAGACTTGCCCCTCTGGAGATCTCTGCCTCATGGGAGGGGTAATATAATCAGAAATTACAGTCAGAAAGATAAGTGTTCATGGAGGGTAAACAGATATGGAGGAAATGACTATGCCCATGGGAACAAAGAGGGAAAGAGTAAGAAAGGTTTTCAAAGGAAGTAAAGTTTGGGACTTGAAGGAGACAACTAGGAGGATGAGGCAGAAAAGAACATTCCAGTGAGCAGCAAGTGTCAATGTTATCTCCATAGCTATGGATCTGGGGTTTGGTGGCAATTTCTTAGACATGGCACCAAATACAGAATCCATAAAAGAAAAAAAATTGGACTTCAAAATTTAAAACTTTTGATTTACAAAAGACATTTAAAATTTTTAAATTCACTTTATCTTTTAAATTGACAAATAATAATTGTACATATTCATGGGGTATATAGTGATGTTTTGATATATAATATATGGTGATCAGATCAGGGTAATTAGTATATCCATAATTTCAAACATTTATCATTTCTTTGTGTTGGGAGCATTCAATATCCTCCTTCTAGGTATTTGAAAAACTGTTTATTATTGTTAACTATAGTCACCCTACAGTGGTATAGAACACTATAACTTATCCCTCCTTATCTAGCTGTAATTTTATATCCTTTAACAAATCTCTCCCTATCCCTCCCTTCCCCCTACTGCTCCCAGCCTCTAGTATCCTCTGCTCTACTTTTTACTTTTATGAGATCAACTTCTTTTAGCTTCCACATATAACTGAGAACATACAGTGTTTAACTTTCTGTTCCTGGCCTATTTCACTTGATATAATGTCTTCCAGTTTCATCCATGTTGCCACTAATGACAGATTTCATTCTTTTTTTTAATGGCTGAATCATATTTCATGGTGCATATATACCATATTTTCTTTATCCATTCATCTGTTGTTGGACATCTAGGTTGATTCCATATGTTGGCTATTTTGAATACTGCTGCAATAAACATGGGGGTGCAGATGTCTCTCTAATGTAATGATTTTCTTTCATTTGGATAAATTCCCAGTAGTGGGATTGCTGGATCATATGGTAGTTCTATTTGTAGTTTTTTTGAGGGACCTCCATACTGTTTTCCATAGTGACTGCACTAGTTTGCATTCCCATCAATAGTGTATGAGTTCCCTTTCCTCTGTATCCTGGCCAGCATTTGTTATTTTTTGTCTTTTTGATAATAGTCATCCTAACTGGGGTGAGATGATACCTGACTGTGGTTTTGATTTGCATTTCCCTGATTATTAGTGATGTTGAGCATTTACGAAAGACATTTTTTAAAAAAGGAAAAGATAAGCTACAGATTGGGAAAATATATTTGCAAATTGCATATCCAACAAAGGACTTATATCCCGAATATATAAAGAACTCTCAAAACTTAACAGTAAGAAAACAAGCAACCCAATTATAAAATGGACAAAAGACTTGAACAAACACTGTGCCAAAGCAGATAAAATGATGGCAAATAATAGCATGACAAAATGTTCAACCTCATTAGCCATTAGAGAAATACAAATTAAAAACAAAATGAGATACCAGTACATATCTATTAGAATGCCTAGAATAAAAAATTACTGACAATGCTAAATGCTAAGGACTTCCAGAGCAATTAGAACTCTCCTATTTGAATACCTTTGGAATTCAAAATGGTACAGTCACTCTAGAAAACAGTTTAGCAATTTCTTAAAAAGTTAAACGTGCAATTACCATATGCCTCAGCAATCCTACTCCTGAGTGTTTATCCTAGAGAAACGAAAACTTATGTAGGCACAAAAATGAAAAGAAGCTCCATTCGCATCATTAAAACCTAAATGTCCTTCAATGGGTCAATGAATAAACAAACTATGGTAGGTCTATACTATATGCAGCAATTTTTTAAAAATGAACCATTGATACATGCAAGAATTTGGATAAATCTCAAAGTCATTATACTAAGTGAAAGAAACCAGTCCCAAAAGGTTTCACTGTATAATTCCATTTATATGACATTCTCATAAGACAAAACTATAGTTATGAAGAATAGATGAGTGACTATCAGGGACTGGGGGTAGGAGGGCATGACTGTAAATTGACAGCACAAGGGAGTTTTGGGGGGTGATGGAACTAACTGTTCTGTATCCTGATTGTCGAAGTGGTTATACAAATCTACACATGGGTTAAAATTTGTAGAACTTTACATCAATAAAGAAAGTCAATTCTGCTGTATGATAATTTAAAAAATAATAAAAGAAAAGAAAAGCAGTTTATAGTCTCAGTAAAATACATAAAAAAATTCATTTGGGGTAAAAACTGCCTTCAGATTCTTGGAGATTACAAAAAGCGCAACTCTTAGGGTCATGCCACTGTCATCATCAGCACTGATTCCACATAGTAACTCTATATAGCTTCCACATTTTCTGGCAAGTATAAAAGAAAATGAGGCTAATCTGGAGTTCATCTCAAAGTAAATTAAAGCAAATGACAATAGTTAACAATATACCTTCAAAGTTGCATAAGACTTTTTTCCCAGATATTACTGTGCTAATGTGGGAAAGTGACCCTCTCCATTGTCTTGTTTAATTCACAGACAGCACAGTAGCCCCTGTGGCATTCAGTATGACTCACAAAACAACATGCATTAAATATAATACATAATGTTGCCAACTGCTTACTTCCCTTAACCTTCTAGATACCTCGTAGTCTCAAAATTACAGCTGCTGTCTCCTGTCATTGAGACAGGAATCTTCTATGGTTATCCAAGTAGCTGATACAAACACTGACGTGGTGCAAGACTGTTTACAAATAAACTCTAGTTGGTTGGGTCAGTTGTTTTTGTTTTTTTAAAATTTGGTTGTATGCTTATGTGAGAAGTGTGCTTTTTCTTTTTTGTAAAACAGATTATTGTGTATTTTCAGTTGTACTTATTTCTGCCAGACAGATACAGGGCTGTTAAGGTAACTGTTACGTATTTAGCCAGTATATCCAGTTTTCACCAGCTTGGGATAGAAATGAAGGCACCCTTCTTGTGATTGCTCTGATTGCTTACTAGAGAGAGTGTGACTCCTCAGCTCCTACGAACTGTCCCTGGGAAGGGATCTCTTTGCTGCCTCATCATGTCACCATACACATTCTCAACCATTGTCAAAACATCTTGAAGATTTCCCTGTGAAATTACAAATGTACATGAATCAACATTCTGCCACAAGGGCCCCAAGTTGCCAATCTCCAGGGCTCTGTGTGCATCTGGAGGCAAACCTGTCCTCCCAGCAACTTCCCCATCTGGGTACTGAAGCAACACTTGGGCAACATAGTCTCACAAAGTCCCACAAACACAGCTCTTCCCACTTCTCTCTGCTTCTTGCTTCTCCGCATGCTATTTTCTGAAAAGAAAACAGAGCAAATTTCCCTAATAACTACAACCTGTCTCTCCATAGGAACAAACAGTAATCAGCAGGCATTTCTCCATTCATCTACAATACCAAATAATGTTTCTCTTTCTTTTCCCCTAAAAATAATTTCACTGTTTCCCTCAAAACATTCTTGATTTATATTTGTGTAACTGCAGGAGATATTCAGGCAGTTTTTCTAAAACAAAAGTAAATTGAAGCCTACTTTTAAAGAATTCCCTTTACTCCCACTTCTTTTTCCTATCAGAGTGTCAAAAATATTGGACCCTAATCATAACCAGGGCATTCCATTACATTTAGAATTAAAAGTTTTCATGATCTAAAGTCAGTAAACAACAGAGAAGTAAATATAAGATGGCAGTAAGTGTACATATACATTTTGGTCTTACTGCAAAATGCCATGTCATAATTTCTGCTCATTTTGTTTACTAGCAATTGCAGAAATGAATGGATTAAAAATGTATCTTTACCCATATGCTCAACATATGTGTGTGTACATTAGAAAAAGCTGAGAAGAGATTCTTACCTAAAATACATACTTTTTATTTTTTAAATACAGATAAAGGGAACACCATAGTTATTTGTAATAAAACTCCAACGTAAACCATTTGAAATTGCAACTTTATACAAAAAACTTCCCACTGCAGAGTATAATGTCATCTTTAGTTGACTATCAAAACTGTACTTTCTCCAAAAAACAGACTGATAGATGTTCCTATGACAAGATATTTTTATTTACCCAAAAGTAAACTACCCCTCTCAGTAAAGTAGGAATAGGGGGGAACTTCTTCAACTTAATAAAGAATATCTACAAAAAACCTATAGCTAAAATCATACTTAACAGTGAGAAACTAGTAGCTTCCCCACTCAGATTGAGAGCAAGGCAAAGAAGTCTCTCAGCACTCCTTTTCAACATCATACTGAAGTCCTAGTTATTGCAATAAGGCAAGAAGAGGAAATAAAGGGTATACAGATTGAGAATGAAGAAATGAAACTGTCTTTTTTACAGATGACATGATCATCTACGTAGAAAATCCGAAAGGAAACAAAAACAACAACAACAGCCACAACAACAAAAACCCTCCTGGAATTAATAAGCAATTATAGCAAGGTTGCAAGACACCAGGTTAATATTCAAAGTCAACTGCTTTCCTATACACCAGCAATGTACAAGTGGAATTTGAAATTAAAAAACACAATAGCATTTATACTAGAGCCCTCCAAAATGAAATACTTAGGTATAAATCTAACAAAATTGTACAATATCTATATAAGGAAAACTACAAACTCTGATTAACAAAATCAAAGAAGACCTAAATAAATGGAGAGATATTTTATGTCTGTGGATAGGAAGACTCAATACTATTAAGATGTCAGTTCTTCCCAACTTGATGTATGGCTTCACCCCAATCAGAAACCTGGAAAGTTATTTTGTAGATATCAACAAATTGATATAAAGTTTATATTAAAAGGCAAAAGACCCAGAATAGTTTTGATATCTGTGGGTCATGCAATAATTTGCACAAGCAAGAATTGCCAATTTTAGATGGCTGCTTAGAGACATTGGTCATCAGCTCGCCTCAGAAAAAAGAACCAAAGTTATAGGTGAATAAGCATAACCCAAGTGAAATACTGAGGGAAGAGTGCCAGAACCTACCAGAGAACCTATGGGAAGAACCTAGAGTACAGAATAAGAAGGAAGCAAAAGTTGGACAGTGATCAACCCCTGAGGAACTTGGAGTCCCGTGGAAAGGATAGGTAGGGGTGTTTCTTTTTGCTCCCCTCATCCCTGCAGCAGACTGCTCACTTCCAAACTGTCAGAGAGCCCCTCTAACCTGGAGAGTCCAAGCACTGTTATGGATGGCAATTTGGAAACTTAAGGGCAGAGGACCAGCTGCCAGACCATGCAGGGCTGCCCGCCCTCTCCCCAGACCTGAACTGAGCTGGCAGGCACCATACTGCTTGTGCACCTGTTGTGGGCCTCTTCCTGCCTAGGGAGTCACAGCCCTTCTGTCTCTGCATTGCTAGAACTCCAGCAAAAATCCCCCAGCACCCAGTTACACTGCAGCAGTCACAGAGGGCTGGCAGGTGTCAGGGGAACTGTGGGACTCCTGGAGTTCTAACACTCAGGGTGGCCTGCCCCTAGGGGAAGGGAGAATGAAGCAGACCAAGGCACCCCTTGGGACAAAGAAAACCACAGCACACACCCTCCCCTGCATGAGAGCCACCCCCCTACTTGTGAGCAGAAGGGGTTTGCACCCCACCCAGTAGAGACAAAAGACTAATATCCAGAATTTACAAGGAACTCAAACAACTCTACAAGAAAAAAACAAATAATCCTATTAAAAAGTGGGCAAATGATATGAACAGATACTTTTCAAAAGAAGATATACCAATGGCCAAGAAACATATGAAAAAATGGTCAATATCACTAATCATCAGAGAAATGCAAACTAAAACCACAGTGAGATACCATCTTACCCCACTCAGAATGACCATTATTAAAAAGTAAAAAACCAATAGATATTGGTGATGATGCAGAGAAAAGGGTACACTTATACACTATTGGTGGGAATGCAAATTAGTACAACCTCTATGGAAAACAGTATGGAGATTTCTCAAAGAACTAAAAATAGAGCTACCACTGGATCCAGCAATCCCACTACTGGGTATCTACCCAAAGGAAAAGAAATCATTCTATCAAAAAGATACCTGCATTCATGTGTTTATCACAGCACATTTGCTTCACAATAGCAAAGATATGGAATCAACATAAGTGTCCATCAACTGATGATTGGATAAAGAAAATATAGTATATATACACCATAGAGTACTACTCAGCCATAAAAAAGAATGAAATAATGTCTTTTGCAGCAACTTGGATGGTAGTGGAGGCCATTATCCTAAATGAAATAACTCAGGAATGGAAAATCAAATACCACATGTACTCACTTATAAGTGGGAGCTAAACAATAGGTATACATGGCCATACAGAGTGGAATAATGGATACTGGAGACTCCAAAAAGTGGGAGGATGGAAGGCGGGTGAGAGTTGAAAAATTACCTATTGGGTACAATGTACACTATTCAGGTGATGGGTACACTAAAAGCCCAGACTTTACCACTACAAAATACATACATGTAACAAAACTGCACTTGTACACAAGCTATTAAAAAAAAAAAAGCAGAACAGCCAACACTATATGGAAGAAGAACAAAGTAGGACAGATACTATTCAACTTCAAGACTTACTATAAAGCTACAGTAATCAAGATAGTGTTATATTGGCAAAAAAACCCAGACAAATAGATCCATGGAACAGAATAGAGAGCCCAGAAATAGACTCATATAAATAATAGTCAACTGATCTTTGATAATGGAGCAAAGGCAATACAATAGAGAAAAGACAGTCTTTTTAACAAATGGTGGTGGAACAACTGGATATCCACAGGCAAACAAAAAAAATAGACATAGACCTTACACGCTTAACAGAAATTAACTCAAAATGGACCACAGACCTAAGTGTAAAATGCAAAACTACAAATAAAATCCTAGAAGATACCACAGAAGAAAATCTAGATCACCTTGGGCTTGGCAATGACTTTTTAGGTACAACACTGAAGGAACAATCCATGAAAGAAAAAAAATTAATAAGCTGGACTTCATTAAAATTAAAAATTTCTGCTCTGAAAGTCTCAGGATACAAAATTAATACACACAAATCCATAGCCTTCATATATGCTAATAATAATCAAGCTGAGAAACAAATTAAAGATGCTATACCTTTTGCAATAGCAACAAAGAAAATTAAATATTTAGGAATATATCTAACTAAGGAGATCAAAGACCTATATAGAGAGAATTATGAAACACTGAGAAAGGAAATTGCAGAGGATGTAAATAGATGGAAAACCTTACCATGCTCTTGGATAGGCAGAGTCAACATAGTAAAAATGGCTTTGCTACCTAAATTAATTTACAGAATCAATGCAATCCCTATCAAAATACCAACATCATTTTTTGCCGATCTAGAAAAAATAATTCTACGCTTCGTGTGGAACCAGAGAAGACCCCGTCTAGCCAAAGCAATCTTAAGCAAAAAGAACAAATTGGGAGGCATCTGTCTACCAGACTTCAAACTATACTACAAGGCTATAGTAACCAAAACTGCATGGTATTGGCACAAGAACAGACATGTAGACCAATGGAACAGGACTGAGAACCCAAATATAAAACCAACCTCATACAGTCACCTGATCTTTGACAAATTCCAGAAAAACGTACACTGGGGAAAAGATTCCCTATTCAACAAATGGTGCTGGGAAAATTGGATGGCCATATGTAGAAGACTGAAAGTGGACCCACACCTCTCACCTCTCACAAAAATCAATTCACAATGGATAACAGATCTAAACCTAAGACATGAAACCATAAGAATTCTCGAAGAAAATGTTGGAAAAACTCTTATGGACGTTGGCCTAGGCAAAGAATTTATGAAGAAGACCCCCAAAGCAATCACAGCAGCAACAAAAATAAATACATGGGACCTGATCAAATTGAAAAGCTTCTGCACAGCCAAGGAAACTATCACTAGAGTGAACAGACAACCTACAGAATGGGAGAAAATATTTGCATGCTACACCTCTGATAAAGGGCTTATAACCAGAATCTATACAGAACTTAGGAAAATCAACAAGAAAAAATCAAACAACCCTATTAAAAAATGGGCAAAGGACATGAACAAAAACTTTTCCAAAGAAGACAGAATGATGGCCAGCAAACATATAAAAAAGTGCTCAACTTCTCTAATCATCAGGGAAATGCAAATCAAAACCACAATGAGATATCACTTAACTCCAGTGAGATTGGCTCATATCAAAAAATCCCCAAATAACAAATGTTGGCGGGGATGTGGACAGGTAGGAACACTCATACACTGCTGGTGGGACTGCAAATTAGTACAACCTCTATGGAAAAGAATATGGAGATATCTCAAAGAATTAAAAGTAGAATTACCATTTGACCCAGCAATCCCACTACTGGGTATTTATCCAAAAGAAAAAAAGACATTTTATAATAAAGACATCTGCTCTCGAATGTTCATAGCAGCACAATTCACAATTGCAAAGTTGTGGAAACAACCCAGGTGCCATCAATACACGAGTGGATCAATAAAATGTGGTATATGTATACCATGGAGTATTACTCAGCAATAAGGAACAATAGTGAATTAACACATCTGGTATTATCCTGGTCGGAGCTAGAACCCATTCTTCGAAGCGAAGTGTCACAGGATTGGAAAAACAAGCATCACTGGTACTCACCATCAAACTGGTACTAACTGATGAACACTTACATCACACAGGGCAATAACATTCATCAGAGGGCGGGCGGGCGGGAGGGGGGTGGAAGGGATGGGAAAAACTCTCACTGAATGGATGTGGGGAGCACACTTTGGGAGACGACCACGATTGTGGCTCTGACACGGGCAGAACAGGGGCAATGTGTATGGCCAAAATGTTGTACCCCCATGATATTCTGAAATTAAAAAAATAAAAAAATAAAAAAAAAAAAATTTCTGCTCTGTGAAAGACACCGTCTAGAGAACAAAAAAAACAGGCCACATACTGGGAGAAAATATTTGCAAAAGACTTATCTAATAAAGGATTTTTATTCAAAAGATACAAAGAACTCTTAAACCTCAATAATAACAAAACAAACAACCCAATTAAAATATGGTCCAAAAACCTTAACAGATACCTCACCAAAGAAGATAAAAAGATGGCAAATAAGCATAAGAAAAGATGCTCCACATCATATTTCATCAGGGAAATGCAAATTAAAACAACATTGAGATACCACTTAATATCTGTTAGAATCGCCAAAAATCCAGAACACTAACATCACCAAATTCTGGTGAGGAGATGGAGCAACAAGAACTCTCATTCATTGACAGTGGCAATGCAAGATGGCACAGGCACTTTGGAAGACAGTTTGGTGGTTTCTTACAAAGCTAAACATACTCTCCCCATACAGTCCAGAAATCACACTCCTTGGTTTTTACCCAAAGGAATTAAAAACTTATGTCCACACAAAAACCTACACATGGATGTTTATAGCAGTTTTATTCATAATTGCCAAAACTTGGAAGCAACCAAGATGTCCTTCAGTAAATGAATGAATAAACTATGGTACACCTAAACAATGGAAGAAATGAGCTATCGAGCCATAAAAAGACACGGAGGAAACGTAAATGTTTATTACTAAGTGAAAGAAGACAACCTGAAAAGGCTACATGCTGTATGATTTCAACTATATCACATTCTGGAAAAGGCAAAACTATGGGGGAAATAAAAAGAGCAGTGGCTGCCAGAGGTTTGGGGGGTGGTGGTGAAGAATAGGTGGAATATAGAGGATTTTTAGAGAAAAATATTCTGTATACTATAAAGGTAGATACACATAATTATCTACTCATCAAAATCCATAGAATGTACAAAACAATGTGAACCTAATGTAAACTGCAGACTTTGGGTGATAATGATGTGTCAATGTAGGTTCATCAATTGCAGCAAATGTATCACTCTGGTGGGGGATGTTGATAATGCTATGCACGTGTCGGGGTAAGGAGTATATATGATATCTCTGTACCTGCCTCTTAATTTTGCTGTGAACCTAAACTGCTTTATAAAAACAAAGACTTTTTAAAAACACACACAAACTAGACTACCATTTTTTTCCCTTCCTCTAGCAAATACACTTTTCTAATGGTCCTACTTTCTTCTTTGTTATATTAAGAATGACTATAATGGAGAGCAGTGGGAGAGATGATGAAACTTTTCATGATCATCACCGTACTTCTCTCCAAAATTTGAAGAACTACATAGTTATCCTTTCTACTGCTAAAATTATGAGTGCAATGACTAAAATGAGATAATTTATGTGGAAATGATTTTGCTGTTATTATTAGCTGTTACTCATCCATCTCCCTGGCTAGACTATAACTTTCTAGAAGCAGGAAATGTTTCTTACTTGTCTTTGTATCTACAATGCCATACAACTAGGATGCTGCCATGCATGTGGGCAGTGTTCAAAGGATGTTTGCAGAATTGAATTCAACTGGATAAAATATGGTATTTCACAAATTAAGTGTAAAGCCCTAAAAAGCAAGTACTAGCTTAGTTTCCTCTCTGAAGGATTTCCCACACTAATCAGCACATGTTCAGCAAATGTAATTAACTAACTTTGGATCATCTCCTGTTTTGATTAGGAGAGATGCTGAAAAAGCATGTGGATTTAGGATAGTAGGGGAGAAGGTAGAACCAGCAAGATGAAGATGCTGAATACAAACTTGGAAGCCTTCACACTTCTGCCTTCACATCTTTGAAAGTCTTCTTTGCCTTCAACTGAGAAAGGACCTGTTAGAAGTTCTATCAGGCCATACCTGGCCATATTCAAATATGGATCATTCTGCTTTCCATGATTTGAAGTTTTTGCTTAAAATTGTTATTTAAAACCTTCAGAGGATTCATTGACTAAGCTACCACTTTAAATATTTAGTCCTAGTCTCTGATTTATTTGAGGGGGAATAAACTCTGAACAAAAAGTTGGAAGGAAAATTGCCAATTGCTATTGTACACTGGAGAAATTGTTTTTCTATTTGGGCTACTGCTTAGTCACACTTACATATGACTTAATTAAATACAGGTTTAAATCTGAGTTCATTCATTAATAAAAATCACAGCTATGGTCTTTCAACAGCTCATCTGGAAATAGCTCAGAATATTGTACTTTCCTCAAGATATCTTTCTAGAACTGGATTTTTAGCAGTGTTTCAGGTAGAAATCAACAAAGAAGCCAGTGGTGGTTCTTACAGTGCAGCGTGCTTGTTAATCACACATATTCCTGGGCCACTCCCTTTGAAGACAGCTGGGACCAAAGAACCTGCATTTTCTTAAACACGTGGTGGCCATGATGCCAGTGTGCTATGCACCACACAATGAAAAACACTAAGATGGAGATGGGTCACCTGTCTATGCTGACAGACACTGAACAGGGAACCAGGTGCAAGCCTGCTGCCATGCAACTGTAAAAACAAAACCTCCCAGCAACTTGAAAGGTAGCCCACCACTGACATTACACAGATGTATCTACATTAGAATTTACATTCTTTGTGCCCCAAGAAACAATTTTCCACAACTTTATTTACCCAGTGCTGACATGTTAAGATAATCCGTAGAGCAGCATTAGGTTTGTGGGTTTTTCTAACATGTTTTCTCTTTTCTTCCCTTTTTTATAAAAACAATTTTATTATAGAATGAAACAGAGTAAATTATTGTAAGGAAAACACCTTTGTAACAATTACCCAGGTCAAAATTTAGAACTCTGCCAGCCACTCCAGAAGTACTTGCATGTGCTCCCTCCCCATCACAGAGCCTTCACCCCTCCAAAAGTGACTACTGTCCTGACTTGCACAGCAATCACTTCCTTGCGTCTCTTTCTGGTTTTATCACCCAAACATGTCTGGAGACAATCATTTGCTTTTGTCCAGTTTTTAACTTGATATGTCTTTCAAGTCTCTTTTAATCTACCGGTCCTAACTATACTCCTTTCTATTTCATACAATTTGTCTGTTGAGGAACCTGGGCCATTATGACTGCAGAGTTTCCCACAATTTGGATTTGTTGATTGAAGCCATATGAAGCAGTCCAGCCTATTGGTTCCTCTGTCCTGTTTACTTCCTACAAATTGGCATCTGGATCCTGAGGCCTGATTATTCTCAGCTTCAATTTCTTTGACAAAACTGTAAGAATAACAGTACTGTTTTTTCATCAAGGAGTATTTAACTGATGTTTGCTCTTTTTTGATAGTTGGTGCTATCAACTATTTTGGTAATTGATGGTCAGGGCCTAGATCTGTCAATGTATTGGGGTTTGAAAAATGATGATATTCTATCATTTTGTTTTTATTTATCAGCTAGAATAACTTAAATAGAAGATGCTTCCCTTTATCAACTATTTGATTACAGTGGTACAATTCATAAAGGAAAGTCAAGATAAATACTCGATTCTTTCCTTTTCTTTACCCAGTTTTCAAGACAATGAATTGGTTCTCTGTCATATTCAGAAGGTAACCAACTAGTTGGCTTACTTAATATCATTGTATATTCATGGATTTAAACATATTTGCTAAGTTTTGATCCACTACTATCCTCAAACTTATTGAAGCTCAAATTGTCCATCTTTGGCCAGTGGGATCCCCTTCAACTTGGCTTCAAGTTGACTATTCTAGTAGTCTCTGATAACTTTCTTGCTCATCTTGTATATTTCCAGACTTGAAATCAGACATTTTTCTAAGAAGCCTTGGTTTCCTTTAATTGGAAAAGTTTTTCCAGACTACCATATAGGCAATATGGATGCTCATTACTTCTGGGTTGGTCACTGTTTCTAGGCTTTTTTAATTAACAGAGCATGGAAATGTGTATATTTAAAAATGAAACACCTTATCAGTCCATAATTGATATTTCCAATTCACATTCAGGACTAAAGTGTTTGTACCTAATATCTCCTATACTACATCACTATCTCCCTTTCTTCCACACCAAGAATCCTGGTTCCCAAAAACTTGGGAGGTGATAAAATTAGAAGATCCCATAATCACTCATTTGTTTTATCTCACATTACACATGATAGTCTCAGAATAACAATACTAATACTATTTTAATACTACTACTAACACTGGTACTGAAACAAATGACTAGGAAAAGCATTGATAAGATACCTGGTCAAGGTGCCTTTTATCACCACTGAAGAGAGCAGGTTCCCCTTTGGCTTGTCTTTAACCGGTCTTCCAGGGGTGGAGAACCTGCAGGCTTAAGGTCATATGTGGCCTTCTAGGTCCTTAAGTACGGCCTTTGACTAAATCCAAGTTTTACAGAACAAATCCTTTTATTAAAAGCATTAATTAAGCACCAGCATTTAAGGGCTAAAATCTTTTTATTTTATTTTATTAAGGTGCTCAATTATTCTTAAGGTAGCAGGTTCCCCACCCCTGCTGGGGTCTCACTGTTTACCACAGTTCACAGTATACAGTTTAAAATTTTGGGAGTTTTGCAACCTCCTTTACCATCTTCAAGGTCCTTCTAGAAGGGGAAAAAAAAAAGAAGCCTCAATAAAAATATACCTAAGAACCATATGACCACTAGTTTTCCTCCAGGGAGAGAAAAACCCTTTGGTTTTAGAAGGCATGCCCTGAGAGGCTTCCTGCCTCAGCAGATCCTTCTAGCCTTTGCAGACCATCACAGAATATGCAAAGGGACAAAAATCAATGAAGGTAGTGATCAACAATATACCAAAGAAACTGCAATCTAGTGCTGGGTATGCCTAGTAAAGCACTCTCTTTTTTTCTTTCCAATATATTAGTAACAACTACAGGCCATAGGGTTATTATTACTTATTGGTTTAGTGCTATTCAGTGATGAAGATGGGTCTTCTCTTCAAGCAATAGACTGTGAGCATCCCTTCATTCACTATCTCACATGACAAAGTTGTGTAATTTATGTATTTACTTTGTTTGCTCAGTGGTCTGTATGGCATTTATGTCTATTTCTATGAGGTCTGGTCTGCCTAAGGAAATTCCATAGGTCAAGCACTACATTTGTCTGTTTTGCTTTATATTGTGCAAAACCACATGCAAGTAGATTCTTAATATATGCTGATGTTACTGATATTGAATTCACAAACCATGAAATAAAAGCTTGAAAATGATCATAAGAAAGAATAAATGAAACACAAGATGTATCTAGATCACTTTGCACCAGGTTGGGTGTCAGAAAGTCTTAGTTATTGGCCCTGATGTGTATTGGTTATCTGTGTCCCCATAGATCACTGAGCCTCAGTTTCTTTATCTATAAAGACAATGCTAGGTGGGTGATCTCTACTCTCAAACTCAAAGATTTTCTTTTGTTTTCTTTCTTTTTTATTTTGTGTACTCCTCCCATAACTCATAGCCTGAGCATTAGTTACCCAGAGGTTTCTGCAACTCTCTGAAAATCCTTGTAAAATGACTGCTATTTCCCGCTGGTGGTAGAACGAGCACTAGGAATCAGGAGACCTGAGTTCCAGTCCTGGGGACATCAAAGTGTATCTCTCTGGCTCCTTCATGTCACCCTGCCACAGGCTCTGAAATAATAGTGCATATCCATATCATCAGGCTGAGGAGGAAAGATCTATGGTTCCTTCAGAATGAAAGTCCAGATGCCCACCCCCTACCCCAGGGTTAATGTCCTGAGAAGCCCATTTGGTTGTGTTTTCCTTAGTCACAATGGTGGGTTCAGGCCATTAGTCCTCCGCCTTCCTGCTTACAAACACACATATACACATATTCAGCAACACAAACACACATATTCCTCTAAGGCTCATTTCCCTCTGCCTTTCCTACCTGATACTCTTTCTTCATTGCAGTCATCTAAGATTTTATCTTCTAAAAATCTATCAATACCTATTAGCAATTTAGATTTGTTTTATCTGAAATGGAAATTTCTAGTAACTCTCTTGAAATTTTGGAGCATTTTAAGGTATAAGAGGCCTTACAGGTTAATTTACAAGTGCTTTCTCTTGACCTATTCATAAATACTTTTTATACTGGGAGAAAGAAGTTAAGGAGATGAAAGTTCTATTTGGGATTTCATTGCTGACTCATGGTGTGACCTTGGGCAGCTCTTTCTTAGATGTACTCTTTATATATTTAGATCACTAAGACCATGGCACAGCTTCTAAGGATGTGTTTCTATGTCTTCCTCCCCCACATAAATATCCACAGCAACTAGCTGTTGATTTGTATTTAAACACCTACGATATGCCTGTTGGGAGCTAACGTTATAGACACAAGTTTTTAGGTCTAGCATCCAAGAGTCCAGAACAGGAAATGAAACCTCAGAGAATCAGAGTCCCTGTAAAGAACTAATTTTAGAGGCCATCCATGGTTAGGACCCTGAAAATGAGAAAACAACAAATCCAGATTCTGAAGCCAGTGCCACCCTTTCATGTAGGGCAGATGGGAATGCAAGTTGTCAACTAACCTTCAGGAAATCTACCATTACCTCCCACTGACCCAATAATTTCATTCCTAGGAATACCTCCTAAGGCAATAATGGATTTACCTACCGAAATGTTATCACAGAGTTATTTATAATGGTGAAAAATTATAACAGCCAAAAAATGAAAAGAGAGAAGATGGGTTTAATATGATGTGATAGTCCATATAATGAAAAAATTCATAGATGCTAAAAATGATGTTACAAAATATATCTAAAGGCATCAGAATATGTTCAAGACATATCGTTAACTGAGAAAAAGTAAATTATAAAAGAGTCCTATAAAAGTTATAGCTGTGTACTCAGAAAGTACTAGAAAATATGTCAAAGCTGTTCATAGTATTTTCTCTAGGTGGCAGCATTACAAATGATTTTTATTGTTCTGTTTATCTGTATGTTTCAAATTTTCTCCACTACAGACTTATTTCTTTTGTGAGAAAGAAAAAAAAAGGTAAATTAAACAATAAAAAAGTGAAGTCAGTTCCATGGCAAAACAACGGTCAAAGTATGCAGGTCAAACTATACATAATAATAATATAAAGTATAACGTCAAGGCAGGTGGCTGAAGAAGATGAATGTTAAAGCAACAGGATCTTTAGATTTCCAGCATTCTTTTTTGAGTAAGGAGGGGGCCTGTCACTTCATTCACAGCCATCTTCAATCTTTTAGGCCTCTATGTCAGGTGGCCAGGTACTATTAGCCAGGTACTAACAGATAAATAACACATCATTAAAACTGGTTATTAGGACTTGTAACTGGGTTTGCTTTTATTGCTTTTCTCTATAATTAAGAAGACTTGAAATAAAGATGTAGATGAGGAAAAGACATTTATTCATCCGAAATAAGTGTGGGAATGTAGATCTTATCCCCTCTCCCTTTTAATTGATTGATTTGTTTGCTCCAGAGTATGGCTGAATAGATCACCAACTCTCTTCTACATTTTCATACAAGCTAGAAGGGAGGAGACATTTCTGAGGACAGACTCCATCACTTGACAAAGGAAGACCATGTTTACCTCTAGGAGTGACTCCAACACCCTAGGATTCAGAATCTTCCACTTTCAAGCCTTTGAGTAATTACTGGGGGAATGAAGACATCTGAGAACTTAGTGCTCCCTTGGGGAAACACTTTACATGACTAAAATTTCAGTCCTTCACAATTCCTTAAGAATTATAGCAATACATAATTTTTGCTAACTGATTTATTTAAAATTATGTTTACTTTCATCAACCCAAATAATTTGTACTGGTAGGTTTTTTATTTAGAACATTTTCCGGAAAATTTACTTCTGAGCATCAGAACCTAAATTAAAGCACAGAATCCAGCTTATATCTTAGTTAAGAAAATCCATTTTGGTATTTTTCCTGCTTCACACTTGACTGACTCTCCATATTAGAACTACTCCTCAGCAAGCCCTGGACATACAAAACAAGATTAAAGTTATCGAATTCCAATAATGTGGTTTTAAATCTACCCTCATTGCCCTTTTCCAGAGTCCCCTTTGGGAAATAAAAATGGATCAAAATAACATATCTGACCACCAAGTGCAGCAACCATCCATTATTAATGTCCCAATGATACACCAAAATGGAGGATGAAGGGTCCATTCAAATAATTCTGTAACACTGATTAAGGCTCCTCAAAGGACACTGTACTTTACTCTTGAAATCAGCTACCAGCTAATAAATAAATTCAATTTCAATGTACTTTCCAAACCTCCAGATTAATTTTACCTATAAAGTCATTTTTAAACTCATTGCTTACTAAGATTGACTATAAACTTAGTAAGGAAGAACTTTCTTCTCTCTGATTACACACACTGAATTCTATTCATATCAAACAATGAGTGGGATTTCAGAAAGCACACAAAAGGAAAAGTAGGACAAATAAATGAGCTCTGAGCAAGCATAAATACCAACCAAATCTCAGGTCATTCCTTTCAACATTTAATCCATGATTAATAAGCTCCTCCCCATAGTATCCTAAATCTTATGCCCATCCCACCCCTATGTAACTACAGACAGAAACCATCTTGTGAATGTCTAGTGAAAATCCAGATGTGTACAAATAAATTAACAACTAAAGTAAGTTATAAAATTAAATAAACACAATAAAAAGGGCAACCAAGCTGGAGATACAGAAAATATGAGTAAGAAAAGACTACATGAGTGATTTACAAAGATGAAACAACTTCAATTATTTCTCTATAATTTATCCTTTACCTACTTCAAAAAAAGGGAAGAGATTGCAGGTGACTTACATATAGTAAAGTGTACTCTTAAAGTTAAATTTTACAAGGCAGGAGAGAGAAACATAAATGAGACACTTACAATGAGACAGTTACTGCAATCAAGCACTCAGTTTAGCTCTGTGAAAGGAGAAGAAAATGTGTGGTCAGAAGTGGATGGCTGAAGAAAAAGAACTGGTGTGCGAAATTAGAGAAATAAAGGTATTATCAATAGTTAACACAAGAGGGTAGCAGTAGATGATTTCTGTAAGCAGAATGAACTAGAAAAAGATCAGAACACTTAAACAGGGAAGATCTTGCTTCTTTAGAATTGCATGGCAACTTTTTGACAATAATTCAGACTTTGAGTGGAAAGTGGAGGCAGGATTAGACAGAGAAACCTAGGTGTAGAGAGGTCTAGTCTGGAAAGAACTGAAGTCAATAATCAGAGAACAGTGACAACAGGAAAATTTATCTCAGGAGCTAGCAAAAAGTGGACTCAGTAATTAAACTTTGTCCATGTTGCTTGTCCATCCTTTACACTATGTCAAGGATTTGTGCTCTAGGACTGCTCACACAAATGTCAAAAATGTTCTCACACTCCAAGCAGAGGGTCGGAGGTACGTGTAGGATGATTTGGTCCAGAGGGACCTCTTCTCCTTTCTCCCTCAGGTCAGTGCAAAGGTCAAGACTGTCAGTGACCATGAGGAGCCCTCTATATTAAAAGGCCCCTGAAGTTTTATCACAGAACTCCAAAGAATAAGGACCAGATTGGCCAGCTTGACTCCAGCTATTGCCCTCACCTGGAGCTAACAGGGAAAGTAAATGGATACTTCCTTGAAATGGACATTCTGTCATTATGTGATGAGGGCCAAGAGGCTATCCTGATGTTGGAAAAAGTAGACAAGTACCAAATTATGATAGCATTTGTTCTCTACAGAAAGAATAGGCCTATCTTAGGTGGAAAATATTGGTACAGACACAGCTTAAGACCTATAAATAGGCTATATAAGTGGTAGAACAAAAGCTTAGAATGACTAGGTGGGTAGAAAGTAAAGTAAGTACACACATACACACACAAAAAAAAAACCAAAATATCTCTGGGGAATAGGATTTTAGGTAATTTTTTCTTTCATATATGTATCCATATGTTTATTTATATATTATAATTTATTATAAGGAACATGGAATACTTTTTAATAATTTGGTAGGTTTTTACTTGCCTGTTTGTTCTTCAGCATATACACAAAGACCCAGCATTTTAAAAATAGGAGGCAATGATAAGGGCATTATAGCAGAGAGACACTACTCGTAGTCATGGGAGAAGAGCTGGGCCGAGGGAGGAAAAACTAACACAAAGGTTTTTGTGTAAGGGCCCTGGAATCTGGTGATAGCCAGTGCTAGATCCGTCTTTAACTGCTCTGCCCACAAATATATTACAGCCAAGCCCATGCCCATGAACTGACCCCCAAATTTCCTTTAAATGTAGCCAGAATATTTGTTTTTCAAACTGTGGGAGGTCAGCTGCACAGTGGGCAGCAGCCAGGGCTTATGGAATGACAGAGATTTCCGGGAGAGGCAAGTTCAACAGGAATAAAGGAGCATCAAGTAACATACAGCAAATGTAAATGGACACCAATGCTGGAATGACCAGCCCCACGAAGGGACTGTAAACAGCCAGCACAGTTGCAATCTCACAGGAGGAGACTTTGCCTTGCAGCCAGACCAAATCTGGGAGTTCTGACCACTCTGTCCCCACCAAAGAGCTGGCAGTGCCCCGATTCACCTCAACCAGGAGGCTGGTGTCCTGAAGCCACCTCCTGTCTTGTGTAAGACCTGGATGAGATATAGGACAGGACAGTGTCATTTATACTTGATCTTAGCCAAAAGGCCAAGAAGCAACAGGACAGCGTCATTTATAACAGTGCATCCTCCATTCCACCTGTACAGTCAAGGAGAATCCATTAAGCACACACATCACACAAATGGCCAATGGGAGGATTTTTTACAAGCTTTTTTAAAAAATTGTTTTCCAACAGAAATAATATGAGTTCATTGCAAAATAGAAAAGATAAGACAAAAATTTAATCAGGGATCGTATCCATCTTGTTTATCACTTATCCCTAGAACCCCAAACAATGCCTGGCACAAAGTCGGCACTCAATAAACCACCAATAAAAGAAGAGTAATTACATAAATCACTAATAAACCTATTATTCATACAAAATGGCATATAACTTTCTAGAATGTGCTCTATATTTGTGTTGTTTTTTACTCTGTGGCATATCATGATTATTCTCTCATGTCAATAAAAATGTTTCATAATTCTTTATGGTTGCCTAGTGTTTAATTTTATAAACATACAATATTTATGTGGTCAATCCTTTGTAGCTGGACTTTTGGCCTTGGAGTAGGTGACATTCTCGTAAAGACACAAATACTGTATTGGTCAATCACCAAATCCTGCTGAGTTTTTCCTTTTGTTGGAATGTAAGTTCCACAAGAATAGGGGCCTTTTCTGTCTTGCTTACCACTGGATTCCCAGAACCTAGTATAGTTTTTGAGGATCAATAGGGAATGAATAAACAATGGTTCTAGTGTCTGTCCCCTTCTTTTGATTTCTATTTCAACTACCCTGTTCCTAACTGAACTATTGGCATAGTCTCCAAGCTCGTTTCCTTCCTCTAGTATGTCTAATCTCCTTTCCCAGGGCAATCATTCTTCACTGAATTTAATACCAATAATTGCCCCTTTCATTATGTGATGAATTCCCTCTTTCATTATGTAATTCCCTTGTTCAGACAACCTTAAAGTTTTCACAATGTTAGGATAGAATCAAAAGTCCTTACTCTAGTTTATCAAGGACCACCATAAAAGAATCATAGAATATTTTAAAACAGAAAGCTACCTTAGAGATTTTCTTGGTCTGAGAGCATCATTTCACATCTCAGGTAATTGAAACTCAGAAGATTCAATGCCTTGCCAAGGACAAGGCTGACTAGTGACAGAACCCACATCTCTGGGCCTGCAGGCCATGATTGTTCCTGTTGCTTGTTCCATCAGCTGTCTCCCAGTTTACTTTGCCAGCTTCACCTCCTACCCAGTTCCTCATTTCAGAGGAGACAGTTTTCATACTATCCCTGAAATAAGCCTGACTCATTTGGCTCTTGCCTTTTGCTCACAGCATTGCCAGAATTATCCTCCTGTCCTGCCTCTGTGCCCAAATTTTTTCAAGGCCCAGTACAAGCCCTGTCTCCTCTACAATGCCTGTCTCAGACCACACTGAATTCTTTGTCCTCTGATCCCCAAGATCACTTGCCCCACTCATTCCAGCACTTAATTATATGTTGCCTTGCAATGGTAAATATTTCACAGCTGAGTGAAACAGCTTACTGCGTGTATAGGAAGGAAAAGAAGGGTGGAAATGGAAAAACCACCACAATGTGGTGGACCAGCCAAATATATTCTGATGCTAGAACATTCCACTTAATAAGCACAGCTACCCAGACATTGCATCTTGATGTTTCCGATACCTTTCTTATTTTAAATGTAGAACTTAATTTGAGGCCAGTGTTTCTGGTTTGCTAACTGTAAAGCCTTTTACCTTAAAAGCAAGAGATACTGGATGGTAAGGTCTTTGAGAGAAAGGATTGTGCCTTACTTATCTTAGTATTTACAATCATGCCTTGTGCAAACATTAGACTTCAAATTTTGGAATAAGTTTGACTACTTCTCTATAAATGATTCTATACATGCCCAAATTGAGGTTTTCTATGCTATGATTCCCTAACTGCCTAATATTCTTGATGAATAATAAGTAATTGTTGGATGGAGATAATACTTGTATAAATGACTAAGCTGGAAGGAAGATGGTCAAAAATTTTACTTAATAACTTTGCCAACAAACAAACAAAAGCCCTCTAATAATATTCAATTTATCTTATGCTAGTCATCAGTGTCTCATCCTGTTCTATAACTCAGGGATATACCGGTTTTTAGGCATGTACCTAGAGAGTTTTTTTTCTTTTTCTTAAGGTTTTCCTTAAAAGTGTGAGTATATGGGTGTATATAATTATATATACATACAGAAAAAAAGAGATGGACAATTTCTTTAAGGTAAAGAATTAAAATGAGATATACACATGAAAGACAGTTAATAAACTCTAAATGCCATAAAGCTTTTATTAATTATTGACATATTGACACACAGGTTTGGGTTTGAATGTCTCTTTATGTATTGCTGAATCAGGGGCTGTATAACCGATCCATTCACAGATTTATTGATTCATGAATGGACCATCTCCACCTATTGGCCAATAAGTCTAGGTGTGTCTAGAGTCTAGATACCCACATATGCACACATAATCAAGGCCAGATCTTAAAGCCATAGCATGACTGAAATTCTGGAGTGAGAGGGCAGGAGACAGATTATGTGAATGTGGTAGGGGCTGTTCCCTCCATAATAAAGCATTTACTACAGTCTTTGTAGCCTCTTTTATTTTCAATTTCTAAACCATGGCAGAACAAATAGAACTCTGACTTTTGCTGTACAATCTACGATGTGGATTCAGTCTTCCTAGGACGGTTTTATCAAGTATCTGATGGTTACAGTCCCTCCCCCAGCCCCCACCCCATCCACTAGGACTTTAGGACACTCTTTCAAGTCTTTGACACAGTGGGGAAGTTACATTAATGCTAGACTTCATACATCCAAAAGTAGTGTTTTCCTTCAAAGTTGTCATATTGTGGTGTAATCTATCTTTTTTAACAGTACAGTTCAAATGGAAATTTCTAGAATTCTCCTTTAGGAACTGCCTTCAAAACAAGTTCACAAGTTGCACAATAAAATGAATATCATGTCTTCATATTCTAATACCCAGCTTAATAACCCTTCTTACTTACCCAATATTTGGCCCTAAATAATTTTTGCCTGTTTTCCAAAAAAAAAAAAAAACTACCATAAAAAGGATGAAAATTAGCCAGCACAGAAGACTGTTAAATAAGTATGCAAAAATTTCTAAAGGAGATTACAAAAAATGAATTCTCAAACTACTGTGCATATTACCAGACTATGATTGTGAAAAGGACTACATTTATTTGATATAAATACCTATGACTGGTTAACTAAATGGAATTATTTGTATTTATACACACCTGATAAATAAAATATACATTATACACACAACATATAATGTCTTATACATAACACTCAATAAATATACTTTTTCAATAATTATTCATAAAGATAGGATCAGTATTACCAATTTTCCCTTTTTCCCAGGCTCCAATATGGCTTGGTATAGCATTGTTACTGGTCCTGCCTTTATTTAAAATTTTGATATTTTGTTCATCATGGATTTGTCTGCATTAATTTTGATTTTCAAAAACATTGCATTAAAATATTATATATCTTGATTACAAAGTTTTTTTGGTTATCCTCTTAAATTTCATGCCTGAGGCAAATCCCTCACTTGCATCACTCTAGTCCCAGCCCTGCCTTGGCCAACTCACTGGTTCAAGGAAGATGAGAGACATGTGAGGCAGAATCTCTCTTGCTAAGCCCAGCCAACATCAGCCACTTCCAGCCAATTGGATGGTTTGTCATACACCAAGAGCCAACTGATTATTAACAATGACAACTATAGGTCTATACAAATTAAGTATTTTAGGCTAGTGGACTCTAACAATTAGGATTATGTCATTCAAAATTTGCTGCTTATCTGGAAAATTAATTAGAGGTTATAGTAGATTATATTATTGATTTCTAATAGTCAATGCTCCTCCTGATGAAAGGGTTGTGCTTCCCTGCCCCCTTGATATCAGGCTTGGCCATATGATTGCTTTAGCCAAGCAATGAAATGTAAGCTAAAATAAAGTAGCTACAATTCTAAGAGGCATTAAGTGGGTCTGCCATCACTCTTTCCTCCCTGACTTCATAATACTAGTATATCCTAGAAGGAGCCACTCCTTCAGCGTGGTCCCAGATGATAAAGACATGGAGCAGAGCTGAGGCCTACCCTGTGATGGGCATATAATCAGAGCACAAATACACCTTGTTGTTGTGAGCCATGAAGATCTAGGAGTCATTTGTTGCCACAACATAACTTAATGAAAGCTAACAAAACCAGAGGAGTAACTATTGGGAAGGAAAAGGTAAGGCTACCACTATTCAAAGGTGATATGACTGTATGCTTGGGAAAACTCAAAAATTTACTTAAAAATTCCAACAAACAAAAAAATTCAATCAGACAGTAGAGTAAAAAATTAATACCTTGAAATCAATAATTATCATAAATGCAAATAACAAGCTCTTAGAAGTTTTAAACAAAGATTTCCTCAAAAATATAGCAATAACAAAGATAAAATGCCTTGCAATAAACTTAAGAAGAAATGTGGAAAATCTCAATGAAGAAAACTTTAAAACACTACTGAGGAATTAAAAAAAAAAAGATGAACAAATGGAATAACAAAATATGTTCTTGGACAGGAGAACTCTACGTCACTAAAATAGCACCCTTCCCTAAGTTATTTTATAAATGTAATGTGATTCCTAATAGAAATAACAACAGGTTTGCCTTTTTTATTGGAGGAAGGGGTTGAAGGGTAGGGATGAGAAATAGTCTGATTCTAACATAAAAATGGACAATCAAGAAGAGCCAGACAAAACTGGAAAAAAAAAAAGGGGGCAATGAGGGCAGACTAGTCTAGCAAATATTAAAATATATTATAAAGTCTCAGTAATTAAAACTCTGTGATACTGGTGCATAAATGCATTCAGACAATTGGGAAGAGTAAGTCTAGAAACAGACCCAAATATACATGGTATTTGAGCATGTGATAAAGGAGGCATCTCAAATCAGGGGAGAAAAAAGTAACAAATAGATAAATACCTGGAAAAAATTTCAGTTAGATCCACTGTATACCTCAATAAATCCCAAATGGATCAAAGATTTAAATGTAAAAATGAAAATGTAAAAATTACTAGAAAAAATAGGTAAGTTATTTATAACCTTGAAGTAAGGAAGGCCTTCTGGATTCAAAATCCAGAGCCATTAAAAAGAAAGATGAATTTGACTACAGTGGAAAAAGAAAAGGAAAGAAAAGAAAACTTCTGCACAGTAATGAAAAAATATGTCATAATTAAAGTCAAAAGACAAATGACAAACCAGGAAAAAAGTATTGTAGCTCATACCATATAGCTTATCCCCCTAACAAATATAGGGCCCCTATGAATCAGTAAAGAAAAGACCAACAACACACTGAAAAATAGGGAAAGGATATGAACACAGTTCATAGAAAAAGTAATACAAATGGTCTTTAAACATAGGAAAAGATGTTCAATCTTTCTCACAGTAAGAGAAAGTAAATTCAAACTATACTAAAATACCATTTTCAGGCACAATGCAAATATTCAAAAATTTCATAACACAACTATTGGCAAAGGCACAGGGAATAGGCACTCTTAAGCATTCCTGGTTGGAGCTTAAATTAGTGCAACCACTGTGGAAAGAAATTTGGCCATTTCTATCAAATTCCAAACGCATATACTAAACACATTGACTAGCAATCCTACTTCTGAGAATTTATGTCTGCAATATATTTATACTTTTTGTGAAATGACTTATGTTCAAGACTATTTATTGCACTATGGTTTATAATATCCAAAATTGGAAACAGACTAAATGTCCATCAAAATGGTACATTTATTCAGTTGAATAGTATACAACTATACAAAAGAATGATGATGATAAGTAGGCTCTCCATATTCTGATATAGAAAGATCACGATATATTAAGTTAAAAAAGCAAGGTATAGAACAGTGTGTATAGGATAAAACAGGAGGAAAACTAAGAATATATATTTGTTTATTAATGCATATACAAACTGTGAAAGGATATGAAAAAACAAATAAAAATGAGTACCTACCTGGTTGGAGTACAAAAGGGAGAAACTGGCAGAAGGTCCAACCTTCTGCATTGGAGGATAACAGGGGAACTTTGCACTGTGTATCTTTTCATAATTTAAAATTTTTGGTCCTGTGAATATATTTCATATTCAAAAATATAAGACAACAACAAAAACTCCAAATCAGTTTGCTGTAGGCAATTTAAAACTGAAGGGCAGTGGTCTAATTACATTGTCTTCAATAAAACCTGCTCTTGATGAACACATGTTATAATCAGGAGTTCATGGAGAACTATCACTCTTTACTAATAGTCTGCTTTGAGGAATATTATCTCATTTCTCCATCTAAAATATCCCCTTCCATCTAAGAAATAAAGCAGCTTATCCAAGCACTTCAGTTCAATAATTTCACCATTAAGAGCACTTCTGTTACTATTCTTCTAAGCACTTTTAAAAAGCTAAAAACTTCAATTGAACAGACTGCTCATTACAACATAAAATGCAATTTATACATTGATTGAAATGTCTTGATGAGGACCTTAATAATCCTTTGCTTTGAATGAGAAGCTTCAGTATGAGGAAGGAAAACGCCCACTCAAAATGATAATGCAATGCTCGGAATAGTACTATTAGTTGATCCATCCAGTAATAAGGCATATTTGCTTCATTATACTGGGCTGCTTGTCATTTTCCAAAACAGCAGTAATAGGATACTGTCATTAAGTCATAGAGGAGCCTGGGAGAGCCGATGTGATGAAATATTGAAGACATAAGGTTTACTGCAAGAACTACATCTACACGGACAGAGTTAAAGGGGGCCCAGGGACAAATAAAGGGGAAGAAGCAGGGAAGTCTAATGGAAGAAATATCACTCTAGGGAGTGAAGACCTACAATTTACTTAGATTTTCCCATTAACTAGCCTATCAGTTCATCTGCCTGGGCATGAGTTTCCTGATTTGTAAAATGTGGTAATAATAATACCCTATCTGCTGTGGGTAGAGACTCTGCTATGTGCTCACCAAATCTATTTCCTGTTTCTCCTGGGCACACAGCTAAACCACATCTCTCAGGTGTCCCAGGCAGTTCAGTGGGGTCATATGACTGAGTACTGGCCAATGGAATGTGGGTGGAAGTGATACATTTTGGTGCCAGGCCTAATCCCTAAAACCTCCCTTGGGATCCCGTATGAATTCTCTTTTTCTTGTCTGCTACCTGGATTCAGGAGATCCACAGAATTCCTAGGTCCTAGAAAAATGGGCCTCTAGATCTGTGCTGTGCTGTCCAATATGGTAGCACTTGAGATGTAACTAGTCCAAACTGAGATGTACTTTTAAGTGTAAAATACACACTAGATTTCAAAGACTTTGAGGAAAAAAAGAATTTAAAATAGCTTATTAACAATTTTTATATTGATTACATATTGAAAGATAATATTTTGTACAAATTTGGTTAAATAAAATATAGTATTAAAATTCATTGCACCTGTTTATTTTTACCTTTTCTAATTTATAAAATTTAAAATCACATATGTGATTCACTTTGTGGCTCATATTACATTTTATTAGACAGTGCTGCTCAGGATGGAAGGCACCTCAGTCCCTGAATAACTTCATAGAGCAGAGCTTTCCAAACGCAGCGCGATGCCATAGACCAAGTTGCACTTGCAAGGAGAAACTACAGGGCTTGGCCTTGTTCCTTCAGCAGTCCATTCTAAAGTCCTTGTATACATACTTGCCCCAGTTAAGATAAAGTAAAAAGGGATTTGTTCACACCAAGCCAGGGTAAAGAGAATGGGGGAAGAGTATCTTATGACATGATGGTGACTATGCCCCTCACACCTTTAGGTGTCAGAAACATTTGGCAAAACTAGTAAAGAAAAGGAGAAAAGGTTGGGGGATATAAAGATCAGCTGAGAATACTGAGCCTTTCTGATACAGACTTGTCCTCACACATGGTAATTAATGCAAAAATACAGAACTGCTCAGGGAAGCTTCATGCATACTCAAATCTTCACCATTCTAACCAGTACTGGCACTACATTGGCAAGACCATACCAATTCTGGGTAGATTGATGCAACTTTAACCACTGGCACCTGTGCATCCCAGATGGTACATGTGTCCTCCTTCCCACCATGCTCTGGGGAAGCATGTTCAGTGTCACAGAGTGATACAAGTATAGGAAATGACAATTTGGTTGAGTATTATATTTTCCCTCTATCCTTGTAATAAGAATCCTTCAGATACATTACAATATTCATTTTCATATACATATCAATAAATAATCTTATCAAGTAAATACTTCACAGCAATCTGACAAATGAACAAGGCCTGGGATATGTGTGGGTATCTACTTCACAAAGCTCATTAAAGTCTTTTGCTAGAAAGATCATAGCTAAAAATAATCTGTTTATATTTCCTGTTGATAATCCCATGGGTCAAGCTGATAAAACATGTTAAATGAGTCTTCCTTCCCTCTTCTCATCTCACTTCTCTTGAAAGTAAAGATATAATCTAAGAGGATCAAGCACAAAGATACTGAAAAAAAAGAATCAAAATCTTAGTTTCAGGCATTTCTTGGATATATCCATTGTAATTAAACTTTTAAAGATAATAGTAAAATACAGATATATTGTTTTGGTACATACAAATACAAATTCTTACTGAAAAGCTTTAATTTTCTATTAGGCACATATGTACTTGCTGAAAAAGTTCTCTTAATAATAGGTATTTGGTATGAATGAGTATTCATCAACTGCCATTGTGAAATTTTTAAGTTAAAAACCATGTAACAAATGAATATTATGTCTAATCTCTCTCTCTTTTTTTAAGTGATTAATGCTTGAAAAAATTAAATGTGTGAAATATATAAAAATGTCACTTTTAGTTTTATAATAAATATGTAATAATGATATCAAATATGATATAGTGATAAACTTGATAAATATTACATAATATCCCAAACATCATGTAATATACTAATAGTGATATTTATTTAAGATTATTTCTACTGTTTCTACATTAAAAAAATGTTATCCAAGTTCTATTCTGAGCATGAATATCAATGCTTTGTATTATCTACCATATTCATATTCTAAACAGTTCAAATTATAAACACAAAGATCTATCTATGTAAGATTGAAATAAAACATCATCTAAAAACTGAAGCAGACAGCAACTCTCCTAATTGTATAAAGAATGACAGCCCTAAATGAGTGAATAAAAATTAAAATTCCTGCTCTCTCTCTTTTGTTTTGTTACATTTATTTTTATTTTTCTCATGTGTTTTAAACTTTTGTGTTGTGAAATGTGGCTTGCATACATAAAAGTTCATAAATCATAAATTTACATCATAACAAATAATTATAAGGTGAATACAAGTGTAACCACCACTCTGCTGAAGAAATTAAACATTGCTGACAGCCAAGGTACTTCCCATATCCCTTTTGCATAGAGGTGATCAAGCCTACTACTTTATAGTAACAACTTTCTGGGTTTTTTTAATTTTACCTACTTAGCAGACATGCCTAAATAAAATAGTTTAAGTTTTCCATTTATGATCTTTTTCTTTGTCTTTTTTTCGAGACAGAGTCTCATCCTGTCACCCTCGGTAGAGTGCAGTAGTGTCATGGTAGCTTACTGCAAGCTCCAACTCCTGCGCTCAAGCAACCCTCCTGCCTCAGCCTCCTGAGTAGCTGGGACTACGGGCTGGCGTGCACCACCACACCCGGCTAATTTTTCTTTTTTTTAGTAGAGACAGGGTCTCGCTCTTGCCCAGGCTGGTCTCGAACTCCCGACCTCAAGCAATCCTCCCGCCTCGGCCTCCCAGAGTGCTAGGATTACAGCCATGAGCCACCGTGCCCGGCCTTCCATTTATGATCTTTATATAAATGGAATCATACAGTATATATTCTTTTGTCTTGCCTAGCTTCTTTTGCCTATCATTATGTCTGAAATATTTTTTCATATCCTGGGTATTTTCTATAATGAAAAATATTTGAATATACAGAAGAATATATCATTTATATATAAAGTATAAAGAATAATATTAATAAAATGGGCACTCATATATCCATCTCCCAGCTTTAGAAATTTCCCTCATTACTAAACTGAGTTTACCTAACAGTTTCCAAAATATTTTCACAGAAAAAGAGAAAAAACAGGGAAGATGTGTAGACTGTTTAGCCACCAACTATTATTGATGTGATAGTACAGATCTGCTAAGCATCTTGATCCTCTAAACATCTTTACCAGTAGTACAATCATACCAGTCTGATCTCCTGACCCCAGCCGCTTGGAGCTACCTTGGCCTAGGGATGGTGACTGAAACTAATTCACTCCTATGGCCAAGGCTGCTGAGGCTACATTGTGTGGAAAGGAACAGGGGCATGTATGAATCCCACCTGGGCCTGAGGTGCTGTAAGCTGCTTTTCTCTGAACCACTCACTCTATTCTCAGTAGGCAGGAGCCTCTACACACAAAATTATTTTGTTGATCTGATTTCAGTCCTATAAACATACCATGATAGCTCATTTCTGGGTCCCTGAGAATGCTTTTCCTGGGCGTTGCAGCGGAGTGTCTTCTGGTGATATTCACTTTCTTAGGGTAATACCCATGACAGGACTGACAATGGCTCCAATTTCTTCCTATATCTTCCATGGTGCCAGAATCAAATATTCATTCACTTATTCATTATTTCACTCAACAAATATTTATTGAGTGCCAATAGTGTGTGTGCACTCCACTAGGTAGTATATGCTAAATGGAGCATAGAAAGCAGAGTAAGAGCTCTAATAAAACCCCAGACATGGACAAAGAAAAATAATCATTAAAGGTATCAAGGTAAATGAAATTTGTGGAAGAATAAAACAAGGTATATATTATAAAATAGTTGCTACCTTTTTGGAAATAGGTAAATGAATTAAGTTATTTTTGGCTCTTACATCCTGAGAGATCCTGTGAGGCCAGAAGGTACCCTCTTATACTTCTCTGCCCACATACCCCTCTGCTACACCACATCCTGAGTGTGCTAGAACCAGCAATAGGTCCCTCACCCCAACTACAGTAGCTTCTTAAGGGCAAGACCAAGTAGTGTTGTTCATCCTTGAATTCCCTCCCAATGGTTGACATATAGGAGGACCTCAGTAAAAAAACTGGTGAATTAATGAACAAATATTTGCTGCCTGAAATATTAGCCAAAATCTAAAATAAAAATTTTAAAATAAGTTTCATTATTGAATTTTCCCTTAATATAAAAAAGTCATACCTTAAGCTGTTAATATATAATACATGTTAACTTGATTACTGACTAGTTCGAAGGATTCTAAATGGTAAAGATTTTTTTTTAAGGTCCCTACGGAAGCTAGAGCTTTATATGAATGACTGGAAAAATGATTCCTATACCTAACTTAGGGGATGACAATTATTATATATTCAGGACTGATATTCAGCCAGCATGATCAGTGACGCTTCACCTGTTGTTTATATCTGGCAGCCATTCTGATTGGTCAGCGCTCATTTCATACTAAATGTTAAATATGTAAATATCATGCATTATATAAAAGGGAAGTTACTTACTGTAAAATGAAAATCACATGACAATGGAGAAAGAAGGGCTATAAAAGCTTAACACTGTAAAAATGAAATTGTAGAAGGTCATCTGAAAACTATCAGTGAATTCTACTTATATCTTGATTAATCAAATAAGTATATTAATAAGTAAAAGTCGCACAGTTTATTTTTGTATAAATACCTTAGATTGAAACTGCCTAAAAGAGAAAAGCCTTTAAAAGAAAGCTGAAATAGCTATATTACGATCAGAAAAAGTAAATTTCAGAGCAAAGACTATTACCAGGGATAAAAAGCATCTTTTCATAATGATAAAGGGACATCAAGTGGCATAACAATCCTAAACATTAACATACCTAACAAGAGAGCTTCATATACATAAAACAAAAACTGATAGAACTTCAAGGAGAAATAGACAAATTCACAATTGTAATTGGAGATTTCAATACCCCTCTCTCTATAATTAATAGGAAAAATATATATAAAATCAATAAGGGGATAAAGAGAGATAAGATTTGAACAACACTAATAACGAACTTGACCTAATTTACATTTTAGGTCAACTAGGAAAGTCAATTGACTCCCCCACATAACACCAGAACACACAATTCAGTCAAGTGCCCATGGAACATTTACCAAGATAGAACATGATCATAAAATACTTCTCAATAACTTTTAAAAGATTCAACTTATAAAAGTACGCTCTCTGACCACAATGGAATTACAGAAAGACATCTGGAAAATCCCCAAATATTTAGAAAATAAATAATATACTTCTAAATAATCTATGAGTCAAAAAGTCAAAAGATAAATGAAAAAGCACTTTTAAATGAATGAAAATAAACACACAACATATAAAATTCTCACACTGCTGATAAAAGCAGTACTCAGGAGAAAATTTATAGCACTGAACATCTATATAAAAAAATGAAGAAAGGTCTCAAATCAGTGACCTCAGATTTCACCATAGGAAATTAGAAAAAGAAGAACACTAAGATAGTACACATAGAGAAACCCTAAAACTGTGACATACATTTGATCACAGGCAAGCTATCCAGAGGATGAAGTTCCTGAAAGACATCCCAAACCCTGCTAAATATCAACTCTCAGCCATTGAAGGTGTATGCCCACAGTCACAGGATCTGATAAACACTGCAGGAAGCACTTGGCAAAAACAGCAAGTTCTTTTTAAAACAAAGAAGTTAAGAATTGAAAGAACGACATAACACATACATACTGGATTTATTCACAGGAAGTAACCCTTGATAATCCTGTTTTTAACTAGACAGCTCCTAGACTTTAATTATGAGAATATTTAACTGTTACTACTATTGTAGGGAGCTTAAGGCTAACCCTTAATTAATATGAGTTAATGTTCACTAAACAACCAGGTTGAGCTATACAAGATTGCCATTTTTATAGGTCCAGAATTGTCAAATATTGGCAATTTCATATTGTTCAAGCTAATAATTAGAGACTGCAAAAGATACAATATGTTAGAAGAGCAATAATATTGCAACTTTTCAAGTTTACTAAATTGACGTTAATGTACAAACAGCAGGATAATATTCTTTTCAACTTTTTTTTAAAATCTCTTACATCTCAGTTCTCAGACCATGACCCTTGTCATGACCTTCCCCATCAAAGGCACAATTTAATATCCAATATATCTAATAGGCCACTCCCAAATCCCACCACATAGACATCCTTCTATGGACGCCCAGAAGGCTTCATGTGATCATATAATATACATAAACATGCACATGTATGTGTGTGTATATATATTCTGTAATAATGAAAAGTCAGTTTTTGTTCCTAAGAAATTTATCCAAAGTTGTACAACATCAGTCAATCTCAATTTAAGAACATGACATGCAAAAAAGAACCATCAAAGCATAAATTAAGTTGTGACTTTCCATTCATTTTATATGTGGATTCCTTAAAAGTGATCAGGTTTCCAAGTGTGTTTTAAATCATTCCAATTACAAAACTCCATTTACATATATGTTTCAGGTATATGTCTGTCATATGATATAAGGTATATGTATAAGTTTGAATAAATGCTAGATTAAATAAACCACTCGAGTGGAAGTTTCAAAGCACCATTTACAGCCTTTATATACTTACTTTATATGCCAGATACTTGGAAGCCAAAACTAAATTTGATACTTTACAACGTAGGTCAACATTGGAGTAAGAAAAGCAACAATACTGCAGCATTTTAGAGTCTGATATGGGCACAGATGGTAGTTTAAGTAAGGTTATTTGGAAAAGAGTAGTGTGATTTTCATCTTAGTCTGAAAATAAAACCCAGACCCCATTAAGCAATTTAAAAATATATGAAAACCACATGTTCTAGAATATACTAAGAGACTTAACAATTTCTCCCATTGTTTCTCACAAATATAAAAGCCTGCCTTTTGGAGCTAGAATAAGGAAAATAAAACAGAAAATAGGAAGGTAAATTTTAAAATGGCATTTTACTACATGCCAGATAAATCACACTTTGTATGAACTCCGTCAGTCTCCCTAACATCCTAGAATTTAAGTACACTTGAGTAACAACAATATGAAGACTTTCATTTGGCATATTGTCTAGCTAGGGAGTGAAACATAATGCTGCCCAATACAGGCATGCTGTGTGCAGCAGACACGCTTAAGAATCTCATGCTCAGCACTGGAATTGAACGATTTAATGACCTCTGTCAGTCTTACAAAGAATTCCATACAAACAACAGCCTACCTGAACTGCACAGCCACAAGAGGTCCAAAATGTAGTTGGGTCCTAAACAGGCTGCTGCAATTTCATGTCCCTCAGCCAAGCCATCCGCTTCTGTCAGTTACTCCACCACCAACCAACAGGTTGAAAGCAGAGCAGAGAAAGCCCAGATCTTGTAACTCAAGTTGATTTTGGTTTTTAACCAGCTGTCACAGGTTAACCAGTTTTACAAACAGAGAATCTAAAACACAACATAAGACTTTCTTTCCACACCTGAGGGCCTAACTGCCTAGAGTCTTGTTATGAACTGTAACTAAAGTAAGGTTTCAAATCCTCAGTCACTCAGCTCCCAGACTGCTAACTGGAATTTCATTCCACATGTGCCCCTTACAATTAGCAGGGTTATTTTAGGCACTGACCTAAGTTCTCAAAGAATGTAAACTGATGGCAAAGGGGTGTCTAACATGTCAGTTGCTTGGTTATAATAGAAAGCTCATAAGTAAAGCTTATAATCTGTGTGCAGTGTTTCCTCAACACCCCACTACATGGGTTTTTACTTTAGCTGAGGAGAAAAATGAAATTATACACATGTCTTTAAATACCCACAGAGAGCTTAGCCCCACCATGAATAAGCACACAGCAGTTACACTTTGTTGGAGATACAGATTGTCAGGAAGTGTAGCATGCAAGAGAGGCATGCAAGTGACTTAGACAGCTGTTTTATAAAACAATTTTAAATTCTGACTGGCAATATCCAGTCACATAGTGTATCATTCCACAAGAAGTCCCAGTAAAAGTAAACTAACTGCCCAGAATCTAATTAAGATTATCCATTCCCTTCTAGGATCCCATAGAGAAAGCTATAAATACAAAAGTACTCTAAACATTTTTCATAATTATGAAACTTTGTTTTCCTCTACAATTTGACACATATTACTAAAGCATGCTATTTCTAATAAAGTACTCCACCTACTGGCTAATATGACTGTTTTGTAGACACATATCTTAGAAGAGAGATAACCAAAAAAAGAAACAATCGAAGGACACTACATAGTGCCTGCTTACCAGTGAGTTCCTCCACACCAGTACTGAGCATTCAGACTCCCAGAAGCAACATGAGGTAAATTCACAAACCTTCCAACTTCCTCATCAACACCCTACTCATGGTTTCCACAAAAATAAGAACTCCAGGAGAGAATCTGAATTCCCAAGAGAGGGCAGACATAAGTTTGATATAAGGAAGAATTTCCTGGGTTAGAGATCTGCTAAGAACTATTTATAGAAAGATATCAGTCAAACCTCATTGTCAGAGAAGTTTAAATAAAAGGGTGAGTAGTATCTGCTAGGAATGGTTAGCCATGGACTCCCAAAAGAGAGAGCACCAAAATGAATAAAGTCTGAAAGTCCCTTCTCTTTCCTTAGCTACCAGTCTCTCAAATTTCTTAACAGTCAGTTCAGTGGTCACCTCCTCTGGAAGCCTCATGACTGACATCTTAATGGCCTCTTCTACCTCCTTCCTCACTCCCCAGATAGGGAACTCTAGTCAGCAGTTGCTGTGTCAGGTTCATCTTTGCAGAGCTGTTTTAAAACAGCACTGGGCCCTTAGAAAATGTCAATGAATGTTTGCTGAATGAATGAATTCTGGAATGTTATAGAACCAATGGAGCACACATGGCCTGCTTCTGGGTTTGACAAGCTACCCCTATATAACTTCCACTTTCCTGAGATATTGTTAGTTCAGTGTGACCAGCAGCTCTGAGGTGACACAATTGATGTCATGCAGACTTCATTATAAAACACATTATAAAATTCAATGAATGTCTGATGAAGAAGCAAACAAATGAACCAACCACATGTCAAATCCTTGGTAGGAGTATGCCTTAGAGCCCATTCCCATCTCCAGTCTCAAACTAGACTTGCTCTAGTCAGTTCCGATAATAAATAAGAATCTACCTTCCCCAAGCCAAAAGGCTTTTTCACACAGTCCCCGGTCTGTCATACAATTACCCTTTTTCTCTACCACCCCAGCTCCCACTTTCCACAAGCTGAGGTTCTTCCATCTGTGATAATAACACAGAAAGGGAAGACACACCCAGCAGCCAAAGCCAACTCACAATGTGGATTAATCATAGATTATAATGATGGCATTTCATTTTTATGTGAAGATGCCACCAGTTTCACATAAACTAGTGGCATTTTAGTCTTCAAATTCTTTCAAAAGCTTTCAAGAATAAGAAAAAAAAATATTTTCTATTAGCAGTGGTGAAAGTATTTGGACAACTGGAATATCTCTTAGGAGTTATTATTTTCGTCACTAGTTTTTATCTATATTTGATAGCACAGCTCATGGCAATTGTTTTTAAGAGAGAGAGAGAAAGAGAGAGAGATAACCCCAGTTCTGTGGTCAGTTATATCCTGGCAGGAAAGAAAAGGCACATGTACTTCACAGGGTCCTATTTTTAATTCTCATTTAAATAGCTGTCCGCTCTTGCCAGCACAAAAGAAGAAAGATGACAAAATCAAGACAAGATTTTCTGTCCAGAACCAAGTATTAACATCAGTCTGAAAAGCTATGCTTATTTGAAAATTTATATATTCCTAAGAGAATTTTAAAAACATCCAAACATAATTTTCCATGAATCTACCACACACCAAAAGTTTATATATGTGTGTGTGTGTATATATAATATATATAGTATCCAGACTATATACACAGTATCCAGACTACATATATAGTATATAGAGGCATTTTACAAAGTTAACAAGAAGGAGGATTCTTTTAAGATACCTATAAGGGAAATCTATTTCTGTAATAGCTATCATTGTGAAATATATTCATTAATTTAAATATAATTGTTTGTTCAATATCCATTATATTTTAGGCTCTGTGCTCAGCTCTCAGAATTTTAAAAATGAAAAGAACACAACCCCTGTCCTCAAGGAACCTAGAATCTAGAGACACAGATAGATAAGTAAAAAGTTACATGTAGTTTGAAAAGCACAGTGATATCTGCAGTGTGTCATGAGAACAGGAAAAGGAGGAGGGGCACCTAACTCAGAATAAGACAGAGAAGCCAGCTAGAGGGGGTGAGGCAATGCTGAGTTCTAAAGAACAAGTAAGAGAGAGCCAGACGTGGGCTAGGGGAGAAAGCATTCAAGGAAGAAAAAGCATCACATGAGAAGACCTGGAAGGATAGTAGGAGGCACTTTTGTTGAGGGAGCTGAAAACACCTCAGTGTGAGAAAACCCTAGCATGCAAGGGTGGGAATGAGCAGAAAGGCAGCAGATGGAACTGGAGAATAAAATAACCCTGCACAGTTCAGGCCAGCCCAGAGGAAGGGATGTCTAGGATCATGGCTTGCATGTATCTTAACCCTAAGTGGCTTCTATGAGCCTTTTAGCAGTGAAGAACTTCAATTAAAACAATTCAATTAAGTCATGATTTAGATTCCCATTTGAGTCATGAAATCAGTGCAGATAAAATCAGTTGTTGCTACATAAAAATTACATAACTGATGTTTGATATTATTCTATATATAATGCTTACAACCTAATTTCTCGGTGTAAACATAAGCTTCATTTTTATAAAGTACATATAATACATTTTAAGGCAATGATTCAGAATCACTAAGTCATTGAAGCTGGAAATATTCTGGTTCAATTTCCTCTTATTGTAGAAGAGGAAACCAACATCCAGAAAGGTTATCATTTGTTCCAGTCATATGTTAGAAAGAGGCAGCCCCTGTAGGAGGACAGAAGTCTCTGAGTATCTTACAACACATATTGCCTGCCTTCAGCATCTGCTGCAGGGGAGGGGAGGTATGTATAACATACATAATTTTATCCTATGGGTTATAGAGATTCATTGTTGGATTTTAAGCACAATACTAAAAGTTTGAGTGAGATTTGTATTTTAGAGGCATCTTTCCTTGTTTCAATAAGGGAGTGAGAATAGGGGTCTTTTCAATAACTCAGACAAAGGATGATGATAGTCAGACCTAAGCAAAGGCAGTGGGGATGGAAAGGAGTAAACAAATTATAGAAACTTTAGGGAGATAAAACATAATTATTTGGTGACCAATTGGACATAGTGCGTCAAGATGCAAAGAAACTGAGGATGAGTAACTCCTCATTTCCTGGCAGTGGATAACTCAGTGACCCAGGAGGAAGCATCTGGTGGGATACTTGTGAAGCATTTAGGAAGAAAGGAGATCCTATGTAGCTTTTGAGATGATGAGAATTAACCTGAGATTGGTGGAGTGATAGATGCCACAGCCAGATCACCTTCACAGCTCTTGGGATATTAAATGGCTTTCTTGGTAGCCATTTTGTGATAGCTCATGCTACCTTTGCTCCTTTCAGAGGAGTGCACATAAAATTATAACTACTATTCCCAGCTAATACTATTGCAGTTTAACAGTATCTTAAATTGCCATTTTGTATTATTTCTTGATTTCTACTTCTGGTTTTAGCAGACTAACTTATGCAGACCAACCACTTCACTGAGAACAACTAGACAAGCTAGACAAATAAGAACCAGTTCGAAGGCATCAGAGTGTTACCAAGGCAGCAGGGATTTGAGAGCCTAAGATCCTACAGAGAATGGCAATTCAGAGAGGGAAGATATTTGGCACCATTTTCCCCCTCAAGGCCTTTGCAGACTTGTAAGCAGAATCTAGATGTTGACAAGCTTAGCTGAACTTCTAGCAGTCTTCAGTGCTTTAGGTGCAAAAACTGGAGCTCAGAACTCACCAAGGAGGAGAGGCCCTGGTAAAAATCCAGGCTTTCAGAGAGGACCTCTGAAGGACCACTTCCAGAGTAGTAGAGGCAAAACAGAAACAGACCAGTTCTCACAAGATGAATCAAGCAATACATTAAAAAAAAAAAAAGATAATATATCATGATCAAGTTAGATTGATCCATTCCAAGAAAGCAAAGTTGCTTTCATGTTTGAAAAATAAATTTTTAAAAATCATAGGGTGATCTGAATATATTCAGAAAAAAAGTATTTGATAAAAAGGCAACATTCATGGAAAAGCCTCATAAACATATGTTGAGCAAAAGAAGCCAGAAAAAAAGGATATATCTAGCATGACTATATTTATTTGAAGCACCAAAACAGGCAAACTGTGTTATTTAGAAATGTTTACATGAGCAGCAAAAGTATAAAGAAAGGAAATGACGATCACAAAGTCAGAAAGTTGGTCACTTTTGAAGGGATGAAGGGCATTTGATCACAGAAGAGTATGTGGGGTGTTCCTATGTTCCTGGCAAAGTTCTTTGTTTTAATCTAGGTAGCCGTAGGTTAGGTGCTTGCTTTAAAGTTTTTTTAATTAAAAAACATTACATATACACATAAATAGCAATTTAAAATCATGAAAAAGGAAATATATACTGATAGGAATAAAGGAAGACTTGAACAGATAAAGAATAAAGAATACTATGTTCCAGATAAAAAGACTCAAGATTATGAAGATGTCAATTTTTCCTACATTCAGCTGTAAATGTGACATAATCCTAATAAAAACACCAACAAAATTGTATTTGGTACTAGACAAGCTGATTATAAAATTTAAGTGGAAAAATAAGCTATAGACACAAAACTTATAAGAGAAAAAAATTGATAAACTCCACTGTAAAAAATTTTATATTCCTATATGAAATATAAAATGCTATAAATAAAATTAAAAGATAAATGGAAAATTAAGAAAAGCATTTGCAAATATTCACATTATTTTCTACAAATCAACAAGTAAAACAGCAACAACTCATCAAAGTTTATGGAAAAGGTATTAATATAAAGCTTATACAAAAGGAAATACAACTGTCTTTTAAATATATGGAAAGATATTCAACCTCACTCATAAGAAGAGAATTAAAAATTAAAACCATATTGAAATACCACATTTCATCTATCAGATTAGCAACATCAAAATACTGGTGAGGATGTATTGAAAGAAGCATGCTCATATCTTGCTTGAAGAGAATATAAATTAGTACAAGATTTATGGAAAACAGTTTGTAGGTATTTATCAAAATTACCAATACAAGTTTTATAAATATAGATATTATTTATTTGTACCCTTTGACCCAGCAAACTATGCAGTTATTAAAAAGAATAAGACAGCTCTTAATATTCTGATTTGGAATATTTTCTGAGATGTATTGTTAGATGGAAAAAAAACAACATGCAATAAACTTATGGCAAAGATGCAACATTTACATGAAAAAGAAATCATTCATTCATTCATAAAATTATTTGGACATATTTTGTGTGCCAAGCACTTTTCTAGGCCCTTGAAATATAGCAGAGAACAAAACAGGAAAAGACAGACAGTAAGTAAATAAAATATAGTATGTGTCAGATAGTGTTAAGTGCTCTGAAGGAAAAGAAAAGCAGAATAGAGAAATAGAGAGTCCTAGGACAGTAGTGAGGATGCTGCTTTATATACAGTAGTCAGTAAAGAATCTCTGACATGGTGATATTTGAACAGAGACCTAAAGGAAATGAGGGTTGAGACAGGAGGATGTCTGGGGAAAGTGTATCCAAGGAAGTCAGAAGATAAAGTGCAAAAGCTCAGGGGTAGGAGTAGGCTCAGTATATTTAGAGAATGGCTAAACAGAACTGAACAAAGGAGAGAGTGTAGGGGATGTAGCCAGAAAGGCTGGCAGTGGGGAGAAAGGGACAGACCAAATAGAGCCATTACAAGGACTTCAGGTTTTTATTCTGAGATAGGAAACCACCAGAGGATGTCGAAGGTTGGTTTCCTGGGAAGCAGACTCTAAAATGGAGATTAGTGTGCAGGAAGTTTATTAGGGAGTGCTCTTGGGATGACCTTCTGAAGAAGGGGAAGGAAGTAAGCAGGGCCGGGGAAAGTTGGGCTGTAATGCAGTCTCAATTAATATGCCCGTTCACCCCATAGGGAACTCTGAAACTGGGATGGCCCTTCAAAATGTTCCAAGTTGGAACGATGGGGCCAGGCCTGTATAGCACCCATAACAATGAGTCTTTACATATGGGATGAAAACTGAGAACACAGTGAGATCATCAGAGGGTGGGAAAAGAGGAATTGGAAACAGTAATTGGAGACAATTTTTCAAGGATTAGTGCTGTAACGGGAGCAGAGAAATTGGGTAGTAGCTGGAAGGGAATGTACAAGTCAAGGAAGAGGTCCTTCTCCTTCAGGCTGGGAGATGTTACAGCTTGCTTGCATACTGAAGAGAATGATGCTATTTGTATTTGCTCTGGAAGGGTATACATGAGATTGATAGTAATGATTGCCTCCAGAAAGAGGCACTGTGAGGCAGGAGAACAAGGATAGGGGAAGGTATCCTTTTCAGTGTTCACCATTTTATTTACCATCTTTGGAATTTTGTATCTTCGCATGCATAATCTAATCACAAATTAATCAATAAATAAAACTGAACAGATAAAGTAGATCTTTATGTATAGATGCAAAAAGAGATCCTAAAGTATGTGAAGTAAGAGAGTTGGTTACATGACAGTAACCAACATGTTTTTAAAATTATGTAAATATCAATATAAATATGGACTAAAAGTCTAGAAGAATGTACACCAAGTTGTCGACAAGAGTTATCTCTATAGAATATGAAAGGAAAATTAGCATTTATCTGTTGTTTGATGTTTTTTACATTTTTATTAAATATATATCAGAAAAAATATATGTTTTATATTTTTAAAGTATCCTTACCACATATGATTCTGTAAATATGAACTAATTCTCTGTGAGTTGAAGCAACCAGGTAACCAGGTAGACACTTTCCTGGGCCAGTAGGATCTTCAGGCCTGGGTGGGTAGGGATGAGGGCCCAAGTAGAATAAGAAGAATCAGACCTGGGCTGATTGAGTAAAAGTGCATTGAACTCTGGCTTCTGAGAGTATGTCTTGTATCGCTTTACCTACCAAACCTTGCCTACTCTAGTGACACCTAAATTCAAACACATGACAAATGGAGAGCTTTTTAAAAAATCTTTGTGTACTACAAATCTTTTAGCTCCAGTCTGGCTTATACTAAATCACAAAACTGTTTGCTTCCTTCCCTCAGAATAGTTACATGAATCACTTTACACAAATATCTACAAATCATGGAAAGAAATCCAACATCAGAAAGCATGATTGACCATGAATGGGCACCTTCATTGTGACTAGGGCACAAATGTTTAAGAAGTAAGTCCTTTGGATGCTGTATATTGTTCTATTGTTTCAATTATTAGACTTCAGGACTTAACACAGATCTTTCTTTAATGCAAGATCTTACATAGAAAAATTTACGATTCAAGTCAATGGTGAAATTTTTCCTCTTTACCTATGACCCCAACATTCTTAGTTGAGGCTATGATTTTTCACCCAACTCTGAAGACTAGTTCAAGTACTTCTTTCTTCTCAATATCTGACATAGTAGCCAACATGTCTCTCTCAACGAAGTAGCTCCCTATCATTGGTTTGAATTAGGAAATAGATATTTAGTCAAATACCTCAAAGACTATTAAGAGACACAAACCAGAGGTTCACACCTGTAATCCCAGCTACTTGGGAGGCTGAGGCAGGAGGATCACTTGAGGCTAGGAGTTTGAGATTAGCCTGGGCACCATAGCAAGACCCATCTCTAAAATAAATAAATAAAAATTAGCCAGGCATAGTGGTGTGCACCTGCAGTCCCAGCTACCTGGAGGCTGAGGCAGGAGAATTGCTTGAGCCCAGGAGTTCAAGGCTGCAGTGAACTATGATCATGCCACTGTACTCCAGCCTGGGTGACAGAGATATACAGTCTCTAAAAATTAAAAAAATTAAAAGGAGACACGAACCCCAACTCCAAGGTCCAATTTCCCTACATTTGCAGAAATAACTGTTTTTTCCTCTCACAACACAAGGCACCCTGCAAATCCCAAATTGGCTCCACAGGGTGTAAACCATCACACACCAGTATGAGGAAGTTAAAGAACTCTACAACCTGTCTTGTCCATTTGGGCAACTATAACAAAATACCATAAACTGAGGAGCTTATAAACAACAGAAATGCATTTCTCACAGTTCTAGAGGCTGGAATGTCCAAGATCAAGGTGCTGGTAGATTCAGTATCTGGTGAGGGTTCTTTCTCTGGTTCACGGATGGCGTCTTCTCACTGTGTCCTCACGTGATAGAAAGGCAAGAGGTCTCTCTAAGGCTTCTATTATAAGAGCACTAATCCCATTCATGAGGGCTCCACTCTCATGACCTGTTCACCTCCCAAAGGCCCCATCTCCTAATGCCATCACCTTAGGGGTTAGGACTTCAACATATAAATTTGGGGGGGACACACACATTCAGACCTTAGCAAAACCCCTTAGTAATTAACTTACTAGAGATTTGCTAAGCACAAGAGTTGTGAGAAACATAAATATATGGGCCCATCTATATGACACACAAAAAATGTTCAGGATATAATATTAACTTAAAGAAGCAATGTATAAAATTGTGATGCAGTCTGAGTCTAATTTATCTATATATGTAACAAAAACTGGAAAAAATAAATGGTAATAGTGGGTATCTCTAGTGGACCATAGGTGATTTTTATTTTCTCCTCGTTTTTATGATAATATGTATTATTCATATAATCAGGGAAAAACAATAGAAGTGATTTTTAAAAGAAATTGTATATAATGCTTTAAAAAGAAGTGGGTGTTTACTTGGTATAAGCCATATGTTCCTAGGGCTAAACCCACTGAGTCAATGGAATTTCTTCTCAGAAAGCATTCTCCCCATATTCCTAGCGGTTCTTTAACATGTCAAATTCTCATGGAAATAGTAGTGGGCAGCTTCATCCCCTCCTCTACTCCCTCTAATTTGAGACTATCTTCTTCCTCTTCGATACTAATTTTATTCTAAGCCAAAGAAGATACATAGTAGAAATCAGGAATTCTTGGGCATTACACCAAGGAACCCTGTTTATGCTTCTCTTTCATTTCCTATCTTAATGCATCCATTTTCTCTCCCTCTACCTGTGCAGCTAGCCTCTGTCCCATCTCCTGCCTAAAAGAGCCATAATCATCTTTCTTCATTTCTAGTCATCACAATGTAGTTTATGTGTTCTAGGTGCTCCCTATAAAATCAACCCGGACGTTCAAGTTCTTTCCTGACTGGCACCTATATTAAGGCTAAATCTAGTTTTTTACAAGCTGATTATCTCTTTCTGGCATCAAATTACATTTTTTTGTGTTTTCTCATGGTAGAGGTCTCCTCTGATATGTCTTATATCCCATTTGGCTTTCCCACCTGAGGACATTCAGTCCATCTTTTATCTTTATCACCCATGGGCTGCTAGCTTAGCTTCTGCTGTTTCACATCTTGACTCCAGCTGGAGCTTGAAATCTTCCTTCTCACTATTCACTTACTTAATCATCCAGTCATCTGTTTATCAGAAGGAACCTCATCTCCCTGACATCTATTCAATAGTTTGACAGATCTGAGCATGAGGTCTTCCTGACACATTTGATGGCAATCACACAGGGACTTGGCTTGTGGGCACACTCATGTGTGTGTGTGTGTGTGTGTGTGTGTGTGATGCTTCTTAGCAACAACATTCACTGATGTTTGCTCTTAATCGTTGAATAAGAATACTCAAAACTCCATACGTGGCAACTGCTCAGCACATGCCTTTGCTCTGAGTCATAGAGTTTGCTTTTGGCACTTAGGGCCAATGCCCACTAGGTCTCTCAAGTATATGAAAGATTGACTGGGGAGACTAAACCCCAGCCATGCAAGGCCTATTGACAGGAGAATCTAAGACTCTGTCATCATACTAGCTACATTTATAAAGTGCTTACTATGGACAGGCATCATTCTAAGCATTTCACAAATACTATCCAATTTAATGCTCATTGCAGTCATATGAGGTAGGTGCTATTATCATGGCCATCACTTTACACAAGAGGAAAATGACACACAGTGAGCTGCCTCATGGAGCCATGTAAGAAGTACAGCTGGAATTGGAGCTCAGACAGTTGGGCTCCAAGAATCAACTCTCTTAACCACCACTCTAAATTGCCTCTCAATTTTAGCAAGATCTCTATAAATAAAAATGCTTCGTTACTGAAAGGATCTGGCTAAATCTGATTTTTGGGTCCAAAGTAATAATTATGCTACAAGGCATTTTTGCAAGTCTGTGATACAACACTAGTCTTACAACTGTAGCACTAAATTAGTTTGTCAGGACAGGCACTCAAATACTTATGGAAACTAAGTTGCCTCAGAGCTGAGCTTCAATCGGCCGACCTCAGCCACAACTTGGGAGAACTGTGAACCCCACCCTCAGCTTCCCTCTTCATCTGCTTCTACTTACAGATTTTCCCCTCTCTCTCTATTATTTTTAACAATGATTCAGAAAGATCTTCAACTTGGGGCCCAGTATCTAAAAGTTTTAATCTTTATCTGGTACATGTAAAATATGGCTAGATAAAAGTCAACGTATGAGAAATAAGGATAAAACCCAGGAGGAGACTTGCATTGCTGTGCAAATATCTTAATACAATGCATCTTTTGAGGATAATTTACACAAGGAAAGTGCAACCTAAACCTCTTCCGGCCCCCATTTTGCTGTTTACTCTTGTCCAAGTGGTGTCTGATATGACTTTGGGGGCTCCTGAATAAGGAGGCATTATGCATTTCTCCCCAGACTTCTCATCTCTGTCTAAGGAATTACCTCTATAGATCCACCCTCCTGCCCTAGTCTTCTGTTGATAACCCTTTTAAAAACTAATCACTATGAAAATGTTAAGCGCATGACGTCAGAAATTTTGTCAGTTTTATTCACTGCTATGCCAAGAACAGTGTCTGATATCTGGTAGGCACTCAATAAATATTTGTTGAAATGATAAATATAAGATCCTGCAACCAGGGGGAATGGCCTAAAAAAGGGTAAAAATGTTTTCTGACTCTCTAAAACCTCCCCCACTCTGGGGGCTGGGGGGAAAGGGAGGTCAGAAGATTGTCTTAGCTAATGATGGGATGAATCAGAACCATCAACTATAGCTGAACAGCAATAGCCTGAAGCTGAAAACCTCCCCTTTAAAAGCTCTGTATTCATGCACAAAGGTAGGACATTGGTACTTTAAGACAGGAGTCTGACAAACTCTTCATTTGCCAGCAAATTAATAAACTTCTCTTTCCTTGTCCTCAAACCACTCGTCCTCGTTCTTGTGATGCAGCCTCGGGGACAAGTGCCAAGCTTTCGGTAACAATCCCAGAAAATATACCATAGAAATATGTTAAGAACAATATATTAAATGTCCATTTCTGCATAGAAACAGAAAAATTTTAAGGCACCAAATAGATAATAATTTTAATATTATATGAATACTGCTAGTTAATAGTGGGCTTAAAAATTTTATACGTGTAGTTAAAAGAGGTGAACATGATTTCTGGCTGCAGACTCTGCTCATCAGATTAAGATATAAGGATGCAGGCAAGGTTGTATGCTACCAACCCTGCAAACAGAAGCTGGGGTTTTGCCTGGTCCTCCACATTGAGAAAATTCATGAGATACTTCTTTTGAAGCTTTGCTCTTCATAGAATTGTCAATATGCACCTGCCATCAGTCCTTCAAGACACCTTGTTCAAATGTCACTTTCAAAACAAGAACCGACAACAAACACATTCACTTAAAAATGATGAATTAGAGGCCATGCCTGAATCGGTTGCACTCAATGTTGAAGGCAGAATGGTGAAACAATTAAGAGATCAACAGGCTCTAGAGACAACCTGAAGGTAAGTCTTAGCATTACTATTAACACCTGTGGGTCTTTGGAAGAGAAACTTCACTCTGGGCCTCAGATCCCTCATTTGTTAAGTAAGATAGGGCTAGGACCCACAGTCACTGGGTGAGGATGAAAATTGATAGTGCATGCAAAGTGCCTGACACATAGTAAGTGTTGAATAAAGGTTCACTGTGATTATTACAGATTCATAAATCATTGAAAGTAAAGTGTAAAAGAGCCCTACACTGAAATGCCCATTCCTTTATATAGGGAATAATCATCAGGCTGTAGCTCTATGTTTATTTCCAGAGAGAAAATTTTTAAAAATATAGTTCCTGTGTCTCAAATAAAAATATAAAATTGAGAATGAATGTGCTAGAGCTGTGGAAGTGAACATATGTACACCTCTTTCCAAAATGAATGGAAGATTAGAGTTTTCATCTGTTTTGCCAAGAAATTGATATACTTCCTATTCTCCAAAGCAGAGAGCATATAAACAAATTTATAAAAATTTAACACAGAGATCTGGAATCCAAACAAATTTTGGAAAATGAGTTAAGTGCAAATATCAAACAGAATTTCTAAAATAACTGTGGGACCCAGTGAACTGGAAACATATTCCGCAAAGGAAACTTAAATCCTCATCTCCCTCGGGCGAGGAGGGGGGGCGGGGAGTGCTTGTTTCCTAAACAAATGCAATTCCTATTTCCTTTATGTGTCTGTGAATTGTAAGCCAGCCCCACTTGGAATTTAATTTAGTTACAAATAAGTTTGTTTACCTTGAAGCCTTTCTTCTCTCCTCAGAGAATTCTAAGGATACTATTCAAAGTCACTCAGCTTTTCTTTCAGAGAACTTGCTTGTATACATAGAGGTTGAACCATGTGAAATTACCTACATTCAACTACATTTGACCTACAAAACAACAATTTCATATGGTTCCCCATCATTTATTGTAAGTTGGATGGATGTGGTCTTGGGGGTGTTGGGGAGACAAGGAAGTGGATGGATAAGGAGAAGAGATTTATTCATTGTTAATGAATTTTTACTTCACCTCCTCAAAGTTAAAAACACTTGTTGAGGAATGATAACCACTTCATGTGGAAGGAATTAAATTTTAGCATTGATGAAAAAAGACAGTGATGCTCACACTGACAGCAGCAGTAGATCCATGACCCAATTGTACGAGAAGGTGTCAAGGAAGTGTAACCCACTAACCAAGCGAAGTAAACAATGGCTTCCTGCCCACTGTGCTGGGATGAAAGCCACATATGTGGTGGAGGAACAAGTTATCTGAGAAACAAGACCAGACAGTTACCTACCATTTAATGCACTAGACTTTCAGTCCCCTCCCCTGTAATCCGCACTCCTTCAAATGAACTTTGTCCAGGCAGGCTTACTAAACAGTTGGAAAATGCTTATATTATGAACCTACAGGAATGCAAAGAATAAGCATCTTGCCCCAAACTCTTCTTCCCTTTCTGTTTTGGAATTTTCATTAGAGTATGACATTTGATTCATTCTGAGAGCAAACACTATATTTTCTGGTTTTCCTAATTTGAAAACCAGATGGCCTCTTCGCTGGCCCGAGGGAAGAGGGAAAACAACTTGTTTTCAACAATTTCATTTGGCTTTCACTTTTCATTTTCTAGTTTTCAAGTAGGCAATTCCATTATTACCTGTTGTATGTGCAACCCAGAGCCTTCATAGGCTGTAAGCAGCCTGTGAAGCACCCTTCTAGCACATCACTGCCTCTGAGGACCACAATTCATTTTCTCCCAACTTCACGCCCTGGTCACCATCCCCATTGCCCACAAAATCAAAATAAGAAATAATCCTAAACTGTCTACCAAGCACAGTGGCTCACACCTGTAATCCTAGCACTTTGGGAGACTAAGGCAGGAGGTTCACTTGAGGCCAGGAGTTCAAGACCAGCCTGGGCAACACAGTGAGAACCCATCTTTACACAAAATTTAAAAATTCGCTGAGCATGGTGGCATGCACATGTGGTCCCAGCTACTCAGGAGGCTGAGGCAGGAGGATCACTTGAGCCCAGGAGTTTGAGGTTGCAGTGAGCTATGATCACACCACTGCACTCTAGCCTGGGTGACAGAGCAAGACTGTGTCTCAAAAAATAAATAAATAAAAATTTTTTAAAAATAAGCTCTCACTTATGTTATATTGGAATTATTGTTTCAAAATTTGTGCTAAGAAAGCTGAAGGTCAATCTTAGAGAACATACAGAATATATAAACTATTTTCCACACTGCAGTTTCAACATTCCACAGGGATTTATATATAGGCAAATATATGTATTTGGGTGAGATTCTGGGCTCATCTTTAATCATTCTGAGAGAGAAATAGTCCAACCAGTTTAAAATGGATTTTACTCTTTGTAACCCATGTGGCATTCCAAACATTTCTAAGCGTTAGGATTACATCATTTTCTTTTTTTTTTCCTGTAATACAAACAGCCATTATATTCCATTTTCACGACCTTTAAGTTCCCAATATCAAATTACCCAGCTGTTGTTTCAATCTCTCTCAGTTGCTAAGAGATGGAAATGGTGGCAGACTAGACCAATTTTCTTCAACGCAGAATTGCAAGTTGACATAAGAGGGAACTAAATTCAGCCAGAGCACAATAAGCCCAACAGTTGGCAGCCAGGCTGTGTGTCTTTTCACAGCTGCAGGAGACAGTTGGTTCAGAGAACCTCGTTGCCATCTCCCTTGCCAACATCACTGCCATGTTTTTAAGCATTCTCCACAATGCCTCTCAGCAAAGAGTCATTGCCATTTGCATTACAGGGATCTGCTGTAATATTGCCTCTCCTAGAATTAAGTTCCATGGCTAAAGACCATGATCTTTTCTGAGCCAAACCCTTCTTTAATAATAATAATAGAGAAAACACTTGTAGTGAATGCTGTGGACAGCATTTATACTTTTCCTCCCCCTACAATTCTGATCAAGGCACTTATTCCCCCAGCTGCCAGGAGTGTTGGCTGCTGATTACACTTAGCTGAGACCCTCCCTAGGAATTGCCCTCAGCTGCCTTACCCAGGGTCACGCCCTTCCCTGGGAGCTTTCCACATCCAATGCCCGCTCAATGGGAGGGGGTGTAAGGCCTGGGGGAGTGGGCGGAGCCAATCAGAATTCCCTTAGGAATGACTGAAGCTTCTGTCACAGCTGCTGTTCAACTTTTCCCTCTGCTTGATTGACTTCCTCACCTCTCAAAAGTGCTTTTCCCAAGGGCTCAACCCCAATAAACTTCCAGCATGCAGATCTCAGGGCCTCAGAATCTGCTTCCTAGGAACCCAACCTATGACAAAAAATAAATTCTCAAACCTCTCATTTCTTTAAGGAACAATCCACTAGGCTTCTGTATATTGAAGTCTGAAAGAAATTTCATAAGGACTATTTTTTTGTGGTTTACTCACAATTATGCCAGCATAATTCATAACCCTGAATGCTTGACACACTGCACTATCTGTGCTTCCTTAGTAGAGTCCAGTAACACAATGTCTACTGTCTCATTCTTAGCCAAATTCCAGTCTTGAAGCAATGTCAATAGAACTACTGTAGGGGGGTGGGATGAGAAATTACCTAATGCCTACTATTAATACATACATATACTATTCAGATATTGGTTAAACAAAAAACCCAGACTATACCACTACACAATATATCCATGTAACAAAACTGCACTTGTACCCCCTAAATCTATAAAAATAATTTTAAAAATAGAACTATTGTAAAATGGAGGCATATAAGACAGATAATAAACTATAAAGACAGTTTATACCCCGGATGGAGGTGCAGGTTTCAATTAACACTAATTATGCAATGAAGATATTAGCTGCAGCCCTGGTAGGGGGTACAGAATTCCATCTACCCAAATTGAGTGAGAGAATATTAAAAGAGTTTATAATAAAAATTGAATAAAGGTAGAATACACTCAGGGGACAAAGGATGCACTGGGTTGTGAAACTAAGTCCCAGCTGATAGACTTGGATTCCCCCACTGACAAGGAAGACTTAAGCTACAGGAAGGTTCAGCATGATAATGCACAGTTTACAAGTAACACTATGGTCTTGCTTTCTGGTCTATAGTGTCTTATTACTACACCTGACCATAAATGGGTTACAGAATTGGTCATGGATCAAATAGCTTGCTTTCTTTAGTTGTGTAAGTGACTATGAAACACTAGAAAAATGTAGAGATATACAGATAATGACATAAGCCTAACCCCCCGTACTTTGTGCTAAATTTAGTAGTAAGTTTTGTGATGGTGGAGAAAATCTTGGTGTTCATTATTTAAAATTTTTGAAAGGTTTTAAAGAATCTGAAATATAACATAACCTTGAATTTTTAATTTGAAATGTTAAATATCAGCCATGATTTTAATAAAGGTGAGAATTTGATTAATTTTGTAATGTAAAAGAACCTGTTTCATCATAGTTATAAATCTGGTTTATTACATTTTCCAAACTTGTCTAAGTTTATAGAAAGATTTGGCTTAGTTAGGCTTCTAAGTCTATCCTATAATGTATCTAAAGTATCTGTGATCATTAAATGGATTAAATGCTTAGGAAATTTAACTCAATTTTTGAATGACATTTACTTGTTAAACTTATGAACTAATTAAACATTAACCCAAAAAACAAATGGCTGTGACTTATCTTTGTGGTACACTTACTAGATTTATAAATAGAAGGAAAAGATGGGTAAGATAAAATTAAGATTTAAGAAAAATCAAACTTTAAAATTTCCAACTTAAAAATAATGCAAACTCTAAATGTTCCTTTCTGCTTCAATTGTCAGGAATTATGTAAGCCTCACCTCCTACTGTCTGTTCAAACTATGATTCTATCACAGCAAACTTAAATATTTTGTTAGCGTTTGCACGACCTAAAATTTCAGAGTTGGCAGTTTTCCTCTCAGCTGCTTTAAATGGCTCCCTGATTATGTTTCCCCAGAGATGAAGCTGACAGCTCCGGTAGGAAAGGACTGTGCCTTCTTTGTTCTGTTGTTGATGTGAGTACCAATAGCAGTGATACAATTTACACGAAATAAGCCATGAGTTAGAGAAGAATATCACCTAACTTTTTCCAAGAATAAAATATTCTAAATCCAAAATTGTAATAAAAGACCTTAGTTTTGGTTTGACTGATGTTTAATCTTTTTTTTGGAGGGGAGTATAAGAAATGTCTAAAACTGTGTTTCTTAAATTTTAAGTGCATCTGAATCACCTGGGGATCTTGTTAAACTGCAGGGAGTTGAGGGAGAGACAGATCCTGCATTCCTAACATTTCCCAGGTATTGTCTAAGTTCCCAAACCACACTTTGGGTAGCAAAGCTCTAAACATCAATACCCCAGTTGATGTTTTGTGGTTTTATTTGGTGGTGAAGATTCTGTCAGAGGTGGAGGAAAGGGAGTGATGGTATGTAAGTACTAACCCTGGATCTAAAAGACATGATTTTATATTAGTAATTGTATTTGGAAGAATTGATGTTTTGCCATTTAAAGATTTGTTCTTTGAAAGAGCAACTGAAGTTAAAGCAAATCAGTAATTTCCCAATATTTACATACTATTTTATTAGGAAATAAAAAGATAGGCCTTAGATTTGAAAAGTGACAAAATCTGTCATACATGCATGTCAATAAATGTCAATTCTGATCTTTAGGTAACTGAAGATATAATCCTTCATTTTGAAAACAGATGTAATGCAATCTATATTTCATAATTTAGAAACATCTCTGAGTAGCATTTCTTTGGCTGACAGGCCAAGATAATAATGTTTCTTTTTATCTAGAAAGGCAAGGAAAGATAAGCAAGCTATAAAAAGCTTGTTTCTCCATAAACACTAGGTGGTGCTACAATACAAGTAAATGGTAAATGTACAGCAACTACCTTCCCTTGCCAGGACTCAATTAGTGATTTAATCACTAAATCTTGCCCACTTTCTTACAGATCAAGATCAAAACTGGACAGATTACTGGACATGTTTTAAAAGTTTTCTACTACTAAGAAACACTAGGGATCTATTAGTACTTTAATATGTCACATAACCAATAGTTTCTTTTAATATATAAACATTTGCATGCATCATTTTAAAATTCTTCTTAGATTACTAGGGGCAATATTAGTGGTAACAAAGTTTGTTATACACGTGGATACAAAGGAGGTTGTGAAAATCCTTGGAAATTGTTTAAAAGCAACACAAAACCCTCCATTGCTTTCACAGGCCTGCTTAAAAGCAAGTTGATGAACTTTACCAGACAATGCCTAGAAATTACTTCCTGGCACAAAGTCTCATGGAAGGACAGCAAAGCACTTCCCAAAAGCTGCATAAGTTCTCAGAGTAAACCCCATGAGTCAGAGAGGAGTGACAAAATAGAGGGAAGGGGATCAGCAAATTTTCTAGTGGAATGCCTGGTTATACCTCTTCCAATAGCATCACATAGAGTGTAGGACAATGTTTTTACACATTCCACTAAGCAGAGGTTAATTTGGACTAAACCTGCCTATTATTCATATATTATTAAGGATCACTTAAAACAAATGTTCTATATAAGATCAGCCCCCTAGAAATAATGATACTGATGAAGGTGACGTAAGACTGTTAGAGCAAAGGGGGCAGGCAAGTCCAATCAGAACGCAGGACATTTGAGGATTGGCAAGTCTTTGGAGGTGTTTGTGTTGATGGCAGGGCTTTGATCAGGAGGAAACCACATGAGGGTACAGAGTACCTGGGAGAGAGAATGGAGAGACAAAGATGGGAGGTGGGCTGACAAAAAAAAAAAATACCAAAAACAAAAGTCCTGTTTTGCCTTAACTTATGGTAGCATAGATGTGTGAACTAGCAGAGGGTCCTCCTAATACTTAGTCTAACATCCTGCAACACCCTGCAATTTCACCACGCCTAAGCACAGAGATCTAAACTTGAATCAACAAAGTCCCTGCCCTCAAGGAGCTCCCAATCTAGTGTTTCTGTGCTACACTGACAGAGGGGGGCTAACCTTCACTACCAGAAAGAGCAAGGCATTGTCCCATAAGGCGTTGTTGTATTCATTTCCTATATATAGCATGCAAGGCATGCAGGGATGAAAACTAAGTCCAACACCTCAAAAGGCATATAGTAAGGAATATTTCTGGCATGAAACTAGCTCTTCTGAATATGTCATTTCATTTCTTATTCATTGATGTCCTCAGTAAATATTAACAAAGTACCTACTGTGTTCAAGGTGACAGTGTTCCTCTCAATAACTTTTTAGTAGAAAAATCACAAGTCTTTCTAGATTCTGAATGCTATTGTCTGAGTTCTTATGCTAGGACTGCCTTGTGAGAACTCCCTTTGCTGTTTCAGATTATCAAACTCACCAGAATCCAACTTTGAAAGGGAGGTGATAATTAGGGTGAAAATGGGGGAGAGGGCCAGGTGTGGCGGCTCACGCCTGTAATCCTAGCATCCTGGGAGGCTGAGGTGGGAGGATTGCTTGAGGCCAGGAGTTTGAGACTAGCCTGAGCAAGAGTGAAACCACATCTCTACCAAAAATAGAAAAAATTAGTTGGGTGTGGTGGTGTGCACCTGTAGTCCCAGCTACTTGGGAGGCTGAGGCAGGAGGATCGCTTGAGCCCAGGACTTTGAGGTTGCAGTAAACTATGATCACGCCACTATACTCTACCCAGAGCAACAGAGAAAGACTCTGTCCCCAAAAAAAAAAAAAAAAAAGGAGGGAGAAGCAATATCTATAGCACAGCCAGGAAGAGAGAAAATCAGCTAACAAAATATTCTGGTGAAAATCTGATATTCTTTCCCTTATTAACAGCTTGCTTGTCTAGATGACCACAGAATTTTTTTCTTCTTGTATTTAGTTTTTCCTTTTTATAATCCAATGGTTTTTTCATTTTCTAGGTAGACTTTGTTTGTATAGTGTCTTTCCAATATGTAATTTTAAATCACTTAAAAATTTATTTCAGGAAAGCTTTCATGAAGTAGAAAGGTTAATATGGTTCTATTCCACTGTTTTAGTTTTCTTTCCTGGGAATTCCTAATATGCGTATGTTTAATCTTCTTGGCAATCTGCCTGTATCTATCACTTTTTCTCAAATCCTTATCTCTTTATTTCTTTATTTTTTACCGAAGTGTAGTTAACATACAACAGAATTCATCCTATGGAACATTTCCATCACCCCAAAAAGTTCTCTCATGCCTCTTTGCAGTCAATTGCCACTCCCTTACCCACATATACATACTTCCATCTCTAGCAACCACTGTTCTGTTTTCCGTCCCTATATTTTGCCTTTTTTAGAATGTCATTTAAGTAGAATCACACAGCATGTAGTCTTTCTTGCTTATTTCATGTAGCATAATGTTTTTGAGATTTAATCATGTAGTTACATGTATAAATAGTTCATTCTTTTTATTGCCACGTAGTATTCCTTTGTGAATAAATTTTTCTTTATCTTTTCACCAACTAATGGGTATTTGCATTGTTTCTAGTTTGGGGCTATTATGAATAAGTCTTTCTTTCTATCCATAGTCTATTTTTCATAAGGTATTGTCTGTTATGTTTATTTGCCCTTGTGTTCCCTCCTTCTAGCATAGTTTTCATTCATGAAATTATTTTTCCTTTTATTTCTGATTCTTTCCTGAGTTTTTTCACCTCTCTTTTAAAATCTTCCTTCTCTTCAATTATATTTTAGTTTTTCTAATTCTGATTCATGCTTTTATATCATAGCTTCTATCATTTTCTTACTCGCTTTTGGCTCAATCAGAAATACTAGATATCATTTTCATAAGTTCTGTGGGCATATCTTTCTGACATGCTTTCATTGTCTGTAAAGATGTTATTCTGTTCCTTATTCTTTTTTTAAAAAAATAATAACTTTATATGGTAATTAACCCTTTCTGCTGCTCATTTTCTTCATTACTATTGTGACTACTAATAATACTTTTATGGGCATTTGCATTTACCAAAAATATAGGAAAACTTCCTAAGGAAAGAATATACAAAACCAAGTATAGCATCAGCAACACATATAATTATACAGCTTCTGTCACCTGTGGAAATTAGATAACATCATTACTGTCTATGAATTTTATGGATTCAGTATTTATCCTTACTTTACTGAAGAAGAAATTGAAATTCCAAAATTTAAAAGCTTCTTCAAGTTTATAGTGAGATAATATAACTCTAAGCTCCTAATTATCAGACTATATATAAAGATACATATAAGTGGAACAAAGATCATTATCCTAACCTGAAGAATTGTCTTTTCTAAGTACACTTTTCTCTGCTTTGGGTTCCTTTTTAAAAAGTGAAAGCAAATTTGAAATATTTCTGACTGCTAATACAGGTTCAGAGTGATAAAAGACTTTCCATTCTGAACAACTTAACTTTCTTTTATACACTTACATGTATTTGTCAAGGCTTTTCATTCACACTAACTTGCTATCAAGTAGGCAGATGGAATAAGATATGACTTTGGTCATTAGAAAATATCTGTAGCATATTATATCTGATGGAATCCCCAAATGGCAAAGCAAATAATTGTGAATTCCTGAAATGATGACCAGGTCAGTCTTGCAAAGTTAGGCAAGGAGGTCTCAGGCAAATGAATGAAAGAGAAATGTTTAATTTTCTATTTTGGCATGATGTGGGTCCAAATTATATAATTAAGGCTTATGGCCTCTGAACAGAGATGAAAATGGCAATGGAACAATTCAGAAATTTTATGTTTGTGAGGTAGATGGAAAGCATGTGGTCCAGAGAGCAGGCCCTGTCTGTGCAGCTTCACCAGGCGCCTGAACTCTATCAGGATGTCAGCGCCAGCAGCACACAGGGAAGAATTTCCAGTGTGGTCATCACACAAGTATCTTTCTGTTAGGTTTCACCCTCTCATCTAGCACTGTGTTGAAGTCCTAAAGTTGATCCTAGATTAACAAGAAGCTTGAGATTTTTTTGAGTTCTGCCTGCCCCAGCATGTTGCTGGGTATAATGGGGGAGGGACTGCTCTCACCGTATTTGCTGTCTGTTATCCAAAGCATGGTTCTAATTCTGAGTTACCTCCATTCCACACCAAGGCCATTTGAGGGCCAAACAGTGAAGCAGATAAAATAGGGTTCAGAATCCTCATGACCATACCTAAATATTGCTAAAAATATCCACTGCCAAGGAAGCTTCAGGCCATTCCCCTCTCCCACTTCATCAATACCTACCTCTTCTATATTGGATTTCTTCAGTCCCTACTCAGTAGATGGTAAGGCCCTATTCAGTAGATTAATTCAGTAGTTGTCCAACCTCATCTTTACCAAGAAACCTCTTTTGTTACCTTTCTCACTATATCCAACCCTTTCCCTAGGGGTTGCCAGTCCTAAGCCCCATGCATTGAAAGATTATGCCTGTTGAACAAACTAAATTTATTCAGAAATGATTAATTTATTTTTCTGTTTTTCCCATGTAGTCAATGACAAATGTACCTGCTGCTCAGAGTTCCCTGACTAATATGAGATAAGAGGTGTTACCTCATGGACTTGATATCATTTCAGACAGAGGGCAATAAAAAAAAGTCAGTCTTTGAAATATAAATACATTTATATTTTGGATAAATGTACAATTTCCATCAGGCATTTTGAAGTTTCAAAAGTAGTTTGAAGATTATCATTTATTTGGGTATCACAGGTTGAAGATCACTGATTTTTTTCATATTAAATAATTGCTCCTAATGCATGTTATTGCCTCCCCTTGGGTATGATAATATCTTTCTTTGATTAAAATGTATATAATTATTAGCACTAAAGAAATAGCAAGTCCATTAAGAGTTATATTTGAGGTCCATGGACAAGATCCAATTCTCTGACTCTGGTCATGAGCAGCCCTGTCTGCCACCCACAGATATGTGACAATTTACCTATTTTGAGACAGATACTTTCACCCAGCTATTTGATAAACTATTATTGAACCATAATATAAACTTCATTTACTGAGATTTCACAGCCACCAAAATTATTTGTTTCAATTTGATAGCACAATTCATTTTAAAGGCCTGCTATCAGCTACATATTTTTGTTACTTGATAAGGAAACAAAAAAAATCTTGCATGTTTACTTCTGAAAACAGTTATATTTGGTGATTTGTTTAAATAGTATTACAGCTTTGTACTCTGTATTTTGGTTTTTGTAAAAAGGATTTTGATCTCTCTTTGTTCTTTCTGAAGTCAATTGAACTACATTCTGTGGCATAAAGACAATATTTCTACTTTTTTTCATTTTGAAAGATTTGCCAAATTAAATACAATGGCACTAATGACATTCAAAGTACTATAGGACTGTTCAGCATTAATTAAACAATGGTGAATTTTGCTTTTCATATAAGCACTGTGATGATATTTCAACCAATTTCCATGGATTCTGTTGACATTGGCACAATTATTGTACCTGCTTTATAATCAAATAGACTCATGCATTGATCAAATCTTAACCACTTCTAAATTTTTTAAATGTATATATATCTGCCCTTTTCTACATATGCTCCTCCACCACTAAAAAAGCAGAAACAAAAGACAAAACAAAACAAATAAAATACCTTCAGCTCTTTAAAAAAAAATTACCAGGTAAAGGTAACAACAAAATCCCTCCCTTGATGCCTTACTCTCTCAAAGTGGCCCCTCCAGAATGTCCTTCTTTGGTCAATCACCTTCCCCCACCAACCCATCTTATGTAGGCAGATAGACAGTCAGTCAGTATTTTCAGTCATTTGTTTAGCTTTTATACTTCATGTACTTCCAAAGTAGTGTTAGGGCAGGTTGTAAGTGTTATGCAATTTAAAAACAGGACAGAACTAATAAAAACAGATCCGAATAGATCTAAAGGAGATAAAGGGGACAGGGACTACAGGGTTGACTATATTTTTCCCCCTAGCATCAACATCATAAAGGAAAATTTTGAAGTGAACCAATTTTGCTTCAGAAAAAAAAGGAGAAGGCAAGCAAATTTATTTTCAGATCAATTTTCAAGGAAGAATTTCTTGAGATTTTGAGTAAACCATGCTTGATGGCAATTTGGCAACTACACTGAGATGTTATTCCAATGGATAATTCTAACATCCACATCATCACACTATCCAATTGCATCATGTTTAAGAAAAACACAACTCAATTTTTAAATGAATAAAAGAAAGCAAAAAATTTAACATAAGGAAGCATTTATGTTGGGGAAAATAACCTTATTCATTCCAAATCTATAATTATATGCCATTTAAACTATATATAAAGCAAAAGAGAAATCTGAAATAACTCTTTAAACACCTGAAAATGTATTATCTGCATCTTTTTACCTCATGTAAAAATCAAATTTTCACTGCAATTTATCTTCCTGTTGATTTGCTCCAGCAAACTTTTAGTCCTTGACTCATGTTACCTCGTTTTCTACTGCTTTATAGCTGAAAATATCAGCAAGTGCAGGACCAAGTGTTACCAGGCATGTAAAGCCCTGTGGCATCATAGTCAGGCATGGCCACATGAGAAGTTGTGCTCTGCCCAGAAACCTTGCAAACCTTTGGTTCCCGTAGAAGGACAAGCATTCTCACACATGATGCAGTGGAGGGGGTCTTCCCTTTCTAAATTTAAGAGCTCTGCTGCTTCTTAGAAGATCTAGATGCAAAGAAACAGGAGGGACATCAATCTTAATTTCTCTAAGTTATGTATTGCTAGCAGCTATCAGACATTAAAAAAAAAAAAATACCAGTGACAACAGATCCTGAGGGAGGCCACTGGGGATAGACACTCAGGAAAAGGACTTTGTGAGGCATGTTCAGATGGTTCGGGAAGGACCTGGCCATCTAGTTGGTTTTATAGGCTGATCAAAATCTCCTGTATAACTTGAGGCTGTCCATACTCATGGTTTCTTGTGTAAAGTCATAAAGTTAATTAAAGTTAAGAGGTGACCTAAAGACAGAAACTCTGAGAATTTCTAAGGAATGCTGTCTAACTTGGATGCCATTCAGGAGAAACAGATTTGACTTGTAATTTGGCTTACAGACTCAGTTTGGAGAATTCTATTATCATTACAGGAATTTCAAGTGGCTAATAAGAATTTGGCAACCTGACTTTCAAATGGCCCAGTTAGCCTATACAAGTATTGATTTCAAAAATAAACTTCTAGATAATTATTAGTTATCCAACTAGATTACAACATTGGCTTAATTTTTATCTGAAGAATAGTAAAAATCTTGCCACCTCCTGACTGCATCATTAGAGCTGTGGAATGTAGAGGAAAGGACACTGAGTGGAGGGTCAGAAGGCTGGGGTCTAAATTATATTCTGCCACATGTCAGCAGTGTAGACCTGAGAATTCACTTAACTTCTCTGGGCCTCTGCTTTCTCATTTGTAGAATGAGGAGTGAGTAGAGTTGGATGATATCTCACTGCATTCTTGCCCCATTCTAACATTAAAACAAAGAGTATCCCACATCTCTAAATGTCCTTGTACGGAAAATCCTAATTTCATATTGGTGTGCTTATGTCAATAATAAATGATTTTTCTGAAGTTAGGGGTTTCTTTCCCATGAGTAAGTCTTTAACAGTCATGTTCTTACCACCACCACCACCACCATTCCTTATTTTGAGTGTTAAACTAGATCACAGAGGATTCAGGGTCCCTAACTTCCATCCTTACAACTAAAAGATGGTTTAAAAGTATGAATATCATACATGACAGTGGCACTTTCCTTTAATTTTTTAAAAGTATTCACATATATTATTTTATTTGTATCTTTTAACTACCTAGTAAGGTAAGTGGTAGGTACTATTATTCCTATTTTGGATAGAACAATTAAATGAGACTTAGGTTAGTGACTTGCCCCAGTACATATGAATGTACTCTCATAACCAACCAAGGAAATGTTTATTGATACAGTCTCTGGAGGGCAGGTTAGCAATACATACCAAAATGTAAAACATGCTAGCCTTTGATCAAGCAATTCCAATTTTAAAATATTTTAGACACATATACAAAGATGTGTGCTCAAAGATAATAATCACAACACTTTCTATAATAGGGAAAAATAGAAGCAACTTTTATGTCTATAAATAGGAGACTAGGAAAATAAATTAAAACACATCCAGGCAGTGGGATACTACGCAGCATTTAAAATGATAGTACAGAACTATAGTTAATAAAATGAAAATATGACCACCACTTCCCTTTGAGTTAGAGAAAAGGGGTGAAGTAAGGTAAAAACATCAATCAACACTATCCAATAGAACTCTCTGCAATTATAGAAATGGTTTTCTTTGCTGTGCAGTACAGTTGCCACTAAATACAATTAAAATGTGGCTAATGTGACTAAGGAATTGATTTTTTTTTCAGTTTTATTTAATTTATTTAAATTAAAAAGCCACATGTAACTAGTGGCTACCATATTGGACAGTGCAGTAGACATAGTTATTTTGTGTGCTATTTTATAATCAGAAAAAAATATTAAATGTTTTATTTAACATCAACAACACAAAATCAACCAACCTATGTCTGGGAGACAACCTGTATCTAGAAGATACAGGAATAAATTAGTCAACAACAGCTTTACCTAAGGAGCCACTGTGCCTGCAACATGAGGCCCCAGTGCATGTTTCATACACATGGTTTCCATACCTTGGCACAATTGTGCTAATCTGGCAAGTTTCCTAGCTACTAGAAAATAAATAGCTTTATGCCATGAAAGCTATATCTTTTGTGCTAGCTCTGCAGAACAGACTAGAAATAAAAAGTGATAAATGTAAGCAAGCAGAAAATGGAAGCTTGAGCATTGAAAGCAGGACCAGATTTTTTTGTAAAGGATGATAAATTATTCAACTCATTGAACGAATTTGTAGTAATTAGGAAGCTCATGTTTTCTACTTATAAGTTTTGATTATATCAAAATGTACTGAAGCAACAAAATATCTTATCTTCTTATATACCAGCTACTATAAAATTTAGTCATACAAACTAGCTAAAGGCTAAGTTGACTTTTAAACATGCACAAAGTTGGAGGGATATTTGTTTGTTCACAGGTATTTCCAAACTCCAATCTATTTGCAAATATAAAGCAAGAGAGCCAACCAATTTTTTCCACTACCAGATTATTAGATAGATGAAACATAATAATGAAACCACTTTCCCATTTGTGTTATTCTCAATATTTTGCTATTATAAACAAGATGCAGTAAACATATTCATATAGAAGGCTTTTTTCTATATTTGGGATTTAAAGAAGACTTACTAAAGACTGAATTAATTGGCCCAAATTGTAGCATTCTTAACAGTAAAACTATAATTAACCAAGGCCCTCAATTAATCGGATCCTCTCTCATTTCACTTTTTAGTAGGAAAAAAATCCCAACTAGTCAAGCGTGGTGGGATGTGCCTATAGTCCCAGCCACTGAGGAGGCTGAGGCAGGAGGATCACTTGAGCCAGGAGTTTGAGGTTCCAGTGAGCTATGATCATGCCACTACACTCTAGCCTGGGTGACAGAGCAAGACCCTGTCTCAAAAAAAAAAAAAAAACCCAAGAAAAGATATTAAAGAAAGGAGCAAACTTTCAGTGTAAATCTCTTGATACATCTATATTACTCTATTATGTGAAAATAATGTTCCACATGATAACTTTTAAAACTGCAGTATCCTTAACCCTAAGAAAGCTTTAGGTATGCTCGGTACTATGCACTTGAAATTTGGAGAAGAAAGCATACTAATACACAATAAAAACTGTTTTAGTATGATGGAAAATCAAATTTATTTTTTTGTCTCATTCTGTTAACTAAAAATTTCAAGCAAAATATGCCCTGCCCCTTCCAGGCCTTGTTAATTAAAGCTGCATTTTATTGTGTTTTAATGACCAAAAGTAAATTATAGAAGAGCATATTATGATTGGTAGTAAATGTACTTGCCACAAATCTAACACGCACACACACACACACCAGCTCATCCTACCACAGTCACAACAGCAGCAAGCAGTGTTCAGACTGGGAAATAATCATTATTAGAACTACTAACATTTATGTAGCATCTGAGGGATTTCAAAAGTTCTTCTAAAGAATGATCTTACTTGATTTTTACAACAGCCTTTAGAGGTGAATATTTACAGCTAAGGAAATTAAGGCTGAATTACTGAATTGCTTGGTGTCTAACTTCCAGTGGGTAGCAGAAACAGGATCAGAACCAGGCCTGCCATCTCCAAATCCTGAGGCTTTCCACTCTGCCTCACTCCTGGCACCAGCCAGCATGCAAGGAGGAGGCAAAAGGGCAGGGATGACAACTGACTCTCACTGATTTGAAGACCTCCCATTTCAGCATTAAAAGCTGATTGATCCTAAAGAGGTATCAAGTTTTCATTAATTCCAATGTGCCCCTGAGATCTCTGAGGCAGCTTGAACTAACTAAGCCATCATCAAGAAAGGGCTAGGACATCACAACATATCCTGTAAATTCCATAAGACAGCCACAACCCAGTTTTAAGAACACCTTCAATTGTTTTAGCAGTTACAACCTATGTGCTTGGAATCTAGTTTCTTCTACTTGAATTCTATTAGCAATCCTCAAGCCATATGGCTCAAACCAAAAACTGGCAGTTTGTTGGCAAGGTCTCTTTCTGAAACCTTTCCCTTCCATCTCCCATTGACAGGACCAGAGCTCTCTTCTCCGTCAAAAAACCTTTTCTAGAAAGCCCCTGATATTTATTCTTGGTGTGAATATAAGCTAATGGATTACTTATCCCAATGACATTGATTTGTAATGCTTTATCTCTAATTACAGAAAGAAAGCCTCTAGGGAGGGTAAAGAAAATTTAGGTTTTAAAGAGCAGATTAAGGAGTTAATTTCTGAAGGTGAAGATCTCTCCTGCAATCCCACCTTCTACCTGGGACTGGGGGCTTCCCCAAGGCCCCTGACATTCATGTATGTGAAGAAACCTAGTGCAAACAAGAATCCAGATGGCTATTTTCTACTAAACATAAGACTGTGGAATCAAGTATGCATTTTTAATATCTATCTTTCTTTCTCAGAATCATTCCATTTTGAAATCAAGAAAAAGTGAACTGAAAAAGCAATATGATATAGTATACCACAGGTGTTAACTTGGAGTCCCCTGTGAATGGGTTTCAAAGGGTAACCTGAAATAGTATGCAAAATATCATGAGCATATGTGTGCAATGTCTTGAGAAAATGGTTTATAGTTTTCATCACATTTGCAAAGAAATTACGAATCTCAAAAAGGTTAAGACAGACTTTAGGATTAGAAAGATCTAGTTTTCATTCCTAGCTCTACCACTTTCTATCTATGTGACCTTAGGCAAGTCAATTAACCTCTCTGTGACTCAGGTCCCTCGCCAGAGGGCCGAGTATTACTGTAAAGATTAACTGGGATAATGTATGCACTTTGAGGAAAACAAAAGCATAAAGGCTAGGTAGCTGGTTAATATTATTACTAGAAGAGTAAAGGATCTGAGGCACTTTAAGAGGAAGAAAAAGTCCTCACCCAGGTACAGAAAGAAGAGATTGGGGATCAAGGCCACAAACTTGGCATAATTTATAGTTTGCTTAGGGCAGTGGTCCCCAACCTTTTTGACACCAGGGACCGGTTTCGTGGAAGACAGTTTTTCCATGGACGGGGGTGGGGGTGGCATCGCCCCTCGGCTCCACCTCAGATCATTAGGCGTTGGATTCCCATGGGGAGCGCACAACCTGCATCCCTCCATGTGCAGTTTGCAGCAGGCTTGGCACTCCCATGAGGGTCGGGTGCCTCCGCTGATCTGACAGTGGGGCTGGGCTCCGGCGGTGATAGAAGCGATAGGGAGCCGCTGTGTGTACAGGTGAGGCTTTGCTTATCGCCCTCCGATCGCCTCCTGCTGTGCGGCCCACTTCCTGGGGGGGGGGGGGCGTGGGAACCTCAGGCTTAGAGTATGTCTGGTTATCATCATAAAATGTTATGGCTAGAGGGTGTCCTTTAGTTCTCTTTCTTTACAAATGAGGAAGCTGAGACCCAGAAAAGGGAGGCATTACCACATCATAAAATTAGTAACAAAACTTGGATGCCAGATTTTGGTTCAAGTCCAGGCAATTCAGAACAAAGAGAAGCTGCCACGAGGTACTGTTATCCAACTACAGACAAAAATCACACACCTTCACTTGATTTATAGACATTTTTGCTCCTTGAAAGAGGACCTTTGGTCCTGGGTATCATTAATCAAGATATCAGTGCATTTCATTTCTAGTCCTTCCCATTTGCTGTCCTTACTACAGAAAAACCAGTGGTCATGGATAGATTTATGATTGATCTAAATATCTTAGTGTACCTGTTTTAATGTCTGAAACCAAGACTCCCACTGTAGGAGCTGTTAGAAAGAATGCCATGAGTGAGCACATTCTCTCACTTGGATGGAGAATGGATGTAAATGAATATTAAGCTGCCAACTAGTCCAAGATAGAGTTAGGTTCATAATTCCACTTTCTCTCAAACACCAATATGTTCACAATGAAAATTTTGAAGTATTGAACTCATAAAGGACTTTTATAGGGCTTTGAGATTTAATTTGGCCCAAACTTTGGATTATATTAACTAGAGTCTGTTGTCTTTGAAGAAATTTAAGGCTAGTCAACACCTCATTCTTATTTTTAAGAAATGTCAAATTTTGCTCTGAGTTAATTCCAGCAAAATTCTGCTTTTTCTGGCCAAGCCCTAACCTCAAAGCTTCTATGAACAATTATACTAATTTTAAATTGCTTATGAGTACATTTTATTATTTCTCTGAAATATCCTTGGGAAGTTATGGTTTCCCTAGCATGCTAATGCCACTTAGAAAGAGCAAAAAGAAAATTTTAAATGGTATGTGAAGATCCAGTCAATTCTTTAACTAAAATAGTGTTTGTAGCTATACAAAGAAGTAGGAGAACCTTCCCTTAAAAGCTTGTAGACTTGATTGAGGAAACTAGAAAACAACATATGAAAAAAGCAAATAAAAATGCTGGGTAAACTCTCTGATGGTAAATTATGATTCAAGAGACTAGATGCTCTTAGAGCAGTGTGTCTGAGCATATGCAAAGGCTTTCTAGTAGAGAGAAGAATGTGTGCTAGGCATTAGGATCACTAGTTTGAAGTCAGATGTGGATGAGAATAGCCGTAAGTGTAGAATTCATGCTGTGATATCTAGTTGGGGTCATCATATAAGGAAAGAAAAAAATAATCATCTTAAATAGTTTCAGTTTGGAATAAGATTTTTTTGGCTATCTTTGTCTAATGAATCTACAAAAATATCAATAAAAGACCACAAACAAAAAAGAATTAAGTTTGATGAGTAATAAAACATTTGCTTTTTAAAATAAAAGCAGAAACCATGAAATTCTATTAAATAAATGCATAGTCTTTATAAAGTTTTATGCTTTAAGCCTCAATAAATTTGTTCTGGAAACCTGCAATACATTTATGGAATTACATTTTAAAAGATGTATTCAATTTTAGGATAACCACATTAAACAGTTATGAAATATTTATTCTTATATTTATGATCCTGTGGCAAAAAAAATATATAGTTGCTTGTAGATCTGTAGGAAATGCTAAGCCCAACAATTCTGAAAACCTTAAACAAACAACAAAACAGATTTCTATCTTCCAGCTCTGAGAAAATTCATCATTTTCTAACAATATATTTTTACATATCTACAAATTAATTTATGAAATTTTAAAAAGAAATGTTACTTTTAAAACATTGACACCTCAGGTTTATAAGGTGAGATACATGTAGATCACAAAGCAGAAAGAAAAAAAACGAAAGCATGAAATCATATGCATAAAAAATGTCATCTGCTATATTAACCCATACAGAGTTTAGATTCTTTTTTATTTATATAGCTCATTACTCATTGTAAAAGACATAATCCAACAGATATATACACTAAAGGGAGAACTACCAGAATTAACACATTTATACAGAATCCAGCAAATTAAGTCCACATAGGTGTCTAACCAATAGTTTTGCCATGATAATAAGGTAACTGTGTACCCACTTATACAAATATTACATTTGTCTGTACAAAATACAGTACAGAAAAATTCAAATAAGCTAAAATACCTCATCATCTTTGAATGTCTTCTTGAAGTAACCATTCTTTAATGACCTCAAGTTTTTTCAGCCAACATGATTTACCTCTAAATATTCACTGATGCACTATTTTTGAAATTGCAAACAGAATTTTTGTGGTGAGGATTTCTCCCCCAAGTCATACCCCTGAAGTGCAAAATGTCGAGGATGCCCTGTCCTAGGACAAACAAGATGAAAATAGGCACACCCTCAGATTTACAGTGTAGGTGTGAGAACTAACTCTCCCTAAGGAAGATCTGCCAATTATTCACAAGCCTAAGTCTATTAGTTTTCATTCAATCATTTCTTTTGTATTTATAAAATTTAAGAGAATAACACAATACAGTTAAAGTATATAGGCTAGTGTCTGGCATGTACCTAATTCCCTTCCTTCCCTTTGCTTGTACTGACTTTATGAGGTCACCTGAAAAACTGAAGAGGCTCAAACAAATCATGTAGAAGCCTTTGCTCCTAAAGAAGTGACTTTAAATCTCTGGCTATCTGGTTGGGAGGAAAAGGGAGCATGAATGGAAAAAGCAAGATGTATCCAAAAACCCTCTGCTCAAAAATATCTCCTTCCATGGGTTGTCAGTTTTCGCTGTGCAGTGAAATCACCTGGGGAGTTGTTAAAAGACTTATGCCCAAATCCAAACACAGATTCTGAGATAGCTGGTCTGAAACATGGCCTGAGTAATGGGTTTTTTAAAGCTTTCCAAGAGATTCTACTCTGCAGCCAAAGGTGAGAGCCATGGACTGTACATATGCCATGCCTGGAAATCAATTGATTTGTCAATGTTTCTCATTAAAGATGTTAATTTCTTATTTCACCCACTTCCATGTTAGGATACTAGTAATTCACACCTTAGTACCATTTCACTTTAATTAGATCACATGCTTCCCTTCTTTTGAGATGTAAAAATTTGAAGAGGGAAGAGTGGGCAAGGTAGCAGAAAACACCAAAAAGAAGGAAATGAGTTCTCACTTTATTCAGGAAAGCCAAGACACCCCTACTCAAATGGACCCCGGACTTCATTTACATCCCCACTTCAAACTACTCATATTCCTACTTGTGGTGAATTAAAATGCACAAAGGTTGGACCTTCTTAATTAAAAAAAAAAAAAGAAAATGAGCTCCCCCACCCTTGCATCTATTCATTTTAACCATCTAGTACAAGAAAACCAGAACTATTATCTTTTTTTGTTAAGAGATGCAGGTCTTGCTGTGTTCCCAGACTGGAGTACAGTGACTATTCAAAGGTGTGATCCCACTACTGATCACCAAGGGGAGTTCTGACCTACTCTGTTTCCAACCTGGGCCAGTTCACCTCTGCTTAGGCAAACTGGTGTCTGCCTCTCCCATCCCAGGAAGTCACCATATTGATGCTGAACTTAGTGTGGACACCCAATCCGCATAGTGCACTATAGCCCAGAACTCCTGAGCTCAAGTGATTCTCCCACCTCAGCCCATGGAATAGCTGGGGCTATAGGAACTTGCCACCACGCCTGGCCAGAATATTATCTTATACTTACTTGATAACCACTTAAATTTCTCATACCTGTAGATGGGTGTGAGGCCATTACACTAAACCAGGAAGAATATTAGACTTGAGGCTCACAAAGCAGGCTGTAACTCCTAAGCTGATCACTTACTAACCTTTTGAGATTTAATTTTCTCATCTCTTAACATTGGGTTGTGAGGATTAAGTAAGATATTGTAAGTGAAACTCCTGGTATATATTAGGAACTCTATGAATGCTACTGAACTGAAAACTCTCTAGGCAAGGAAAGGGTTAACTTATATTCTACCTCTGGTGGTTGCCCCTACAAACATCTAATCCCCTGAAACCACAAAAACAGATGGCTGTTGTTCAGTGATAGCTCATAGTACCTTATTAAACAAACCTTTTTAAGTAACAATCCCTAATAACATTTCTCTAATCAAAGTAATGCCAGTTTCTTCAGATTTTTCTCATTGAACTCATTTTCAAATCCTTTTATGATATTATTACTTTTCTCTAAACTCTGTTTTCATAGTTTCTTTCAAATTGTGAAGTCTGTGATAATCCTCATTTTCCATGTTACTTCTGCACTTCTGCTAATTAAAAATTACACAGCTGGACAATCTGGTAGACTTGTGGCGCCACCTTGACAATTAATGCTCCCATTCTGAACTCTAAATACACTAATGCATATGGCTAAGGTTCACACATACCCAAAGATCTTCCATAATAAAATATGTCAAAAACCACCAAAGTTAATTTTTCCAGGTTTCCTTTCCCATGTCTTACCAAGAGTGTTCATATGTAGTACAAAATAGGTGCTAGGAGACTTAGATCATATCCCAAAATCATGATGAAAACACATTAATCATTCAACAAGCAAAAAGTATTTATTTAGCACTTAGTCTGTTTTCCAGCATTGGATTGGGCAGGGTGGGGAGGAAGGGAATAATTAATTGTGACAGATTTTTCCACATAATTGGGTCTTCTAAATATCTAAAATTAGCCTTTCAAATATCAAACATCCTTTTTTTCCAACTGTTTTTATTAGTCAATGATGCCAAATATTCTTACAAAATCTAGGCACTAATTACAGGAAAAACTTCCACTATTAGGCACCATTATGAAACCATACTCCCGAGACACTTGATTACTAGTATCCGGCTTCCCTAAAAAGACACATTGTCAATTGATTGCGCTGCTACAACAAAACACCTTAGACTAGGTAACTTATAAACAATAGAAATTTATTTCTCATAGTTCTTGAGGCTGGAAAGTTCAGGCTCAAAGCACCAGCAGATTCATTGTCTGGGGCCGGCTTACTCTCTACTTCCACGATGGCACCTTGCTGCTGCCTTAGCTCCCTCACACCTTTTTTATAAGGTCACTAATCTCATTCATGAGAGTAGAGCCCTTATGACTTAATCAGCTTCTAAAGGCTCCACCTCTTAACACTATCACATTGGTGATTACACTTCAACATATGAATTTTGGGGGGACACATTGAGACCATAGCACACATCAACCAAAAAAGAGAAAAAGAGGTTACAGGCACAAATCTGGGCTCGAGAAAATAAAAATTTTTAACATCCTCATACCTACCAACAGATAAATCAGCTTCATCTGCCAGTTTCCTGAGATTTGGCATATGCCCTTGGGGTTGTCAATTAAACAGGCATTTCATGTAAGTTCTAATCCCATATAAGAACAAAAAACAAAATGTTGTACAAAATAGCACCAGACTACATTTACTTGCATGATATGTTCCAAAATTAAAGTGCATCTCAAAGATACTGAGGAAAGTTGAGAATGGTCTAAAGTAGTAACTATCAAACTGTTCTGGCCTTGACTCAGAGAAAGACATAAATTTTACATGATGACCAAGCGCATACAGATGTATATATTTAAAATCAAGTCATACAACATAGCACTTATCATTACTTTATGTAATTCTATTCCATTTCATTGTTTTAGCTCTTTAAGTCACTAAATAGATTTCACCACCCACTAAATGGTTTGAGACCTACTTCTTGAAAAGTAATGGTCTAAAGGGCAGAAAGGAAATACTCTTCCCAGAAAAGAAAGATATTTTGCCTTCAATCTTAAACTGTTGCTTATTTAATTTAAGATGTGTTGGAAACCACTCAAAGGTGGTATAATTTGAATGCTTCAGGCTTTAACACATGATCAAGCTAACATCAAGATCAGAATTCTCCAAGCCCCCAACTATTGATGTCAGAAGTTTAGTTCCACTCAGAGTTCCCTTTACCAAGAATTTCTGAGAATCCAAGGGTGTACTTTAGATATCCCCAAGAATCAACCCTGGCTGTTGCTCACTGCCATGGCCATCAGGTCATACCCATAGCTGCCATCTCCATGCCACCACTGCCATTCTCAGGAAGAGCTCACTATTTATACTCTGGCAGTGAGAGAAAGAGAACACTCTTTCCCCTCTGTACCTGCCAAACAAGGGGAAAGTCAGCTTCAGCCAATCAGGAGGTCCTCCAAGTCACATCCACAGCCCTTTTCCCTCCCTAGTTACCCACACTGCCCTGGTGCCTGCTCAGGATGGGTTTCAGGGCTGGGAACATATTGTACTACAACCCACCACTCCCCTTCCTCTCCTCACACTGGGGCAGACTCCTTGCCCCATGGTGACCATGAATCCTCTCCCAGGAGCCCAATTACCCCTAGATTTCCATCATCTTCAGTCCATTAGGCACATCTGATGTGCCAAATCCCAGATGTGGAGAGGATTCTACCCTTTTTCCCAGCAGGCCCTCAAGACCCCATGTGAGTCATTTGATATCTGCATTAACTCCAGATGTCAGGCACATTTCAGTCTGGGTACAGTCCAGTCAGAATGTCTTGTAAACAGAGTCTCTGTTGAATGCTCTAACTTCGAGAAGCAGGCCCAAATCAAAGATACAGACACAAATCTCATGTGGAGGTGATTTAGAGTAGAATCTATCTAAAGTAGGTTTTTGGAAGGCTGATTCTAGCTACGTCACTTCAAGACTCCTCTTTATTATCCAGCCATTCATTTAGCCTATGTTAGCTAGTCTAAGCCTTGCCTCTTTCCTGCTATCATGTTTCCAGGAATACAAATACTATTCTCCTTGCGAAGACTGTTAATCAGGAAGCAGAGATGCCTACTTTGCCTGTTTAGCACCCAAATGTAATAAATTCACCCAGACCAGAGGTCTCAGTTAAAATCAAAACCTTTTAAGGCTCTTGGTCTGGTTTTCCTTGCACAGCATAGCTTCTGAATCCAAAGAGGGAGGGGAAGAGTTTCTAAAAATGGTTCAGCTGGTTTCTCATACTTCTTACTAAAGAATATCTGAAAGCTAAGAAGCAAAATACGTAGATTACATTTTCAGTTGAAAAAATAATGGAAAAAAGTACTCAGTATAATATATTTCATTGTTTCCATTTTTAAATCTTTGTTTTTATTCACTCTCAAAAACAATCACTCTACCATGAGAACTTTATAATAGTGGTTTGTAGTTCATTCTGGAGGTAACAGTAATATTTCCCCTAAGAATTTGAAATAAGGGAGATAGGAGTGGTCTCTGAGAAATAAACTTTAAGATCAACACAATGACCAAAAGATAAACAAAGCCACCTTTAAAGAAAAAGAGTGGCTCTGGGTCTAGAAGGCCCGAGAGTACACATTAACCAAAATCAGGACCAAAGAAGGAGTCATACAAAAAGGGTGGTGTGAGGGGGGCCAGGCACGGCCATCTACAGAAAGAAGAATAGATGCCCAGGCAGACTCCCCAGGCAAGATCTCCAAGACTTGTGAACCACTCACAAATTCTCCCTAATGGGAGAGCAATGCCCCAAATATACTTAGGCCTTGAATCATCCACTGCCTTTGTCCTAATTTAGTCCTCACCGAGCAGCCTTCCTTATGTGACTTACTGTGCAAGCCTGTCTATGGGGAGAGAAGGCACTGACCGCACCGATTTGGACTCACCTATATAACCACAGATGTGAACTAAGCCCCCACTAAGTGCCTGGCCCTGTCCCAGGCAACAGAGATACAGTGGAAAATTAGACATTTGAGGTCCCTGGGGAAAACACAAACAAGTAAAAAAATAAATAGAATAATTTCACCTAGTGATAAGAACCATCAAAAAAATAATAAAGCTGGGTAAAGGACTAGTTAATGGCTGAGTGGTGGGTGTTTTAAGAATAGGGATCAAGAATGGCTTGTTTGAGAAAGTGACATTTAACATAAGATCACAGACAGAGCCTACCCTGAGTATTTTCCAAAAGCATACTTCAACTACATTTTGAAAAAAATTATATGTTGACCTTATGGTAGAGAAGACTTAGAGTATGCAGTGTGAAAGGGAGTGTGAGGCACATGGACAAGTTAGGTCCTTCACCATACACAGGACAGCCCTACCTTCTCACTCCAAACCCCTGCCCAACCCTATCCCAGGTTGGCACCTCCAGATGTTAGAACATGCCTGTGCCTCTGGCTGACAGCTTGATGGGGATCCAGAATCTGCCATGTAACAATAGAGAAAGAGAGTTTCTAGACAGAGGGAACAGGAAGAGCTGTGAGACAAGAACTAGCCTAACATTTCTTTTGAACTTCCAATGCACCTGGAGCTTTATGAACAAGGGAGAAAGTAACAGGAGCCAGGGCTAGAGAAATAGGCAAGAGCAGAGTCACAGGAAAAGATTTGAGTTTTATTGTAAGTCCAACAGGGAGCAAGGCAGTGACATGACCTAATTTACATTTTTAAAAGATCCTATTGGCTACTGGTAGGATTTTAAAAGATCCTATTGGTAAAGGCAAAAGTGGAGCAAGAAGATTAGTTAGGAGGTCCTAAAAGTAGCCTAGGCAAGCAGTAATGTGAATTGACTAGGGTGGCAACAGTAGTGTTGGGGAGAAGTGAACAAATTCAGGGCATATTTTGGAGATGGATTCCCAATACTTGTTCGTAGACATACATATGGGGTGGAGAGTCATGCTTTGACTTGGCAGAGTGGTACCTTTTATTAAAATTGGGAAGACTGGGGGAGATTAAGAGCTCTTTGATGGGCTTGAGATACCCACTAGATATACAAGTGGAGACATAAGTTAGGCAGCTGGGGCTCCTAGAAAACATTGGGCTGAATATATACATTTGAAAATTATCTACACCTAGATGGTCTTTAAAGCAGTGGGCATTCCCATCCCTGTTATGGTTATGTTTCACTGTAGATGAATAAATTGGGTAGTTCATCAAGGTAGTGGGAGCCAAGCTGAGACATCCCATAGCAGATGGCTGGCCTTGCCCAGGAGGTGCCTGCTCCTCTGCTTTGCCACAGGCCTCAAGTGAGAGCTGCTTCTACAAGGTTGTTTTGTTGTGTTTCCACATATAAAACACTGTGCCCAAGTTCCCCTTTATTCGTGTGGATTTAAGGAAATTAGAAACATTTTACCCCCAAATATGGCACTTTGACATGCTGGACTGACTGAAGAAACCTCAAGGTCTCTCTAACCTTCCCCCCTACCCCCACCATTGGCACTCCCCAAAAAGTTAAAGTTTCTTTATCTTCCTAAGATCCAGATCCACCTAGGAGAACAATTGTTCTTTTCTTCCCCTCTCTGTGAGACCAGGAATATGTCCATACCTGAACAGACTCTTTAAGATAATGTTCTGGCTCTCAGACTCATTCAAATTCCAAAGACAACTATTTGCCAGTTAATCTTTGTTCCCATCCATTCATCCTCCCTAGTAATGCTTCATTGCCCCTCAGTGGAGTTCCTCATTTCCCCCCTCCCATAACCCATTTTACCAGAAAGGCATATAAGCGTCTGAACCCCACTGGGGAGTTGAGTCTCCATTCTGAGGGTTCCTGTGTATACCCCTTCAAACAAATTTGTATCCTTTTCCTCCTATTAATCAATCTGCCTCATGTCAATGATTTTTCAATGAATCTTTATGGGGACAAAGGCCTTTGCTCACTACAGTTTGGCAAACCTTTGGGGGTGGGGGGAGGTGGGGGGGGCAGAGGTCTTTGTTCCCTGTAGGATCAGTGTGGAAGTGTGAAAAAGTGACACGTATTTAAAATATTTTTGAAAAATGCGTGAAAGTGTTCATTTGGTTGAATAAAGATATATTACACAAATAAAGGGGAAACTTGACAAAGCAGATTAAGAGACAAAACTAAACCCTTGTGTAGACTGTTTTAAAGGCCACAAGAAATGACCAGAGAGCTCCTTCACTTTGAGTTCTATGTGGAAGGACTCTATTTTTACAGAATATTTGAGAACATTACAGAGAATGTTGGTTAAGGAACTTGATGAAATTAGCACCAAAAAAAAGTCATGATAGAAATCCTAAAATTAAAGGAACATAGGACAATTTCAATTCATCCCATTGACAATCACTGATTGAGTAACTACTATGTGATTACTGTGTTGATTTTATGCCCTCCTGGGGCTCCTTTCTCAGCAGAGGAGACGGACCATACTGTTAGGTAGATAGTGGGGCCTCCAGCTCTCCCCGGAACAGGGAAGGCAAGCACCCTGCTTCAGATAATTGCCACAGCGGGAGGGAGGAGGAGTGCACTGCCAATCAGACCTCAGCACACTAACCGAAAAAGTGGCAGAAATTCCCGGAAGAAGGAATTCCCAGAAAGCCAAGTAGGGCAGGCACTATAGGGTCTGGAAGGTGACCAAAAGTAACCGCAGGCTAATTATCATGTTGTTAGCATAAATCTGCATTGTAGTTTTGCCCCTCCCCAGCGGGCTTTCAGAGAAGCTCACAGGAAATCTATATGCACAGTAAGATTCAGGTTATATAACTAACAGCTGTCCATCGAGGTGATGCATGAGCCATACCTGCTGGGGAGGGTCCAACCCAGACAATATAAAGTAAAACTTTAGTTAATAGTCAGGGCCTCCTATAGCAACAGGAGCCTGTTCGCTGTCTCCTGCGAATGTAGCTTGCTTTTGCTCAACAAACTTTGCCTCTTGCTTGCTTTGATATCAGTGTATCTTGCCATTCTTTGGCAAGAGCACACCAAGAACTGAGGGCAGATCGCCGAACCTGACAATACTAAGGCATGGAACTGATGGAAGCAGGTATGAGATACCTTTTGACAAAGGTGAGAAGGTGACAGGCAGTTCCAATGAGAACAAGAAAAATTACTCTAGAGGTGATTTCTCAAAGGCTAAATATAACCCTATGTTAATTGCATAAAAACTTTACATTCCTATTTGGAACTAAAATTTAAATTTTCACATTCAAATTACTGATATAATTAAATGAAGTCAATTGACCCATTAATGTTTTTAAGAATCCTTAACATTTTTTTGAGTCTCCTAAAAATATTTCCATTTTGCCCCCGTTCTCCCTTATCATTTATCACCTTTTCTGCCTTTCTGTGTAAATCTGAAAGATTCTAGAGAACAGTAGTCAACTCTCCTTACAAGCTTAACCCTGTATCTACTCATGGGAGTCACATGTAAGTGTAGCATTGGCGGGGACAGAGAAGGGGCAATGGGGAGCCTCCTAATTTCTATTTTACTCTAATCCCAAGGAGTTGGAGAGTGGCTCTTCTGATTAAACGAACCATATTTCAGACACTGAGTCACATCACTCCCTGCTGCCATAGCAGGAAGCTGGCTGGAGTTTACATTCTGTTGAAGCTGACTCCTAGCCATCTCTCTGTTATACTTTTGTACTTTTCTTCCCAAGAACCTACAGAAAGGAAATACCAGGCCTGCTCAAGCTGGGAAAAGCCCAGCCACCTTTGAGATTCTGGCTCTTTTGTTCTCTCCCTTCCCTCTTTGCCCCTTTCTCACTTGAACACTCTCTCTAATGTGGCAGCTGAGCCCAGGATCCATTGAACCAGCCTGGAAGGCTGAGCCAGATTTGCTCCAGAGTTTGGGACATATGCTTTCTTTTAACTGCCCATCTTTTCCTCTCACACTGATGGCTACAGCCTGTAAGTGTTAAGATCTATTTAAGTGTTAAGATCTAAGAATCTGGACATTCATTTCATATCATTTAGGATGAACCAGCTTAGGTGAAGGAATTTTTCTTAGGATCCCTTCTAACTGACTAGAAATTTACATTGGAGTTTGTGACCAATGCCCTGATTGGTTATAAACCTGCCTTGCTTTTCTGGTCATTGACCCGAGCACGTATTCCCCTGAGCATGGATTCCTCCATGGATCTAGGAGAAAGGAGTGGCTATGGCAGGGCAAGATTCATGGTATTTTGAGGTCCCTAGGCCAAAAACTATTAATAGCATTCTACTAGCACCTCCATTTCATTACTGCCAACAGTCACACTTTTTAAGGGCTATAGAAGCCACAGACATTTTTTAAATGTCTGAACTTCAGATGAGTTGTTATAAAATCACCTTTGTTCTACATGATGCTTTGTACCTGGATGGAAGGACTCATTCTAAAAGGAGAAACTTGCCTTTCCCCACCATGCCGGAATCCATCATTTGCCACAAAGGCAGCATCAGCTTCAAGATAATAATCACACACATACTCACAATCACAGCTCCGTTTGATATTTTACCTATGAGAGTCTTTTATTAAACCCTTTGTAATAGTTTTAAAAATACATTTATTCATTATAACTGATTTCTATGACACTGCACAAAAATGCCTCTCCCTTTCTCCACTTCACTGTACTATTCCCAAAGGCCAGTTTTATTCTAGATAATCAGCATATGAAGTAAAATCAGAAAAGAATTAATTCTGTCCACATTTACCTACAAGGATAATGGTTTCAAACCTGTTACTCTGTTTTTCTTCCTGGACATTTCCTCAGTTGGAATTACAGAACTCAGGCTCTAGGTGCCACAGTCTTTTGAAAAACTTCTGTCCTAGAGGATCAGAGACCTGCCTTACCTTTAGTTGAACTAGATGTACATCCACATGCTTGCTGTCCGAGTCCTGCTGAACTGAATAGGTTAGGTCCCGGACCCTCTCTGAGGTCATCCGGAGCCAGGTCTCAATTTCAGGTAAGTGGAGGACAATCTTCCAGTCAGCCCCTGTGTGTAGTGGAGGTGGCTTTTCATACTGCTGGTCAGAGTCCATGTCCTTCATTGCCTCTTCTCCCTCACCCTGCTCCACAGTGGGCGTCACGTTGATGGCCATGGGTGAAGCATCAGTAGCCATGGGATCCAGGTCCTGTGACCTCAGGGGGGAAAGTGTCACGCTCATGGTTAACATGAAGAAGTCTAAACCTTACTTCTTTCCAAAACAGCTGAAAGGCAAGAGGAAAGAACAAAGCAAGAGTCAGTCAAGATTGCCAAATAAAGAAATGATACTTCACAGAAGAAACAGGATTTCTAAATTAAGAAACCATAGCCCATAACAAAAACAGAAAGAGGTGTTTTGATTTTCTACATGATAGCCCCAAGAGCCAGCATATAATAGGAACACAAAACCATAGTGGTATTGCCTACCCTAACATCCATTCTTCCCTCGTTCTTTAGTAACAAAATCCTGATTTTTAGCTGTGCATATTCCTGCCCAGAATTTAAAACTACATTCCCTATCTCCTTTGCAGCTAGGTGTGACCAAATGGCTAATTTCTGCCCAATGAGATATAAGTGGAATTGCTGTATAGAAATTCTGCAAGTGCTACTTAAAGGGAGCTGACTAAATTAGGAGGGGCCCCCTTTCTGCCCTTATGCTTTTCCCCCTTCTTCTTTTTTTTTTTTTTTTTTTTGTTGTGATGATCCCAAATGTTCTGCTTTTCCCTCTTCTTCCAGCCTGTAATGTGGACTTGATGGCTGGAGCTCCAGCTGCCAACTCAGACCCAGAGATGCTTCTGCGTGTGCTAGGTCGAGGATGGTGGAACATGAGGATAGGAACACGGGTCCCACATGATAACGAGAGCTACTGTATTAAGTCCTGACTGCTGATCTGGACTTCTTTTATGTGAGAGAAAAACAAACTTCTATCTTGTTTAAGCCATTATTATTTTGGGCTTTCCTGTTAGAAGCATCCAAACATCATTTTGACTATAACCAATATATTCAATACATGGGACAGCTTGAGAGGGAAGATGTTCTAATCACCAAAAACATTGTGCTGAATTCAGGAGATGTTGCTCCTTTCTGTGATTTGTTAGGTAAACAGATAACCTGTGGCAATTCTAAATCTTTACTTTCCTGAAAAGTATAAATCATGGATTATATCGAATAGATGTAATTAACTCTCAACCTAGATTACATTAATATTTGTTTATATTGAATTTTTAGAGGCTTCTGAAATTTCAAGAGTTATAAATTGCTCTGAAATACATAACAGTAAAATGTTAATCAAATATGTTTAAAATAACATGTATAATTCATAATAAAATAAGGTTGCTTTTTAAGATAAAATTGATTAGTTTAAGGATCCAGCTATTAAATTTATCTTTCTTCTGGAATCAGTCTAGTATAAAATAACAACTTTTAGCTTCTTGTACTTTAAGATAAACATCTTAAATAGAAATTATTTTTAGTCTTAAGAGCAGCTTCTTCTGCTCAAGGCAATGGATTTCTTTTTCTTTTATAAGTTTTTTCTGGTCCTACACATTCAAGTTAGTTTATACCTTCATTCCTCCAAAGACAAAAGGTGGCTAATCAAAAGATCAAGAATTATGTGTGATTATAGCTCATATCTTTAGTAACAAATATTCACTTAGTAATAATAGCAAAATTATTTTTACCTACAAAAATAGGGAGGAAAAATTTAAAAAGTTCCCAGTTTGACTAGGAACATATAACTTCCCAAACAGGAATGGGCACCAGGAATAAAAAGACTTGCTGAATTGACAAAAGCCTTAAGAATAAGTTACTCCTATAACATTATTTCAGAATCCTTCCAATATTGCTGTGTAATACCCTTCCCTAGTTTCTTGGGCATCTAACTTGTGAATTAAATGATGAGGAGGTTTACAGATGAATTTTTGAAAGCAAAGTTATTTGCAAAAAGCAAAATGTACGTCATAAAGCAGATTTATCACTTTGATATCTGCCTTAGAGAATGGCTTTAGGCTTGCTTCAATTCAAAAGCTTTTTCCACCTGATTGCAAGAGAAAGAAATCCACACCCCACAGTTTACCATTCTTGTATTCAGTTTTAAAAATAGCAATAATGCTAGACCTGGCTATTTTAAAAAAACAATTAGAAGATAACAAAATTTCACTGGGAGGGATAAAACCCCAGGAAGAGTGAGCTGCCATACCACTTCTTCAGAAATACTATACCCCAGCCTCAGACAGGCTCTGATTCTGATTTCCTAGAACACTTTTAAATTATTAATCGATTCACTGCCCTCGGGGGGATCAGTTTAAAATCACAATCCTAGAGACAGAATCTGATACACAAAGGTCAATAAAGGTTTGTAGTTCAAGGACATAGAACTGGTTATAAATGAAGAAGACATGGGTATCACAGTGGTTCCCTATTCTAAGAAACCAGATTCATCCAAACCAGAAAATTAAATGCCAGAGCAATGTACAATTGACTGTTTCACCTATACTCACTCACACCCACTTGCCTCCAGAACCCTGCCCAAGAGCCCTGCACAACTAACAAACAGTGCTTGAGCACTGTGTTTTCTGTGAAATTCCTAAATCAAGGCAAGGCCTTCTCTGGAACACAAATCCTACTATAAACTAAAAAACATACCAAAGAATTAGCTCAATGTAATTTATGTCCCAACCTATAGCATTTCCATATATATCATCAGGCTATGCATCAAGTAAGCACAGTGCAATTTTATATGATTTGGGACAAAATGCTTCACATTTCTGGGCCTCAGTTTCCTCATCTGTAAAATGACAAAATTGAACTAGATGATCAGTAAGATCTCATCTGGCCCTAAGAATCTGTGATTGCCTAGAGTTATTTATCCAGAGATTTCAAAGCTCTTGGAAGCTGAGAGATAGGTAGCTACTAAATTATGGCCTTCCATTTTACCAAAGTACACAAGCAGTATCAATAGATTTTTCCTACTTAATGGAAAGAAAGAAATTATTATCATGAAAAAAGCATTTTGTAAATCATTATTTACACATTACATGTTGCTAATTCTTCCCAGAGGAACAAATATGGGAGAGTCCCTCCTCTAGGAGTTTGCCACTTAAGACTGACAACACAGATGTGGTTATATATGTAGACACAAACAGAATAAAATAAAAAATATTAACAAAAAGTGTAGCTGGAGAGGACAGGGTGTGCATCACACATGAGTAAAGGGCAAGGAAACTTCACATTCAAGCTGCCAAAGCAAAATTTTCCTGCATCTATAAAATTTCAACCTGGATGTGATTTTTCTACATTTAACTGATCAGACTGTATACAAGAGAATCTCTATAACACAGAGAAGTAACCTCTGTTACTTTCCCTCACATTTACCTTTGCCACTGGGAAAAGAATACCGTATGTGTCATCATAGCATAGCAAGCTTGGGAAGTGGCATAAAATTTTCATGGAAAGCAATTACTATAAACATTTAATTTTCAATTCTAGTAGTTCACACTTAATGTCGCACCCATGGATGACCATACTCTATTTCTGATTTTCACGAAATCACATCTAATTTAAAAGATAACAAATATATAATTCAAAGAAAAAATGCTTCAAATTATGGAGACCTATAATAACAATCTTTGTGAATATTTCTCTTGCCCTTATCATGACTATTCAAGCTTGCTTTGCTATCAAATTAAATTACTCCATTTGAATGAAAACAAATAGTAGGAAAGTGAGCACAAGTCTATACTTTTAAATACTAAAAGTTATGTATTCTTCCTTTGCAAGTCATCTTGCAATAAGATTCCATTCTACTCACAGAGAAATTTTTTTAAAAGCCACTAGACAACAACTTCTGACAATGAAACTGAAAGCATTAGACCAAGTGCACACAGGTACCCACCAAGTAATAACTCTGGCTCCAAGACTGTGTGAAAGGAGTGATCAACCAGCTTTTTGGAACCCAATGACCTCCCCTATCCCTCCCCCTCATTAAATGCTTGTCTGTGGCCACCTTTCCAGCATTAGAGATAATGCCACCTTTATCCCAGCTGCTGTTAAAAATAACATCCATCAAATCCTTTCCTTTACACAAATCCAAAGAAGAGGCAATAATTAAAGTGCAAAAGCTGAAAGTAGTAACGATTTTAAAGCTTATTAAAAAAAATTTGTGAAAGGATTTTTTCCACATTACTCTATTTATCATCCTATAGAAACAGAAGAGAAAATGCCATGGATTGCTTACTAAGAAGGACTGGTTCTGCTATCTCCCTGTCCACAAGGTTTGGGTTGAAGCCTGACATTAGCAGAATACATTCAACTTGAAAAAACAGACACAATTAAATCAGAAGAGTATTCCTTTGGCCAAATCAGGAAGCAAAAAATCCAGCTACATAGCCATCAAAACTGCCCACCTCTTTCTCCTTTCTCTTGTAATTTTCTCTTAATTAAAATAACAGAAATGCCGGGTATCTGCCGACTGCACTCACTGTAAATGCTTTTGTCCCTAATGGAGCCCTTCCGGATTAAACTTCTGGCTCCACCTCTCCCCTCTCTGGTTCTCTTCGTGTGGCCAAACAATATAAAGACCTGTGTTGGGGCTGCTCCATGCCAGCAGGATACTGGTGCCAGCAGGGCACCAGCTTCATATGCCCTTAGCGGCCTAAATCTCTTGCTAAGAGAAGGCTGCTACTGCTACACAGTCTCTATTTGGAAGCTAACGTATAAGCTGCAGGACTGTGCAGTTATAGGCTGGCCTTTTGCAAACAAGCAGTGATAAGTGAGCTGAGAAAAAGGAGACAGTTGCCAAAAAAGGATCACTATGGAAAAGAGTATTTGGGTAGACAGAGCACATCCAGTCACAGTTTAGAAGAACCAAGACTGTACTCTCAAAAAAAACCAAGCAATCCTAAAGCAGGATAAATTAATAGTACTGTGTTAACATGACCAGCTGACAAAGCCAACCTGAGCTAAAAAGATTCAAGCTCTCTCTCTTTTCTTAGGAAGAAACTGTTCTTTCCAAGAGCATCATCATGTGTACAGTTTGAGAGGCAGTCCTGTCATCATGTAAATCAACCCTCAGCCTAAATACTTATTTTCAATCTTTCTGTGCTATAAAAGTGAGTAACTAAAGCATAATTCAAGTCAAATTAACAGATTTGCTTGCTACACAGCAAATACTACAAAACAAAGGTAGAGAAAATTCTGGTAGGCATCACTAAGTGTCCTTTTTCTCTCCCTTCATTTCTTTCTCACAGATTCTCATAACCACTCTTCACAGAGCCCATTCATAAAACTCTGAATTTAGAAAGAAAAAAAATCCTCTGAACTGTTTCAATTTTTGTCTAAGGTTAGCTCTCATGATTTTATTGCATTAAGGAAAAAGAAAGAAACTCAAGAGGTACATGCTATATCTGATTCAAGGATACCAGAACCAGGCTCTGCAAAAAAAAAAGACAAAAACAAGAAGTTTAATAAATTGCTTCATTAAATACTGCTGCCTAACCAGATGAATGGGGGTCTAATTCATCACCTAGTTTTAAATCTTGCTGCCTGCCTACCTACCTGGCGTCTTGTTGGGTCAAGAGCTGGGAAACTTTAAATGGCTTTAAGCTGTTAAATAGGAGAGCCAAATAGTTGCTGCCAAGTATTAAGTTAAATTTGAACTTAGGGAAAAAAGAGAAAGTGGCTTCTGTAAGATACTCCTAAGAAAATGTCCATGATTGCTGTCTAATTCTGCCTTCTGCTTTGCCGTCTTTCCCTGCCGACCCCAATGCCCTCCAGCACTCACCTGGAGTAACACTGTTTAGTGAGATCACTGCAGTAACCCCAGATTAGTCCTCACTTTCTAATCCTCCTGCAATAACAGGCCAGCCTGCAAGTGGACATAAGTGAGGAGAAGGATTTCAAGCGCACCAGTGTGGAAATGACATGTCAATAGGGGAGCCTGGACTGATTTCTACAGTTTAAAAGATCTTGGTATTATCATTGGTGTTTCCTCTCTCTTTCTTTTTTCCCCTTTAATATTTCCTTTATGTACAGCTGTGCACCCAGGCAGATGGCCAATTACATCTTGCTAATCACTTAGAGACCACTCACCTTCTCCCAGGTCTTCCCTCAAATACCCACTAACTCCTTGCCCAGAGTATAGCGTCTTCTGTCAGCCATAACACATTTCATCAATCATCTTCCTCCCTTGACCCCTCCTCCTACCCCTCTCCCAGATTATTCAGATCCTCCTCCTGTGGCAGGGATACCCAGATTGACTTGGTTAGTCACCATGCCTCCTGTGCTTTCTTTTCTCCACTGCAGCAATCAGTTCCTGTCATACAGAGATTCATTTGGCTGCTTCAGCCAGTCAGCCGCAATGGTACCGTGGTTATCAGTGTGTGGACCTGGATTCAGTGAACACTAATGAGTGTTCATACTTCTCACCCTCACCCCAAGTTGCTAAAAATCACCTTTAAACATTAGGCAGTCACCTTTCTATTGTTCAAGAAAAGGTCTTGAGAGAGAATGGATTTGTAAAACTCTAATACATAATTTGTACAATTTTATATACTATAATATATATGACTCATCATATTTACCCTCAAGGAAATTATAACTAATAGAGACAATCTCTCTCTCCCTCATCTCTCTTTCTCTCTCTCTCTCTCTCTCTCTCACACACACACACACACACACAGACATGCATACACTCATTCCTACTGCACAGACAGGCTGTGACAGGCAAAAAAAAAAAAAAAAAAAAGAAAAAGCCCAGTGAGGCCACAGTGGAGTGGCATTAATCCTGAGCGGAGGAAACATAAGCAGGAGTCTTCACTGGAGAAGGTAACATTTCAGATGGGCTTGTAAAAATGGGTCTGATTTAGACAGGCAGAGGTAGAAGAGAAGTGATAAAGAATTCTAGGCTGGGGAAACTACATGGACAAAGACACCTCAACCCCGAGAAGTTGGGAGAATCAGCAAATAATTGACTGTTGAAAGGAACTGGGAGCTTGATGGGGCCCAGAAACAGATGAGAATACAAGGTAAGTTGCTGCCATATTATGAAAGGGCAGAGAACACCACGCTATGGAGTTTGGAATGAATCTCACACGGAGCAAGAACTCTAAAAAGATTATTGAAAAAGAGAAATTGGATTACAGTTGTATCCTAGAATGGTGCAGAAAAGTCAGCACGTGCCCTTTTATTTACCAGGAAAATGAAATGAGAAATCAGCACTATGGGAGGATCAACATCCATTTTTCTAGGCAAAGACTACATTAATACAAAATGTAATCTTAAAAGACTCTTTCTAGCCCAGAAAAAAGAGAGAGAGAGAAAGAGAATGAATACAAGTCAGACTTTTGGATCAGAATGATTAAAGGAGTTCTGTGCTCTGTCCTACCTACTCCATTAAATATAAAAAGAATTCTCCAATTTTAGTTCTCCATTAACCCTACTTTACAATCTTAGCATCATAGATTTGAAGTGGAAAATTTTTAAGGATAATTTTATGCAATGTTTTTACTTTTTTCCTTGTTCTAAAATTATTTTTTAATTAATTAAAGAGTAATATATATTAATTCAGACATTATAAAAATAGATAACATTGAAGATAAAGATCCCTCTCTATCCCCACATTCTTATCCCTGGTTAACAAGTGATAAGAGGCTATTTTTATATTTTGTGACCTCAATATGTAAAGTAGAAAGGAAATGAGCCCTAAGGGAAAAGTCATCTTTAATGATTCTTAAGTCTAAATTAATTATCTGTATTAATGCAGTAATATAGCAGTGTTTGGTAATTCAGTGTTTACCAGGTGTTAAATAGTTATTCTACAAAAAGTTGCTACTGGAAAGAAATTGGGACAGTGCTAGACAATCTCTGAGTAGACACAGACAAATGAATACACATATCTAACTTTTCTCCCTCCAGAAACCACACTAACACTACTGAAAAGGGTTTTTTGTTAAGTGTAAACACTCAAGAATGAGAACAGGAACAGTATTTTGGAAGCTTGAAAATAGATTAACAAGTGATAAGTCTAGGCAACTCACAAAATATAAATCTTAAACCAGCAGTGTAGAGAGGAAAAAACCAACCTGATTTTTACATCGGAACCCTTAAAGTATTTTGGAATTGGGGGAACCAGGTACCTCTGGAAGTGGAGGTGGAGGGGTATATAGGGAAGAATTAACTTTATCCAAAGAAAAGTCTGGCCTTTGTCCCAGCTCCTAGGAGGTAACCTCTAAAACCTTGGAGTTTCCTGAGTGTTCGGAATATCTTTGTCATTCATGATGGGGCCCTCAGACAACACTTGATAAGTGTATGTTAATGAGGGAACTCAGGATGGAGGCTGGCCAGACAGAAAGACTAACCCTGTGATTAAAGGGTTGAGGCTTTGGGCAACCATGTGGGCAATGATTCAATCAATGATGCCTATGTAATGAAGCCCCAATAAAAACTATGGATGTTGAAGTTCAGCAAGCTTCCCAAATTGCCAATACTTCATGTGTATTGTTATACATCAATGACAGGAGGAGAATGCATCCCTGAGGACCAGGAAGCTTTGTCCTAGTCCCAGCTTCTTCCCTATGTGTTTCTTCCTTTGGCTGGTTCTTATTTGTATCCTTTTGCTATAATAAAACTGTTGTCATAAGTATAGCACTTTCCTGAGTTCTTTGAGTTGTTCTAGTATGTTACTAAATCTGAGGGAGTCTGTGTGAACTCCCAAATTTATAGCCAACTGGTCTGAAGTGAGGATGGCCCTGGAGACCCCCAAACTTGCAACTGGTTTCAGAAGTCTGGGGCAGATTTGACAGTCTTGGAGGACTGTGTACTTAGCCTTGAGTATGGCCTAAATCTAGGTAAAGAGGCAATGATATGTCAAGATGATTAAACTTGATCAAAAAATGTTTAAAAAGCAGTTAGAACTCTAGGTGTCTCCTTACTCTTTGTTGCTGGGTGGTTGCTCCTACCCCCAATTCAGACAGAAGACTGGAGGTTTATTGCCCAGAAAGGATAATTCACAGGTTCTCTGAATTGACAGATACCAGGAATAGTTAAGTATAGGAGTATCCTGAAAATAGGAGGATTAAGTGAATATTTAGGTATTCTGAGTGTTGAGATCCCCAGCCCTCTTCCCTGACTTGAATCCTCAAACACTGGCAGCAATGCCTTCACCCTCTAGTCAAGAGACTAGAAGTTCCCTCTCTAAAAGATCCGATCAGTCCAAGGAGACAAGAAGATACTGAAATTGGCACATCCAGATCAACCTACAGTGACATTCAGTCAGTAGGCTCACCCAGACATTCAGAGCATCCAATCAGCTTTCTAATCTCCTACTTCTAAATATGAGCAGGTAGTCAAGGATTAGCAGAGATTTAGGGAAAATTTTAATAGGAATAATACAGCCAAAGTAAGCAATAAAAAATTTAAACCTGAAGGAAACACACTATGCAAGAAGAAAATGATTTGGGTGACAAAGAAAGATTATCAGAGATAAGATATTATACCCATGAAATAAGAACAGGATGCTGCAATTTAAAAGAAATATTTGTAGAACAAAACAGCACCTTGGAAAAATTAAAATATGATAGCAAAAATGGAAACCTCAATACATTAGCTAAAAATAAAATTGAGGAAATCTCATAGAAAGTAAAGTAAAAAGGTAAATACCTATAAATTAGGAGAGAAAGGTAAAATAATTAGTGACCTATCCAGGAGGTCAAACATCTATAGAATAGGAGTTCCTGAAGGCAAGAGGAAAGAAAAAGGAGGAAATCATCAATGAAATCTTTTCAGAAATGAAGGACAACATTTTCTAGATTTAAAACACCCACCTAGTGTTATAGACATACACCAAAAACACATTATTTGAAATCTCAGAAATCTCAGGGAAATGAGCCTTGGTGTGGAGGTAGAGGCATCCACAAAGGATCATAAATTAGAATCCTTTGGATGTCTCAACAGAACAGAAGACAATTGTTTTACTTAAGAAGGAAAAAGAATTCTAGCCTAAAATTATATACCAAGAATAATATAGACCGATAAACAATAAACGTGAGGGTAGAATAAAGATATTTTCAGACACACACACAAAAAAATCACCCCAAAATATCAATCTCCCACACACTTTTCTTAAGAGATACCAGAAGCTGTACTCTGCCAATACAAATAAGTAAACCAAGAGGAAGTCATGAGATGCAGAAAATAGGAGGCCTACCTCCCCAGGGTGAAGGGGAAGGGAAATCCCAGGATGACAGCTGTGTACCAGGCAAGAAAGGCTTCCAGTCCAGACTGCAACAGGTCAGAAGGCTCCTGGCAAGACTGCTTAAAAAATATGACATTGAAAGAAAACCTGATGTGAATGAACATAGCCAGAAGAGATTTACTGAACTGATGGAGAATTGGGGGTCAAATTGAGATAAACACATAAAAAATTAAGCAAACAATAATAAACTCCAGAAAGAAACAAAAATTTGTACAAAAAATAGAACAAGAATCATATTCCTTGGGGTAATTTAGCTATAAATTGCATTTACATATTCTCAATAATTTAAACACTAAATATTGCTAAAACCCAAATCACTATATAATTTTACAGGGAGAATGGGGGGGTGGAAATTTTGCATCTGTGCACACATGTGCACATGCACCCCTATGAGAGAGTGTGAGAGAGAGAGAGAGAGAGAGACAGGGTATAGGAATGAGCTAAATAAATTCTCATCTTTCATGGTGAGAAGTCAATAGATAAAGCTAAGGAAAAAATACTCAAGAAGTAGCCATACCATCCTATTGTTTCAAGATGGAGATAGTTACCAAAAGAACCAGCTAAAAGATAGAAAGTGGTTGCCTCTGGAGAATGGGAAATGGAAAAGAAGAGGGTCTGGGAACTGTTGTTTGTCTTAAGGGACCTCAGAACAACTGGACTTAACTACTTGCATGCAAACATAAAATTTAAAAACACCTAGATTAAAAAATTAAAGTGTTTCTTTTTTGTGGGACAGGATTTTAATACTCTGAGGTGCATTGAGCATTTCCAAATGGTGGATAGGAACATAGGGTGCATTAGTTGCCAAACTTATTTGACTATGAAAAAAATATTTTTTGGTTTTTTGTCTTTTGTTTTTTATAGAGAATGTCACAAGACTGGGTGGGGTATAACTCGGTTGATCCTAAATTTAAAATGCTAAGTTCAAAATTGTACCTACCCATTCCTAAAATACTTTATTTTTTAATACAAAATGCTCACTGTGACTCAATTCAATAATAAGGTTGCATTTGTTTCAGTCAAATAATCCCTTAAAGAACTGCTTCCTATGAACTAAACCTGATCTCATGATGAAAACCACAGGTGATTAAGTGATCAAGTTGAAGGTAAGTTTATTTCATTATTTCTCCCATGAGTAGATATATTGTGGCGTGAATAACTTTTATTTTTGAAGACAATTGAATCAGGCTGAGATATCAAATAATGAATTAAGCCAAAGCTTTCAACTAACATTACCTTTTGGTTTTGCTTTCATGCTGTAACATGAGAACACATCAAATAACTACCCACACTGCTGTTCTTTCATAAACACAAGGCATTTTACGGGTGATAAACTCTCATAAAGACCAGGATTTTCAAAAGAATTATTCCTATTCACTATTATTTCCTACTCACCCTAAACTCCTAGACATGCAAAAAGAGTTTTCTTTAGAAGACTCTGATCAGGTTAAAAAATACTAATGGGAGATGGCACGAGCTCTTAATATCTAAAGATCTGATGAGATCAGAGATCATCCTTCTGAATGTTCTTTATTACAAAAAGAACAAAAAAGGTCTTATACCATACTGAAACAATTTCAGCAAGGTAGAACTTATTTTAAATATTTTACAATGGTTTTGCTTAAAATTCATCAATTTTATCAAATAGTCAAGCATTTCAGCCCAATCAGCCATCTAAATTGAAGGTGGGTGTCTGATAAAGTATGACTTGCTCCAAAATGAATTGGTGTTTGAAAAAAATAATCCCTAGAACAAATAAAAGTTATATATCATGGGCCTTAAAAGAAAAATAAAATACATATTTTTCTAGTGGAAAGTAGATAATACAAGCTCATAAGTATTTTTGTTCTGTTTGCACTAGTAGACAATAAAAGCATGAAACATGAACGAGCTTAGCATAAATTTACCTTAATTGAAATGTTGTGTCTCTTTAAATAATTATTTACTCTCTTGCTTAATGAAATAAATAGCAATAACTGGAACTGCTGAGTAAAAGCTAATGACTTAAAAGCCTCTAAAAAGAACCCAGCAAGATCTCTCATCAACCCTAGAAAATTAGTTATAGATTGATTATTACCAGATACTTTGCTAGGTTTTTCATTCAGCAAAGACAGATTTTATTTGTTTAAATTAGGGGCCTTCCTGAATCACAGGAATATGAGGGGCAAAATGCTGAACACTATAATAAGCCAAACCATACTCTCTCTCCTCTGCCATAAAAGTGCTCAGGCCTATGTTAAAAGCAAAAAAACCCTTCATCCATTCAATTTTATCACTTACCACTAAGAGATGTCATGATGACATCTCTTTTTGCTTCTTGCTTTCCTTGGGTAAGACTTGATAAGACATCAACATCCAAGCACTTGAGCAGCTGGCTGCCGTCCAAGAGTGATTCAGATGGCTTAGAAGCTGACTGTCCCCTGAACTTTTTATTTTAATTTTTCATATCTTTCTTTTTGTTAGCAATAGTTTCTCATAATTGATATGACACTCAGAAACAATTGGTCCTTCTCAACAGGCTCTAGAAATCATCTATTTATAATTTTTCAATTAATGCTTCACAATCATAGCCATCACATGACACAACTACTTTTGGTCTTACTTAGTCATTTGTAGCCAAATACAAATGAATCTCAGTCTAATTCTGCTTGTCATAACCTCTATTCATTGTGCTATTTGCCCTGATCCTATAATTGTTAATAATTCTGCATGATTCAGACACTGATTTGGATACTTAAGGTCCTTTGATTGAGTTTCCTTAACAAGAAATGGTAGTTCATCTGCCTGAAAATGAATAATCTAGAATATTTCATTAATATTCAGCTCAGTTTTTAAATAAGAGCATTTGGGATGACCTTTAATTAAGCTGGAGTCTATAAGGTGAGAGTTTTATTTCTTTATTTTATTTTATTTTTTAACATAATATAAAACACAAACAGCTGAGAGAATATTGTTTTTCTCTGCTTCGATGTGCAAAATAACATGAAAATTGAAAAGAAAACAAATTTAGACAGATTTATAAGGAGAAAGAGGCGTATACTGCTCTGACAGTTTTGTGTATACTATAGTTTAACAGGAAAAAATTATTTATTGAGCATCTCACTTGTTTGGCACTCACTTGTTGTGTTCTGGCAAACAAGTGAGTCAACATTTGTTGATGCTCCATCCTCCAGAAACTTCAAGTCCAGGAAAGGAGGACCTGGCGGCTTCTGTGTATATTTACTTCTCAACTAAATTGTAAAGAGAAATAGGTTGGAGAAAAACTGATCTTGAACCTAAAGAGCAAGTCTCTGTACTTTTAAACCAAGAAACCAAGTTTTTCAGTCTGTATTACAAAAAAAAAAAAAAAAAAAATGGTATCTGCCTATCACTTTGCAGGGATCTCATAACAAGGTTCATATTTAACCTTGTTAAAATATGACAAGATTTATATATACTTAAATATAACAAGGTTTATATTATAAAAGGATCCCAGTGTTCAGGCAAGATTATACAAAATTTAGAATATTTATCTTTATGATGGCAGGACATTTTAAAATAGCATCTTGAGTTCAGACTATGTAGCAGTCACTTGTATTAAGTAACACTGATTTTTATTATTCAAAACATAATCAAGAAAAAATAGAAAAATTGGACTTCAGGAAAATTTAAGAATTTTGTTCATCAAAAGACAATATCAACAGAGTAAAAAGACAACCACAGAATGGGAGAAAATATTTGCAAATCATATATCTAATGAGAGATTAACACCTTAACTGCCATGTGAGTTGTATTTAACTCATGTTAGTTTTCAGCCTGGGGCCTCAGGAAGCATATGGAACTCACACGTCTCTTCACCTTGGGAGCCGTGTGAACTATATTTCACGTTGCATATAACTCATGCACAGAAAACAATAAAAAAGAGGACATATGCTACAACACAGATGAACCTGAGGACATCATGCTAAGTGAAATAAGCCAGTCACAAAAAGTCAAATACTACATGATTCTATTTACATAACGTACTTAGAGCAGTCAAAGTCATATGGACAGAGAGGAAAATAGTGGTTGCCAGGTGTTGGGGGGAAAGTGAAGTGAGAAGTTATTGTTAATGGGTATAAACTTTCAGTTTTACAAGATGAAATGAGTTGAATGGTGGAGGTGAATGGTGGTGATGGTTGCACAACCCTATAAATGAATTTAATACCACTGAACTGCACACTTGAAACAGTTAAGTTGATAAATTTTGTTAGATATTTTTACCACACTTTTTTTAAAATTGAAAAAAATAGCTCTGGGAAGTAAGGGAGTGTTGTTAGTAACAGAAGTATGGATGGACCAAAATATTTGTAGGTCTAAAATTTATCAGTAAAGTTAACATCAGATGTCAAGTTGATACATGAATTGATTTTAATTGAAAGACAATTCAGGATACAACCTTTAAAAAGGTAATTAAAAGTCTTAAGATAACAAAGGCAATTCCCAAATACTTATTGAGTATGTGCTCAATTAAGGCACTGGTGTAGGCACACATACACAAACCTTAAGAAATGCATGTGCATTGCCTATAATAACACTGTGGGATGAAATCATCCAATGGCCATCATCTTATGGTCTTCTGTACCCACATAATGTGCTATATCTCCCAGAGAATTCATAATCATGCTAATTTAGCCCTCTATTCTTGTTTTTTACTTCTTTTCCATCAGTATCACCAGTTCTGTGTGTGTCCATGAAATATTTAAGGAGAAAAATATCCAAAATCTCATTCTTAGATTATAATTGGATCCATTAGCTCCATTCAAAACTGACTGGAGAGTTAAAAAATACACAATGTAATTATTTTTGCTTCAAACTAAACATACATCCAATTTAGTTATCCGAACAAAGGCAAGTTTAACCCAGTGAGTACATTAGTCTGGCAAGTTATTCAAAATCATTCACTCCCTAAGGCAAAATTAAATAGAGATCTGAATTGCCTAGAAGTTTCAGTTTGGTTGTTCTCTCTTTTTAACTTGGCTATAAAGTGGAGGGGCTTCAAATGTTTCCTTAATGCTTTGTGTCATCCTAATAAACACTGCCTAGATAATAAGGATAAAATATATTAATATAGATAAGAATACCTTCTCTGGGGTACAGCTGCTTCGAGTCAGCTTTTTCTGATTCAAATGCAAACAAAAAGACCAATTCATTCAGTTGCAAAATTTCATAAGGTGAGTTCTGACAACTAGCAGAACAAAATGTTATGAGCAGATGATATGGAGATTCTAATGTGAAAATGGATAATATCCAGACCATCATTTCCCAAAACATGGTCCACATAATACTGGTCCTGCAAAGTACTTGTAAGAAAATCTTCGGAGGTTGACACATCTGGGAACCACCGCTTAGACACACACCTTATGGGAGATGTACAGCATACATTAGCTCCCAGGAGTCTTCAGAAAGATACTTGTTAATTTTGTATAATTCAGTCTTTTCCAAACACCTTTTTCTGCATTAACAGAACAAGCATTCCTTGGTACACACTTTAGGAAACAATGCTCTAGAAAACTCCAAGTATTCTTTGCGTACAAATACAGTGTAGATTCTAGACTTCATGTAGTCAAAAGCAAGAGGTCTTTCTTACCCTGCCTCTGAGCCCTTTGACCTCAGGAATTCCCACCGTTCATGCCCAGGCTGACCCAACCTCAAGCTACCAGAATTAAAAGGAGAAAAGACTGTAAGTTGTGCTAGTTTTCCATTTTATTTACCTTTCTTATTTCAACTCTGAATCTTCCATTCTGTTTTCGATAAGCTTATGTCCCTTTCAACATTTTCTTAGTTTCAGACCGGGACTCTATTTCTGGCATTCTAGATCCTAGCTCGCCAAATCCATGACTACCTTTCAACACTGGCCTCTTTCGTGCTCAGTGTCTAGCTTTTCCCTTTGATCCTGTGCATAGGCCTGACAATTTAGGTCTGTCTCTACTTTGGGATCATCCTGCTGCCTATGACAAAATTAATAAAGGCAACCCCCAAACTGCAATGAGGATGTGCTCCATAGAGACAGAGAAATCCAACAACGTTTCTTGCAGCTTGGATTCATCCATCAGTCAATGAAGAAATGCTCAAAGACCTCCTTCTCTTCTCAAGACATTATGCTAAGAGCTGTAGAGAATTCAGCAGAAAGTACACTGGCAAGGCACTTCGCTTTGAGTTATGTTTTGGGGATGAATTGACCCAGGAAGTAAGGGAGAAATTTGTGGTTCAATAACTGTGAGGTTCCCCCATTTCATGGCTGTACATTACAAGGATTTAAGAACTGTTTTCCCTGAATACTTTCTTTTGGTCCCTAGGACTATCCCTTAACTATTTAATGCTATTCTTACATAGTATCTTTTGGGGATGAAGACAACAAGCTGCTAAAAAGAAAGGCAATTTAAAACAGTATATCCACTCTTGAGGACCTGTGGATAGCCTCCACAGTAGAAATCTAGGAGCCACTGTATATAAAAGGGCACATTGTGAGATTGATTACCTTTTTTATAATGAAAACCTCCAATTTCAAGAAGATTAAAACAAAAGTTCAGTGTCTATACCTACTCTCAGCCCACCCTACCATCTGTTTTCTTTAACCAAAGACATCTGTATTTGTTAAGAAATATGGGACTAAATCAAGGCAAGTTGCTGATACCATCATCCATGGTATATGTTACTGAAGATCTACTCTGCATATGGGCACATTGGCATACACTGATTCATTTCAGGGGGATCGTTTCCTGGAGACTTGAAGAGTATGGCTATTGGAAGCTCCTTTGGAGTATTTAGCAATGAATTTTAGATTCATTTCCTAAGAACTCAATAGAGCCGCAAAGAAAGTGAGTGGTAATTTTCCTTTGGCTACAACTTCTGATAAAGTGGATTCCCTTCATATAGTGCATAATGTCTACATTATTTTATGCAGACATAGCCTTGCCCAAAGATGACCTTCAGAGTTGATGTTATAAAAGGGGATGGTAGGGCCAGACAAGGTTGTTCATTCCTGTAATCCCAGCACTTTGGGGGCTGAGGCGGGAGGATTGCTTGAGGCCAGGAGTTCTAGACCAAACTAAGCAACACAGCAAGACTCTGTCAGCTACTCAGGAGACTGAGGCAGGAGGATTGTTCAAGCTTAGAAGTTTGGTTATAGCAACAAATCATCCTACACATGCAGCCTTTCTCCAGCATCCTCCTCCTCATGGATAAAAGAGCCCTACCCTTCACCAATATCCGTCCACCAAGCCATGATCCTCATTCCTACTCCAAGGCTATGAGAGTAAAAGGCACAAAGAATATCTTCCTTCCCTACATATACCTACTTGGAGATATTTTTAAACAACAGCAAAATAATAGCCCTTATTACAATAACAGAGTAAAGTCAAGTTATACTCAATTTACTTGTATTCTTAGGAAAAACTCCACAGCAGATACCTAAGTTCTCAGTCTTATGTTTAGAGAGGTTCCTCATCCATCCATTGAAAATTAAATGAGCTCCCAATAGTTAAAGTCATCACCAAAAACCATCCTGTCTGCTACTCTGAACACTGAAAACCTTTTTGTACAAGTATTGTTGCTAGTCTGGGACCTATTCCTTTCTTCTAATCATTTGTAAGTCTCTAGCCCAATTGAGTCAATCATTTCAAAGTTTAATTTGCAAATAATACAATGACTACTTTTACAAGCTAATGCAACATTTGAAGACTCATTAAAATTTTTATTGTATCCCTCAACAGGCTTTTGTTCTTTTCCCCTCCTTCCCTGTTCATTTCCAACTGAATAATCCTGGCTCCCAGCCAGCCAGAGTCTTAGAGAAGATCTTGCTCAGCCACCCACTCCTCACTGCTAGCCATGGTGTGCCAAACAGTAATTTTTACTCATGTTGTGATAACTCCTATCTTAGAAGTTTTTCAACCTCCTCTGTGTAACAGTTTTGGGGAGTTACAAGGCCAGTGATTTGTGCAGGTAATAGAGGATTCTGACATCCCCCAGAAAGAGCCTAATCATCTGGCACTTTTCTGCATATCACCTGGCAATAAATACCATCTGCAGTCCAACAAGGAAACTCTTTGCTGGACCTTGGGGTGTTTCTGGTGCCTCAGCTCCTCACAGGCGTTAAAAACAATTATTTTACGTAGATTCATCCCACGTACCAGTGTAGAAGCCCTGTTTGCTCCAGGTTGTTATCTCCCAATCCAGAATCCTTGGGGATTTTATTTGGTTTTTGTGTGCTAGTGGAGGTTAGTGATAAGAGATGGGTTTTATGCCATTGCTCTGAGGTTACCTGGTACCATTTGTGAGAGAGCCTTTAGGTCTAAAGCTATGGGTTTTCTAAAAACCACTAGGAACTGGAATAAGATTGAGAGAGAAATCATAAAGTAGAACAAAGGAAGAAGCAGAAAAACTGAGAAAAATCTCAAACCATCTCACCCACATGCAGTGAATATCAGTTTTAGGAGCTCTGCAATCCCGCCTGCACCTCTGTTCAGGTCAGCCTCCCCAGGTTCCTCTTCAGGCCTGGCCAAGTAGGCTCAGCCTCTGCCCTCGTCCTCATTGCTCTGTGGAGGCTGAGGCTCGTTTATGTGCCTGTGTGGGGATCTCCTGAGACATAATGGAGCTGGAGAGCTGACACAGCCCAGGCCTGAGAACAGTGGGGACTGGACAGTTTGTCTAATTCTCTGAACATAAACTTGGCAGGAGGTTCTTAGAGTTACTAAGCAACTGAACATCTGACATGATGCCTTTTAACAATCTTTTCCATAGATTACTAAAAGTTCCCAGAACAAATTCATGTCTAGTCCAGTGAAGAAAGAAAAAGGAAACAGAGGTAGCCAAGAAGGGGGTTGGGAGAAGAAAGCCAAGAAGGCAAAAGGAACCAGCATGACCTTGTGACACATGGAAGCAGGAAGAAGAGGAAGGCACATAAATGGATGTACTTGGGTGAGGGTTGGAGGCACTCAGGAAAGGAGAATATGAATAAAATATGGTACAAAATGATCCCAGAATGGCACTTGCTGCAAGCTCTAGGAAGTAGTCTTACAGCAAAAAGAGAAGAAATTCTAAGATTTTCATTTGTTATATAGAATTATGGGTCCTTCCTCCATTTTGTTATAATCATTCCCACTCAAACACTCACCTCAAGTACATGGCTGTCACAAAATCTGTAAGGATGGGAAGCTAACAGGCTTGACAACTTCATGAAGACAGACAAGAGTGACTTGGAAAGGTCTCAATTTAAAAGAACGTCCTGGGCAAGCTCCCCCTCGAGATTCACTCTCTTCCCTTCTCTACTCTGTTCTGTGCCCCTGATACAGACAATGAGGTGATGAATAGCTTGTGGAGATTTTTACAACAATAATAAACTGACCAAAAGTCAACCTGCTTTTTATTAACACCGTGGCTAAAATTCTAAAACCAAGAATTGTTGCAATTTTAATAATACACATTAATATGTAGGTCTCAAATTATCTCTCTCTCTTTTTAAAATTTACTTTTTGAAAACATTGTATTCTACATGAAAGTTAATTCAGAGAGCTTCCTCTTACACTGTCAACCCTGACACATGGGGAGTTAGCTACAGACACTCCTTACCAGGATAAGTTCTAAGGGTCCAGAACCACTGAAGCTTGCTGCAGGAGCAGTTCCTGCCTCTAGCTCCCAAAATACTACATATCTCTTATTTTATTAGAAACAGTGATAGTCAAGGGGAAGAACCAAAACTTGAGTTATATCAATTCTGTCATTCTGCATGGCCACTTGGAATTTTTTTAAATTCATGTTTAAAATTTAAAGCATTGAAACAGAGTGTGAACTGCAATGTGTAATATTTTTGTTTGGTAAATGCAAATTTTAGATCATACATGAAATATTTTACTGAATTTGAATAACTTTAACATTCTAATTAGTCTCTTTATATTTTTAATTACACTTGTTATAAAACTTAAGGATGAATCAAGAAAACAATGATTATGACTGATTATTATTGAAAATAATTTCATCCTATATGAGCAGGGGATGAGTGTTAAAAATTATCCACTCTGAGAGTCAAAAACACCACTACCAGTATGGAGCACATGAATGGCTTCCTCTGCCCTCTGGCTTCTAGTTAGGTTTATAGGGGACCCCTGGCCCAGGATCAGGAAAGAAGAGTGAGGTTGAGGCATTCATCCCTTCCCCTCCCTGCAGGCTTGCTCTGGTCTGGCAACATCCTTTGACTTTGACCAGAGGTCACTGCTCTTGTCAGAGGCTCTCTTCACACCACTAGTTCTCAATATTTATATCCTCCCTCTCCCTCTCCCTCTCCCTCTCTCTCTCTCCTTCTCTCTCTGCTCTTGTCAGAGGCTCTCTTCACGCAGCTAGTTCTCAATATTTATATCCTCCTTCTCTCTTCCTCTCTCTCTGTCTCTCTCTCTCTTTCTCCTGGATTATGATAATTGCTTGCCCCTCTTGCCAGTTCAGACCCTAGGTGGAAAGGCACTGCCCTCATCCCTTACTAGCCTAAGAATACAGCACTGCCCCTTGTACTTTCCCTATACTCTGCCCACACCTTTATAAATTTAGTTTCTAAATTCTGAAAATGACCCAATTTGTATGTATCAACTATTTCCTGCTGAGACTCTCACTAATATATGTCCTTACTCCTCATAACGCCAATTTTCATCACTCTTCATTATGCTAGACCTCAAATGGAAAATCTTCTCCTCCTTAAATATGTATATTCTAATTCCATGGGTTCTTAGGATCATGGAAATTAAGCAGTTGATATTAGTTGTTTAATTACAGTTTCATTTTTCAGGAAAGGGGAGGGGAAAATACCACAGGATGTGCACTTAGCTGAGGAATCTCCTACAGCATGGCCTCTAAAAATCACCCTCCCTTCTCAAATGCTTGCCAGTCAACTCATAAAAATAAAATCTGACAAATTGTCTCATTTACCACAACCCCTCCCCCGACCAAAAATCGCTTCAGTATTTTTCTGCTTCTCTCAAAAGTGGGGACTAAGAAGACACAAGTCATACCATCTCTGCAAATTAAATTTATACATTCTAGGATTAATCAAAACCTTTTATCATTTTAAAGGGGCTAATCTTAAAGCTAATGGAAAGAATTAATTCCAGGCGGTACTGACTTCAATCTGTCCATATCCCCTGCATTTCATTTCATCTTTTTCCAAGGTAACTACAACTATAATGATGACTAAAAGACTCTACTAAAAGTTTTTCTTAGACTAAAGAATATTTTTGTTAATATTTTTCAAAAAAAAATATTTTATGGGATAAAAAGACACATTCATTGAAATTCAAAGGATATTGATTCTCTGGCCAGATAATGTTTAACATGACTTAAATACCCTCATAGTGTAAGAACTTGACCTCAGAGTGCCAAGCAAACTCAAGCAAGAAAACTTAGAATTATACCCAGAAAAGAATAAAACCATGTAATTTGGGCAAAATGATTCATCAATCTGATCTGACCCCTATGTGATTACCCCTATGAATTCGGTGGTGGGAAGGACAGCAGAATATACAATTACCATGGCTAATCTGTATTGATAAAAATGAGAGCTAGAGTTAAACAAAAACAAAAGCAATGGCAATAGTAATAGCTAATACTTATATTATGTTTACCATGTATGCAAGGCACTATTATAAATGTTTTTCATGTATTGATTCGTTTAATCCTCAGAGTAATTCCAGGAGTTAGATCGATATTCTATTCATCTTTACAGATGAAGAAACCGAGACTCAAGAGTTTAAGTCATTTGCCAAAGGTCACACAGCTTGTAACTAACAGAGCTGGGATACAAGCACAGGCCATGCTCTGGGCTCACACATCTAACTACCATAATATATCATCTCTACTGGAACTTGGGAACACAGTCCTTTTAATGATATGCAATTTGAAAAAATACAATCAGCTTAATAACAGCGTATGAATTCTATTTAATCTTTGTTTCTCCTTCCGGAACAACAACTAAAAATGGGAACTCAGGTATCCCAAGAGAATTCGTACTGCCATAACATTTGTGAGGTCATGAGAGCAGCATCAACACCTTGGGACCCAGTTTTGTCAAGAAGAAAAGAAAATCAATAACCTAGTTCAGTAATTCTCATCATTTGGGAGGGAATCAAGAACCCCTTTGTGATTCTGTTGTTAGCTATGGTCCCTCTCCCCAGAAAATGTCTATATTGCACTCAATTTCAAAGAGTTTGCAGAAGTCTTGATGCCCGTCCATAGGCCATAGGCCCTCTTCTTAGATGATTTCTGAGTCTAAAGTGCTGTATACTTCAGAGGAAAAAAATCAACCAACTAATATTTATAAAACAACTTCTAATATTTATAAAACAACTGCTATGTGCAAAACACTGTGCTGGATCTTGTGTGGAGAATACAAGAAAAGATATTATATAATCCCTACTTTTGAAGACCTATATAGTCAAGTCTGCAAAATAAGACAAGACTAGGGATATTAACTTCTCCAGGTACTTGAAAGAAATATCACCTTTAGCTTGAGTTGTTAAGCAAGACTTCAAAAGAGGACTTGAAATACAAACTACTCTAGAGAAATAATTAGGATTGGAGAGAAAGTAGGAAAAGACATTTGATATCAGGAAATAATATAATAGAATTCTTTATCTTAACACAACTAAATTTGGGCTGAAAAATGTAATTTTATGAAAAATGCTATATGTTAACTATAATTAAGAATCCTATTTTCCTACCAGATGGTGTGCTTCATGCCACATCAGTATCAAGTAGGTCACCTCAGTCCAGCTATCTGCTGGGATATCCAGCTATCACACAACTAGAAGCCTTGGCCTTCCCTCTCAGAAGCCAACGAGAATGTGCATTGCACTGTTAACCTTGATGAGAATATCTGTCAATAGAAATTGGCTTGAGGCGCTTAACTCATTTCCCTGTGGCCAGAGGAGCTAACAGATAGAAATTTATTTTGATTCCAAGGTGGCTTTGTATCTCATTAGCAATCCCAGAAGCCTCCACCCTTTTCATTCAACTGTCAACAGTCCTTGATGTTCTGAATAAACAAGCTGTCCAAACTAGGATTAAAAAGAAGAGGGGGAAAAAAACCATTGTTCCCTTTCTCAGATTCCACTTGGAGGTGCTGAGCTAGCTCAACTCCCTGGAGAGCTCCCTTTTTATTTTCTTTGTAATCCTGGTCAGGATTCCAGATTCAGGCTTTTGCATCATGAGGCTTGATTCCTGCTGCAATTCTTTCCAGCAAAATACAACACAGAAGGATAAGGTGTATTGGAAATTCTGATAGAATCAATGTTGACTTGATTGGAAAATTCTAAAAATTAGAATTAAAGTCTGAAGGGAAAGAGATTAAATTACTAATTGGCTAGGGTTGCCAGAAAACAGCAATGTACTGAAATGGAATGTGAGGAAGAAGACATCTAGCAAAACTGTTATCATGCATTCAACCAGAAATGGATCCTGTAGTCCTACATGTGCAAATGAGATGCAAATTTGGAGTAGTTGCCTCCTTTCAAGAGATTCACAATTTTGAAGTGTTATAGCATATTCCCAGAGGACTAGGTGAGATTGGGTGTGGGATGGGGTAAAGTAGAGAAGAAATTGTCGCAGAAAATTAGTAGTTCAAAAAAAGAAATGAAAGCATAATATGAAATGAACTCAAATATTAGGTTATGAAGTATGAAATGTCTGATTAAGTACTAAGTTTGACAGTTGATATCTCTCACATTTCACTTTGACACTTCTTGTTTTATTTTTATTGCAAAGATACATCCTCATTCTTTCAAATGCATGGTTTGGCTTGTGATTATCTTTCAAAAATTTTTTTAGAGCAATTTTTGTGAAACCATGGTAAGTCAAAAATTCAAGTTATTTTCTAATATGAGTTTTGTCATGGGACCAATGCAGAGGAGACAGTTCATAATATCAATGAAGTGTTTGGCTAATGAATGCACAGTACATCCACGGTTTGAGAAGTTCTGTTCTGGTGATTTTAATCTTGAAAATGAGCCATGTGGTCGGCCTGAGACCAAGGTGGATAATGATGAGCTGAAAGCTATAGTGGAAGTGAATCCATTTCAACCTACATGTGAATTAGCAGCAAGGTTTGATGTTACTAGTCCAACAATATTGGACCATTTGAAATAAATCAGCAAGGTAAAGAAGCTGGATAGATGGGTACCACATGAATTAAATGAGTGCCAGAAGAGAAATCGTCTTGAAGCTTGCCTTTCTTTGCTGTCATGACATAAACGGGACCATTTCTACACCATATTATGTGTGATGAAAAATGTATTCTTTTTGACAATCGCAAGTGCTCTGTACAATGGGTGGATAAAGACGAAGTGCTGAAACACAGTCCAAAACCGAATATTCATTAAAAAAAAGCTAATGGTGTCTGTTTGGTGGTATTACCAATATAGCTTCATGAAACCTGGTCAATCCATTACAGTGGATGTCTACTGCAACCAATTGGATGAAATGATGAGGATGCTTGTGATTAAGCAGCCGAGACTGGTCAATAGAGACAGGCCAATCCTCTTGCAAGACAACGATCGACCACGTGTCACACAAACAACGCTGCTCAAACTACAGAGGCTGAACTTGGAAACGCTCCATCATCCACTGTATTCACTAGACCTTGCACCAACTGACTACCACTTCTCCCAGGCTTTGGAACACTTCTTGCAAGGGAAAATATTCAATTCTCAACTAGCTGTGGAAAACGCCTTTTGCAATTTCATCACCACTTGCTCTCCAGGCTTCTTTGCTGCTGGCATAAACAAGCTACCATTAAGATGGCAAAACTGTGTCGATAGTGTAGGTGCATACTTGATTAATTGTACTGCTTCTCGTTTGAGATATAATAAACTTAACTTTTGATTCAAAATCAGACATTTCATATTTAATGACCTAATACTTTGGCACTCTATAGCTGGGTGTGGCAGGGAATAAGACTCAACATACCTATATGATGGCTGCATCACTTAGAATATTTGGGGCTGCAAATAACATAAAACCCTGACTAAAAATGTATTTCAATTAAAAAAATTTTTTTTTTCATTTATATAGCGTCTCACATAATGAAATAACAGAAGTAGGGCAGGACTTAGCTAAGGAGGACCTATCAGGATTCTAGCTCTGCAGCCTTGGGATTCTCTTGGCTCCCTCTCCCTAAGACCAGCTTCATTCTCAGGATGAAGACAAAATGATCGTAGCAGTTCTAGACACCACGGCCTGACATGACAATGTCCAGAGGAAAAACAGAACCAGTTTTTCCTATGTCTTTTTCTCAGGATTGAGGTAACCTTTCCTGGAAGCCTCCAGCAAACATCCCCTCACGTCTCTTCCAGTAGATTTAGATCACATGCCCTTTCCTAAACTAATCACCAATGGGAAGAATAGGATTACCATGACTGGTTCTTAAAGTGTGGTGCCCAGACCATCAGCAACACCTGAGAGCAATGCAAACTATTAGGACCAACTCCAGACTTACTGAATCAGAATCTCCAGAGTTGAAGCACAGCAATCTGTGTTTTAACAAGAATTCCAGGCAGTTTGGATTCACTTCAGTTTGTGAACCACTGGTTTACAGTAGAGTGGAATGGATGTTGGAATCTTAACAACTGAAGGAGACCACAACTATTAAGATGACCAAAGAGTCACAGTCAACTAGCATTTTTGAATGTTTACGTCTTTCCTTTTTTTTTTGTTTTTTTTGTTTTCTTGGCTAAAAGTGGACTAGATATCCTGAAATACTCCTGCCACCAAACACCTGGAAATGCTGCATAAATATAACCAACGATCTTTTAAATGTATAGCCAAACTCTCAGAAATGAAAGTGAAACCCTCAAAGGTCCAAAACAAAGAGAAATCTGAAAAATAGATACTCGAGTTTCTGTTATTCTTAAGGTCATCGCTAATCTCAGTAACAAAGGGTCTGTGTGTAAATGACACATGGGGTGGCCACAAGATAGGGCCATAGAACTGAGATTCTTATGTTGAACCAGGACCATCTGAAAACAGGTGGGCTGGAAAAAAATCCACCCACAGAAGGAGGCAACAAGGAACTTTCTCTATCTTAGGCTGAGCTCTGGGTGAGGAGAATAATCTCCCCTGAGAATTTATAACCACAGGCCTGCTCTCATGTGGATTTGAGATATGGATTTACACTACCTACAAGGGTAGGCAAACCCTAAGCAAATAAATTAACATAAAAATTGGTTCCCAGATGCCATTACTGAGGTCCTGGCTGAAGAAAACAAGAAGGCTCTTGGTAAAAACATATCCTCAAATCAGGCCACACAGGATTCTCATAAATAACAAAAGCTTGCAACCCTAAATCACAAAATATTTAGGGAAGCATGTCACCGTGATCAAGTCAGCAGAAACAACAAATATGAACTTCACATAACAGAATTATCAGGACAAGTTATAAGACAAATTGGTTTTAAACTATTTTTAAAAATAAAAGAAGGAATTAAAAAACAGAAGAAAGAACAAGATACTAATAAAAAAAATCAAGCAGATTTGAAAAAGAGATATAATAGGAAAATGTCCAGCTTTTATCATTCGGTACAAGAAATGTATGATCTCAACAAGAAATAAGCCTGGGCTAGAACAGAAGTTTTCAGAGAAGCTAGGGAAGCTTGAAAGTACTCCCATTACTTCATAAAGTGTTTGATAATTTGGGTATGTAGGTGAGGAGTCCCCAGAATGCCCTGCTTTAGGTAATATCCAATGCTTACCCCTACCATGACATGAAGAGATTTATCCCCATTCCCTGCTATAACTTGGTAAGAAATGGACAACAGCTAAATGACTGGTGATGATATTTTTGAGATATGGGGGGAGCATATGATTAAAAGTTTTGTGAAATCTCTTGCTCTGCAGAACCATTTTATCATGTTTTAACCTTTCAGCTTAATTATTTATATTTTATGGTATTTCACAATAAAGTTCAACATTTCAGAAAGTACCAAATTAAACTTAAATCTCTGCACATCTGAGTGAATCTTCTTTATTAACTTATTATATCTTTTTCTCTGACTCCCTAAATAAGAAGTGTTTCCTTTAAAATTTATTTCTAATAACTTGTAGACATATATGAGCAAAAATGTAGTACGCCAAGAGTACAATCAATTTGCACCAAATCAAAATTCTATTCCAGTGTTGGAGAAATAAAGGCCTACGGTTTGGTAATCATCACATATTTACTTATTCATGGAGACTGCCCCCCTGTCAACCCCTTCTGCTGGCTACACCCAGCAGAAGCCTGGAACCATGTGAGAGGCCTCAGTACATGGTATGGATGGCTGGAAAGCACAGAAATCTGTCAAACCACGCCCATCAAATTTGATGTTTCTGTCTTAATCCATTACTGGCTAGGGGAAATGCCACTCCTTCAGGTTCCTCTCTGCATTTCCAGCATTGCAATTGGCAAAACCTGATGTCAAAAGAAATGCAAAGGGTGAATTAAAGCCAAGAAGACCTTGCCTAAACCTGCCTCAGGGTGAACAAATACCTGGTTTAAAAAGAGGCTTGCAGGAAGTAGATCCTCCCAGCTAGGGAGGAGGCCTCACACCTGCCAATTTCCTTCCATCTTAGGTCAGAGGCAGAACCTCACTGCATTTGGGACCACTGGTAGCTGCTTGGAAGAAAGCATGGAAGTACTCCCAGCCCTTATAAAATGCCACTTATGTTTCTTATTTAAGAAACAGTTATTTGTCTGAATGGAAACTATATAAAGGGCAAAAGTCTTCTCTTAGAAAGTGATAGTTTGTTACTTATCTGAAACACAGGTCTTCTTCAATATAATCTTGGAGCTTATGTGTCCACAGAGGTTGTAAATACTTGAAGGCAAAAGCAACAAACTAGTAGAGCATTATCAGAGATTTATTTTGTGGTTAGTATGAAAAGTAGAAAGTGACAGGTGAGGACAGTTTTTCTGTTCAGAAGCCTAAGGCTTTGAAGAGAAGACCTCAGTGCTGCATTTTCCCTAAAGGAAAAGTTGCTGGAGCTTCTTAGCAACTAGGTGAGCTCTTATTTACATACTCATCATCCTGGGCTAGTTTTAGCCTTCCTTATATTGTACTTACCCTTGCCTTAAAGCATCCGACCACAAAAGCTTAGAAGATAACCCTCTCTTTCCAGTGAGTTAAGCAAGTGTTACTGAGTACCTATAGTGTGCTTGGAGCTATGTGTTAAATCCTACAGGGAACAGATGTTCAAGTCATAGACCCTCTCTCCTCATGGAATTTATGGTTTAAGAAGACAATAAAAAGTATTTTGATAACTTGCACCATTATGTGGTTTTACCTGCCCAACTTGCTTTGAGGGGCTCAACAGCTCCTCTAATGAACAGCTAGAGCTCATTTCTTGGCACCATGGCCCTATCCACCACTGTTGGCTATCTTAGCATACAAGGCAGCATGCTTGGAAGTCTAATGCAGTGGTTCTCAAAGTGTGGTCCCTGGACCAGCAGCATCAGCAACACTGGGGAACTTGCTAAAACTGCAAATTCTCAGACCTCCCCAGAGCTACTGAATTGGAAGCACTGGGACTGAGCCACAGAAAAGCGTGTTTTAATGAGCACTGGTCAAAGGAAACTACTTTCTTGCTCTCCTACCTGCCAAATTGTCTTTCACTGTCCCTAGTTTCTACTTTCTATCAACTCAAAATTAGAGAAATTTTTCTGCCTTTTTTTTAACAAGTTAGAACACTTTGGGCTGCAAGTCACAGCAGACACTTTACAAACTGGCTTACACAATTAGAACATTTATTGGCTCATGTAACTGGAAAACTAGCATAAGGGCAGGTTCCATGGTTGACCTAATCCACCAGCCCTGGCTTGGTTTCCCCAAATTCTATTAATTCTGCCCTCTTCTGAGGGTTAACTTCACTCTCAGGCTGCCAGCAAGATGACAGTGACAGTTCAGTCTCACATCTGCACACAAAAGTCTCCAGAGAAAGAGAGAGGGCTTGCTTCTAGAAACTCCCCCAAAAGAGTGAGGGAAAACTTTCCCAGAAGTACCAAGCACATCATTCCTCTTTTATCACTGGGCCAAAGTGCAGCACATACTCATTCCTGAACCAATTTCTGGCAGGAAGAATGGGATTGAGCAATCAGGCCCATACCTGCAGCTGGGGTGGAGTCAGCATCCACAGAGGCACCTGCTCTATGTAGAGGGAGGGTGGATGCCAAAAGAAATTCAGTGTCTGGCTAGCGAAGAGAAAGAAGGAATGATGGGTAGGTAAACAGCCCCAAAGTTATCTAGTTTCCAACATGCTTCTAGGGAAGAAAATCATCCACTATTGACCTCGAAGCAAAAGCTAACCACCTTGACGTTGGCAAGTCTAGACCACAAACCCATAGCATTGAATTGCAATTAGCCTGAAGTGAAATTTATCAAATTTCACAGTCAAACTCTGGTGTCAAGTGAAAAAGAAAAACTAGTTCCTTTTTTTTTCTCCCTTCATTCTACTTCCTCTCCCACTCCATAACAATATAATTTTCTATTGAATAGTAGCAGCCTTTTGGCCATTTCTCTACTGATAAAAATACACATTATAGATGATTAATGTCATGTTTCTTTCATAAATAATGTACCCTAGAACTATTTCCGTAGTTTACCAGACATTAATTGGAACAGCAACTCTAAGCCATGCACAATGCTAAGCAAAGGATATACAATAATAAATAAGGGTGGATCCTCTAAGACTTAAGGTGTAACAGGGAGACAGACACATGAATAAATGAACACAATGCAGGGTGCAGTGGGCATTAATAGAAGTATGCCCACACTATAAATGTATTACAGATGTCAAAGCAATGAACTCCATCGGGCATATGAGGGATGGAGGTGATACCCCAGGAAGCTTTTGAAGGAAAAATAGCGGAGGAAAATAAGCATACGTTTCTGGATAATCCTTAGAAATCAACACAGACAACATGACATAGACAACAGAACATTACATCTGCATAACACAGCAGGGGAACTGTCCCAGAGCTGGATGCTCCACTTCCACGTGGGGACTCAAGGGCTGTATCTATCTGTTATGAGATGTGTTAGAAGTAACTTGCTACTAATAATAAAGTACTGACATATGCAAATAATTCACCACTTAATAAATTAGAGCAGGTTCAAAGTTATCACTATAATCCTGTTATTATCATTTGTATTCTCCTGTGCTTTCAGAGGTGAAAGATAAAGGGGATGGAATTATACTTAGCCTCTTGGGAATTGAACATATTCCTGGATTTCCCATTATTATATATAGGGGGTTTGAACAGGATCTATTTTGAGAGCCTGGTGGAGAAAGGTTAGAAGGGCAGCTTTAGGATAATGCCATGTTACCACTTAATTCCTGAAGTCAACTCCTAATTTGTGGTAACTAAGGCCCCTGGAAAGATACCAGGGTGGCCCTGAGTTGTTCCAGGATCCACTCTATAGTGAATGATGATGCTAATTAGCAGACATAATTTTTTGCATACACAATTTGTTTTGCCCCATGATTTTTCAGAGACTGAGGTCTTTTTACCTCCATTTCCTTTACTTTCTAAGAATGACAAATATATAATCTTTAATATAAAAATAAACCCATATCTACAGGTCAGGAACAACTTCATCTAAATAATAGAACCAAAATTAAGATAAAACTCCATGCTTCAACCGGCTAGGAAAGGAACCAAAGGTCACACCAGCAAAAACAGACACATGCAACAAACAACTATAACACAGCCAAGCTCAGGAGTAACTGTGTGTATGTCTATCTATGCATGTGCGTGTGTAGTCAGGTGCAGAGAAAGGGAAAAAGAACTATTTTGTGAGATGAATATAAATTTCTGTAAGAGTAGGTGACCTTGCATGCTCTTTGGTCTATTTGCCATGGTTCATTAGTGACCTACATTTCCCGAATTCCCCCACTTTTTATTTTATTTTTTTGAGACCCTGATTCTGATGTTCCATCTCACTCTGGAAAAGTACAAGATCAGTGGTTTAACGCTACTCCATCCCATGGTCCCAGCTTTGAACCTTTGTCTCCCTGATGTTACAAAAATACTTGCCAGTCTCCTTTGGAATCCTAAATCTTTGGAAGCATAAAACATTTGCCTCAAGCAAGTAGAGAATGTATCCCTTGTGAGTGACACTCAACACATCATGAATGTTCAGTAACCTTTATTGATGATGACAGTAGAAAATGACTTTAGAATAAGAGCATCAGAAAAACTCCTCCTGAAAGACTACTAACAAATGGCTTTCAATTTCATACACTACTCAAAGCTCACCTTAATGAATGTTATAGTACCAGTTCTTAATGTTATACTCCAAAAAGCAAAATTCATGCATTTTTAAAGTATAATCATTTAACATGATTTTGTAGATGAGAGTCTTTGATGGTTATTATTGATTTAAAATATGCAATAATTTCAACCTAGTTGAAAGCAGACATTTTCTCTAAAACCTTATTCTTTCCTTTCCATTTAATTTCCATACCTCATTCTATTATTTACTCATATTCAACTTTACCAGTTAGAGTTAAAACAAATGACTTTAAATACATGGCAAATCTGAAGTGTTTATGAATATATCTATCTCTTTAGAGAAGGAGCATTTTCCTCTTTTTTAAAATCATTTTTGGTCATGTCCAGAAACAATAATAGCCAAGAAGAGAACTAGAACCTGTATTTGTCCTTAAATCTCTCCTCACTATAATTTTTCTTCTTAATTTTAAAAAATTTTAACTTTTCATTTTGACTTACAAAGAGTTGCAAAACAGTACAAGGAAGTCCAGTAAACTATTCACCTAGCTTCCCTGAATGTTAACTTATACAACCATAGTACATTTGTCAAAACCAGGAAATAATTATTGACAATATTATAAACTAATCTACCAACCTTATCTGAATTTTGCCATTTGTCTTACTAATGTTCTTTTTCTGGTCTAGAGTCCATTCAAGTTCATTCAATGCATTTATTTGTCATGTCTCCTTAGTCTCCTCCAATCTGGGACAGTTCTTTAGTCTTTGTCTTTTACGACCATGATAATTTTGAAGAGTACTGGTCTGTTATTTTGTAGAATGTCCCTCAATTTAGATTGTTTGATGTTTGCTCATTATTAAAATCAGGTTATGCATTTTTGCCAAGAATATCACAGAAACGGTAAGAGACACATGGTGTCAATATGTCCCATTACTGATGATGTTAACTTTGATCACTTGGTTAAGGAGTGTCTGCCAGGTTTCTCCACTATAAAGTTTTTATTTTTCCCTTTCAAATTAATAGGTGTTTTATGGAGAGATGCTTTGAGACTACACAAATACTTTTGTCCAATAGTTTTAGCATCCACTGATGATTCTTGCCTGTAATAATTATTATTGTGGTATTTGATAGTGATTTTTCTATTTCCATCATTTTTTCTCCTTTTTTTTTTTTTTTGAGACAAGGTCTCAGTCTGTCACCCAAGCTTGAGTACAGTGGTGTGATCATAGCTTATTGCAACCTCCAACTCCTGAGCTCAAGCAATCCTCCTGCCTCAGCCTACAAAGTAGCTCGGACTACAGACGTGTGCCACCATGCCCAGCTAATTTTTTTAAAGAGGTGGGGTCTCACTATATTGCTCAGGCTGGTCTTGAACTCCTAGCCTCAAGCAATCTTCCTGCCTCGGCCTCTCAAAGTGCTGGGATTATAGGCATGAGCTACTGCGCCTGGCCTCTACATTTATTGAATTCTCCTATGAGAAAGGATTTCCCTTCTCCCCATTTATTTATTAATTTTAACCCTATGAACTCATGGATATTTATTTTGTTCTATGAATTATAATCCATTACTATCATAACTTATTTTGTTGCTCAGACTGTCTTCAATTTGGCCAGTGATAGCTCCTTCAACTTGGTTCCTCTTTCCACTTTACATATCCTAATCATTTCTTGAGCACGTCCTTATTTTCTGGCATAACAAGATGCTCTAGGATCATCTTACACTTTCTCTCAGATCTCAGTCTTGGAATCAGCCATTTATTTGGAAGGGTATTTACTTCCTTTTATTTGGAAAAGGTATTTAGAAACCAAAATCTGAGCTGGTAGTGCTCATGGCTACTGAGTTTTCACTGCTTTTAGGCCCTCTCAGTGGAATAGGGACTATATATATGTATACTAAGCCATGCATACACAAACATCTACATCTATTTCTTTATATCTGTGTGTATATATTAAAAACTATGAGTTTATATTGATACCTCCAATTCCAATCCATCACAGGAGTCACTCTAACCTTTCTTCTCTATTTATTTGTATTTTCTTCCTCTGACAGGGAGAGACTTGGTTTTCATTACCTATAATATATTTACTTATTTACCTTAAAATACATATAAAATCATTTCAAAATTGCTAACCCACACCCCTGTGAAAAACAAGCTATTAACTAAAGAACTTTATTTTTGTGCAGTCCTTTCAGTCTTTCACCTTATAATATATAATCAAAAACTGTTTTCCAAAGTTGCTTAGGTTAATCCTTTCCTTTCCCATCCCATCCCATTCACTGTTGTTATGTTATTCATGTGTAACAGTTACGTTCATTTGTTACTATTTACATTCCCTTTTGGGTTTCCCCACATCGTGGATGACTTTTTTGAGTAAGTGAAACATTAAGAGTAAAAGGTATACAAAAAGGTGTATCAGAGAAGACTCGTTCCCCCTTCATCTCTTCTTCTCCATTTCTATACCCCTCTACTTTTTCCCTTACACCCTCTCTATATAACCAATCTCATTTGTTTCTTGTTTATCCATCCTGTATTTCTCTTTTCACGCATGTATACTCCTTATTTGCCTATCTTTTTTACATGAAAGGTACCATACTATAGATAGTCATTTACATTTTACTTTTTTCACTTAACAATATATCAAGGAAACCATTTCATATCAGTTCATAGATAATTATAATTTATTTTTAAGTCTTTTGTTTTGAAGATGAAATTTTCTTCAGATGGATGGAGGAGAATGATATGATAGCTTGTTCAATTTCTGGAATATTTGAACTAATATTTCCCAGAAGAAAATGTTTCTAAAAACACCAGTGGCATAGATATGCATAATTAAATTTGGCAGAATTCTACCTTTTATTGCACAAAACAGCTCCTCATTCATCTACAATAAAACATTTCACTTAGAACAATATTCCACATAGATTTTTAATCACTTTATCCTTTCTGGTATCTCCCTTTTGAGCTATATTTTAACTACCTGGTAATTTAATAAATAATTAATGAATATCTTTTGAACACCTTCTGAACACTTGTAACTGTGGACTAAGACATTCTATAGCTAGGAAGATAAGAAGCACAGTAAAATTGGAATAATGATGAGTATCTAAAGCCAGGCTATATGGCAGGAAAGTGGTTTTAAACATGTCCTGGAAATTCAAAGGGACAGAGTCCTGCCCAATTAGCAAGACTCTGATCTTGCTAATATATAATTTAATCACCACTGGGAAACAATGAAAAATAGCCACAAGAACCAACAGGCTATAAAGAAAACAAAAACACTAACAGGCTAGAATGCAAAAGGAAAAATATGAACAACAATTAAACTTCCACATAGTCAGCTTTTCCAAGGTCTGATGATCAGATAACACAGTGTTAGCAAAGGCAGTTATCTGAATCCCTCAGTTCATACTATAGTTTTATCTCTTAAAAATTATCTTTCTCAGGCCGGGCACAGTGGCTCACACCTGTAATCCTAGCACTTTGGGATGCCAAAGTGGGAGGATCACTTTAGGCCAAGAGTTCTAGACCAGCCTAAGCAACATAGCAAGACTTCATCTTTACAAAAAATAGAAAAATTAGTAGGGCGTGGTGGTGCATGTTTATAGTCCCAGCTACTTGGGAGGTGAGGAAGGAGGATCACTTGAGCCCAGGAGTTGGAGGTTTCAGTGAGGTCTGATGACACCACTGCACTCAGCCCAGGCAACAGAGAGAGACCCTGTCTCAAAAAAAAAAACTTTCTTGGTTCTGGACTAGTATTCCTCAACCTTTTTTACATTATTGATACTCCTCAGGTGCTATTTTAGATACAATTTTTGTAATTTTCCCTCACAAAATTTTAATATCACAGATATACTATACATATACTGTATGCATATCTGTGCTTTATATATAAAAAGAGTAGGATATTTTTTGCCCTCCTGGAACCAATTTTCACCCATTTGGAGGCGATACTGCCCTGTTGAGATGGAGGCTCTTGATATTCTCCATGATATCATTTCCTGTTTAAAAGTCTTTCATTTCCAAAATGAAAGTGAAAAGACATGAGAAATAACCAGATGAGTGTCAAACTACTGAGCAATAAGAGAAAAAGTAGAAGAAAATAGCTAACCATTGAAAATAAGAAATAAACTATAAATTTAAGTATAAACCAAATATAAATGAAAACAGATTTTGAGCATTAATAAGACTTCACAGCAGCTGGAAATGACTAGTTAGTAAAGTTAGCTTTGCCAAAGCTGAATCTCATACTTCACTATTAAAGAAAACTGTCTTCACTGATAAAACTGCAGTTGCACTTTCCAAGGGCAGAAAACACCAAATCCTCTAGCCTTGAATCATTTAGCTATGTCACTCATGGCCTTACCATCAGAGAGAAGTTAACAAACAAGCAAATTAAGTCACCTTTTTAAGACAATGCCCAGAAAAGAACCATTTTCTCAGAGATTGTAGGATTGGACCTAAAGAAGGTAATCTGAGAATGAATGACTCACTTTTCAAGAGGAGGCATGTTGGAGCTTTTTAAATTATTATTATTATGAAATGAGATTCCCTTTGGCATTAGCCATGCTGAGTACAGGAAATATGGGGAATTCAGGACAGTCATTTCCCAATAAAGTTGGGGAAACAATATTGGGTCTTTCCTTCCATAATGCCCCAATCTCCCTAGAAACAAATGCTGGGGAAGAGCTAGCATGATAGGCTTTTGTGAAATTAAAATAAGAAAAAAGAATTGGAATAGAGGGAAGTGATGTACACTGAATGCCATAAAATTTCATTAAGTTAATATGTTTATTTCTCAAAACCACTCTATGTGGTGATATTTCACTTCACTTTAAGGGAGGAGGAAAATACTGCTCAGAAAGGTGATCTGACTTTCCTCAGGGTCACACAACTACCACCTAATGGAATGTACATTTAAATCCAGGCCTAACTCCAAAATTAATGTCCTTGTTCATTCATGGGTCCAGGACCTTGCCATAATCACCTACTGCCTTTCCTGACTTTTTCATGCCACTTCTTCCTACATTTTCTTCTTTGTTAAATTCTCAATATAAAGCAAATTTCTAAATGAAATGTTTTTTATGTATACTCCCATATTTTATTTGCAGTGATACATTAATGTCACATCTGAGAAGAGGACCCTTTTTAAGAAATGAGTTTTCCTTTGAACAATTCCTCAGCTCCATCCACACAATGGAACATGAGGCAATCATTTTAAAAGGTGGTGAATATCTAAATTTTCTGATATGGAAAGATGTTCATAACATATTGTTAAGTCAAATATGCAAAGAACAGGAAACTTTCACTTCTGGCACTTAGGCAGGGTCCAAAATTACTCTCCTACCATAAACAACAAGAAAACTAGATAAAATATATAAACAACTATTTTCAACAGGGCTGGGACTAGGGAGAAAAAGTGTTTAGGGTACAAAATTTAAGGATTTTAAGGCTGACCCTGCATTTGTATGACCCTGAATGAGTCCTTTCTTAAATTTTGTACCCTTGGTGCCTTGCCTAACCCTAGTCTCAGTTCTGGTTTTTAGCCACTGGAAGGCAGGCAGCAGCGTGACTGTGATTCCTGGAAAAAGGAAAATAAATGAGATCCACCCTACAGTAAACAAGCCCAGCCTTCTGCCTAGAGGCAAATTCCAGACCTTAGTGCAGGGAGGGGGAACCCAAAGAGAGCTGGTGATCTCACGGAATTGAGGAGATTAAACTTGGTGTTTGAAGAGGGCCTGGCAGCTAGAATTAGCAGGGTAAAATACCAGAGAGGAAGGAGCTACAGAGAAAGAACTCCAGAAATATGAGTAGAAATCTCCTTGAGTTTTTGACTGAATATAATCTGTGCATACATAAGATTAAACCCTGCAAGACCAGGCAACTTCCTAGAAAATAACAATTAATAAGAGATATAAGCTGAACAATTCCCAAAGCTCACATAGCACTAGAAATTGTTTGAGCTTCCACGAGCCAGAGTAGAAAAACTTCCTTGAGTATATAGGGCATTCAGTAGAAACCTCAGAAGGGTCAAACCCTAGTAGTAGGACTAAACTACTCATACAGTAAAGGCTACTCTAGACCAGTACTATAATAGCTTATGGATAAAACTCTAAAGTATTGAAATGATTTGCAAGTAACCTAACTTATTCTAGAAAAATTTCAACACTTATTAAAGAAATACAACAAAATCCAGCATACACAATTAAAATTCACAATGGCTGGCATCCAGTAAAAAATTACCAAGGATTTAAAGAAGAAAAAAAAAGTTCTCTATAATCAAGAGAGACAAATCAGATGATATAAACGGACAAGAAATGATAGATGATGGAATTAGCAGATAAGAACAGATCTATCATAAATATGATCAACATGCTCAAGAATTTGAAGAAAAATATGAAGATAATGAGAAGAGAAATGGAAGGCATTTTCAAAAAAGAACTTTATAGCCAGGTATGGTGACATGTGCCTGTAGTCCCAGCTACTCTGGGAGCTGAGACAGGAGGATCGCTTGAACCCAGGAGTTTGAAGCTATAGTGCGCTATGATCACACCTGTGAATAGCCACTGCACTCCAGCCTGGGCATCATAGTGAGACCCCCACCTCTAAAAAAAGAAAGAAAAGAAACAAAAGAACTTTAGATTATAAAATATAGTATCTTAAATAAAAACTTCACTGGATGAGATTAGCAGCATATTAGACACTATAGAAGAAAAGATCAATAAACTTAAATACATTGCAATAGAAACTATCTAAAGTGAAGCAGAGAGAAAAAAGTCTGGAAAAAAATGAATACAATCCCATTGTATGGAACAATATAAAGCAGTCTACAGTCTAACATGTGTATCTGGAGTCCCAAAAATGGAGGTAGATTAGAGAAAACATTTTTTAAAATAGTGAAAAATTTTTCTATCTCTTATGGAAAATATATACCTGCAAATCCCAGATAGTCAATGAACTCCAAGCAGGATAAACACAATGAAAATCACAAAAAAGCACAAAATCAAATTGCTGTAAGCCTATGTTAAAGAATAAACTTAAAGCTGGGCATGGTGACACACACCTGTAGTCCCAGCTACTCAGAAGCTGAAGTGGGAGAATTGCCTAAGCTGAGGAGGCTGTGATGAGCTACGATCACTGATTGTACCACTGCACTCCAGCTTGGGCAACAGAGTGAGATCCCATCTCAAAAAACAAAAAGAATAAACTTAAAAGTAGTCAGAGGAGAAAAAAAGATACTTTATGTAATAAGGAACAAATGAAAAAGTATCACAGGTTTCTTTTCAGAAACTATGCAAGGCAGAACACAACAAAATGACATTTTTAGTGTGCTAAAGTAAAAATACTGCCAGTCTACAAGTCTACATCCCATGGAAATATCTTTCAAAAATAAATTCTCTTTTAAACAAAGAAAAGCTGAGAAAATTTATCAAAAGCAACCTTGTACTATAAGAAATGTTAAAGGAAGTTCTTTAAGCAAAAGGTAAATAATACACAATAGAAATGTGGACTACACAAAGGAAGGAAGAGCATTAAAAATGGCAATTATGTGCATACATATGTATATACAAGATATTTTTCCCATTAAAAATGTCTTTAAGAGAAAATTGACTATTTAGAGCAAAATAACAACAATGTATTGTGGGATTTACAAATATATAGAAATAAAATGTATGGCAACCATAACAAAATGGCCAGAAGGGGCAAAATTAAAGGTTGTTAGAGTCTGACATTATACATTAAGTGATATATTATTTGAAGATAAATAACGATAAGTTACAGATGTATTTTGCAAAACTTAGAGCACCAAATCAGTACAGCAAATATAGAGGATATAAATAGAGTAGAAAAATAATAAATACTCAATACTAAATAATACTAAAATAATAAATACTTAACCCAAAAGAAGTCAGGAAAAGAGGGAAAGGAGAACAAAGAATACATAGAACAAATACAAAACAAACAGGAAGGTAGTAAATTTAAATCCAACCATATCAATAATTACATTAAATATAAATTAGTTAAACATTCCTAATTAAAAGCCAGATGTCAGGAGTTTTAAGAAAAGACTCAACTACATGCTATCTATAAGAAATTCACTTTAAATATAAAGACACAATTATATCAAAGACACCTGTACTTGTATGTTTATCACAGCACAATTCACAATTGCAAAGATATAGAATCAACCTAAGTGCCCATCAACGTGATATATATATACATATATCATACACACACACATAGAATACTATTCAGCTGTAAAAAAAGAATGAAATCATGTCTTTTGTAGCAACATGGATGGAACTGGAGGCCATTATCATAAGTAAAGTAATTCAGGAATAGAAAAACAAATACTACATGTTGTAAGTGGGAGCTAAGCTATGGGTATGCATGGTCATACACAGTGTTATAATGGATTGGAGACTCAAAAGTGGGAGGATTGAGGAGCGTGGGATGAAAAAATTACCTACTGAGTACAATGCATACTATTCAGGTGATAAGTACACTAAAAGCCCAGGCTTCCCTATATAATTCATCCATATAACAAAAAACCATTTGTACCCCCAAATCTATTGAAATAAAAATAAATAAATAAATACAAAGACACAGACAGGCTGAAAGTAAAAGAATAGAAAAAGACATACCATATGAAATCTAGAGAGTCTGTATCAATGCCAAACAAGTAGACCTCAGAACAAGGAATAATACCAGGAACAAAAGGCACACATAATAATGACAATGGAATCAATTTATCAAGATGTTACAATAATCATAGAGAGTTTCAAATTCTTAAATGATTTTCAAAACATAAGAAACAAAAACTGGTGGAACCAAATGCAGAAATATCTTTTTTTGTAAAGTATCTTTTGAAATCTTCTGTCCATTTTCATTGTGTTGTTTGTTTTATCACTGAATTGTAAGAGTTCTTCATATGTGTCACAACTCATTGAACTACACATTTTAAATGAGTGTACTTTATTTATTTACACTATACTTTAATACAGCTGATTGATAAAAGTAAAGCTTAAATGAGGGCATAGAGGATTAAGTTGTCACCTGCCTCTTGGATTCTTAGATTCAATAAAAGTGATTAAAACTCAAATAAAGCAGACTACCAAACAAGATGTACAGTATGACCACATTTGTATAAAAATAATGTTTGTGTATGCTTGTGTGAAGATGCCAGGAATGACGTTCCCCCAGATATTTACATGGGTTGACCTCAGGTCTGAAATGTGAGTAAATTTTTCTTTGTGGATCGTACTTTTGTTAGTGTCAATCAACAACAACATCTCTATTAAGTTCTTTGTGGGCCAGCTGCTGCCCTACAAATATGCTTGGATGGCTTATACTTATCTGCATACAGCTGGCCAGCAAAGGACAAATACTAGATAAGCCTGGAGAGTCAATATGATAAATCTCAGGCGTCTCCAACATTTCCTTTCTCTGAAGTTCCTTCTCAGAGAAGATGCCTTGTATGCTCCAGCTTTTTTTTTTTGAGACAGTCTTGCTCTGTCGCCCGGCCAGAGTGCAGTGGTGTCATCACAGCTCACTACAACCTCAAACTCGCAGGCTCAAGTGATTCTCCTGCCTCAGCCTCCCGAGTAGCTGGTACTACAGGCGCACGCCATTATGCCCGGCTAATTTTTCTATTTTTTTTATAGAGACAGGGTCAGGACAGTCTTGAACTCCTGGCCTCAAGCAATCCTCCCACCTTGGCCTCCCAGAGTGCTAGGATTTTACAGGCCTGAGCCACCATGCCTGGCCTCCAGCTCTTTAACTCTCTTCCCAGCCAGGCAAGTCAAGATATGAATGATATCAGTCATGTATACTTATCATTCCTTTGGTCAGAAGAGATGGTATCTATTATTCTTCTCACCAAAAACTAAAGGCCAATGGTCTATTTCTGGCAGACAGCAGATGCTTCTTCCAGAACTAAGATCCTACCCTGCTCCATCATAGGCTTCCTAGAGGAGGACTTTCCCTCAAAATCTCCTTTACCTCAACCTTGTTCCCACTGCAGAACATGTCAGTCTCTCCTGCCTTCACCTCAAACTCAATTCCAATCTGTCCTTTTTTTCTGGACTCTCAGCTATTGTCAGTTTCCTGGCACATTTGATTTATGCACATGTGTCCAAGGTACAGGCAGAAAGCCCACTGAATACAAGCCAGAAGACTTAGCCCAATCATATCTGATCTTGGAAGCTAAGCAGGGTAAAGCTGAGTTAGTACTTAGATGGGAGAAGAATTGTGTCTAGTGTCTGCTCTGCCTCTAACCAGCTAGTGACCTCTGGCAAAGTCACTTAGTATAACTGTGCCTTGGTTTCTGCTTCTGGGAAATAAAAAGCTAAATTGAGATCTTTTCCAGATCTCATGCTAGAATTCTAGAGATATTTTCTGCTCTCTAATGACATTCTAGAATACAGCCCAATTATTCCTATGATACATCTGAAATTCTAGCATATACATTTGTCTTGAAAAATGTAGTTGAAATCTGTCACCTTCATTTTCAGAAACATTGTTGAATAATGGGGTCAATGACCAAATCACATATTAACATAATCTAGTAGAAGATAAAGTCTCCTTTTTCATCTTTTCCTGCCTTCAAACAGATATTCATTCATTCTCTCTCTCCCTCTATCTCCCTCCCCACCCCCTCTATCCCCCAGCCCTTTCCTGCCCACAACCTATGCTGCTTCTTCCTTCTTCCTTCTACCTCTCCTTCTCTCTCTCTCTCTTTCTCTCCCCTCACAGACAGCATGAGTAAAGCAGCACAGTCTACAATCAGAAAGCTAATAAACCTGCTGAGCTGTATTTGGGAATAAGGTTCATGATGAAGTCATTTGTATATGAATACTAATTTATTCTGATTTAGCTCACCCAAAAATGAGTTGAAGTTATCGTCATCCCCACGTGACTCCCATTGGGTCTATGTGGACACTTGCTGGTTGTAGCCCAGGCATATTACACATAGAGTCAGTCACTTCTATGAAGAAGAGGAGGCTTTAGGTCAGAGTCCACTGAGAAGTTGCTTTCTTCCCAACCAGGTGGATCATATAGCTGCTCTGTCAACTGCCCAATGGTCGGGGAGGAGCTGATTCTAAAGAACATGCTTTGAAGGAAAGCAAACTTCTTAATATGCTGTATTTGCACATATTTGTGCAGAAACATGTAGGAACAGAGGTCACTAGAGCCAAAAAGAGTATTAACTTCCAGCTATGCTGTTGAAGACACTGCAAGTTTTTCCCAGTTGGTAACAAAAACCTGGGAAGAGGGAAATAGAAAAAGAAAAGCAGAAGATCCAAGACCAGCACATTAGAGAAGATGATCTAAATAAGACAAGAGAAGAGATACTTAAGCCAGGGAGTTTTGCAACTTCCTAATCAGGAGGCACTGGAGATTGAATATGAGAATGATGTTGCATGTCATTTGCCATTTACTTTAAGTTAACATTTAGCCACCTGAGGTCCTTCATACTTAATCCCTCAGCTGCTTTAACAAAGTTCTGAGTAAAGCACCTGGTCATGTGTCACTGGGGAGAAACATCTGGGTGCCAGGGAAAAACTGTAGATCCTATATCTACAGAACAGAGAATCAGCCCCTTATACACTGGTGCCTAAACAAGATTTTTTCCCTTTGGGTGTGGCATGTGTTTCATAAGTAGTAAATGCAACATTTAAAAAACAGAGGCCACTAGTTGCAAGTAAAAAATAATAATCTTAGTAAAATAGAACTTCCATTCAAACCAATGTTATCAAAAAATAAAGAGGAAGAATTCCTCTCTCTTTTTATGGCCATGTGACCTGAACTCTGGGGCTTCAAAGCTTGAATTAGAGTAAAAACTTAAATAAATGCTTCCAATCTGCATAGTGACTGCTGCTTTTGCCCCCTCAGAAGATGTTTCTTGGGCCCACCCTTTTTTTCAGGGTTTCGTGAGGCTATAGGAAGTTTGTTATTGAAATTGAAATGAAAGCAAGACCAGTGACAGCATCATGACAGGTGAAGCACAAAGAAAGTAGTCTAGAGCTGTTTATCATTTCAAATTTGCTCCTTTCGGATCTCCCTAATGCCAAACAGATCAAAGCATGGAATATTCATAAAACCCCCATTCATTCCATAAGCATCCATTACCATAAGTGGAATCAATTTTGGCAATTGTGGCTTTCATTATAAGCATCATCCACACTCCTTCACCCACCCTAACCCACCCCATTCTAATCCCTCCTTACCCTGGCACATACAAGCACAAAATATTTTTAGAGTTTATGCACACTTGACACTTTGCCAATGACAATCATGCCCCCTAAAACCAAAACAAGTAATCATAATGTGGACTTTGTTCTCCCCTTTTCAGGGAGCTCATTGAAGGCTGGAGCTGTAATACCACAAAACAGGCTAAACCAGTTCCTATTAAACCAGTTCATCAGAGACATTGTAATAGCACAAGTAACACCAGCCTGGGGCCAGGAAACTGAGGGTCTGGTCCTGGCTCTGCCACATATTTTTACCTTAAACAAATCATTTCCTAAAACTCAGGAAGTAGGACTGAGGTGCCCTCCATTACCAAAATTCTATGATTCTATGACTTCTTTTAGGTAGCCATTATCAGGTATCCTTTGCTTCTCTCCTCCCTATATCATTAAGCAACAGTAATAAAACATGAGATGACAACCTTAGAATTTTCCAGATTTTAACCCCTACTCCCTCATGAGAATTTGTCTAGTGGTATTAACAATATCTTGAATACTCTGCAGATTAGGGCAATATAAGACACAGAATCTGATTGCTCTACCTATTGCTCTGGTATCATGAGAATTAATCTAGTCTAGAAAGAAAGCCCTCCTCCCATTATTCTAGCAAAAAGGGAACACAACAACCAAAGATTCCTTTTGTGCCTATCGCCTGGTTTCAAAAGTTACGGGATTTTGCTCCTACATAGCATTTCCCTAAACTAAGTCTTTAGTTAGGTCTAATCAGGTGATCCTAATTCCAACACTGAGCACCACATTACTGATGACTGTTTGCTGGTCGTGAACCAGCCCATCAACAGCCTACCCCTGGTCACTTACATGCATGATGGTAAAAAGAGAACGTTGGGTGGAGGGAGAGGGGATGGAATGGCAGATATGAAAGGCAACTAGTGGTGGAGTGAGGAGCTGCATTTCATCAGGGCTTTAAGTTCTCAAGGCAGCAGATACAATAAAAGATGCTTACTTTGAAAATCATTCTTGAAAATCCATTAGAAATTGACACTTGGCCTCTCAATAATGCTGTTTTCCTATAGGTTTGGAACCAATGATGACTCTTTCTTGAGTTAAGCCATAGATGAAAAAGTTGGCTTGCACTTAGGAGCCATGTTTAAATACCAGAATCACCCTTAGCACACGGAGATGCTCTCACAATGGGAAGCCCCAGGGAGCTGAGCTCTCAGAGCAGGTATAGGCTTATTGAGTGAATTGATATGCAGAATTACAATATTTAAATTTCTTTCCAGATGCTCCCAGTTGAACTTGTATATGTTTAATGTCACCTGATGTAACTCCACTATAATGTCATCAGGCAAGTATACTAGATTTTTTGGGACTGGCCAAATTCAGATGTTTTGTCTCAGCCTCAGAGTATGTGATGAATTATACGTTTCAGAGACTATAGTCATTCTAGAAAATAATACGGCCCTTGAAAGATAATTCATCCACCTTTTCAGACTAGATTAGGAAATGACATAGTACCTTTTTGTATACACACATACACACTCACACACAGTCCTGTCTTGTTTTCTGTTAAAAAGCATTGATTTATTACTGTGGCAAGTATGTGATATAACATTATTTTTGACAGTTAAATAACAGATACTCTTTGAAAGTTGTTTTAAGGAAATTCTTTTTTTTGCACACCTATACATTTTGCTGATGCTTTAAAATAGTTTTATCTTCAACCTCTCTCACTACTTTTCAATGGAAAAAAAAAACAAACTGAAATCTGCCTTCCTGATTAGACTCTCAAAATTCTACCTCTAATTCTAGCATGAAGCATAATCTTTCTAAAGCAGTGGGGGCTTTTTCGTTTTTTTGTTTGTTTGTTTGGTTGATTGGTTTTTTTTAAAAGCAGGGGTTGTAGGGCTCTGGTGCTCTTAGGAATTTCTGAGCTAGTGTCCAGAGGGTAAGGCTGGTGGAGATACCAAAAGCATGCAGGTGGTGGCAGCAGCACCCTTCGTTGGCCCACTCTCCTCGGCCTAGCTGCCACCACCTCTCTCCTGTTCCAGGCAACCACGTCCAAATCACTGCATTTTTGCCTCATACCTGGAGTTTCCTCCTGTTGACACAGTTTCTCTCCCATGAAAAATGAAGCCAGTACACGCTTCCATACTCCCCCTCTACCACAGACAGTGAAACCCAGCAAGCATCTATCAAGGATCTGCTCTGGACATGCCACTATAACATTATCCTGCCAAACTTTCCTTCTGAGATAAGAAGATGAAGCTGGGGCATTGAGGACATCGTGTCATTGGTCATAAAATACTCAACAAATTTTCTAAATTGAAGTATCTACTAATGATAGCTCACATTTATTGAGCACTTACAATGTGCTGGGTGTTATACTAAACACTTTTTATGAAGTAGCTCATTTAATCCTTATTATAATGGTATGAAGTAGAAATAAGTATTATCCCAAAATGATAGATGAGGAAACCAGGCCACAAAGATAGTATGCAACCTGCCCAAAGCTTACACAGTGAGTACATGATGGGACAAGGACTTGAATTTGTGATGCCTGACTCTGAAGCTGGTACAGAGATGTCCTCATTTCAGAGCCTCCCTCTGAAACTCCACTCTCAGACACAGGGGTAGACTCCAGGCAGAATTCCAGAGGCAAATTCCCAGCAGATGGCTTAGTTGGTGAGATGATTGAAAAGCACTGGTATTGGCAGAGAAGTGAAGGAATGGAAACAGCAGGAAAAAGCAAAGGAGGACAGGGAAATGAATATTTGTTAAGGCCCTGCTGAGTGACTCACAATCTTGTAAGGCATATATTACTAATCCCCTTTTCACAGGTAAGGGTACTGAGGCCCAGAAGCTTAAATAACACACCAAAGGTAAGTTAGGACTCCACTGAGCTATAGATGATGAGCAGGTAGAAATTTTCATTCATCTAGGAAAACAAAGGGAAGAGATGAGATCACACAATGAGTGGGCCCCTGGATCTGAGGCAGGTGGGGGCTTGGGGGTAGAGGCCCAGTGAGAGACTGATTAGAAACTGAGAGAAGAACCTGAGGAGCCTTGGGTAGACGTGCCATCAGACGTGCCATCAGAGGATGGTTTGGGCCAGATGAGGTGAGTTAGAAGAAAGGGAAGGATGATGAAGCAGAAATCAAAAATAGAAGATTTATGGAGGAATAGAGGTAACTAAAGGAATTATCAAGGATGTAGAAGATGTTGGTGTCTTCCTCCCCAGGCTTTTTCTCTAATGCAAGCTTTGCTCTGTCTCCTAGTTCCCCCATAGCTCTGCCTCCAGAACTTAGTCTTATATTTTTCTCTCCTTTAATGGCCCAAACAATGGAACTGAAGTACACTTTTACTTTACATATTTATTGAATAAAGTCAGATGTTCTCATTCAATTTTTAAATTTGCTAAACAGATAATTTTCTATCTCTACCACTGCCCAGAAACATCACTAAAACTAGAGACAAGTTTATCTTCATAAATAAGGAGACCCTAATAATATTTTCTACATTTCTTTAAAAATTTCTTATTCCTACCATAGATTAACTCCTTTGAGTGCATGTTTCTCCCATTGGATTATTATTTTTAAAAATAAGCCTTTGGAGATTTGTTTGTTTAAAACAGATTCTCCCTTTAAGAGACATATACATAGAAAAGATGTAAAACCTTTGCCTCTCGTAAGGGAAAACAATGCCAACATGCTGAGGATGGCCCAGCAGAAGGACAGAAAGTGCTGGTCTTTACTGAAGCCCCTAAAGCTCTGCACCACCTCCAGAAATATCTGTTGCTAGAGTCCTTGTTACATGAGAAATGCAACCCCCTATCATTAAAACCACTTACAGTCAGGTACAGAGAGCAGCCATCTGCTTCAGAGCTTCTACTTCTCAAGATTTCTGAGAAGATTTCAGCAAAGATTTCGGTTAAGACTCTCTTACAAAAGAGGTTTTTTTTCCCTTAGTGTTTTTAGTAGGGATTATAAATCAAACAATTTTTATTATTATCTGAGCTTCCTACTTCAACAACATAAAACACAACTTCAAGCCCAAATGTAAGTGAAAAGGACCTCTCAAAATATTTATTCATTCATTCACCAAACATTTATTGATTTGTACCTGATCTGAGGTATGCATTGGGATGGAGAGTGAGAGAGAACTAAACTATAAAGTACACTCTCCAGGAGCTTTCATTCTGGTGCAAGAGACACATAAAAACAGATCATCACAGGTCACCTGACCAAGTACTATGAATGAGGAAAGAACAGAAGGTGGGAAGCCCAGAGAAGGAGCAGGTGACTACCTGAAGACACTGGGGAAGGTTTCATAGAAAAGATACTCCCTCTAGTCTTGAAGGACATACAGACATTTGCCAAGTGCTTTTCCAATGTCAGGAGCAATAGGCTCACAGGAGGGAAAAATTCCTAGAGAGTCAGATTAGATTATAAAAGGTTTTAGAAGCCCAGCTGAGACAAACAGTGGGTTCTTAAGTCTGAGACTGACATTGCCAGCTTTAAATTTTAGGAGGAAAACTTGCAACAGTGTGAAGACAAGTTTATACAAAAGTGACCAGAGAGGAGACAGTTGTGGTCCTCCCCAAAATGTGATAAGGGACTAGACAAGATAGCGATAGGGAGGAGTGGGGATGGGCAGATCAATTTCTAAGGTGGATGTGATGGGTTTGATGCACGATTAGAAGTGAAGTGATAGAGAAGAGATGCTATCAAGGACAATTCACAGATTATCAGGCTATATGGAGGCTAGATGGAAGGTGATGCCACACACACAGATTGGAAATAAAGTTCTTGGCAGGAGCTGCTGAGTTCAGTTTTGAAGTGTTGAGTTTGAGGCCCTGAGAGGCATTCAGGTCAAGATCCAATCAGAGATGCAGAGCTCAAGCCTGACACCAAAGTCCATGTGCCAAATACCGATGCAGGCACCCTCTGCTCATAGGAGGGGTTGACATCATGGAAGTGGATCAAAGGGGAAAGGAAAAGCAGGAGGAGGCCCAAGGAGAGGAGGGACAGAAAGTGAGGAACAGGATGGGATGAGGGGAGAGAAAAAGGAAATGAGAGAAGGGACAATATACTTTACCCTGAAGGAAAGATAATATAAATTTACCTCATGCCTCCTGGCCATTCTTCAGGCCACTCTGTGTGAGATAAAAGAGCATAATAGCAACAGAGGACCAGTATCACAGAGGACAATTGACGGCAGCAAAGAAGAAGCAGGAAAAATGAAAATAAACTTTCTACCTTGCTCCAAAGTATTTAATGAGATTTTTTAAAAAGCTGAGTAGTCTGAAGTAACTTCATACAGAAGAAAATAATCCTATACTCTTCAATTGTCCTTGAAGGAATTACTCTATTAGATAATTATTAGTTTCAGTTATATGGAAAATTTACTTAGGTGAAACAACATTTGTGAGAGTGTCAAGATAAAAGAATTATTTCCATTTATAAATATTTTCCCCCTTAACCATTTGAAACAAAAAATACTATCCTAAAAAGAAGGTACTGGTTTTGGTCATCTTAATAGCTTTATAACACTAAGAAACAAATCAGACCAGTTTGAAAGTCACTTTGGTGTGGAGCCTAATAGATCATGCACATGAGGACAGTCACTAAATAATATTTTCTGGTGATGATTAGGCTGGTCCCTCTTCCCCAGCAGGCACCCAATCCTCAGCCACTTTCCTCCCTTCCAGGCATGAGCTCCTACTGACTTCAAAGGAAACTTTAAAAATGGATTAAAGCAAAGATCATATATTGACTTCAAAGGGAGTGCTGAACACACAGAAGATATTTTATGGGGGAGGGGATGGAGATGGAAATTTTGTTCCTCTTATTATTTCATGCTTAATGAATACCATCAGCATTCCCTGTGCATTCAGCCAAAAGTGTATTTTCTTCCCTTTGCAACACTTTCCATTTTGATGACATCATAATAGTTGTTCATTCTAGAAAAAAAAATCTAATACTTGCTCTAAATATTTCAGTAATATTACAGTAATGCTAAATGTTACTTTTCTCCCTATATAATATGGCGGCCATGACAATAAAATTTGTCACACCAGGCAAAATATTGCCATTTTAATTGCATATCATAGAGTCACTATGGGAGATGATGAGAATTACTCTTGATAGTTTCATGTTCTGATCTGATTCTCAGGACTCTTTCTCTCTCCCAAAATCCAAATAATTTAATATAATAAATTTAGAATTTTCATTATAAGTGTCTGCCATGCCTGTTGCCTCTGTATGATGATTATCAATGTACCACCACCACCACTTTTACATATGCAAATTCAAATAACTAACTCTTCATGGCACTGAAGAGACTCTGAAAATAAGAAAATATACTCCAAGTAGGTTTGCCTTCTCCATAAAAAACCTCAGACTCATTCTAAAACAATAATTATGATTCACTAGGAACTCTTAAACAAGTATGGTAAGTTAATAAAACTCCTACAGAGCCCTCTAAACTCACAAGGATTCTGGTGTTCTGCTCCAGAAGTAGGACATCCAGCTAACGATTAAGCCAACAAAACTTGAATACAGGTGGGGCTGATGGCTGTGTAGGAGAAAAGCAGCCATTTTTACCCAAATGCTCAGGCCTTTTCTAGGGATCTCCATGCTCCTGTGACTGCCTATGCTCATAGTTTGCCTTTTTCCCTCAGCATGACACACTCTGGTGGCTTCTTCTTCTTCTCCTCCTCCTCCTTCTTCTCTCTCTCTCTCTCTCTCACACACACACACACACACATGCATGTATGCACACACACACTTTATGACTTAACCACACGTGGGAGTTGTGAGGCACATGATGCAGAAAAGAGTGTGGGAGGCGTCAGAGAAGGCTCTCCTCTATCCCCATGGGGAAAACAGAGGAGGGTACAGCTGAATGTGTCATACAATTCAAAGGAGAGAAAGATCAGACACAACATCACATTTAATTAAATTCCATATAAGCCCTCACAATTGAAATAATGAAACCAGTGGGACTGCTGCCAATAGTAAGCCAGAATGAGCAAGAGAAATAATTGCATCAAACCAGTAAGAAAGGTTCAAAGGGTACAGGCACATGCTGAGTTAGCTAAAAAATCCAAGTCTGACTTTAAATTATATGACAAGACCAGAACCACTCAGGAAAAGTGATGTTTCCAAGACCTAGTGGTATATCCCATATATAGTCAGGACAGAACTAACCAAAATGTTGCCTTCCTCAATTTACTCTTCAATTGAACCCAAAAGAAAATAGTTCAAATGAAAACAAAAACTGAAAACATACATTCTCCCTATTCTCATATAAAAGCCTAGTTTGAGTCTAAATTTACATCCACATTTTGAGCCAGATAAGTTCTTTTAATAGAGAACTTAGTATTATTTAAAAGAAAAAGTATTAATTTCCTCTGTTTTGTGCATTTTATTTACTCATTCAATAGACACTGATTGAAGAATTACTATATGAAAGCCACTGCACTAGGTCCTATGTAAGAACCCCAAATGAGAAATATGTGGAATCCGTTTTCCTGGGGCCACAATAGGGATATAGGGTACAAATAACAATATTACAGGGGAGAATGTGTTCTACGGCCATCAAGAATAAGATGCAGATAAAGCTTAGTGTATCTCACTTAAAACCAACTGAGGAAAAGTAAATACTAATTTCACTTGGATTGTTTCAAAGCCCTAGTTCTGAGAAGTTTATAGATTTTCTGAGTGTGTGTGAGGTCCCAAGGTCAAATAAGTTCAAATAACTTTGGGAAACACTTGGTAGACAAAGTCAGAATAGGTTCTTTACTCTAGGACTTTTCAATACCTTTGAGCTAATATAACTTGCAAGAGGAGAATTTCCAAGAGGAGAATAGAGTTGGCAGCATTTCTCAAACTTATTTGACCATAGGACACTTTTTTCCACAGAGCTTCTCATGGAACTACTGATCCACAAAACACTTTGGGAAGCCTTAGTAGAGTTTGAGCTTGTGCAGAAGACATGTAGCATTCTAAGTTGACCAGTCTTGAGTAAATGAAGAAGGCAAGGTTGGAAAGGGAGGTTACAGTCAGATCATGGAGGACTGTGACCTGCTTACTACTCTCTCTTGGAAACTCCCTCTTTCCTTAGCCACCGTGATAGGGCAAGCTTGAACAACTTCTGTTCAAACACTGACTCTGCCACTTAATTTAATTTTACCACCTTCAGCAAATTACTTGACTTTTCTGTCCCTGAGTTTCCTTATTTCCTCATCTATAAAATAGGGTTGTTATTATTATTCAATGAGCCCATGAATATAAACTACATATGATGCCTGACATACAATAAATGTTATCTATCTTTCTATCTGGAGCCTGATTTCTTTTCCAGCCTTCTGAATATTCCCTTCTGCCTCCCTTATTGGTGTAGTATTTTCTTCAGGTTCCTTAAATATTGGCTTTCCTTAGAATTATTACTTTAGCCACTTTTTTTTTTCTTTTTTTTTTTTTTGCTTATTCTAAATGCCCTCCTTGAGTAATGGCTTCAACTTCCCTAGCGTGACATATCCCATATCTACAAATCCAGCCCTGATATTTCTCCAGAACTCCAGAGATCCAAGAAATGCCTGAACATATCCATCTGAAATGTCCTACAGGCACTTTGAGCTCAACGTGTTCAAAACTGTACTTAGTATCTTCTGTTCCACTTCCATACCTCTTTTCCTCTCTATATTACATATCTCATCATCAAACACCCAGTTGTCCAGGCTAGAGAACCTTGAATTCATTTTTCACTTTTTCTACTCCCCCAACCCTGCCTTTGCCCTCCACTTCTCCCCTCGCCACATTCAGCTGGTCAACTGATCCACTGATTCTACTTCTGGATTATTTCTTGAATTAATTGGGACCTTTTCATTCCTACTACAGGCTCTCATCACATTTTTTTTGCATGTTTTAAAAATTGTTTTAAATTATTATGGGTATGTAATAGTTGTATATCTTTACAGGGTATGTGTGATACTTTGATACAGGCATACAATTTCAATTAATCAAATCAGGGTAATTGGGATATTCATCACCTCAGGTATTTATCATCTGTGTGTTAGGAATATTCCAGTTCCACTCTTTAAGTTATTTTAAAGGATACCCTAACTTATTGTTGATTACAGTCACTTTGCTGTGCTATCAAGTATCATTTATTCTATCTAACTATCTAAATATATTTTGCACCCATTAACCATCCCCATTTTATCTCCCTTCCCCGCTACCCTTCCCACCCTCTGGTAACTATCATTCTACTCTCTGTTGCCATGAGATCGATGGTTTTTAATATTTATCTCCCACATATGAGTAAGAACATGTGAGATTTGTCTTTCTGTGCTTGGCTTATTTCACTTAATGTTCTCCAGTTCCATCCATGTTGCTGCAAATGGCAGGATTTCATTCTTTTTTGTGGCTATATAATATTCCATTGTGTGTATGTACCACAATTTCTTTATCCATTCATCCATTGATGAACACTTAGGTTGATTCCAAATCTTGGCTATTGTGAATAGTGCTGCAATAAACATGAAAGTACAGATATCTTTTCAATATACTGATTTCCCCTTCTTTGGATATACAGCCAGCAGTGGGACTACTGGGTCATATGGTAGTTCTATTTTCAGTTTTTTGAGGAACCTCCATATTGTTCTCCAGAGTGGTTGCACTAATTTACATTCCCATGAACAATGTGTAAGGGTTCCCCTTTCTCTATATCCTCACCAGCATTTGTTATTGCCTGTCTTCTTGATAAAAGCCATTTTAACTGGGGCGAGATGATATCTCATTGTAGTTTTGATTTGCATTTCTCTTATGACTAATGATGTTGAGCATTTTTTCATATACCTGTTGGCCATTTGTGTGTCTTCTTTTGAGAAATGTCTATTCAGATACTTTGCCCATTTTTTAATCAGATTATTTGATTTCTTCCTATTGAGTTTTTGGAGCTCCTTATATCTTCTAGTTATTAGTCCCTTGTCAGATGGGTACTTTGCAAATATTTTCTCCTATTCTGTGGGTTGTCTCTTCCCTTTGTTGGTTGTTTCCTTTATTGTGCAGAAGCTTTTTAGCTTGATGTGATCCCATTTGTCCAATTTTGCTTTGGTTGCAAAATTACTCAAGAAATCATTGCCCAGACCAATGTCCTGAAGCATTTCCCCAATGTTTTCTTTTAGTAGCTTCATAGTTTCAGGCCTTAGATTTAAGTCTTTAATTCACTTTGATTTGATTTTTGTATATGGCGAGAGATAAGGGTCTAGTTTCATTCTTCTGCATATGGATATACAGTTTTCCCAGCACCATTTATTGAAGAGACTGTCCTTTTCCCACGGTATGTTCTTGGCAACTTTGTCAAACATAGGTTCACTATAGATACATGGATTTACTTCTGGGTTCTCTATTCTATTCCATTGATCTACATGTCTGTTTTTATGCTAATACCATGCTGTTTTGGTTACTACAGCTTTGTATTACAGTATAATATAATTTGATTCCTCCAGTTTTGCTTTTTTTACTCAGGATGGCTTTGGTTATTGTGGGTCTTTTGTGGTTCCATATAAATTTTAGGATTATTTTTTCTATTTCTGTGAAGAATGTCATTGGTATTTTGATGGGGGTTCCATTAAATCTGCAGATTGCTTTGGGTAGTATGGACATTTTAACAATATTGGTTCTTCCAATCCAGAAGCATAGAGTATCTTTCCATTTTTTTGTTTCCTCTTCAATTTCTTTCATCAATGTTTTATAATTTTCATTAGAGAGACTTTTCACTTCTTTGGTTAAGTTTCTTCCTAGGTATTTTATTTTATTTGTAGCTATCATAAATAGGATTACTTTCTTGGTTTCTGTTTCAGATTGTTTATTTTGGGCATATAGAAATGCTATTGATTTTTCTATGTTGATTTTGTATCCTGCAACTTTACTGAATTTGTTTATAAGTTCTAATAGTTTTTTGTGGAGTCTTTAGGTTTCTCTAGATATAAGATCATATCATTTGCAAACAAGGATAATTTGACGTCTTCCTTTCCAGTTTTGATGCCCTTTATTTCTTTCTCTTGTCTGATTGCTTTAGCTAGAACTTCTAGTACTACATTGAGTAACAGTGGTGAAAGTGGTGATCCTTGTCTTGTTCCAGATCTTAGAGGAAAGGCTTTCAGTTTTTCCCCATTCAGTATGATACTTGCTGCGGCTCTGTCATATATGGCTTTTTCATGTTGAGTAGTCTTACCTCAGTTTCTTAGAGTTTTTATCACGAATGGATGTTGAATTTATCGAATGTTTTTTCAGCATCAATTGAAATAATCATATGGTTTTTGTCCTTCATTCTGTTGATATGATGTATCACATTGATTTGCATATGCTGAACCATCCTTGCATCCCTGGAATGAATCCCACTTGATCATAATGAATAATTTTTTTAATGTGTTGTTGAATTTGGTTTGCTAGTATTTTGTTGAGGACTTTTGCATCTATGTTCATCAGAGATATTGGCCAACAGATTCCTTTTTTTGTTGTGTCTTTGTCTGGTTTTTTTAATCAGGGTGATATAGGCCTCATAGAATGAGTTTGGGAGTATTCCCTCCTCTTCAATTTTTTGGAAGAGTTTAAGTAGGATTGATATTAATTCTTTGACTACCTGGTAGAATTCAGCTGTAAAGTCATTGGGTCCTGGGCTTTTCTTTGAAAGAAACTTTTTATTACTGTTTCTATCTCATTACTTATTGGTTTATTCAGGTTCTGGATTTCTTCCTGGTTCAATCTTGGTGAGGTTGTATGTGTCTAGGAATTTACCCACTTTTTCTAGGTTTTCCAATTTATTGGCATATAGTTGCTCATAGGAGTCTCTAATGATCCTTTGGATTTCTGCAGTATTTGTTGTAATGCTTCCTTGTTCATCTCTGGTTTTATTTATTTGGATCTTCTTTCTTTTTTTCTTAGTCTGGCTAAAGGTATGTCAATTTTGTTCATCTTTTCAAAAAACCAACTTTTTGTTTCATTGATCTTTTATATTGGGGTTTTTTTTTTGGTTTTGGTTTCATTTGTTTTCTGCTCTGATCTTTATTATTTATTTTCTTCTACTAATTTTGGGTTTGGTTTGCTCTTGTTTTTCTAGTTCTTTGAGATGCATCATTAGCTTGTTTATTCGAGGCTTTTCTACTTTTTTGATGTAGCCACTTATTGCTATACACTTTCCTCTTATTACTGCTTTTGCTGTATCCCATAGATTTTGATATGTTGTTTTTTCAAAAATTTTTTAATATCCTTCTTAATCTCTTCATTGACCCACTGGTCATTCAGGAGCATATTGTTTAATTTCCATGTGTTTGTATATTTTCCAATGTTCCTCTTGTTATTGGTTTCTAGTTTTATTCCATTATGGTCAGAGAAAATACTTAGTATGATTTTGATTTTTTTGAATTTTTTTAAGACTTGTTTTGTGGCCTAATATATGGCCTATCCTTGAGAAAAATCCATGAGCTGAGGAGAAAAATGTGTATTCTGCAGCTGTTGGATGAAACACTCTGTAAATATCAGATCTATTTGGTCTATAGTTCAGATTAAGTCTAAGGTTTCTTTGTTGATTTTCTGTCTGGATGATCTGTCTAGTGCTGAAAATGGAGTGTTGAGGTCCCCAGTGATTATTTTATTGGGGTCTATCTCTCTCTTTAGCTCTGATAATATTTGCTTTACATATCTGGGTGCTCCAGTGTTGGATGCCTATATATTTAGAATTCTTATATCCTCTTGCTGAATTGACTCTTTTATCATCATATAATAACCTTCTTTGTCTCTTTTTACAGTTTTTGTCTTGAAATCTATTTAACCTGATAGAAGTATAGCTAGTCCTGTTCTTTTCTGGTTTCCACTTGCATGAAATATCTTTTTCCATCTCTTTATTTTCAGTTTATGTGTGTCTTCACAAATGAAGTATGTTTCTTGCAGACACCATATAGTTGGCTCTTTTTTTTAATCCATTCAGCCACTCTATGTCTTTTGATTGGAGAGTTTAGTCCATATGTTATTATTGATAGGTAAGGACTGACTACTGCCATGTTGTCATTTGATTTCTGGTTGTTCCTTTCTTTCTTCCTTCCTGTCTTCCTTTATTAAAAGTAATTTTCTCTGGTAGTGTGCTTTAATTTCTTGCTTTTTATTTTTTGTTTATCTATTGTAGGTTTTTTGATTTGAGGTTAGCATGAGGCTTGCAAAAAAAACTATAACCAATTATTTTAAACATATGAGAACTCTGCTTACAAACAAACAAGTAAACAAATAAACAAACAAAGAGAAATCTAGCAGAAATTCTACCCTTTAACTCCATCCCTCAGCCCTGCTTTTTAACTTTTTGTTGTTTCCATCCATATCTTTTTATACTATCCATCTTTCAAAAAGTTGTTGTAGTTATTTTCAATAGGTTTGTCTTTTAGTCTTCCTACTCAAGATATAAGTGATTTATGCACCACAATAACAGCAGTATTCTGTATTTATGTACTCACTGTTAGCAGTGAGTTCTATACCTTCAGATGATTTCTTATTGTTCATTAATGTCCTTTTCTTTCAAATTGAAAAATTCCTTTCAGCATTTCTTGTAGGACAGGTCTGGTGTTGACGAAATCCCTCAGCTTTTGTTTGTGTGGGAAAGTCTTTATTTCTCCTTCATGTTTGAAGGATACTTTTGCAGGATGTTATACTCTAGGGTTAAGGTTTTTTTCCTTTAGCACTTTGAATATGTCATGTCACTCTCTCCCAGCCTGTAAGGTTTCCAATGAGAAGTCTGCTGCCAAACATATTGGAGCTCCTTTATATGTTATTTTTTTCTTTTTTCTTGCTTCCCTTAGGACCTTTTCTTTATCTGTGACCTTTGGGAGCTTGATTATTAAATGCCTTGAGGTAGTCTTGTTTGGGTTAAATCTGTTTGGTGTTCTATGACCTTCTTGTACCTGAATATTGATCTCTTTCTCTAGGTTTGGAAAGTTCTCTGTTCTTATTTCTTTGAATAAACTTTCTACTCCAATCTCTTTCTCTTTCTCCTCTTTAAGGCCAATAACTCCTACATTTGCCCTGTTGATGCTGTTTTCTAGATCTTGTAGGCATGCTTCATTCTTTTTTATCCTTTTTTCTTTTTTCTTTTTTATCTTCTGATTGTGTATTTTCAAATAACTTGTCTTCAAGCTCACTAATTCTTTCTTCTGCTTGGTCAGTTCTGCTATTCAGAGACCCTGATACATTTCTGAGTTTGTTGATTGAATTCTTAAGCTCAAGAATTTCTGCTTGATTTATTTTTATTATGTCAATCTCTTTGTTACATTTCTCTGATAGGCTTCTGAATTCCTTCTCTGTGTTGTCTTGAAGTTCATTGAGCTTCTCCAGGACAGCTATTTTCAATTCTTTGTCTGAAATGTCACATATTTCCATCACTTCAGGATTGGTCACTGGTACCTTATTTACTTCATTTGGTGAGGTCATGTCTTCCTGGATGTTCTTGATGCTTGTGGTTGTTCGTTGATGTCTGAGCATTGAAGAGTTAGGTATTTATCTTAATCTTCACAGTCTGGGTTTGTTTGAACCTGTCCTTCTTGGGAAGGCTTTCTAGGTATTCAAAGGGAATTGAGTGTTATGACTTAATTCTTTGTTCAGCACAATATTAGCACTGGGGGTGCCCCAAGCCCAGTAATGCTGTGACTCTTGTAGACTCCTGGTGTTACTGTCTTGGTGGACGTGAGTAAGATATGGGAGAATTCCCTGGATTACCAGGCAGAGTCTCTCACTCTTTTCCCTCACACTCTATGCTGGGCTGCTGAAGTTGGGGGAGGAGTGATATGGGTACTCCTTCATGGCTAACAGTGCCAAGTCACACCTGAAGCTAGCCCAGTCTCACTGAAAGCCCGTGATGACTGTTGCCTTGCTACCTCTGATATTTATTCAAAGCCCAAGGGCTCTTTAGTCAGCACGTGGTGAATCCTGCCAGGACTGGGTCCTTCCCTTCAGAGTAGCATGTTTCCTTCTGGCCCAGGGTGGGTCCAGAAATGGCTTCCAGGAACTAAGGCCTAGACTCAGGGGCCTCAGGAGTCTGCTTGCTACTTTATTTTACTGTGCTGGTGCCCAAGTTGCAAAACAAAGTCCTCTCAACTTTTCCCTGTCCTTTCCCCAAGTGGAAGAAGACTCCCTGAACTGCACTGCCTGTAGTTGGGGGAGGGGAGGGAGAGGTGACACAGGCACTGGCTTGGCTGCCATTGCTAGCGTCTCACTGGGTCATGTGTACCCCAAATCCACTGCCTCCAAGCCAGCATAGCTGCAGGAATTGCCCAAGGACTGCAGCCTTTGTGGCCTGACTGCCTTACAAATTTAGTCCAGGTCCCAGGCTGCTTTTTGTCAGCTGGTGGTAGGGCTAGCTGGAATTTGGGTTTTGGGGTGGAGTATTTCTCTCTGGCCAGGCTGGTCTAAATGTTCCCTCAGTGGGCACCGGCAGAATTCTGCCCTGTGCTGTGTTCCCCTGTGCCAGGGCGGCCTTGGATTTCAGTGCAAAGTCCCATAATCACTTCACTTTCCCTCCCCCAGGCACACAGATTTTTCTCTCCAGTCTAGGCACTGGCCCAGCACTGCTAGGAGATGGGGAAAGGGTGGCATAGGCAATGCAAGACTGTCTTTTCTGCCCTCTTCTATGCTTCTTTCCTTGATATAATGTTAAAACCAGGTAGTATGATCGCTCACCTGATTTTTGGTTCTTCTGAAGGTGCTTGAAGGTACTTGCTTGCATGGATAGTTATTGAATTTGGTGTTCGTGAGGAGGAACAGTCTCTGGAGTTTTCTATTTGGCCATCTTGCTCTGACCCCTCTCTCTAATCACATTCTTATCATCTTTCATTTAGATTTATGAAGGAGGTTTCTAATTTGCTTCCTTCTTCCAATTGTAACATTTCTTAAATACAAAATTGATTATTTTATTCTCGTACTTTAACACCTATAAAGATTATAATTTTTATATCAAATACCTAAACATACAATAAACTGTAGTTAATGATATTCATGCTGAAGTATTTAGAAAGGAATGTACTGAAATCTATAATTGGTTTTGAAATGTATAAAAATGTATAAAATGGACTGATGGATTATAAAGAGATGGATAGATACATGATTAAACGAGTATAGCAAAATTTTACTGGTATAATCTAATGGTAGTTATATGAATGCTCACTGTTGATAAAATATAGAGCATTCAATTTGCTCTGTATTTTAAACTGTTCATAATAAAATGTTGGGGGAGGGGGGCAGACTATGAAGGCTCCCTGTCATCTGTAAGATAGCATCCAAACATCCTAGGCGGGCCCTTCAAACTTGGCTCCAATCTACCACCCCACCCTCCCATTCTCCCACTGATTGCACCTTATGTTCTAACCAAATGGAATGAATCAACATCCCTTTAATGCCTTATAGACTCTTCTGTGGCTAAGGCTTTGTCATCCTTTTATCTTTGCCTGGAAGACTCTTCCATTATTTTTTTATCTGGCAAATGTCTAATCATTCTTAACAGCAGGAGCATCTTCCCTGGGATGACTCCCTGGACAAAGTTAACTGACTGATATTTTTTCCATCTCTCTCTCTCTATCTCTCTCTGTCTCTCTCTGTCTCAATTGTACTGTGGTACTTACTGTGCTGAGCTGTGGTCGATGCTTACGTACGTGTTTCTCCCAACTGCACTAGTTGTTCCTTGACAATTGTCTCCCAATCTTTGTATGTATACTATCTAGCACAGTACCAACACATTCTAAGCCCTCAATACATGTCTCTGAATTAAATTGAACACCAGACTAAGAAGTGTGCTATTTCACATGCAAAGTTGTACATGGCTCTCTCTGGGCTTTTTCACTTTGCTCAGTGTTAATCTGTCCTGGGTTGCATATGCCAGGTGTTCTCAATATCTCTCATCTTTAACCAGGGATAAGTATGACAGCAGCATGTACACCTGATGTATTTTAATCCAAATGGATTGCGTACATTTCAAATCTGTTTTCTATAATTATGGAGTAAGGGTTTTTCTTCCTATAAAGATTCTTTCTTCAATATGTGAGGAGAAGCTCACAACTAGCTAATGCTTGGACTATTTCTAGAAGTGCTAAAAATGACCTTATTACAAAAAAAAAAAGAGTTTTTAAATGAAATTTTATACTATAAAGAACTGGAATCATCAGACTCTGAAACACTGAAAAGTCCCTCAGAATTTCTACCAAAGGTTGCATCTAACCTCATCTTTCCCTAAAACTTAACAGGCAACAGTTAGCAACGACACTTCAACGTCTCTCTTCACTTCCTTCTAGTCATTCTCAGTGTTCTCAAAAGAAAGCTTCCAAAAGTACCCAAAATTCCACAGCATGTGCCCCCCCCTTTTTCTCTCTTTCTTTTTCTTTCTCTCTTCCTCTCTCTCTCTCACACAGACACACACATGCACATGTGAACATACACACACAGAGCAGCAAAAAGATGTGGAGGTGAAATTGCATACACCTGTAGTCCCCAAACCCTGAGCCGTGGAATGGTGCTGGTCCGCGGTCTGTTAGGGCCTGGGCCGCAGAGCTTTGCCACGCCCTCCCACCCCGCTTCCTCACCCCTGTCCGTGGAAAAATTGTCTTCCATGAAACCGGTGCCTGGTGCCAAAAAGGTTAGGGACTGTTGGTATATACCACTCATTCTTGAAAGGTAATGACATTGTGCTTCTGGGGCTCCTAATCCCTCCTTCTCCTGTTTTCAGAACAACTCTTGTCAATTAATAATTCAATGCTTGATTCCAAAAACCTAAATCTTGCTAGTCCCTTTACTTTGTCTCTAGTTTCCGAAAACCAAAAATATGAGTTTTAAGAATTGCATTTTTATAAAGAAGTTTTTCTCTGTTAAAAAACAATATGACTATTTCAGGGTTCATTGTTATGGCATTGGATTTGGATGACTAGTACTTCTTATCCATTAAAAACACTACCTCTGATCCACTAAATTTACATTGGTCCAAGTTTCACTAAACTAAAACATTACCTCCTCTTCCTGCCAATGGTGTATTTCTTTACAAAAATCTTAAATAGTAACTCAAAACTCCTCTACAGTCACAGAAACCCACAAAGGACCCATCAGAAGTAAAAGAAAAATGTTAAATTAATAAACACTTAGCATTTACAAAGTGGTTACAATTTTGATTTGTGTAACAAGCCTTCCCTGACTCCCACCCTGTTAGCCATTCTGTCCTCAAACTAGCCTCCTCAGGACCGTGTGCATCTTTCTGTACGGCAATTTATGTGTTCATCTCTGTAAGAGTGGTGGGTAGGGGCATTCATTATCCTCAGGGGATAGTACGGTGCCAGGAATAAAGTGGGTATTTAGTAAACATGTGTAGGAAGAAAGAAAGGAAGAAAGGAAGGAATGAAAGGAGGAAGGGATGGAGGGAGGGAAGAAAGAAAAGAGAAACAGGAAAAGAGAGAGAAATAGGAGTGAAAATAATAATCTGCATATCTTGGAGATAAGGAAACTGCCCTTCAAGTCAAGTAAGTGATTTGCCTAAAGAACTTATACTCAGTACTCAAATTTAGGTCTTTGACCCCAAGCTATACCTTAGTTCTTTCTATTGCCACATTTGAAGTATCTTCCTGACTCCTCACTTGTTCTTATCAGCTTATCCTTCAAAAAACAAGTTAGTTCCACCTTTTTCATGACGCTTTCCTCGCCTATTTCAATCCCCCACAATCTTTCCCTCTACTGCAGACCAATGGCACCAATTTTTATATAATCATTTTAATACTTAAGTAAACACAAATAGTAGTCTTCATGTGTACATTTTATTTATCTATCCTTTTTTCAGAAAAGATTTTAAGGTGACTTTTTACACATGCATGTTCTACCTCTCTAAAATTCATGTATATTCATTAGGGGTAGAAGTTATAGCTCATATGACTTGCTTATGATGTCTTTTAGGTCAGAGAAAACAAGAAAGGAATTTATTTCTAGGACTTAGTTAATTTTCAAGTTTCTGGAGTTCTCTTGCCATTGTTTAATATATACTCCTCTACTTCTCAATATTACTATTTAAACTAACAAATAACTTTCCTCAAAAGAAATCAACCAGAGTGAGTTTAAACAGGATGATGTGTTGACTCCATTTTGCACCTTCAGGAATCTACTGAAATTAAAACCAAGAGTCATCATGAGTCACTCCTCTTCCTCCTACACAAGGAAAGAGGATGCAATTATGAACGGGATACACAAAGAACAAGGCAGGTCCCTCCAGTACTAACAACTGTCCAAGTCTTTGCATGCCGGCAAACATAGAAAATATAAATCCCAAACAGATCTTTAATTACTTACTCATTTGCTTACATTTTGAGAGCCTTCATAAGAGTAATATGTTTGAGCTTTAAGAGAATTACCCACCCCTTCATTGTTTACAGTGAAGTAAAAGATTTATTTTATGCCAGTTACTCAGTCCTTCCATTTCACCAGTGTTGGGTCTACTCAGGAATGGGGTAGATGAAGAACTCAGATAAGGACCACAGGGAGGGTGAAACAATAGTCACAGGGGTCTGGAGAGTCCGGAGGTTGTAAAGATAAGAGGCTGTTCCAGAGAGAACTCCCCCTCCCCAAACTTTCATTCAAGCCTTCTGTAAAACTTGCCACTCTTCCTTTTGTCAGTCTGGACGCTCTTTTCAGCCTCCACCCACCTGCACCCACGTGCCCAAAATAAAAGGCGTTTTGCTATGTCTCAGGCTTGAGTGTCTTCCTCTCGGCTCCGACCTAACAACCAGCACTATTAGAGCCACTGGTTTCCTCCCTGATCAATAAGTTATTTATGGCTACGCCTCAGAACTGCAATAAAAGACACTGCAGAGCTCTGCTAATGGCCACACATCGGGAACAACATTCTAGCTTGTAGGGAATCAAACTCAGTCATTACATGGGTTCACTTCTAGTAATTAAGTATTTAATAGCACTTTGCATATCTAGCATTCAGCAACCACTTTTATAAGCATTCCTCATAAGAACCTGGAACACCACCATCAGATCAATAGCACTATCTTTATAAGGTACAAACTGATGGTGGCCAAGGACTAAGAAAGCCTCTCCCTTCTATTTGAAGGTGATGTCATTCCCCTGAGGGCAAGCACCAAGTTTCTTTTCCAACAGCAGTTCCTGGTTTGTGCTGATTTGTCCACAGTCTTTCAGTCTTTTACTAGGTCCTCTCTTGACAGATGGCAGACATTTCAGAACCTCTTTGTCCTGCAAATGCTATGCATCACATGATCTGTGGCCCAAGTGGAACAAAACATACTAGCTTAGAAATAATGGTCATGTAATGGCCCCATGTTAAGCTGCTCTAGGGGGTTATGATTTAAAGGGAACCTACATGTTTTGTTTTGTTTAGATCATGGAGAATAATAAAAAGAATTATTATTTATATTTGGAGCAAGTCAACCACTAAAGGCATAAATTCATTGCTTAAAATGGATTGTTTGCTCCCTCACCTGTTAAGGAAAAGGTTCTTTTTTTTTGTTTGTTTGTTTTTTAGATCCCAGAAACAAGGTAAGAAAGGAAAAGATTCTTTAAATCAATTTAATAAATGTATTGTGCACTAACCATAAGCCAGCACTTGAAAGGAAAGGAAATAGTAAGTAATCCAGGATCAAGAGGACATTCACTGTGAATAAGTCATGTCAGGCTAACCTCCCCCTACTTCTTTGTTTTTAAACAGGTTTATTGGACAAGCAGTTCAGAAAAAACCTTTCTAAACTTCATCAAGATTTTTGATTAAGTTGGTCACGATGTGGACAAAATAGGACAATAAGAAACAGTAACAGATCTAATGACCTTGTCTAACAGTTACTGGTTTTTGAGTCCTTATCCGTCTGGGAGAAAGTTTTTGGTGCCACACTGCATTAACTGTCCCTTGCCTATTTTGGACAACAGGTTTCTCCTCTAAGTGCTTCTCAGATCCATCCACTTTTCTCCATCTCACTGTACATCTTGGTACCAGTCCTGGCTATCTTTCACCCGGGTCCCTGCAATGGCCAATCTCTGCCTCCATCTTGCTTCCCTCCAGTCTTTTCCCACATTTTAAAAGGATGCCCATCTGTTCTGCTTTGCCCAGTTTATACATGTTGTCCAAGAATTATTATTAATAAAGCCTCTTTCCTTCTCAAAAGTGCCCATATTGGTTAAAAGTATATGCCTAACTTGAACCAGCCTGATTCTAACCACATCACTCCCCCACTTAACCCTTTTGGTGGCTTCCCCCTGCCCTTAGTTTAAACCCCAAATTTCTTCTGCATGGTTTTTCAACTTCTTAATATCCACTAAACTATAAGTTCCATGAGGGCAGGAATTTTTTTGTTGTTCTTAATTGCATAACCCCAGTGCCCAGAACTGTGCCTACTACATAGTAGGTGCTCAAACACGTGTTGAATGATTAGCTTTTAACAGGCCCACAGTTTGGGCACTGTCTATCTATCCAGCTTCATCCCTGCCTTTTCCCATTCACAGTCTAATCTTCAGTCAGATTGTACTATGTTCAGTTCCTTTCTCACCTCCAGGCCTCTGTGTATGTTCTGCCTTCTGCCTGGTACATTTTCTTCCTTCCCCCACCTCTACCTCTCTCATCCCTCTAATCTCCTGCCTAATTCCTTTAGGGTCCAGCTTTAAAATCACTTCCTCTGGGAGGCCTTCCCCAACCCTCTAGTTAGGAAATGTCCTCCCACTATATATGCCCACACTACCCTCTGCTTCTCCTAGACTAATACTCATCATACTTTACAGTCAATAATTTTTAGTCTCTCATTCTCTCTTTCTCTCTCTCTCTCTGAGCTAGTCTGTTTTCTCTGTGACAGTGCTTAAACATACTCCATACACCCAAGGACCTAGTACAATGTCCATCACCTGAGAAGTAATTACTAAATAACTATTGAATTAATGAAAATATGCTAATGTGATCTTAAAGGTACAGTATAAGATGAAATGGGATGATAGTCCTGCCTTCCTCTGCAATGGATTGTGTTCAGTCCTGGGTACCATGTATTAAGGTAACACAGCTCCTGCCTGCTCAGAGAAAAGCAATCAGGAGGGTTAATAGACTGAAAAACAGAAAGTGAGATAGTTCAGCCTAGGAGAGAGGGAGGGAGGGAAGGAGGAAATGAAGGATATAAGAACTGCCTTCAAATTTCTAGAAAAAAGATTAAACATGTTTTTGTATGGCCCTGGTGGGACCAATGGGAGGAAATTAGAGGGCAACAAGTTTGAGCTTTAGCAGTCAAAGCTACCTGAAAATAAATGTGATGTCTGCGAGGCACTGAACTTCCTGTCTCCAGAGACATTCATGATAGGCCAAATTGCAAGTTGGTAGAGATGTGTGGTTGGACTAGGCTATTTTTAGTAGTAAGTAGCACAGAAGAAAAGTAGTAAAGACTGAAGTACCTAAGCAATTTGGTCAGATTGGAAAGGAAATCCAAAAATGGCCCCAATGCATACCTCACTGAGTTAGCTGGGAACATCCCTGTCTCCATTCCACATGTCTAGGAAGGAAAATAGGCTGGATCAAGTAGGACAAAAAGGAAGGCTTAATGAACAGGATACTAAAGGTAATACAGTCACTGAAGAGAAAATTAAAATCATAAAAATATGGTTGATGGCAATCCATTACAATCCATGAAAATACATAAATAGATAATGTAATCAGTAGCCAACTTTTATTAAAACAAAGAAAAAGAAAAATCTGTTCACTTTAATTGTAGGTGAAGAGAAAGAAAGATCTTTTTCAAAATAAATAATATTTCATAATGCTTACGTTTATAACAAGTGACCATTGAACAATTAACAATTTAAAAAATAAATAAGCAAGGAGATGGAGTTGATTCCATGAGTGTGAACACTTACATCCACTTCATATTCTTAACCCACACTTTTCATCACTGGTACAGAAGTGCATGTATTATCTGCTCCTGTCATAAGACTCCTGGTAACAAACTGATGACACGATCAATGTTTTAGAGGCTCTGTTGTTTTGTTGACTTAGCAGGGCAGGAAAGAAATTTCTGGCTGCCAAGTCTGAAGAAGTAGTTGGGCCTCTCTCATTCATCGGAGCCAGTCCCAGGGGAGTGGGACCGCTGTTCCCAGGAGGGCTTCCAAAAGACCTTCTGAATAATTCATGGTCTGAGTTGGAGCAACCCACTGCAGGGAATTTCATAATGCCCCTATGTGTGACTACCATGCAGGCCCCTTTGAAGAACCTATTCTGGAGCTTCATGAAGAGAGAGGTCAGCTGGTTTGTAAAGCACCCTGGAGTGTGCCTTGGAACTTATTTCCCCCCATCCTCCTCTGAGATGTGCTATGACTTTGCACAAGTCTTTCTTTCTCCTAGGGGACACGTCTGAGATTTGAACACCTTAATTTTCATAATTAACATTTTGGCTAAACAGATTAAACATAAATGGAAATGCTTTTTACAGCTTTGATGATCACACTACTTTCCACCACTACTCTCCAACACACATACAAAGACACATACACTCAGCATTTTCAAATCCAAATGTAAAGAGAGAAAGATTTCACTCTCTAGTTAGAAAAGAAACACAGCAAGAGATAAAAGAAACCACAAGAGATTCAATGCCAGTTAAAGTCAACATTCTAAAAATTAGAGGGCTTGGTTCTCAGGACAGATTGTCTTGCACTTACAATGGTTTTCTAAAGACCTTGGCCTGAAATCAGAGAGTATCTGCCAAGGATCACAACCCTCCCCAACCCCCGCCCCCCACACTCACTCTCAGCCACTGGGTGGTATAGGACACAGGCTGTCAGCACAGTCAGACAGCTCATCTGGAGGAGACTTTGACCCCATAAGGGACTGCTGCCCCACAAAAAATTAACTCCTGGGGATCCTTAGCATCAAGTTTAATTCAAGGAAGGGTGGGAGAGAAAGCAAATGGTGATGGGGAGAGGCCCAATGGATTGCTGTTTAATGTGTCGTTTTGCTTTTATGTTTGTTTATTTTAATGGGAGAGATTGTGAGAGTGTTTACATCCTAAGGGGAAGGACCAATGAGGAAAAACAGAGGTTTGAAGACACAGGGAGTAGAGAAGGGTTTGACCAGTGGACAAAGAAGCCCAAGAAGCAGGAAAGGGGTGAATTAACTGCAGACAGGGCAGGGGCACCTCTCCCTTGAGGAAGGATGAAATGGTGGGTACAAAATGGCAGTAAACAGGCCTGGGCCGGCCAGGAAGCTGAGGTATTCTCACCCTATGATCAACAGCTTCTTGGTGAAGTTGGGGGCATGGTCTTCCTCCAAAAGAGGGAGAAGGTGAGGTAGTAGGGAGTGGTTTGGGATAAAAGTATGAACTGGCTGCTGAGAGAACAGAAGAAAGGCTGACCAGGACTGCCTGGTGGCCTAGAGGCCCCTCTGAAAGTTGGCCTGAGAACAAGTGCCCCAGGAGTAGCACCCACGGGAGATTACAGGAGAGAACAGGTCCCCGGGGGCCAGGGTAGCTGGGAGAAGCTGTTCAGAGGAGGTTACACAACTGGGAAAGGATTGGGATCAGTAGTCAAGAGGGTTAAGGGAACATACAAGGCACACATTATATGGTCAGTTTCCAAAGGAAGGCTTGACAGGTCCTGGGGTTATCAGTAAGTCCTGATGAGACATCAGACAGCCTTGAGGGCAAGTATCCTGTCAGTGCTCTACAAAAAGGAGAGACCTGGATTCCAGCATGAAGAAACTATGTAGAAATGCCTTCTGGGCTGCAGAAGACTTCTGAGAATTCTCTCTTCTTTCTTTCCTATGACTTAATCATTAGATAAGTAACTTTATTGTCCAGACATGACTCACTTGACATAGTTACTGCTGCCCTATAGCTTAGGAAACCACGGGAGAGATAAGAGCAACTCTGGAAGCAGTTAGGGAATGTGTACTGTGTCCTGTCATCTGTAACACCTGTCTGGCAGTGAGAGGGTGCAGGTAGGGATTTGGTGACAGCCTACCTTGGCTTGATGTGCCAACTTGGGCACACAGTTTAGACTCTTTGAATGTCAGCTTCCTTGTGTGTAAAGTAAGGGGGTTGGTCTAGGATCTAGATAATTTCTAAGCTGTTCCCTGATTCTGTTATTCTTTATAATTTCATTGTTTACTTATGAATTACATGCCTGATCCCAGAATCAAAGCATCTCTGGCAACCTAAATCTACCAGTTAACTACAAATAAAGCAGGAACATTCCGACTGGGACCCCAAAGTGGCTGTCAGGATTTGCTGTTCATGTTGTCAATTATCATCTAGAAGAGCAGTCTTCCCAGTTGGGACTTCTGAAATATAAACTGTGAGAAATTATTCAAAAGGCCCTCTCCTTACTTTTTCTTTGGAGTAAAACTCTTATCTCCTTTCCTTTGTATATCTATACTTCGGTAGGGGTGAGGAGGGGCTGAGATAGGAAATGGGTAGTATTAGAGAAGACAGGGAGGACATGGTCTGAATAAATAAAAAGTTAAAAAATACCTCCATTGTGAAAGATCAAAAGCAATTATGACCATTTGCCTTAGACAAAGGGACAAGTATTAACAGTTACTTAGATTATTCACTTAAATAATCCCATTCCCTCCTACCACCATCACCCCTTCAACAGATAGGGTAGGGGTTTGTAGAGGAGCACTGACTGATGTTACAGCTGCAAATCTACAGTTAGATAGACCACTCTGCCTCTGCCCACCAGGCAGCACCTGCAGTCTACAATCCCATAAGATTTTCCAAGGGCCCTGGTTGTGGTAAAATGTAAGGGGAGATTGCAATAGAAACCTCTCTGTATCAGTATGTAGAAGAATCCCAGAGAGTACTGAAATGAACTGGTCCAGATCCATTTCATTTTTCTACATCAATTTATTTTCTCCCAAAACCTGCCACCTTCTTTCTCACACCTTCCTTTTCCTGCTCAGCTTTTACAAAAAACAATCCAGATTCATTGTCTCTATACCCTCACCCCAGTGTAAAGCAGCCTCCCACCTCACTCCTGCTTCTCCTGTTCTCTCTCTTATACTCAGACTGGAGATATGATGCTGAGCAAGAGAGGCATGGCCCCTGTCCTCACCCCACATACAATCTAACGGGGGGAACCAGCTAATGCCTTTACAATCCATCTTCTTTGATTACTTTCTTGCCTATGCAGATGTTACTTCCTCACCATGGAATGAATGCCCACTGCCGTCTTGTATCCCTAACAACCACTTATTCACCTTTTTAGTCAAAGCTCAGATGGCAGCTCCCCTGCGAAGCCTTCCTCTACTCTCCCAGGTGGATTTCAATGCTTGTTTTTCTGTGTTCCCACAGCACTTAGTACATAATCAACCTGTTACTGGTAGGGTTTTTATTTGTTGGTTTGTTTTTGTGCATTTGCCTACTCATTAGGATGGTAAATTCTGTAAGGGAGGGAACCATGTGTTTTCTCTCTGTAGCTCCAGTGCCCAGAAGAGCAAGCTACCAACCTCAGAGCCATCTTTGGCTCATCCTTTTCTCCTCTTCCCCTACTTCATCAAAGTCTTGACATATACGTCAAAAATACTGACATCCTCTCCAACCCCATAGTCACCTCATGCTAGCCCTTGTCTTTTCTCACCTGGCCTATAACAACAACCTGCTCTCCACTTTCATTCCTCCCTCCACTGACTGATCTTTCAAGTTGTTGGAAGAGTGATTTTCTAAAACATGGGTCTGAATATATAACTTGCCTATTCAATAGGATAAAGTCTTAACATTTTAGGATGACTCCAGTCCCATGTCCTACCTCCCCTCTGTGACTTGCCTGTCCCCACCAGCCATTTATTCACCTTATACCTGAGTCATATTAACTGGTATATGCCATGTTTGTTCATGCTTCCATGCTTTTGCACTGCTGTTCACCCTACCTGGAACACCACCACCACCACCAGTCTGTTAACTCTCCTCCCCAAACATACACACAAACACAAGCAAAAGTACATGCATGCATGCACACACACACATACTTTTTCCTGGCAAATTTCTATTTGGGATTAGAGCCCAGCTCAAATGTTGACTTCTCTCTGAAACCCTTCCTGACTCTGGCAGAGTTCATTTGCTTCTTTCACATTGTATTCACATTATTTTGTTTTAATGCACTGAATTTTAATTCTGCCTACACAGCTGTGTCCATAACAATACAGTAAACTCATTAGTACCCATGACACATATCTTATTCATCTTTGTCATACACACAAGTCATATAGTACTGACATACAGAATATTGTTAATCAATGTTTTTACCACTCCTAAAGATAGCTGTAGAGTCTGCATGCCTGGAAATATTCAAAAAGAAAATACAAAACATTTAACCTGAAGGCTGGGGCCACTCTCTGGTCCACAGGTAGAAGGACAGACTAGACAATCTTTCAAGGACCTTCTCAGTTCTGGTCTGATCTTACAGCATTTATTGAGTACCTACAATGGGCCAAGCACTGTGCCAGGTAATTTTAAAAATCAATCATTTCAGTCATTTCTTACAACAAACCTGTGAGACAGACAAATTATTTCCATATCACTGCTGAAGAAAAAGACTCAGAGACAAAAGACTTGCCCAAGCTCCTGCTCTCATCCAGCAGCAGAACTCTTTACTGATATTCAATTCAACAATAAGCCTGCACAATAGGAAATGAGCCTTCTTTAAGCACTGAAGAATAGCAACACCCAACTGGCTCTCAATGAATGAGGAAGAGCAACCATCTGATAATCAATGAACAAACAGAAATCAAATTATTTTCCCTGTAGCCTAAGTGAGCCCTGGTCTCTGTTGAGATTGAGCCTTATAAAGTATAGAGCAACTTTTATAAAAGCCAATAAGAATCCAATCCTTATCACAACTGCGGATAGAAATATCCCCTGCAGAAAGGAAAAAGATTTCAGAGGCAATGAAGAAAACTCTAATTAGTCCCTCACATCACACTTTACTGAGCAGAATCCAAAACAAAAAACTACATGGCCTCCCTTTAAATGTTCCAGTGATTCATTAGATACTGTGCTTTGAAATAGCTACCAACTTGACTGCTTTCTGCCTCCTTTCCAGCACTGGTCTTCTGGCCTGTTTGTCACCACCACCACCACCACCACCACCCTGCTCATCCTCTGCCATTTATAGCAGGGCCTAACATTGATTCCTTGATCTCCAGGTTCCTCCCCTACCAGGTCATTGCTCACAATGACCTTCCCCAGCTTCTCAAAAATACACATCCAGTAGCCAAAACTGGACAATTTGAGCAATGTAATAAATAACCATAGTATTGTATTATAATCCAAAGAATAAATATCTGTGAGTCTATTCTGATATAAATGATTGAATAAAGAAATAAATGCAGAAATGATAAAAATTCCTTACAGAAAAATTTTCAATTAATAAATGTAGAGGAATGAGGGAAATAGAAAATCACCATTATAATACCACAGTAATAATTGCTACAAGTAAGATCTATTTATTGATAAATGCTATAATCAGTGGGTAAAATTTTTAAGAAAAAGAGGATATTTGCATAGCCTCAAAATATTTTGCCCCTAGATTTACTAATGACTATGGTGCTTTTAACATACATCTCTGAAGGATCTCCCTCCAAGAGGTGGAACTCAATTTCTCCCCCCTTGAGTGTGGCTGAACTTGTAACTTGCTTCTAAGGAATAGAGCATAAAAAGGGAAAAATAGTAATTTTAGTAGCAAATACCACCTCAATTATGTGATCAAGGTGAAAATCACTAGTAATCTGTTGTGTGGATATTATAAACCCTCTAATATGATGTGATGAGAAACCACAGATGTGATGTGCCAAAATTCATAACCTTAGCCTATTTAGGAGGAAACACCAGATAGATTCAAACTGAGGGACATTTTGCAAAATATCTGACCACTAATCTTCAAAAGTGTCAAGGTCATAAAAGACAAAGAGAGACAGTGAAACTGTCATAAACTGAAAAAGACTAAGGAGATAGGATGACTGAATGTAATGTGGGATCCTGGATTGGACACTGAACAGAAAAGAGGGTACTAACAGGGAAAAAAAAAAGTCTACACAGTAGTTTAGTTAATACTAATGTACCAATGTTAATTTCTTAGTTTTGATATATATACCATGGTTGTGTCAAATGTTAACATTAGAGGAAGCTTAGTGAAGGGTACATATGGGAACATTCTGAATTATCTTTGCAACTCTTTTGTAAATCTGAAATTATTTCAAAATAAAAAGTTTCTTAAAGTATGCCATTTCTTTTTCCTGCTTTTTATATATATTTTGTACTTCCGGGTTTTTTTTTTGATGAGCATGTTCCTTGGAAAAAAACAGGAACAAACAAAAATGTTCATTTTTAAAGACCAACTTCTTAGAGAAGGCTCCTCTCAAAAGGGTAAATTGCTCCTTATTCTGTACTACAAAATTTTGTTCAGAAACTCCACTGTAGCACAGTTCATCCTACTTTATTTCACAGTTGTTATGTGTCTCTGTTTTTGGCAGCTCTACAGAGGCAAGGGCTCTTTTAATCCCACCCAGCGCTTAGAATACAATGAATGTCAGCTGAGTTACTGTCAAGTAAGGATGCCTCCATCCATCTAAGGCCAGTCCTGAGCCAACCCTAGCTTTGGGACCAGCCTGCCAGCTGCTCGTTTCTCCAGACCTCCTCTGCACCTGGGACCTCAGCAGGTGTCTGCTCTGATACAACGTTATACCAGAGCTCTGAGGCCAATCGGTCCCATGATAATTCAAATCTCTACCATTCCTGCTAAACACTGAAAATACAGCTTCTGTGATCATTGATCCTTACGCAGCGGGCTTCTTACGCTGATCCAGGCATCTTTTCATCTGACCCATATCCCATAGTTTTCCTCCCTTCCCATTATCCCCTGGGAGCCCCACCTACCACCCCAGCTCCAAAGTAAGTAAGCCTACAACCTGTACCTATCCTCAGAATGCTCTGTCCACCTCCCAGTTTCATTGAAATCATGGCTCTCTTGTTTTGACAGGACTCTGGAGACTTTAAAAACCAGAATACACCTAAATTGCTCTAGCTTGCCGCATACCTAGCCCACCACCCAACACATAGGTCAGAGACCAAACATAAAGAGAAGAAAACAAGGAAAACAAAGTATATCCAAGTTGTCATAGATGTAAAATTTCTTTCTCTATGAGAAAATAAGCAAGGGTTCATTTTTATTCAGGGAACAAACAGTTTCCTGGCTTTATATGTTGAGCATCAACTACAGGATTTGCACAAGAACAGGGATTCCAAGTTCTAGACCAAGGAAGTATAAGAAGTGGCAAAGACCAAATTCTAGCCATAACTTTTGGTGCTTTACCATAGTCCTAAAATTTGTAGTGGGAAATCTATCCCAGAGTTCTAAAACAGGAAGTTGAGAGCTCTGTGAAGCCATAGCTAATGCACATGATGTTTCAGAACCCTTGAGGCTACAGTACTGCTCAAGCCAGGTAAGCAACAGCCTAAAAACAGTGCTTTTTGGTGCCCTATTTCAGTTCTGTAGGAGACAATGGTCTGGATGTGGGTTCAGGGTCACTTGGATGTGCTGAAAGTTAGCTGCTTCTCCCTCTCAGTAAAGTGCAGCTGGTACTTTTTCTTTTTCATCTGCAAACCTTCAACATCATTTTAACGATAAGTAACTGGTAGCAAAACCACATACAAAGAGAAAATGCTAAATAGAATCCCATGGCTAAGGCTGCCATATATGCCACAATGCAGGCTGTGCATTACACAAGGGCACCACTTCTAAAGGATGTCCTTCACATCACAGATACCATAGATCTGCATATTTATTAGTGCGGATTTCCAGAAGATGGCTGTTGAAAGTACTCTGTTCTAATTAAATCAATCTACTATGACAGTTTCCTAAAGGTGAAAAGGGTTTTGAGGAAGGGGCATCTTTTTTCTAATTTGCATAAAGATGCCATAAGGGCTAGTAGCAGCCATGATTTAATTGCATGCTGTAAGATTGTTTTCTGTCCAGTAATTCTCTCTCTAAATTCTTAAACATCAGTCCAAAGTAAGGACCCACAAATATTCCTGACTTTTTTGGCTATTTCTCTAAGATTTTCCACTTGCAGTAAATCCAACCTCAACTCAGATAAACATTTATAGATGTGGGATAAAAGAACAATATCATACAAAATAATAATAAATCAAGCTAAAAGAGTACCTTAAAACAGACATGGTTGGCTGAGCTTTTATATATAGAAACTCATACCAGCTTTTAAAATGTCTACAATTTCATTTTCCCTGCACAGCGACAGTTACTTGACCTAGTTTCTCCACTAGAGGGGTCCAAGTATATTACACAGTGAGGCTAAAATTTTGTCCTAAATTTATAATGGAAGAGACTCATTAATTTGCTCTCATACTTTAAAACAAACTTACCCTCTATGTGAATCACATAATAGTGATTTTTTTTTAGTAACACTAAATATGTCAACAAATACGTGTTGGGAAAAATGACTATATGGTAACAGCTCCTATCATACTAGGAACTGGACATACACAAATGAATAAAATATGGTCCTTTTCCTCAAGAACTTTATACTTTAGTGGCAAACAGAAATACATGAATACATGATTGTAATTAAGTGTAATATGAATTTTACTAGAGGCATATGTCAAGTTCAAGCATAGAAAGGAGGTGAGAGGTGTCAACTATATGTGAGGCATCAAAGAAGATTCCTAGGAGAAGACACCTTGGCCCATCTAGAATTAGCAGGTAGACAAGGCTAGGGCATATAACAGCCCGTGCAGAGGTTCAGGACATGAAAATCAAGGGACATTCAGGAAGTTCCAAATATATGTATATAGTTAAAGCAAATTGTACAGGTAGAAGGTAGAAAGTAAAGGGGGGATGGAGAGAGGAAAGTGGCAGGAGATGGAACCTGTGACATTGCCTGTGGAGGGCTTTTCATGTCATGCAAAGAACTTTGAATTTCAATGTGTAGGCAAAGGGAACTCTTACACAAGTAAGTGATACGCTCAGATTTTGGAGAATATCAGCTTTTTAGAATTATCATTCTGGCAGCAGTGTGGAGGCTGTATTGAAGGGAACAACACTGGTCGTTAATCACAGAGCAGATGAGAGACGAGAAACACCCAGGAAGAAGAAAATATATAAAAAGGAAATTTGGTACAGACATGTAGAGGGGAGCTGCCTATGGGCCACACAAAGAAAGGTCTCTGGATATAGAAATCCAGGCTGAGAATATAAATATGTGAGTCCTTAAGATATGGATAGTAGGAATAACCTTTGGCATGGATGGGAGCCCCTAGGCAGAGGACTTTGGCAGAGATTCTTCACCTGGAGTCCTTGGATTTCTGAGGGTTCTATGGACAGAATTCAAGGAGTCCAAGAACTTGAATGGGAAAAATTACATTCTTGTTTTCACAAACTGAAATTTCTCTCAATTATAAATATAGGTGACAAGTCACAGAAGTAATAGCAGTACTTGTGATGAAATCACAATACCTGTGATCAGCAATAGAAATCTCAGATATCTTTACATCATATTACAGTTATTAAAGATATCTTGAAATAGCATTTATACTCATTACTACTTCAAAATTATGGTAGTTGTTAGACCTACCACTAGATCTTGTTATTTAGTGTGTTAATAAAAATGCACACACACTACTATATCACAATTTTTAGAAATATTTTTATAATTATTTGAATTATACATTTTTAATTATATTTTTCAATATAATTCATTTCCTTTGTAATTTTATGTATTTTGTTCAATGTATTTAGAAACATTATCCCGAAAAGGGATCCGTAGGTCTTTCCCTCCTGCCAGAGGATCTGTGGCACAATTCAAGAACCCCTAGGTTAGTGTGAGAACAAGACCGAGAGAGGAAACCTGGAAAACAAATATTTAAGTAGTGGGGCTTGGAGCAGGGTAGAACTGAGAATAATCAGGACAAGGTAAGAGAAAAACCAGGACAGTGCATGATTGCAGGATTTATAAGTACAGAAAGTTCCAAGGACAAAGTGGCCAACAGTGTCAGAAAACAAACTATACAAGTACTAAAATGTTTTCCTTTAATTTACCAATTAAGACTTGTATCAGTTAGAATTCTTTTGCTGTAAGCAATAGAACCATCTAATATTAAGTAAAAAAAAATGTATTCAAGGAATATGACTCTGTGATGACAGATCACAGACTCCAAGGAAAAATCAAAGAATTAGTCCATAAAAAGGACAGGAAATCAGAATGTCCAGGGGGATTAGTGTAGCAAGACAGAAATGCCATCATCTGTCATTCCCCTGACTTGCCTGTCTGCTTGGCTTGACTTGGGGCTTATGTCCACCCCTGGGCTGGGAGAGAGCAGGGCACCCAAACTGACAGTTACACTAAGATCCACAAAGAAGGGCAGCTCCTCAAGATGGCACACTGTTAGAAGGGAAAAGGATGCTAGGAAGCAAAAGCACATGTCCACTTCAAGGGTCTTACTGACGACCTTAGTGATGGTTTCAGTTTAAGGGGGCACAAAATCTAGATTGCTTTAGTCTAATTGCTGACTTAAAGTGAAGCAGTGTATCTTACTCTCCTACTCTGTCAAAAAGCTTGACTCTGAGAAAAAAGAAATGCAGTAACAATAAAAAATTAAAGCAAGATCAAGGGTGGGTTTTTCGCTTCTATTTGTTTCTAACCTATAGAAACAAATATAGGTTAGAATTTGTTTGAGTTTATTTATAGATAGAGGAAGGAGCCATAGCAATAGGAGAAATTTAAGAACTGGGTAAGCCCTGGAAGATAGGTTGACTCTGAACAGAAAGAAGTTACTATTGACATTTGCAATGCCAGGCACTTATTGTGCCAGATACCATGTTAAACAGACTTCACCTGCATTATCTTTTAATACTGCCATGTAGGTACTATAATTATCCTCACTTCACAGAATGAGAAATTAAGTATTAGCAAGTTTTAAGTAAATCGCCCAAAGTCACACAGCTACAGTGGCAGAGCAGGGAGCAGATACATTTCTTTCTGACTCCAAAACTCATACTTTTAACAATATTTTGCCTCTTTCTATAAAACCCAGAGAAAGGAGGTAACGAGAGGTGTTCCAAATTGTAGGTTTGTACCAGGGAGGCAGGACATGGAAGGATTCCTATTACTTACCTTCACCCTTCTCTGGAAGGAAGTGCCAGCCACTGGTTGAAAAATGAGACATTGGCACCCCAATTAGAATGGCTATTATCAAAAAGACAAAAAATAACAAATGCTGGCATAGATGTGGAGAAAGAGAACCCTTATATACTGTTAATGGGAATGTAAATTAGTACAGTCATTATGGAAAATAGTATGGAAGTTCCTCAAAAAATTAAAAATCGAACTACCTATTATCCAGCAATCCCACTACAGGTATTCATCTAAAGAAAATGAAGTCAGTACGTCAAAGAGATAAATGCACTCCCATGTTTACTGCATCACTATTCACAATAGCCAAGACATGGAATCAACCTTAATGTCCATCAGCAGATAGATGGATAAAGAAAATGTGGTATATATATGCAATGGAATACTATTCAGCCATTAAAAAAATGAAATCCTGTCATTTGTGGCAACACAGATGAACATGGAGGACATTATATTAAGTGACATAAGCCAGGCACAGAAGAACAAATATTGCATGATCTCACTCATTTGTGGAATCTATAAAAGCTGATCTCATATAAGCAGAGAGTAGAACAGGGGTTACCAGAGGCTGGGGAGGGTAAGGAGGAAGGGGAGATGGGGAGAGATTAGTCAATGGGTACAAAATTACAGTTAGACAGGAGGAATAAGTTCTGGTGTTCTATTGCACAGTAGGGTGACTATAGTTAACAATATTGTATATTTCAAAATAACTAGAAAAGAGGATTTTGAATGTTCTCACCACAAGGAAATTATAAATGTTTGAGGTGATAGATATGCTAAATACCATGATTTGATCATTACACAATGTATACATGTATCAAAACATTACACTGAACCACATAAATATGTACAATTATTGTGCCAATTTAAAATAAAATGAAACCAAAAAAAAAGAAAAAAAGAAATGGGAGGTCGGGAAAGGCACAGTGAGGCTAACCGGTGAAGAACTGTTACAACCTGGGTTTGGAACGGCAGAGAATTGACTATGATAGGAGAAAAAGGCCTGAGGAACATGCGGAAGACTCCCCCGCACCGCCCCCACCACACACACACAGTCCGCCAAGATTGCACAGAAACTAATGTCCACAGCCGTGGAATTCTCTAAAGCTTCTGCAGCAGGGCTACCCAGCAGGAGTAAAAGGAGTGCAGACAGACCCAAGGTCAAGTCCTAGCTCTGACTGTTACAAGGAGGGATGAAAAAAAAAACCCTATAATTATTCAGATTAGTAATTTCTTTAGCTTTCTTTAGCTCAGATAATCAGAGGTTACTATTCTTATCCTACCTGAGCCAGCAGTAAAGTAATGCTTTTAAATTTTATATATAGATATAATTGTGTGTATGTGTGTATATACAAGTGTATGTGTATACACATATACACACATACACATACATATATTCAATTTCTGCCACTAACAACTTCAGCTAGTATGTATCAAAAAAGTTATAACCTAAATGTGGTCAACTAGAAACATCTTTCATACTTCTATTTTTTTAATGATTAATTAATTTTGTAGTTTTTTTCTTAAAACTCCATGAGTCCAAATTTTTAGAGCAGAGCAAGTAATCATCTTGGGTAATATGAAAAAAATTTAGAAATGTCTAAATGATTCTTTTAGGCTTCTAGGCTAGAAGAAGAAAGAAAGGAAAAATTATTTAATGACTATAAGAAGTACATCTAAAAGGCTTAAAAATGAAGATGTAGACCCAACAGTTTAATACCTTTGTGGAAGCAATACTCTCTCACAAACATTTAAAAATCACCTGGAAAATCATTACATTCTGTTTGGAAACCAAGATGTAGTGTTTAGTAGACACAAGTCTACTAAATAAGTCATAGGACAGAATGAAAAGTAAGGTTCCAGTTATACATTTTTAAAGTATGTACCCATAGATCATAGAAAATATCTGGGAAAATTTATGCCAAATTGTTAAGTTATTTACCTGTGTGATTAGAATGGGGTGGGCTTGGAATTCTTACTCAGAGAAGAAAGAAATTTCTCCATGTAAAAGATACATGTGTAAAAACTATAAAACTGATCTGAGTACATTACTATTAATTAAACTCCAGACTTTATTTGGATTTCACCAGTTTTTCCATCAATGTCCTCTTGCAGCCCCAGGACCCAGTCTAGAGTACCACATTGCATTTTGTTGTCATATCTCCTTAGTCTCCATTGGTCTATAACAGCTTCTTAGGCTTTCCTTGTTTTTCATGACCTTGACTGTCAGAGGAATACAGGCCAGGTATCCTATAGAATGTCCCCAATGGGGTTATTGATATTTGGGAAGAATACCATAGAGGTTAAGTACCCTTCTCATCGCATAATATTAGGGGTACACAATATTCATATAACATCACTGGTAACATTAACCTTCATCACTTGGTTAAGGTCATGTTTACCAGATTTCTCCACTGTAAAGTTACCATTTTTCCCTTTCTGTAGTGTGTTCTTTGAAAGCAAGTCACTAAGCCTAGCCCACTCTCAGGAATGGGTTAAGCTCTTCTTCCTAAAGATGGAAGTATTTACATGTATTATTTGGAATTTATCTGTAAGGAAGATCTGTCTTTTCTCCCCTGTTTATTTATTTATTAAATCATTTATTATATTACTATGCACTCATGTATATTTATTTTATACTTTAAGTTATAACTCAATACTATATTATTTATTAAATTTGGCCAATAGAAGCTCTTTCAGCTTGGCTCCTGTATCTCTTTGACATGCCCCTTCCTTTTGCTTTTTGAGCACTTCCTTAATTTCGTGAACTATGTGATGCTCACGTTCACCTTAAATTTTTCCCTGCCCCAGCCCCTATTATTAGCCATTTCTCCAAGGAGAAATTCTTTTACTGAGGAATGGTGTATAGAAACTAAGATCTGTGCATTAGTGTTTTCCTTCGACTACCTTTTAATAAGTTTGTTGAGGATTTGAGTTAGTGTATATAAAGCACTTCTTGACATAGAGCCTGACACATAGTAAGCACTCAGTAAATGAAAGAAGCCATTATTGTTGTTGTTGTTGTTGTTGTTGTTACTATGCACATTTGTAATAAATCTGGAACTTCTAAATCCTAATCCAAAATTGTATCCCATTAGTCATTGCATCAATTCCTAACAAGCCCACAGATCTTTCCATATTTCTGAGGCTCAGGACCACAGAAGGCCAAGAAATAGACACTCCTCCACCCCCAGGCCAGGAGTCTTCATTCTTTGGCCATAAAACCTTTTTCCTCTTTTCCCAGCATCTACGCAGAACCATAAAATCAAAAGGCTTTTATGGTAAAGATCTCCTCTGATTTTTAAGTTTTAAGTTCAAATGAAATATTTTGAAGGGCATTCAAAAAAACCCACTTCTATATACAAGTCAAACTCACTTTAGTATCAATAGAGTACAGTTTTGAATTCTTGCCCAAAATAGCTGTTGTTTTGAAATACTGCAATGTCATCCTTTTGGAAATGGCTATTGTCCTATAGATTGTGAAAAGCCCCTTCAAACAATTCCTGTCTGTTAAACACCAAAATCATTGTTCTTATTGAGTAACAGGTACTAGAGAGTCCCTTTTATGAATTAGAAACCAATCCCAAGGGTCCTAAGGGGATGACTTAAAGGCACCTCTACCTCAAGCACTCTGGCTGGTTAGAGTGGCTGCAGGAATCCTTTGGCATGAGAATCAGACAGAAGTCCTGAGGGGATCTGTGAAGAGGACCCTGGGATTGATGGGCTGGCCTCAGGACACAAGAATAGGAATGAGTAAAAAATCTAGTGCCACTCACACCTTTCAAGGAGTTAAATGGGCCCTGCAGAATTATTGACTGGGGAGCACTGTGGAAAAATCACCCTGGTTTAGGATATATCAGAAGCCTGGAGAGTCCAAAGCAAAAGCATTGCAAGAGAAACACTAGGAGGTAAAAGGAAACAGAAGTTCCTTGATCAGACAAAAGTCTTCTGAGCCTCACTGGATACTTGAGGTTGTCCTAGACACAGGCTTTAACAGACCTGGAAAATGTTCAGAGAACAGCTAGAAAGATCATGGAGATAGGAGGGCCTTCCATGAGAGAATGTCTAATAATATCTGTGGCCTATGGTTTAGAAAAAGGGAAGCCAGGAGGTGAGGGAGCATGACCTAAATCTATCACACAATAAAAAATTATATGGGGTGACCCTAAGCTTATTTTCACCAAATCCCAGAGACTTAGAGACAAAACAGGACTTGGTGACTCAACAGGAGTTGGGTGAGGGGAAAGATAGAAAAGAGGGCTGAGGACGACTCCCAATCTCCACCCTGAGGAATGGGATTGAAAACAGTGCTTTATTCCAGACAGGGAGTTCAGAAAGCATGAGATCATTTGAGGTATGCAGAGTGAAAGGTACCTGTGGAAGATTCAGGAGAAGACATATAGAAAGCAGGAGATATATAAGTCTGAATCTCAGGAAAAATGACCAGAGCCTAGATATGTAAATTTATGAGTCATTAGCACATGGCTATAGGAGAAGCCATCAACAAGCATAGATCATCCAGAGAAAGGAGGAGAGTCAAAGATTTGTGCCTTACGGTCTGGGACCAGACTCGTGGTCTCATGAGAGTCATTTTAGACTAAATAAAACATTAAACTTGTTTACCTAGTAGGCATTAATAGAACACTTGTGCATATTTAATCTTAGTGATGTTTTTTAGCTCAAAGAACTTTACCGAACAAAACTTGAAATCTATTTGTTATAAATACATACAATTTAATAGTCTGTAGTTTTCTTAATAGGAGTTTGTTATTATCACTCAAAAAAACCAAAATATAAAAAAGAGAAGAGTTGACGTAAATTTTCAGATGTTAGATGAATTATGGAATTCCTTCTCCAGAAAGTTACTTGAGGATGACATAAAAGATAACCTTCCCATTCTCCCCAAAAAATGTCCCTTGGAAACCTTGTCAAAAGTATACACTGCTCTAGCAGATATGACACTGAGCTGTGATACCAGGAAGGATTCCTCTTCCTAGGAATTTGCCCTTTCTTATGACTATTTCTCTTCTAATCTATTTAGGTCCACTTAGGAGCTAAACACTTACATATTTATGATTGAGGGGTACTATGATGGTTATTAGTAACAATATTACGAGCATTTATTACGTACCAAGCATACATCAGGCAGCATTCTGGGAGCCATGGGCATTCTTCTTAGCAAGCTTAAGAGGCAGGCACTATCATTTCCATTTCACAAACAAGGATATTGGAAGCCCAACACAGTTGTGCAACTTGCTCACGGTCACAGTGTGGGTAGCAGAAAAGCAGAACTCAATCCCAGATATATCTTTCAGTAAGGCCCCTGTATGCTCTTTGCACTACTTCACTACCTCATTTAAGGACTGGCTTTCATCACTGATTTATAAAAATAATAAAGACTAACACTGTTATGATAATGAACAAATTATTGGATTGAACCACATGAAACTACTGATATTTGGCCATTTTTGACAACAAAAATGGGGATTCCATATGGTTTGACCTAATGAAAGCACATTCACTTGTATTTTATATGAATGTCTGGAGCAGAATTTCTAGAGATTCCACACCTAACAGGAAGGATAGAGGAGAACCAAATATTTTACCCAGCTCATTAATAGCAAATATATGTTGTGGCTAAAAAGAGAAAGGACAAGTAGAATCACAAATACGCAAGATAAGGAAATGCTAAAAAAATTTTCTTGTGAAAGACAATAACTTGTTAGTTTAAGTGAAACTTTATGTGTTGACTATAAGTTGACCACCAAGCATACTGTGAAATACAAGCTAATGAAATACACAAATGTGAACTATAAATGGTATATAAACACTATTTTCTAAATGTTTGTGTCCTCCCAAAAGTTATATGTTGAAATGTTAACCCCCAAAGTGATGGTATTAGGAGGTAGAGCCTCTGGGAGGTGATTAGGTTATGGGGGTGGAACCTTATGAAAGAGGACCAGGAGAGACTCCTTGTCCCTTCCACCACATGAGGACCCAGCTAGAAGGTGCCATCTGTGAACCAGAAAGTAGACACTCACCAGACACCAAATCTGTGGTGCCTTGATTTTGGACCTGCTATCCTCCAGAACTGTGAGAAATAAATTTCTATTGTTTATAGGCTACCCAGCTTATGGTATTTTGTTATAGCAGCCCAAACAAACTGAGACAATAAATTAAAATATGTTTTCATCTACATGAGAGCATTAAGCAATTTTAAAATATTTTATTGAACGTCTTTTTGGAAAATCACAAAACTGAACAATTGAAAAATATGGAGAACCCTGTAAGTGAGGCATACAATATTAGAGCTATCAGGAAACAAAAATCATTTAAATTTCACCCTTGTGTTTTACTGTAGAGAAAACCAAGGTTCAAGAAGATTATGTTAGCAGATACTAAAACTCAGGTTCCTTACTCCCATTCCAGTATTCCCTAAAGTAGATTAGAATAAAATGTTATTTGAACATAATAATGTCCTTTTGTATTGCAACTGGCCATGTCATGTATTGCAGATGTAAGAAAATTTTCACGAGGTATAATTTTGATCTTATACATGATGAGGTTGCAAAAAGTAAATACATTAAATATCTTTTATGATCATAACATAAAAACACTGAGTTTTAAATTTTAACAGCATTATTTTTTCTTATTCAGCCTGTTATTATTATGGTATAATCAAAACACTACCTTCTCCCAGGATGTTTTTCTAATTGCTTTTGGATATTGTTTGTCTTTCTAAAGAGGAAGGCATTCTAAAAATAGGATGCTGTCAAAATGGTTTGAATTTCAAGGAAAAAAAAAACTCACACCTGCTCCCTGAGAAATAAATACTCAGTTCAAAAGCATGACATTCAGAATACGCCTTTGGTACAAAATTCAGCTGCAAATATCCACTGTTAAAAGATTAGTTTGCCTCTAATTCAAAATAAATAGCAGAAATAGGCTATCTTCATTATTTCCTTCATTTATGAGGATGAATGTTCTTCTGGCAAAACAACTGTATCATTGTGTTCCTGTGCTTTGCTTACTTCTCATTAGAGCATTTTTAATAGCAACAGGGAAGGGCTGACTGCCATGGCTTATCATTCTCCCTATCTGGTGCTTTCATCGAAGGTTCTTTCAAAATCCACCAATCCATCAATCTGAGAATTACAGTTAAAGATTCATGATTTAAAGTAGAATAAATAACTCTGTTTCTGAAGCAGACTCAAATTCACTAAAAAGAGAAAGAAAAAGGCAACCACTAGTAGAAGAATCAATATATCTTTCAAATGACCTATGAAACCCCAGCTCCCTCATAGAAACCCTGCAGAGAAGAGGACATCAGACCTGTCCAGGCAATATTCCTGTTTTCAGTAGAAGAATTTAGAATAATTGAATGGCACATGATGCCCTAACCATCAGCCACAGGGTTTCTTGGCATGCTGTCTGGAATAGCAAGAATAACTCAAGGGTATTAACTTGAAAAGGATCACTGCAAAAGAGAATTAATTTTCTATATACTGAATACAATCATGTTCCTTCCCTCATAGGGTTATGTTGATTCATTCACTCTTACAACAAATATTAATATTTATTGATCACCTACCATATGCCAGGCACTATTTTAGGAGCTAAAGAAACATCCATGAACAAAACAGACAAAAATTGCTGCCCTTGTACAATTTACATTATACTGGGGGAAACAAACAAATAATAAGTAAGTAAAATGTTTAGTTTTCAGATGGTGATAAGTATTACGGAGAAAAATTAAGCAGGGAAAAGAAATTAAATGAGGATAATATATGTGCTTTACACAGTATAAACATTTAAAATACATTACAGGCTTCTTTCCATTAATAAAAGCTCTAAAAATGATTTCCTTGATATTAGGGTTGGAGTTGAGAAGCATTTTCTTCTTGGGGGAGTAATAATCTTATCCCACTACTTCTAAATAGTGAAATAATAACTTTCATTTATCAAATACTCATTTTGTGCCAATAACTTTACACAAAATACTCCATTTCATCCTGTACAATGGATAGTCTCCTTATTTTATATATGGAGAAAATGAGACTCCAAGAACCTCAAGATCATAGATCTAATAATTTTATGGTAGCACTAAGATTCAAAGGTAAATACACCTAGCTCCAAAATCCGCCCTACCAGCCTCTGTTTTTGTTCAATGTTTAGGTACAGGGTGTCAGGAAATGGAGTGAATCAAGAAAAGAAGCATCACTATTGCTCACACAGCACCACCCACCTCCTACCTACCTCCCCCACCACTAATCTCCTGCTCAGAGAATATCAGTATGTGTACATATGTGTAAATTGTTGGATTTTAGGAATCCAAAATACAAATTGGAAACCTCCCATTTGGTACAAGCTAGTGCAAAAAATCACTTTAGGTTTGGTAATATGACATTTCCATCACTGTTTGAGGCTCTAGAGTAGAGGTTTTTTGTTTTTTTTTTTTAAAGGAAAATGGTTTCTCCTCAAGCCAGTCGACAACACTCAATTTACTACTTCTTGTTTGGGTATCTGAACATATATGGTATTTAGACAAGGATGCTGTTAAGATCTAAGAACCAGAGAAAAACATCATGCCAGAGACCATGATTTCTGTTATTTTTTCAAAGAATGATTTCTTAAAAGTAAAACAAAATATATAGGTTTATTCACCTTCATAACAAATAAACCAAATGATACTAACCAGAGCAAAGAACAAAAGGAAAAACTCTCTAAGTAAAAAATAACAAGGTGAAATGTGTCTCTTCTCAAGCTGGTTATATTATCTTTTTCTTGGTCTTCTGTCTCTCAATCTACTCCTTTTCAGTTTAGTTGGTCAAAATTCAAATGTTTAAAAATCCTGTTATCAATTATTTATTACTAAATTAGTACCATAACATCTTAATTCACCAGTCTGATTCTTTATTAGTTGTCAGAGCTATCACCTATTTTTGTGGTTGTTTTTAGTTTTAATTTTGTTTTCAGAACTGTCCCTTTTTCTTGGAGCAGCTGCCCTTCTGAGGCAGGTGTGCCTCTATAGTGTTCTAGAAGCTGAGTGCCACTCTTAGCCAAGGCTGAAGAAATGTGCATTCTATGGCTTCTTGCTGTGCTACCCACCTTCTTATCACCACCCCCCTTATTTTTATTTATTTTTAATTAAAAATGAAATGTGACAATAACATTAAGGGACAATTTTTTTTAACTACACTTGCACACTTGTTTTCACTTTTGCATCTAGTCTTCTACCACATGTGGCCCTGCTGTTTCAGTTACTTCTAGTCAGTCCCCCACATAGGCTGCTTGAAACAGTGACTAATACGAGCTTTAAAGGGTCATTCCCTTCCAGTTCACACAAACACAAAAAAACAGATTAAATATAGGGCAGTATCTGAATTAACTATTAAAAGATAAATGCAAACAGACTACTTCCAAGAGGCATATCAGAAGAACTGTAGTGTCATTTGGTTTAACACATTAACTGCCATGTAAGTTGCATTTAACTCATGCTAGTTTTTGCGCCCAGGGCCTTGTGAAGCAAAACCTGGGCAAAACCCTGCAGTTGGTTTGTGAAACTCTTACTTGATGTTCTTATTGTTACAACTAATATTGACCAATTAATTCTAAAAACGTGGATTAAATGAACAGAAGTCAATACATTTCATTTTTCATTACATTTTTCATTAAATTAGAAAGGATCATTTTGTTTTCTAAGTTTTTATTCTATTCTCATAATAAAGCACCATGGCCCCAAGGAAAAAAAAATTTTTTTCTAGTGTGGCAGTCAATGTGTTAAGACAGGCCATTTTTATGCTACTGTAATGGGAATAAACAGTGGCAGGGAGATGAGGACCTGGGGGGCTGCTGGTGGGGAGGATTGTGGTGGGTTCAGAACCATCCCACACTGGGTGGGGTAGATAGGAGTGATAGTGATAGAAGACCAGGTGGGGTAGAAGCAAACTATGAGCACTAAGGATTGAGAAAGCTGAGAGGGGGCTTGGAAATAATGATTTTGAGTGGGCCAGCAATAGTAACAAGTTATTAGAAAAATATTTAAATCAAGAAACTGGATGAGGAGAACAGAAGATGAGAGGGCATCCACAGAGATGCCTGGAGCTCCTTTTCAGGGATGTCCCACAAGTAATATACATGTGTGTGCCTATGGTCAGCCTTATTTATAAAATGTTTGTTCCATTAGCACATGATCTTCTACATCCTAGACATTTGATGCATTTGTCAATTGATTACTGGTGAAATTATCTGAAACAGCTGGTTTTATGGCTTGGACAATGGTGGACATGGTGAGCATCAGGATTATTCAGGGGTACAGAGCAAGGCCATGAGTTCCAGGGGCTTGATGCTTGAAGAAGACTCCACCCTCAGGCTTCCAAGAAGTGACCCCTTATAGATTTTCCAGGTTCCTATTTACTGACACAGTCAAAAGAAAAAATTTACCTCTTTCCTGTGTAGCAAGTGCCATCACTCACATTAATTCTCTAACAACTCTATGCAAATATATAGATTAATAGATTAACACAGCCACTTTTTACTGTGACATGATGGGTGGGAATGCTTTACCTACCATAAGGTACAGGAGTTGGTCACTAGGATCTCATTATTATAAACAGTAATGGTGGATCTGGACTTCTGAACACTAGCATGGCTGGAACTGCCTTGTTGGAGAAGGGTCCATTATAAATTTTGACTATGTAATTCCCTTTTTAATTAAAAAAAAAAGAACTCTTCCTGTAGTAATATAACCTCAAATGACAGGTCCCAAGCCTCCTGGAGAGAGAGAATTAAAAAAAAAAAAAAGAAAGGATAGTACTAAAAAAAATGCCCAGCCAGCATAAATACGTTTCATAATTTAAATGAGAGTTAAACAAAGAAGGTGATAAAAGTAATCAAGTAGTAAACAAAGAGCAGGAGAATTAATATAAACATTGACCCAACAGGATGGTTAATTAGCTTGCTTTGCAAAGAAGCTTTGATTTCTCCCCTGAAAGCAATGGTAGTGACAAATAAATCTGACCTACCAAATATCTTCAGGTATAATGTAATATATCCCCCATTGCCTATAAAAGAAATGCCACTAAATTACTGTGCATGTCACTAAATAACCATGTACAGGAACTTTGCTCTGGGTTGTTTGGGTAACTATGGTCCCTTAATTTTTTAAGCACTACAATTTCTATTTGAATTATCTCAGAGTGGGAGGAAGTCTCAAACTCAAACAACTACAGGGTTCAGGTAGTACAAAAAGGGCCAAACCAGACTGGTTACATAATTTATAGGTCCAGTGGAAAATGAAAATGCATAGCCCCTTATTCAAAAAATATTAAGAATTTCAAGATGGCAACACCAAAGTATTAAACTAAGTGCAGAGCCCTATTTAACTTGGGGTTGCACACCCATGAAGCCTGCCATGGAGCCATGCAAAACAAGCTGCAGGCCAGGTTCAGCTCACGCATTGCCAGTTTGAGACCCTGTTCTAAAGGTTCCACGTTCTCTCCCTGGTTCCCCTTGTGACTCAAAGCACACAGTTGCAAGATGGCTGGAAGTGTTTAGAGCATGTCCTATGGCTGAAGAGCAGAGAAAAACATGGCTGGTAGCTTACAAAGGAAACAAAGTCTCTCCTTTATCTTCACCAAGTCTTAAAACCAACTCAGGGATTCAGATGCTGACAGGTATGTGCTTATGGAGAAGAAGTCTTATGTCTTAATAATTCAAAATACATTTGTTTCTCCTTATCCCCAGGGCATACGTTCTAAGACTCCCTAGTGGATGCCAGAAACCTTGGATAGTACCAAACCCTATATATACTACGTTTTTTTCCTATACATACATACCTATGACAAAGTTTAATTTATAAATTAGGCACAGTAAGAGATTAACAACAATAACTAATAATAAAGTAGAACAATTATAACAATATACCACCATCACTGATCTTAAGCTTTGGGGCCATTATTAAATAAAATAGTGTTGTTTGAACACAAGCACTGCTGATACGAAGACAGTCAGTCTGATAACCAAGATGGCTCCTAACTAACAGGCAGGTAGTGTATACAGAGTGGATACACTGGACAGAGGGATAATTCACATCCTGGGCAGGACAATGAAGATGATGTGAGATTTCATCAAGCTACTTAGAACAGCATACAATTTAAAACTTATTAATTGTTTATTTCTGGAATTTTCCACTTAATATTTTCAGACTGCTGTTGACTGTTGGTAACTTTTCGTGTTGGAAACCACAAAAAGTGAAAATGCAGCAAAGACTACTGTGCATAAAACTCTGTTGCCATGGCCAAAGTCCTGTAAAAAGTGATATTCCTCTGAAAAACCTTCTCACTTATGGCTCATCTACAGAGTTGGGTATGTGCAATTGCCATCAAAGAGGAACAATCAATCAACCTGCAAGTGATTGTTTTTTTTCTGTTTGGACACAATAAGCTGAATATACGTTACATATGAATGAATGTGCACCTGAAAATTTTCATGAAAATACAATCTTACTTTCAAATACATTAGTTAATATGATTGTTTAAAGAAATGTTTCCCATTTGAAGTGATGTTTGTAAGGCACACTAGGGTGAATAGGCAAGACTGAAGGTGACTGTTAGACCTACTCCTGTGTCGCACATACCTCCATCAGCAGGCTGGCTAGAATGTTCAATTAGAGGGCTCTTTGGACAAACAGTTTTTAAAGGTGAGAAATATCTTTTATAAAAATGAAAATATCTCTCCTTAATTAATCTGCCATATGCATTTCATATTTCCTCATGTCAGGTTTGTCAATTGAGACAGACATGTATTTTTTGGCTGATTATAACTATATTTCTCAGAATAAGTTATATCCAAAAAATGCTAATTGCCACATTGGCCTTGTCCACACTCAGCAAGATTTTAACACAAACTCAAGCAGGGAAAAAAAGCTATTATTTAATGCAATGGGTTCACCTCTACATATACAACACATATATATACATATATGCACTGACACAAATGTGCAGAGATAATGGGTTTATCTATTAGCACATGGAATAAAATGTAAATAGAAATAGTATTGCAGTATCAGAGGGAATAAACTATTCTACTACAAATTTATCTGTTTATTTTTGTCTCCCCCTCTAGAATGTAGTGGGGGAAGAGATTTACACCTGTCTTGTTCATTGTTATGCTCCCTGAAAATGCCTGGCATGTAGAAGATATTCAATAAATACTTGTTGAATTAAATTAAATCCACAGGATCAAAACAAATTGCCTTTCATGGATTCTAGGATTAGAAATAGAAGGAAATAAGAGACATGTAGCAGGATCACCAACTTCCCTAAATTCCACTGGCTATTTTATTCCCTAATTAGAACTGAACTCCTGTAGTCACTGTGCCTAGTAGCTCTGTTGCTTTCTAATCAGCCTCTCATTCCTGTATCTCATGCAGACATAAGCTTGGGCCTCCTTGGAGCAGGCTAGGACAAAGGTTAACTTCTTCCCAGAACCTAGAAAAGGCTAATGAGCCCTGTAGAATAATATTTCTAAGTATTCAACATACTGGAATCAATATCAGTCTGCTGTCAGTATGCATTAGCCCCACACTCAAAGAACAGCCCTTAGAGCCCAATAATGACACTGGGTGTGGATAGCTGGGGATGGGCAAGATGATGCAGAGATGACTACATCAGCTCTCCTCAAACACAAGGCTTCCGGGATATTACACAAGACTATCATTCTTGTACTTTGTCAGAAACAGACAGCGTTTGGTTTCAGCCACTGATAAATTCAGCAAAATAAACCCTTTTTTAATCTTCTTGACCCCGGCTGTGAGAGAAGCTTCTGCTTATTCATTCCCTGGTATTGCTAGGGAATACAAACGTCTTAAAGTTAGTAGAGCACTACATATGTAGCTGATAAGACAGGTACAACAAAGTTGAATCACTACTGACTCAGGTAAAACCTGCTTTTAGTGCAACTCCATCATGCCTACACTCATTCCATGTAGCATTTTCCATACACAGATCCTGCTAGAAAGATTTGTCAAACAAGGGTAGTGGCAGAAGGTCTGTGTATCAATTCTGTATTACTTACATCTCTAGGATCAGAGTAAATATTCACATCTGACCAAGATTCATGCTCATCCTTATAAGTAAAATTGATCTCAGTGTTGTAAATGAGATTTCATTCTGCATGTGAAATCTGAATTTCCAATTAGAATGAGGAGTGGGGTAAGTGTGATGGAGTGTAGATGACTGATCTCTATGGTATACACATTTAAGATGTCATAAAACTGAGATGCATGGATAAGCACGTGGGCTTCACAGCCAGATTGCATTGGTTTGGAATCCTGGCCCAAGCACTTATTATCTACGTGACCTTAGCCGAGTTTGCTAACCTGGTTAAGAATTGGTTTTTGCAAAATGTGAATAATAGCACCTAATTCTATAAAGTGAGATTGTTACTCTCTACTTCATGGTGTTATTATAAGAGCTAAATAAGATATACACAAAGCTTAGTCCAGTACCTGAAACATAATAAAAACTGAATAAATGATAGCTGTGGTTGTTGTTATGATTATTGCTTTTATCATCCCCTCTATGGCCTAGTTATCCACAAAGAATTAACTTCTTTGTAATTTTGTAATTCAGTTATAAAAGCCATAACCAAAAGTATAGATGAGGTTAACGTCTTGTGAGGCTTCCATGGTCTAAACTTGGCCACACAGTAAACATGGTCTTGATGATCTTTCAGTCATTACTGTGAAACAAAATTCCTGAAATTCTAGAAAGTTTCAGCGAAGCACCAGTAAATACAGCCATAGGGCAATCTCTCCCTTCCCCCATACACACACACACACACACACACACACACACACACACCCCAACCACCCCTTGGGGATATATTAAAACTAAGACAACTGAAATAGCTTTAGCCAGTAATTAAGATACACAGTTAATCAGAGAGCAGCGCAGGTTGTGGCCCTCTGCAAAGAAACGAAGAAACGGAGCATCAGCATGACAGCTCCCATTACCAGGGCTTTGTTCTCCTGGAGCTAAAGAACACACAAGCATAAAGTTGGGAACTATAATTGCATTCTGAACATTTGTGGGGGGCGGGAATCACAGTCTTGACTGAACTGGGAGGATGTTCTACTAGATAACTGCGTCAGCCCACACCCAAAGTGCCCTTCCCCACCCTCAAAGCATGACTCCACTTTTTCTAGCACTGCCCTTAAGGAATCTGGCTTCTGTGACTTCCAGTAATTGTACAAATCACCCATGATGAAGCAGCTGAGAGCACTGTTAGACAAAAGGGACAAGAATTAAGCAAATAGAAAACTCATTAAGATGCTGCCATTGGTTATATTTTACTCCTAGCAATTCATGTTACCAAACAAGTCTCTCTTCACTGCTTTTCCTTGGAAATAATACTTTGAAAAGAATTCTAATGGGCATTGAGTGATTTTCTCCAGACTTATAATCTAGCTATTAGACATTCTTTCCCTTCCCCCATCACCCATCTAGCACTCCACCCTGTCACCTTAGAGCTTCTGACTTAGCTGTGTTCACACCCAGCAGTCCCAGCAGAGCTTTCTGCCCACATTATATGACATAAAAAAACAGGCAATGAACAATTCATGCTCCTAAGTGCTTGCAATAAAGCCAGGCTGAGCTGACCTCTCCCATCCCATACAGCTGCATGTCAGCCACATAAGCTTAAAGGACTGAAAGTAGCATGTGTGTGATGTGGTATAAACAAACTAATTAAAATCTAAGGTCTTCCACTCCAGCTAGTGCCTAATGGGACCAATATGCTCCACTCTGTGTGAAAAAAAATCACTCAGGCTAGCAAGAGGTATTGCTTTTCCTGCTTCCTATGATATACCTCTCTTAGGCTCAATAATCAGCCTAAAAGAAGAGGAATTCATGAGTTGCCTTTCTTTCCTGTAAGACTTTTCAAATAAAAACTATCAACTTGGCAGCACTGAGACACAAGAACCACTCCCTGATTCTAAGTGGACATATTGATCAATTCAACTGACATGTGCCTCCTCCTTTCTCTCCCCGGTAGCAATCAGCTGCACCAGGGAAATCCATTTCGTTTCCCAAAACAAAAGGCAACACACTGCTCATTATCTGACACTGTCAGAACATTTTTTAGAAAAAAATAATAATAATGAAGATGCCTAAAGACAGAGCTAGGAGTTAAAAATGAAAATGATACATGTTATCTAGAGTTTCAGAATTGAACTGAGCTTATGACTGAGTCCAGAGATCTGTATTCCCTACAATCACTGAGGACCCTGATATTATTCATCATACCAGATTTTGGTTAAAGTTAAGCAAGAGATGGCAACACCACTGCCACTTCCAGAGGCTCTCCCCAGGGTTATTCTTCACTGCAGCTGCCGCAGAGAGGAGACTTTTTCCTTTCTCAGTTACAAGTCAGCCTGCATACAACTCCAGCTATTTTAGAGACCAGCTAGAGATGGAAAAATATTGTGGCAGACTTTCAACTAACTGTGATGGACATGGGTTGAAGAACTACCGTGTAAATCAAACGGCTCAAATAATTTCATTTGGTTTTGGTCTTGCTTTTAATAAATTCTGTCTTGAACATGCAAGAAATCCCTTTTCACATCAGGGTATGTCAAATGCTTATTCAGCATTAGTTCCTTGCCATGAAGAAACTGAAACCCAATCGAGGTAAATACTGAATTTCATACTGCAAATCACTAAATATTTTATAACTCATAAGATCAAATAGGAGACCAATTATCTCTGCCCCATAAAAAAGAAATATATATCTTTACAATGTTTAGATACTGTTAACTACTCATTTTAGAGCTTATTTGGGGTTTTGCAATAGAAAATTATCTTGTATTTACGAAAAAATCTATGAGAACACTTAAAAATAACAGACAAAGATGCAAGAATAATTCTATATATTTTGATTCCTATATGACTCCTATAGGCCTTTGTCTTAACCCGGCAGCCTAAAAAACAGATTTAGGTAAAACAGCCCTTCTTTTCCCAGTCCATTTTAAGCAGACAACATCCCCCCCATCTCCACCTTAGCAGACACCGACTAACCAACAAAACAGCCACGTAATTAAGGCCCAGACATTTAACACTCACCATCTCCTGCTCCCACCGTCTTCTTTTGATGTTTACAGCACATCTGTAGGATGCAATACTAGGAGATGCCTTGTTTGACCTGCTGCATGATGCTGTGACATCAGTTCAGATGATGCAGCTCATTATGGGAAAGACTGCTGTTGCTATGGCAACTGGGATGTGCTAGGAATCCTTGCTGCATTTCCAGTGGAGCCTGAGACAATACGGAAGCCCTGTAAGAAACAGACGATATGCAAAATTTAGACCAAAGGAAGAGGATTTCTCATTGGACTAAAATCCATAGGTTTAAAAGGGATTTCCCTGAAAGCACTTTGGAAAAAATAAAAATTACCTTCCCCTTTGTTGTTACACGTTTAGAAAAAAGATGGGAGGGGAATACAGATTTAGTATTAAGCAAATAAAAACTCAAATGCACAATGTTTCCCTATTAGGCAATTTGATCGCTTTATCCTCTCTGGACAGCATTTTAAAATACCTTTTTAAAAGTTATTAGAAAGAATTTTTGCTTATCTGTCAAAGACCAAAAGAACAAAACATAGAGCAGAAAAATAATTAAAATGGAATATAAACAGCTGACCAAGTGACTCTAATTCTAAAGTAAACAGACTTTAATTCTCAAACATGGACAAACCCTCAGCCAACAAAGTCTGCCCTGATCATTTCCCCTTATGGACACCAACCCACAGAACCTTCTCATGCAGAGTAACCCCAGCTCTCACCTGACCATCAGATAGGCAGTAAAACGAACTTTGGAATCTAAGGGGGCATACCACACCACCCTCAACTTCTAGGGACCCTTCCCTTGTACTACAAGGAGTCCCTTCCACTCTGGCCAAAATGCAAGAGGGTCTTTTCTGGGACCAAACCTGGTGTTTGGAACAAGTTGCAGACCCACTAGAAAACTTCCTCTAAGTCATTGGCATTCCAAACATTGGGGTCTGTTTTCTTCTCTTTGGAGCAGTAAGACTGCCACCACACAGGAGATTATTCACACCCCTCCCCCCATGAAAGCTGGGACTGTGTGGAAAGCCACATTTAAACAAGACACAGTGAGGTATTTCTCCAGTTGGTAAAAGAAAAGCATATCTAAAGCACTCACTTCTTTCCGGTCCTGAGCAGAAACACACATGTGGTGAGAACCAGGGGGAAGGATACATAGACAGAGCAGCCCATCTCTTGCATATTTAATACTTGCAGGCTATTGATAGAGAAAAACAGAATCAAGCTGACCTACATCCACTCTATCTTCACAACTCTGGGGAAGAACAACATTCCAAAAGCCCAAAACATAATGAGACAATTATTTTGTCTCCTCCTACTTGAGATTTTAAACGGCACTGGCACTGTTAACCACCAGCATGGGGGGGTGGGGGATGGGGTGGCAGAAGGAATCCAGGCAGTGTCTCTGTAAATAGGAGCTGATAAAATGACTGAGAGGTGCCAAGATCCTAGCAGGGTGCACCATCAGCCTTGCACAGAGCGGCCCTACCCTGGATGGGAAGCCAGGATTCTTCTTACTTCACCTAATGAGGACTTAGGAGACCAAAAGCAGGATGTAAAGCTGCCTGCCCAGGACTCCCATGCTGTCAGTGGCATGGGCCGAGCCTGACTCCCTCCTTTTATCTTAGACCTCAGACCACATGCCACACACACCAAGGGAGGTAACAGGCAGCCACTCCAGTGTAAAGAGCACTGATCCAAGTGTAAACACCAGTTCCTCCTAGAGCATCTGTGTGACATCAGGCCAATCAATTAACCTCTCTGGGCTTCAAGTTTTTCATCTGCAGAGATGATGGATTTAGCTAATAACTATGGTTTTCAGGTTTTTTGTTAATAGTGGAACCCTTTCTTTTAATGATACAAATCAAAGGTAGACTGCCTTGGTTTAGGAGGGATAAGAAGCCCAGAGCCAAAACTGATGGGCTTTTCTCAACCACTGCTCCTCACCTTGTCTGCTAAGAGCTAACCCTTGAAGATATCTCTGAAGAATCCCTCAGCTTCTGGAGAAGATAAGTAAAAGCCATGGATCTAGAACAAGATTAGCCTTTCCAGAGCTAAATTCCCATGATCCTATAAAGAAGAGAGGGCAGGGTAAGATCAGGTGTTCTAGACTTGAATATGGCTTCTCAAGATGATAAGAATCTTGTTAGTCTTCTTTGCCAGAAGTAATTCATTTGTTTGGTGGGAAGAAATGGATGGCTCATCAAATCTGAGGCCAGGTCAAACTTTTAACAGCCTAAACTATTTGAATAGCTGGCCCACAAAATGGCCCAGATTGGCATAAAAAAAATGGAATTCATAAATAGCAGAAGCAAGTCATGAAGTATTTCCTTGCCTTGTGAATGGCCCTATGGTAATTCACCTTGGACTTCTCAAGTGGCCTTTTTCTGCTCCTACATTCCCACCTCATGGGGTTGTTTTGAAGACTGCATGCAATAATGTATATAATAGCATTTTGGAAACCAGAAGCATCATAGAAATAAACCTTGTTAATATCACCATTAACAGCCCACTTACCTCATCAGTGGAGCCTCTGTAGCTCTCAGCTTCTGGACTCTGGGATAAAATGGTTAGGAAATGGCCTGCAAAGTCTGCACAGCTACCAAGGAGGGCCTGCCCTTCAACGCTCACTTCAGAAATGAGGTCAGGGAAGGTAATGGACGTGGTATCCTCCCAGAGAACAAAGCCAGGACCACAGGCAACAGTGAGAAAATGAGTTTCTCCTAGAGAGCAGAATCAGGGCCATATCACTGAATTGAGACAGGAAGCTTCACACCTGAGTGACTGGAAGGATTTCAGAATTGCTGCGAGAAATTCTGAAAAATAATCAAAAATGAAATATAACCAGATGACAAAGTGACTCTAATTCTAAAGTATATAGACTTTAATTCTTAAAATGGGCAAACCCCATGAGACACTGTGTGTCTCCCATTCTGCCCTCAATAGAGATGACTGCATCACCAAGAACTCCTGGACTTTTAGCTGAATGTAGAGACTAGATGGAACTTTAGCTAGCTCTGTTGGGATGTGGATATGTTCTTTGTAGAGGGAAAGGGAAAGAAGAGATAGTTGGGGGTCAGCAGGACAACTTGTGACAGCTACTGGGAGAGCTTACCAATACCCATGTTCTCCTCTTTCTCCTAAGCACAGTCCCAATGCCCATACCTCTTGGTGGGCTTTGGAACTGGTTCTCACCAATGGAGTGGGAATGGAAGTAAGAATCATCACATCCAAAGGTGGTTAAGAGCAAGTGTGCCTTCTTCTTATTTCCTCCCCTGCTAGGTGGCTGCAAAGAATCCAGTGGAACTCTGAAACTCTGAAAGATAATGGCTCCATGCGTAGATAAAGACTGGGTCCTTGATTGCATGGAACAGCGCCTTCCTCTCCCAACTACCCACTGACCCACACTGAGCTGCAATAAATGAGAAATAAACCTTTACTGTATTAAACCACTGAGATTTGGGGCAGTTTATCATAAATAAATTATAAATAGATAAAATTATAATAATTTAACAAAATATAAAATATAAATATAAATAATTTAATAAAAAATATAATAAAAGTATAGTATTATGTATCATTATTTATCATAAACTGACAATGTTAAGAACAGGTTCCCTTATTGCAGATTTACAAGACTTTAATCTGGTGATATGCATTGAGACTCTCCCATATGCAGTATTTTCCTTATTTACCATAGAATCTTTTTTTCATGTTCATGGAACATGAAATGTTTCATGTTTCATAGAATCTAATGTTTCATTGGCTGTCCATCTACAGCATAGGAAATATGACTGTAAACAGCAATGGGCTAGAACCTCCCTAACCCCCCAATTCAGCCTGGGAGCTGCACAAGAGGGAAAAATAAAACTTCTCTCACCTCCAGTACAACTCAGTCTGCCTCCAATCTTTCTCAGCCATCCTGAACTGACATGGCAGAAATTTGGTGGTGTCATTATAGACAGCAACATTTATACAAATATTTCCTCCTGGACATTTTTCCCTACATATAAGTAGGAGTTGGCTACAGTATAATGTCCCCTCCACAACTCACGGTAAATTTTTTTTTTTTTAGAGATAGGGTCTTGCTGTGCTGCCCAGGCTGGACTCCAACTCCTGGGCTCAAGCAATCCTCCTGCCTCAGCGTCTGGGACTACGGGCCCATTTTGAAATTTAATTGGCCTTGTGATGGTATTAAAAGGTGGGACCTTTAAGAGGTGATTAGGTCATGAGGGCTCTGCCTCAGGAATAGGTGAGTTATCACGGGAGTTCAGCCCCCTTTTTTGCTCTGTCTCCTACACTCTCTTACCATGTGATGCCTTCCACAATGTTTATGATGCAGCAAGAAGGCCCTAATCAGATGCAGCCCCTCAATCTTGGACTTCCCAGCTTCCATAACTGTGAGCCAAATAAACTTCTAATGTTTATAAATTACCTAGTCTGAGGTATTCTGTTATAGCAGCAGAAAATAGACTAAGACAGAATTGTATCCCAAATTCTTATGATTTCAGAAGCTATTGAGTATTATTTCCAAATCATCAGCTCATGATGAAACATACATCTTGCATTTGTAGTTTAGGGTCTAAAAAATCTTAAAGCCATTCCTGAAAATGCAGCAGGCCTGCATCTCCTAGTATACAATGAGAAAATTTACAGATATGAGGAATGCATCTGTTAGTTGGGGAACTACTAACTGATTTCACAGGTAAGCCCCCAAATTACCCTGGCTAAATACAATTGTTGTGTATTTCTTATTCATTTGAAGTCTAAATGGATGTTGCTGATTGCAGGTGACCTTCTATGTGGTCACTCAGGGACACTGACTATCTTGGGGTTTCACCTTCCTCTAGCGCCTTAGAGTTCTGGGCACTAATTGAACAATTGGGGAAAGAAGATGGTAGGTGGTATAGGGAAGGTTTCTTATGGGCCAGGTCTGGAAGTACTCTTCTTCACTTCCACCCACATTCCATTGGTCAGAACTCAGTCAAATGGCTACATTTACTGCAGGAGAGGCTGGGAAATGGAGTCTAGCTTTGTGCCCAGGGAGAAAAGGAAACAGCTGTAATGCACAGTTATCCAGTCTCTGCCACATCATGAGATCAGGAATCTGATCCTTGTTTCAGGCTGCATTTTACATATGTGTCTGCAATATCTCCAGTGGGTCTTCTTAAGCTCAACTGCACATTCAGGTGCACAAGACTATCATAGCCAACATTTGGCACTAGTCTACTCAGAGAGTTTGCCAACAGAACAGTATCAGGTATTCCTCTTCTTCCTGAGTAATCCCTGCAACAATCTACACAGTATCCAGGAACTATTCTCTCTGGCCCCCAGGTGACAGCTCAAGAACAATGAGTGAGATAAGAACACATTAGACAAGTTCAACAGTGCCCAGCCTTAAAAGCCTCATTCCTCACAGGAGCCAATATCTTTGTAACAACTTCATAGGCATAATTTCTAGGACCTCTCAGAGAGACACACACAGTTATGAGAGTCACTACACTCAGAGAAGCTCAAAACAATAGCTTCCTCTTAGAATTTATAGTTTTCTCAATCTAGCTACCAAGGAGGGCTCACCTCTCATCACACACTTCAGATGTAGCTAGGGAATACAACGGATGGGACAGGACCATGGCCGAATGGAAAAATAGCTCCTCTTGGAAAGCAGAGTCAGGACCAGACCAGGTAAATTCCCCTTCTCCAAGGTAGTCATTTTTACTAACCAAGGGTCATTTTTACCCTAACCAATGTTGCCTAGAAATACAGTTGACATTTTACCATTTTCAGCTTTTCAGGGGAACAGAGCTACAGAGTTAACCAAAGGTCAAAGTCTCATGCAGAAAGAGAAAGGGTTTAGTGAATCCTCTACCAACAGTGCCCAATTCTGGCTTAAAATTGAACTTCATTCACAAAGTAGACAAATATTCAAATACTCCAACTACATACCTATATGGTCATAAGCCCATGCTGACTATAGATGCTGCTCTAATCAGTACACTTTACATACTTTCTGAGAATATTTGGAGGCCAAAAATATTCAGACACAGTGAGTATGTGTGGCTCTTATTGCTGTTGTTGAATGTTCAACATCCCTCTGCTTTCTTTAGGAAATCATGGAAAGCAGAAATTGTTGCCTAATTATTAATCATTGGCAATCAGAATAGAACTTGCAGCCATAATAATGGTATATAAACTCAGTTATTTTTGTTACCTGATATTTGGGTTTATTATTATTATGTGGAAGAGACATCACCTCTTCCACATTCTAACTTATATGCTTCAGGTGGGAATCCAACCAAAGGAATGGAGCATGTGACCCAGTCAGTTTTATGCCAATCAGTTTATTACATTCTCCTGACCCACAGAAATTAATTCAGAGATGGATATGGGATCCTAATGAAGCCACTGAGATACAACGAAACATTTTATTAGAAATCACTATTGGCTGCTGATTTTGAATGTGAAAGGATGTCAAGTCTAAAGCTGCTCATCCATTTTGCATTCATGAGTGAAGAATGTGTCTGAGAATACACAAGGAGAGCAGAGCTGAGTTGGGAGGCAAGAAATTGAGTTCTGGTGCTACCACTTGAGCCAGAAATCAGCTTTACTCTGGCTCTGTTTGGTTATAAGTCAAAAAGTCCCCGTTTCTGCTTAAGCCAGTGTATGGGTTGGGGTTTCAGTCACAGTAAACACAGACCTAACTCATCCACAAAGCCATCTGAGAAACGGTATACTGTATAAGTAGGCACCCTTAACATGCAGCTTCCTAGGAAGGGAAAAGAAAAGCTCCTGGATCCCTGAGTGGTTCACGAATTTCAGAGTTTGGAACCTTTCAAAGGGCTAGGGTTACGGCCAGAATTGGCAAGACCTCCTCACAAGGAAGATGCAAGGCATTATCCTCCTTTTCTCCTAGACATTCCCGGATTTACAACAGTGACGACACACCTCAATGAGCCTGAGCTCCATTCCTCTGTTCTTTCCCAGGCAAAATTCCATCAGCAAAGGCCAAAAGCCTCAACAAGCCCAGAGAGAGTTGATCAGATCCTGAATGAACACTAGGTTTTGAACCAGAAGTGGACTTTGGGGTGATTGTCCCACAGAAGCTTGCCCTAAAAGATTCAGAGATTTCTCTGACATCCTTCTGAATTCAAGATTTTCTCTTGCCTGATTTTATAGGGCCAATGTTTTGCTGCTTCATTTTGACTTAACTCCAGACACAAACATTCAACATGGAACCAAGTAGCTCTAATGTGCTGACAGAAGTACAACTGTGCTGCTCTATATAGGGGAAGGAAAGCATTGAGGAACAACATATGAAGCAGGGGTTCATAAGCTGTTTAAACTCTGCACTGGCATTCATTCTGGGGTTTTACTCTTTTAGCATCTAATGTTTTCATATGTCTTAATCTTGCCTGCTGAAGTAGACACCTCTTTTGGGTACTGCTACTTTTGATTTCTCCATAACCCTTAGCACATTCCTAGGCATAAGTAATTTCTTAATAAGTCATTCTTAAGTCTTAATTTTTTAAAGAAAAGTAACATTATTTCCATTTCAGGCAGACAAATTTCCTAGCAGCTTTCTCCTTATCACCTCAAAGTTTGAAAGTTATAAGATTTTAGTAAGGTTTATATGTGTAAATCTTTATCCCTTCCCAGGCTGCCTAAAATACTGAAAAGTAATTTGCTACTGAAAAGATCTGACCTAAAACGACAAAGCAAGTGAGGAAGAAAACACCTACTATGTGTCATCAGATCCCCATTTGCAGGAGATGGAGGACATGGAGTCATGATACCTGTTTTCAAGTTATTTATAACTGAATCTTGTAACTCAGCCCACATGGTCTTTTAACCTAGTCTGTATCTGTTTCCTGAGAAAAATTATTAATTAAATAATCAACCTTCATATATGAATATTATCCTAGCATAAACATAATACATCCTAGAAAAATGGGGATTTCCAAGATAACTTTAGTTAAAGTTGTTCCTTTTTCTGTGGAAAAGAAAAAATACCACACGTACCCAGGTAAAATACCTTTAGTAAATAACACATTAAAGGGTTCATTATAACAAAGTCACAGTGACTCTAATAAAAGAGATTTGTTTACAGGGTAGAAATATTTTCTTTAGTGAATAATCCAGTGTAATAAATGCACTCTTAAAAATCAGCTCTATATAAAGAGTTATACACCATTCACAAAGAAGTCTTTCCTGTTAGGGTGCTACGAAAGAAATGAGAGCTGAAATCCTGTGTCCTATTACAAGCATCAATTCTGTTTTACCTCTAGCTCAGCCTTTACATCAGCCTGCCTTATATTCCGTTAACTGGATGCTTATCTGTCACAGAAACAACTTCAAGCTTCTTCGGGTCAAGGACCATGCCTTCTAGAGCAGAATAGGTTGTGTAGCAAACACTTGTGGGTACCTTGCCTAGTAAATGCTTCTTTACCTGAGTTTGTCAAACTGAGAGACTTAATCCTCCCTCCCATTCTCCAGGCCCTGGCCTATTAAAGATATACAATCAAAAACTCCCAAATCACCAGTCAAACATAAATATATGTACATATAAATACAGACACATATACATATCGATTTAAAAACATAGGTAAGAATGAGTTTTTGCCAATAACACCAACCTTTCCCTCTTACTCTAGTCAATGACATCATTTTACTTTTAAATGTACTAATTTACTACTGGATTAAACATTCTATTAATGTCCTTATAAAAACATTTCACCTTATATAAAATATTGCTGCTTCATGGAATTTTTCTGAAAAGGATTACACAGACACAAACATAAAAGTAAATATATAATATTCATAAGTATACATGTCACAAAAAGAGCATATATAATAACATATACATTGAGATATAAAATGAACAAAATCAGGTAATAAAACCATTGCTTCACCCAGCTCTATGTTTATAGTGCTTACCCAGCTCTTGTATGGAAGTTGGCCAAAGAGATAAACCTTTTTCCTAACTAACATAAGATTAAAACACTTTGGGGCCTGTTTCACTGGCATGTTGACCCTTGGCTTAATGTCTTAAACCACCAAGAAGTGTGGCATAACTGTAGTGTACCAACTGTGGTTGGTCAGCAAGATAATAATGTGCAGTTAAGGATTTGAATTGTTAGTGGTATGCTGTAGAATATCACTAATATACTACATCAGATGAGTTAGACTGAAGAAAAAGATGATGCCCCAGGGTGCAAATGAGCCAGCACCATTTATCATATATATGTGCAACTTCAAGCATTGATCTTAGAATCGGCAAATATCAACTCCCCACCCCCACCTCCACCCAAAGAGAGGCACTCTGAGCTCCTGAGTGAAGCAGTGCTTCTGATGCTGTGTAAGGCTCCCATGCACAGGTGGATTTTGAAATCAGCTTTGGAGTCCTCTTACTTTGCAGGAGCCAGCCTTATGAGTAACTGTCACTCAGATGGTGGGATTTGAGGAGAATCTGAGTCTCACTTGCCCCATACTCTCCCTCCAAAACATATTCTGTTTCCTAAATTGCCTCAGAATTCAATTGACTCAGTTGGAAGCTAATGAATGTTTTGAAGGAAAGGTGTCACTGTCTGCAATCCACAACCATTGATATCTGCAAAGCAGCACATGCTGTGGGAAAGGCACTAACTAGACTAGTGGGAAGACAATTAGGTTGAAGCCCCAGTACTAACTAGCCATGGGAAAACAAAATAACTACTCTGCTTGCTTAACATTGCTATTATAGTCTAAGAAGTAAAAGGTTGTATTTGTAAGTATTTTAAAGGAAAGGGGAAATTAGTAAAGGGGAAGAGAAAAGAGAAGAACAAAAGAGGAAAAGAAAGAGGAAGAAAGGGGAGTGGAGGGGGTTAGGGAAAAGAAAAAGGAAAAAAGGACAGGGAAAAGGGAGGAAGGAAAAGAGGGGAAAGAAAAAGGAGGGAAACTGGAAAGAGGAAGGGGAGAAGCAAAAGAGAAGGGAAAGGGGCAAAGGAGAAGAGGGGGAAAAAGGAATAAAAGAATGTAAGTTTTGGAACCTGAATTCCTAACTAGACTCTGCTCCCACTTAATCTGTGCCCTTGGGCAAAGCATTTAACCGAGCTTCATGCTTTTCTCTGTGAAATGGGGATAATACCTGCCTTGCAAGATTACTATAAAGATTAGCAACCATTCATCCATTCAACAAATATTTATTGAGCATCTACTATGTACCAGGCACTGGTCCAGGTGCTTAGGATACATCAGTGATCAACACAGACCAGGATCCCTGTCCTTGGGGAGCTCACATTCTAGTATGAATTGAAGTATCCAGCATGGTGCCTGGCACATACCAAACATACAATAGATATTAATTTTTTCATTGATACTAATAAACTATAAGGTATTATGAAATGCAAAGTATTATTATGAGCCCAAATTAATCAGAGTAGCCAGATTCCATTCTTATGGAGAAATGGAATTTAGAATAGGTAAACTTTGATGAGGAAGAGAAGAAAGATCTGGCAAACCAGGTGGTATCTGGGACAGAAACTTATGTAGAACCCCATGTGCCCACAGGAAGGACAGCCTTGCATAATGAGTAGAAGACAATTTCTCTTCAACCAGAAACACCTACTGCGGACTATTAAATGAAGAGAAATAAACTACCATAATACAGATGCTCCTCAACTGACAATGGGGTTACACCCCAGTAAACCCATCGTAAGTTGAAAATATCATAAGTCAAATATGCATTTAATACACCTAACTTACCAAACATCGTAGCTTAGCCTAGGCTACCTTAAATGTGCTCAGAGCACTTACATTAGCCTACAGTTGGGCAAAATCATCTAACACAAAGTCTATTTTATAATAAAGTGTTGAATACAGTATTGAAAGTAAAAAACAGAATAGTTATATGAGTACTTGAAATACGATTTCTATTGAATGTGTATCACTTTTACACCATCACAAAGTCAAAAAATTGTTAAGTCAAACCATTGTAAGTTGGGGATTGGCTATATTTGAGCTGTTACCTATATTTTTCCAACCCCCGAGGTTATTCTAATGATCAGTCAAGATCGAGAAACACTGAACTAAATAATTTACCTGTGAATAATTGAGAGCTACTTTGTCACACTAGTGAAGTATAAGTATATAATTAGTGTACATGAAGAATCACCACAAACTTTCTGTGGCTAGAATAGGAATTTCTGAGTTTTTCTAATAAGCATGACATATTTGTACTGATCCACACTCTCCTTGTTCACTTGACTTATAGAAGGTGAGGGGGGGTGTGCAAGATGATGCTAGACAGGGAGGCAGAATGGATCTTGAATGTGCCTCACAGAGGGCTCAGTCTGAGGGGAGACGCTCAGCATTTAAACCAGGAAAAGGCATAATCTGATGCTATTCTTTTAACAGAGTTTCAAAATATTTCCTTCTCATCTGGGATTCCTCAAAATGGGCTCTTCTATTAATCTCTAAATTGGCATATTTCCCTCATTTTTTATTTTATCTAAAAGCTATCTTTTAAAAATATACTCTCAGCTTAAATTACTAAAGAAGCATATACAGAGAAGAGGTAGAAGAGTAAGGCATTCAAATATTTTAATCAAATGTCTTAACCTCTAAGACACAATGTATAATCCCCAAAATGTTTGTATTTACCTCTGGAACTCAGACCCTCTCTCATTAATACACCTGTCCACACATCTTGCCCTTGCCATCTCTGTTTCCCAGCAACAGCTCAGAATTCAGCCAGCAGTGGAAAGAAGAGGCAGCACTCACTCCAGTAATCCACATTATAAGTTAGCCACAGACAGATCATGGAGAGAAGACTGTGCCTTAAAGAGCTTCCTCACATTTTAGAGGCCACCAATTGAAATAAATCTTGCCCAAGAAAACTTTGTTGGTACAACCAGACACTGGTGGATATGTACTAAGTTTTCAACAAATTCCTGCTTTGATCAAAGCAATAGGCAGATCTCCAAACTATACAGCCACCAGACCAATTCCCACTGGTCATTATATCCACACTATAACACCAATGCTGCTCAAGGGACAAAGACGCTATAAAGATGATGCTGTTGATGAAAGTGAGGATGGCTGCATAAAGTACACAGCATGGTAAGTAGACAAGGAAATACAATCTCAATAATTGCTAAAACTTTTGTCACTACCAAATTTCACTAGGCCAACCTAGTGAAAATGGCATAGGTTTTAGAGCCCAACAGACCTACGTTTAAATCCCAGCTCTGCCATTCACTAGCTGTGTGATCATGGGCAAGTTACCTGCCGTCTCTGAACCTAGCTTTTTCATCTATTAAAAAGGGACAGTAAGACATGTCTCTTAGGATTGTCAAGATAACTAAATGAACTAATTACATAAAGCATCTGGTACATAGTGATGCTATATAAATGATAATTATTCTGTTTGTTTGCCAGCCATTATTTCTCAGGCTAGTCTTATGTAGACTATAAATATCTTGAAAGTTTAGATGATGAATTTTTTTAATTCCTACAGCATCTAGCATAGAAAATGTGAATGGTGACCAGTAGTAGCAGCAGAAGGAGCAGTAATAGCTGCAGCAGAATCAGCCACAGCAGCAACAGAAATAATCATTGTTAGAGCAGCAGTTAGCAGCAACAATAACAGCAGTAGTAATAGTAGTAGGGCACCAATAATAACAGTAGCAATATTACAATGCTATCACAGCCTGTTCCTTCTTACACTATGGATTATCTATCCCCATAGCAAGAAGATAAAGTCTTCCATGCAAATAAGCATTGATCTATAGGCACTGGGTCAAGAAGAAATCAAGCAAACCCTACAAGTTGAGGAAGTTCAAAGGCTAATGGATGTTAAATGCTTCTCCATACTAGTTCAGTAAGTTGTCATCCCCACTGGTATCAAATGCAGCCTCTCTATGCCATTATTATATGTAGAAGACACTAATGAAAAAAGCTGGTAGACTTTAGAACAGAGTGGTGAACCTGATTCATTCAATACCTGAACAGAAAAGAATCCTGGGCACTTGCGCTCTCAAACTTCAACCTAGGTCAGGTCTTTCTTCTTTGACCCTCAAAACCCTTAGATCTTAAGAGGTTATATTCCTCCAGGTTCAACATCATTTTTCAAGTGTCTGGAAAAGAGCAGAAAGGCCCAGATCACTAACTGAAAGAGAGGCCCAAGTTGGTCCTGGGTACCTTAGGGAAAATGACAAAGAGGTTGGGAGAGTGACCAGAGTTCAGACAAGAAAATAAACTTAAAACACTGGATGGATTCCTCCATCTATGTTCACAAGCAAAGTTTTTTTTTCTGTGGAGAAGATTTTAATCATTATTTGAGGAAGTAACCAAGAGCATAGGTGTGTTGGAATTTCCTCTTTTTTTGCACTCCTTTTATGCATGGCTTTCCTTAGAGAAAATGGGAGAGAAAGTTTATTTAATAATGTATATATGAGTGTATGTTTAAAAAGAAAACAACTACAAAGAGCCAGATGTGGGCAAAGTTTGACCATGAACCACAAATAAAGAAAGACCCTTTCAATAAGGGCAATTCCAAAGGGGAAAACACTTCCTCTGGTTAGCAAATATATGTATGAAGACACTAGGTATACCTGTCCAAACACATGTATACAAGACTCAGCACAGCCAAAGAACACAGCACATCAAAATGATAACACACCATGAAATAAATATCCTAATTAAATAACTCAAAGGAATTAAAATAAAATCTATCAGGAAGACTCTCACTTACCAATACTGGATAGTATTTTTATTAACATGTGGATGAGGAACAACAATCTGCCCTTTGAGCACAGACAAGTCAGAAGCCCTTTTTTCTGCACAGTGCTGATGAGCTCTCCATAACCCAGCACCTTCCTCTTTCCTCACCAATAGGAAATCAGAGGTTGACCACAAAGAAGGTTCCACTTGGCTGAACCCCAAAGGGAGGAGTAGTTTTGCTCAGAGATTTCTGAGTAGTCAGCCCAAGGGATAGAAAGTTTGGGTTCTCTCCTGCTCTGCAGTAGACACACAAGAGGTATGATCCTGCGTGCTTTCAGCGGTGCTGAAGAGAAGTGCTCACAGAGCAAAATCTGTCATCTCTATTCCATCATCACATCCTCAAGGTCAGTTAGGGCTCACAGGTCTTGAAACTTCCCTTGGCCCACCCAGGAATGGATTTCCTGATTCTAGATTCCTAACCTTGCCAAGTTCAGTATTTGCCAACAGTGGGCCTCAGCTAGGTAATGGAAAAATACAGAATCTAGTGACATCAAATGCATATGTACTGGCAAATATCCATCAAATGGTTGATTGTGAGCCAAGATGAATACATAAGTACAAGGATCTGGGTTAGTTTTAAGTTTAGTCTAGAACATGGTTATCTCACAGACAGTGCTTTCTTTATTGGTGACAAAAACCCCCTCATTCCGTTTTGGTCCCAAAGGCATGTAGTGGCAGGGCAGAAAGAATGGAGTAAACTAGCAGAAGCACAGGCAACACTGGGAGTGGGAAGAGGCAAGACTATGCCCCACTCCCACCACAAATACTGGCTAGTTATTTGAACGATGACATTTGGAGTTAGTTACCAGCTTGGGCTGAAGCAAAGTGCTCATCACTAATATAAACCTAGTTGCAACCCACAAAACATTTTGTAAACTTTAGAGCACTATATAAATGTTACTTGTTATCTTTACTACTATTACCAAAAAGCTAATACCCAGACTCAACCATTTGAAAATTACATTTCACTCTTGTTCTTGTTTTTAAGCTGTTAATGGTCTAGGTGGTTTCTTCACTGAACTTTGGAGCATTTATTAGTCTGTCAAATATTCTCCACAGAAACTCTAGACTAATCAATCAATCAATGAAGAAAAAAAAACTTTTAAAAATGTGTCTTTCACTTCAGAAGACATTATTTTCCACTACTAAACAGAACATTTAACATACAGCCTGAAATATTTATATTTGGATGCCTTTACCAATATTTAAGGCCATTCCAAGCAACAAGGAGTCAGTTCTTTCATTACAGCTATATGACCTTTCATTACAGCTATATGTTTTGTAGGAGGGCCTACAAAACAAAGACTATGCTCCAAATATTATTCCTGCTTCCACCTATTACATACCCAGAAAACACATTTCTGGCTGCTTTACGATGGGGTATTATCCTTCATTCCAGCCAGTTCAGAGATATAGAGGTCCAGTTTTAGACACTAAAATATTGCACTATGTGATTCAGTACCAGACCCAGGCAATGTGAAGCATAATGTGAGTTCTGCTGCTCCTAAGATTACCCAATATTTGATGAGTAAAACCTAAGGGGAGAGCACAATGGAAGTGGGGGGCTACCATGTAAGCACTGGAAGCAATTCTATCTTCCCAGATACAGGGACTTGAATTCTCTTTGGGATAGGCAGAGCCTTTGTTTTGAAACAAAAACATCCAAATGAACCCTAGGTTACACCTATCAATTTTTCTTGGAGAAAATTGTGAAATAACCTAAATACAGTTGTTTCAAATGAAAAATGTAAGTAATCTGTTTAATAGAGAAGATTTTCATTTTGGTCTTTAGAGACATTTTTGTCCTTTTTATGGGAGGGCAGCTATAGATTTGAGGATAAAGTTTCCCTAAAGTGAGTAGATATGCACTATCCTTGGACAAGACAGTGACTTAGACAAAAAATAAGGACTCAGAAAGCCAATCTTAGACTGGGAGGAGAGGAACTTCCTTCTTCTCAGCCTTGGAGCAGGTATGCTTAAATTCTTATGAGTAGTCATACTCAGAGCACTGAGTATGTATATGGTTACATACACATGGTCACAGTATGGTCAGCTGTCCTCTGCCACATAGAAGCACACAGAAAACTAAGCAGGTAGGCACTAGAAAGGTCTCTGAAGGCACCGTAGCCATGTACTCTGAAGGTAGCCACACTGCTATGGACTGTCTGCCTGTGCACCCCCACATTCATATGTTGAAGCCCTAATCCCCAGTGGGATTATATTCGAAGATAGGGCCTAAAGGGAGATAATTAAGGTTAAATGACATCTTAAGGTTGAGGGCCTCATCCAATAGGATTAGTGCCCTTTTAAGAAGAGACACTAGAGGGCTTACCCATTCTTTTTTCACCATGTGAGGACACAATGAGAAGGCAGTTGTGTGCAAGCCAGGAAGAGAACCCTCACCAGAAACTAACTTGGCCACCTTGATCTCGGACTTCCCAGCCTCCAGAACTGTGACAAAATAAATTTCTGTTGTTTAATCCACCCAGTTCATGGTATTTGGTAATGGAAGCCTGAGCAGACTAAGACACATGCCTAGTAACTGTTTCAGGATACTTTTTGTACTGTATTTCTGTTTTATTATTCTTTCACCTTAAGTAGTCCTGTTAAACCTGACAATCTAGCAGATCTTTCAAGTATCTGAATGGCTGTATGCTCCAGGCACTGCATTATGCAAGGGAAAACAATAATGAATAAGGTAGTCACAATGCCTATCCTTATGAGAAGTCTAGAGAGAAAGATATTAAGCAAGTATACAAATAAGTTATAACAACTATGACAAGTGCTACCACAGAGAAGTGCACCCTGCACAGATGAGAACATACAGCAGTCTCTGCTATGCTGAGCAGAAAAGAGGGCAAGGCCAACATGGTGGTAGGGACACCCATGGCCTGAAGGAGATCCCTGGGCCACATGGTACAATGGGCAAGCACCTGCATGGCAGCTTGATGAGGAGACTAGAACACTAGACTGAAAGTTCCATGAGGGCAACAACTATCTTTCTCGTCCACTGCTACATCCCAGGACCTAGCATCCCTTAGTACACAGTAGACACTCAATAATTATTTGATGGATGTATGGGCATAAATGACAAGACCATAGGGGAAATCTCAGAAATAAGTAGGAGATAATATGAGGGGACTATAGTCCTATACTTTAGCATATAAAAACACAAAGTTGTTATAATAAGAATATGAAGAGAAAGTGACACCTTATTGTAATGCCCAGGGACATCCTGGTAACATTAGACTAAAGATTTGTTTTGGGTACCATGTAAAAAATGCTCTGTAATAAACACCTGTTATTTCTGTCCAACAGTCATTTCCAAAGTTTCCAAGGGATCCAAAGTATCCTTTGGGAAAGAGGATCCAAAATTTCCTTTGGAAAACCACCTTCCCCCACTCTCCAGTTATGTGGCTGCCATGGAACTGACTCCAACCCTAGCTTCAGCAGAGTCCTGTAGCTAGGGTTGGAGTGGCTTAAAATAATACTATATCCCATCCCTGTGACTACAATGGTTAGTTCCAGAATGGCACATAACCCAGTCACAGCCAGAAAAACATATTTACTCTTCCTCTGGAATTGGTAATGTAAAGATGAAACCACAAAGTGAGCTGGTATAGTTGACACCTAGACAAAGCAAGCGTAAAGACAGACCTTGATGATAACCACACTGGAAGCTCAGCCTGTCTTTGGACTTTTACATGAACCAATAAATTCCCATAGGAATTTATTGCTTAAGGCACTTTGGGTTGGTTTTTCTATCACTTGCAATTAGAAAATATTGGTGGACACATGCCTTGCTTGCCCTGCCCTCCACTGTCTTCCACGCTGAAGCAGGCTGGGTCACAGGAGCAGTGGATCTCCCCACCTTAAGCCTCTCTGCAACAGCTGCTGGGATTTCTCTGGCAGTTGTCAGTCATCCCACCAGCAGTGAATGTCCTGGGTAGGGCTCCCTGTGTCATTATGATTAAGGGCTCCAGATTATAACTTGCCCTCCCTGCATCTGTTTCCTATGGCAGGAAAGCAAATGCCCAATATGAGATAACCGGGGAAATCCTTGGACTTGAAGCTCAAAGTTATTTTTGCAATAACAGATTTCAGCTATCTGTTTCTGTTCCAACCCTGTCAGTATCACAGGTACTCAAAACCAAGAAAGGGAAACTTCAGGGACCCAGTGGGACTACAGAGACAGGGAGCACAGCCCCTACAGGCAGAGGAGCAATTTTGACTCCTCCCACACTGCCCTGCAGCCCACGATTAAGTGACCAGGGCCCTTTTCTTCAGTTTTCCATCATAGGTCTGTAGTACACAGCCACACCTCTATGGTCGCAGGATGATATGGGCTGAATTGTGCCCTCCAAAACTTCATATGTTGAAGCCCTAACCCCTAATGTAACTATACTTGGAGACAGGGCCTATAAGAAGATACTAAAGATTAAGTGCAGTCATAAGGGTGGGGTCCTATTCCAATGGAATTGGCATCCTTATAAAAGAAGGAGAAATACCCTGGGAAGACAATGTGGGGACATAGTGAGAAAGCAACTGTCCACAAGCCAGGAAGAGAGTACTTACCAGAAACCAAATCAGCCAGAATCTTAATCTTGGACTTCTAGCCTCCAGAACTGTGACAAAATAAATTTCTATTGTTTAAGCTACCCAGTTGATGGTATTTTGTTCCAACTTCTCTGAGCCAACTAATACACAGGAGGTTACACAGTAGTCCCCCCTTATCTGTGGTTTCATTTTCCACGGTTTCAGTTACCCACAGTCAACCTCAATCCGAAAATACCACATTATTTTAAGAGAGAGACAGACCACATAACTTTTATAATTGTTCCATTTTATTATTAGTTGTTGTTACTCTCTTACTGTGCCTAATTTATAAATTAAGCTTTATTATATGTATACATGCACAGAAAAAATCATAGTATATACTGTATAGGGTACAGCTTCAGGCATCTGCTGATCCACTGGGGGTCTTGGGACATATTGCTCTCAGATAAGGGAGGACTACTGTAGTTACCTAAAGCCAATGGGAGCAAACTGTGTGATAAGATTGTACAAAAAAACTAATGCAATCTCAACCTGCATTGAGAAAAGTATAAAGTACTATTGATGGACAATGATAGTCATGTTTTACTCTACCAGACATAAAAAAAGACACTGAGCCAACCAGGGTTACGAGTCACTCACCATTAATGAAAACTGGAGTTGCTGGCTTGGAAAAGAGAAGGTAGTGGTTTCCAAATAGCAAAGGAATGGCATGTTGAAGAGGGAGCTAACCATGTTCTGGGTACCTCAAAAACTAGAAGATCAATGAAAAAGGAAAAGGTAAAGCTAATTTCAGCTGAACATTACAAATTTGGCACAAAGAGTTGCCCAAGAATTAAAAGGGTTGCCTTGTTGGGCCAATGAGCATCATGTTACTGAAAACAGACAAGCAGAAGGTGAATAAGGAACTCTCAAAATACCAAGCAAGTTCCCCACTGTGGGGCATGAGGTTGAACTATAAAACCTTTATTTCTTCTTCCAGCTTTATGATCCTATGAATCTATGACTAAAACCATAGTATTATAATTAAGAACTAGACTACTAGTTTCAAATCTCAGCTCTTTCATTTACAAGCTGTGTGACTATGAGCAAGTTACTTAACCCTTCTTTGTCTCAGTTTCCTCTTTTGTAAAACTGGGGCATCAAGAGTATCTTCCTCATCTTACGGTGATTAAATGAGTTAATATATGTAAAGAACCTTCTAGATACCAGGCACCTGGCCCGTGGTAAGCCCTGAGTAAGCATAACCATTGTTATTAATAGCTGAGTGACGGTTTTGTGCCCAGTCCCATTATAACTAAAGTTAGGTACCAAAATAAACATATGGCCCTGATCCTCAAGACTAATATATGAAAACAGGAGCAAACAGAGATAGCTACCAATTTTTGAGTTCCTACTACAAGCTGGACACTTTATATATACATCTGTAATCTTCCAACAACCAGCAAAATTGGTATCACCATTCCCATTTAAGATGAAAAAACCCCCAAAATCATAAAATTAAGTAATTTGTAGCTAGTTACAAGGTAATGGTAAGGATTCAAATCCACCTTTGTCAGGCTCCAAAGGGTGGGCTATCCATTCTATCAGCCATCTCAGACCTAGTCTGTTCCTTTCTATTACCTAATTTTATCCCTGCCACACCCTCTGAGGTAAACAGATTAGACAGTATCATATATGAGTTGAATATATAGGCTCTGGAGTCAGGTGACCTGGGGTCACATGGCAGCTCTGTCATTATTAGCTATGTGAAATGAGGTAACTTACTTAACTCAGGGCTCAGGTCCTTCACTATAAAATGCAGAGGATGATAATAGCACCTGTATCAAAGGCTTTCTGGAGGATTAAGTGAACTAATACACAGAAAGTACCTGGCACATGGCTAATCCTAGTAAAGTCTTAGCTATTATTATCATCTCCATTGATGGGTAAAGAAACTAAGGTTCAGTAAAAGAACCTTGACCACAAATCAGATTTCTTGTTTCTCAGTCATCTTTCTAGTACGTCATATGTCTATACTGATATGACATGTTAGCATTTCTCTTTTAAAATAAAAGACTACACATCATATTTTCACAAACTCGAATATTCCTAACTGAGCCCTTAGTCAAAATGATTGTATTTCTTCTACCTCTACAAAATTCAAATATCTAATTTTTTTTTTTGAGACAGAGTCTTGCTCTGTTGCCCAGGCTAGAGTGCAGTGGTGTCATCACAGGTCTCTGCAACCTCAAACTCCTAGGCTCAAGCGATTCTCATGCCTCAGCCTCCCATGTCACTGAGACTATAGGCATGCGCCATTGTGCCCAGCTAATTTTTCTATTTTTTTTAGTAGAGACGGGATCTTGCTCTTGCTCAGGCCGGTCTCAAACTCCTAAGCTCAAGTGATCCTTCCACCTCAGCCTCTCAGAGTCCTAGGATTACAGGCGTGAGCCGCACCCAGCTTCTAATATGTTTTAATGCTAATAACTTAATCTCTAACCATAACAAATTAGGTCCCTGACTGCCCCTCATCTGCCCACCCCTTCAATATCACTCAGTAAAAGAAGGCACCATCTGGTCCTCATGGCTCAGCTGCAGCCCCCACAGTCAAGGACACTTCCAGGCCTCAGCCCCCTGCTTCCTGCCCTGCTACAAACCCAGGTGTGTAGCTGTTACAGAAATGCTACTTGCCTCATGTCTAGTTTCCATTTTCTTTACTAAACAGTTATGCTTTCACTTTGTGACCCTTCCAGTGATCCCTGCTAGACTTCTGAATAAACTCATCATGGGCGAGCTTTTCCTCTTGGTGAAACCCACCCAGACAATAATTATTGTTTTTCCTTATTGTAGTCCCTGATGGTGGCAAAGTAACACTCACTCCTCTTTCCTATTGTGGCTTGGGGACCAGAAAACACTTCTTGAATTAAATTTTTTTTTAAAAGAGAGCCAATTGGGGATTGACAGTTCCTATTCTCCTCTCTCTCCCTCACTCTCGACCTTAATTCTCTGACCCACACTTTCACAAGATGATGGTGTTTGTACCAGGCTGAGGATACCAATTTCATGCCAAATCTTGCTCCCCCATATGGCAGAAAGGTCTGCTGCCATGGGACAGCTGCTGAGCTATGGCTAAATCCTGTATGGAGCACTGATGGCCCAGAGGGTGTCACCTCCAAGATGTTCAGGGCTCCATCTCTCCCTCCTTGCCTGCCTATTAGGCTTGGAAGCAGGCATGCAGCATAATCACCCCTGTCTCTCCTGAATCCCTGAGGGGAGCCCCCTCCTCAGGGTGGAGCGTCTGTCATATGGCTACCAGGCATCTGGTTTTAAGCAGATTTCCGTTGAGAGGTGAAATGGTGCCAGCATTGTACTGTTTCCCTTCCCTGTGGACATTCATCAGAGTAAATGACGAGGGTAGATTAGCCCATCAAGGATCTGAGTCCCACTGGCTAAAATTTGGATTATTTAGATCCAGGGTCTTAAATTTCATGTACTAGGGTTCCCTTCCAGTGTTAAAGTGTAGGGGGCTTGAGTTGTGTTTCAGAGTTTATATCCTTGTCCAATTGTCTCCTACACATACACATACACACACACATATTTTGCAACTTATAGTTGGTTTCATTGTTTTCCTTACAATTTCTCCATGTCCTTGTTACAGATGTGAAAACACTATGTACTTCAAACTCAGGTTAATGATGAACATTAAGGCTTTCAGGCTAAATCAGCAAGAGGTTGGTCAAAAAGGCCATCTCCTCCCTCAGCATCAGAACGTGCTGGAACTGGAGGCTGAGAAGGCAATCTGGCTGAGAAGAGACATGAAAGCAGAAACCAAAAGCCTGGAAAAGAATGACATTATCCAATGATATTAAGAAAAAAAGGAGAGAAGGAAGGGACAAAGGGGAGCCAAAAGACTGGTGAAAGAGGGAAGGAAAGGAAGAAATGAATATTTACTAAGTAGCTACTGAACACCAAAACCTTACAAGATGATTCCATGTATGTTTAATCTCCACAAGGATCCTGTAAGAGAGATGGCACCCCATTTTTATAGAGAAGTAACTTACTTGGCATTGTTTACTAGCTACTAAATATGATATAGGACCTAAATTCAAGTTTGTCCTATTCAAAATCTCATCCTTTTAAATGCATCACTCTGTCTGTCTCAAGTCTAAATGACTCAGCCACTAAAAAATGAGTGTAACTATGGATACATAAATTGTTAACATTAGAGGAAGTTGAGTGAAGGGTACATAGGAACTCTCTGTACTATCTTTGCAACTCTTCTGTAAGTCTAAAATTATTTCAAAATAAACAGTTTTTAAAAATGAATGTAACTGTATTTTACAGAGCATATTTAGCCCAGACAAGGAATTGGTGATACTATGGATTAAGAGCCCAGTGACTCGAGGATCAATAAACAGACTTCATATAATTTATTCATTGTCCTTTTGACCTCAGATGCTAACGAGCCCAAATGTTGCTTCTCACTAAAATGAAATAAATACTTTAAAAATTGCTCTCAATCTTAAAATACTTCCCAGCTAAACCTGCTAATGTTGCTAATTTAAACACAGCATTAAAAACTGCAATTATGTACAATGCCACATGTGTATAATGATTACACCTCACCACTTTGGGATATATACCCAGGAATCTCATTCATATTATAAGTAACAAGATACAATGAAATATTTTAAGCTTTTTGAGTGATGCTATGGTTTGAATGTATGTATCCCCCCAGATTCATATGTTGGAACCTAAGACCCAATGTATTAAGAGGTGGGGCCTTTAGGAGGTAAGTCAGGAGGGCTCTACCCTCATGAATGGGATTAGCGCCCTTATATAAGGGCTCCGGGGAACTAGCTAGACCTTTTAGCCCTTTTGCCTTCTATCAAGTGAGGAGGCCATCGTGGAAGCAGAGATAGCCCTCACCAGACACCAAACCTGCCAGCATCTTGATCTTGGACTTCCCAGCCTCCATAACTATGAGCAATTTATGCTGTTTATAAATTACCCATGTAACAGAGGGAATGGCTCACCCCTCCTGCCATAGATATGGAAGCATGAAATTGAGAGTGGGGAATATGTAACACAGGGAATGGCCTGGAAAAAAATGGCAAAAGATGTTTTCTGTCTCTTTATAACTTCCCCCACTCTTTTTGGGAACTGAGCCTGCGTCCCTGCCTCAGGCAGGTGGTCAGGAGTGGCAGGGGAATGTCTTTTATTCTTTGTGTTACAGGAGATAGCTCAGCTGAACTGTTGGCTCCAACCCAGGCCCTCCCAGGCCCAGCACCTGGCCAGTGGCAGAGGCTTGAGTGGGCCTCCCAAGTGGGCAGAGGTCACAGGCTTTTTCTTTGGCAGAGATGGGAAGATTAGAATCATTAACTATAGTTTAACAACAATAGCCTAGAACTGAGGGTGCTCCCTTTAAAAGCTCTGTATTTCTGCTTATGTGTAGGAATTTGGATTTTGAGATGATGTCTACCATTTTCCTCCTTTGCTGGCAAAGTAATAAATTTCTCTTTCCTTCTCCTCAACCACTTGTCCTCGTTCTTCTGATGCAGCCTTGAGGACAAGTGCCGAGCTTTTGATAACACCCAGTCTAAAGTATTTTGTTATAGCAGCAGGAACAGACTAAGACAGGTAATAGTGCCTACTACTAGTCTAATGATTGATAATTCAATGCGATCACTTATTAAAGTTCTATGTGTTGTTCTTTTTCAGATTATTAGATAGGGAAAGAGGACAAAGATCCCTCAGAGGACACAGCCAGGTGAAATAGAGTGACAGCCATCTAACTTTGCTTCTACTTTGCCTGCACTTTTTGTGTTTCTAAAGGGATGTTTTAGAATCCTGTATTTCTTTTAGGGAGGTTCCCCTTCCATCTTCCTTGGTGTACTCCTGGGTCTCTCAGCCTTGACATACTATCCTGGCCAAGGGGTAAGTATGTAGACAATCTGGATCTGATCCTCACCCCCAGGAAATGGAATGTTGGCCCAAGGGAGGAACAGATGAAAGGTGAGTGGAGCTGAGTCATTCTGACAACAGCTATCACTTTCTGTGATACTTTCCATGAATTCCTCCAAAGAAGATCCCCAGAGCTACCCTGCCTTCTATACTTGTGAGATCATATTTTCTGTTACTGTGTGAACTACACAAATCTGCTACACAAAAGTTAGCCAATTTCTGCTACAAGCAAACTTAGAGAATCAGAACATGGTATCTGGAAGGCATCTTAGAAATGACCTAATAACAAAGGCTCCTTACCCCTGATCATTATGTTGCAATGAAAGAGGGTTATTTTGTGTTTAGTCCTGCTACAAGGAAAGTCAAATTTTTTGTTCTTGAGACCAACAGCACCCTAGGGTAAACAGTCTCTGAGCATCTGCCCATAAATATTCCACAGGACGTTGCTATTCAAAAAAAAGGGGCTTACCTTAAAGAGTTATTTATGCCATGGACTAGCTGTTTCTCTAAATGAAGACCTAAAAGTATAGAATAGTAATACTTCTGCAGTACTTTTCGTTGTTGAAATGAGTTAAAGAATACAAAAAGCACCTCCAAACCCTATTTTAAAGGAGCTCGTTTAAATAAGATATTAGGAAAGTCTCATTGCTGTAGCTAAGAACCCCCCAAATCTCAGCTGCTTAGCACATTAAAAGTTTACTTCTTGCTCACACCACAGTCCAATGAGGGTTATCAGAGGGACCCTACTCCACAGAGTTATTCAGGACCAAGTTTCCTCCATCCTATAACTATGACCTCATTTAAGTCTTTGAAACTCTCCATTTAGATGACAAATGGAGAACAGAGTGGGGCTTGTCCATGGAAGGTTTTCTATGGGCCTGGTCTGGAAGAACATATTCCACTTACATTCTATTGACCAAACTCAGTCATAAAGCCATCTAGGGAATGGTGTGCACTAGGGAGTGAAAGGAAGGATGAGAAATGAGGTCTAGCTGTGTGCCCAGGAAGGAAAGAATACAGATATTAGTGAGTCCCAGGGGGCTCTGCCATAGCAGAAAATTCCTTGGCTTGAAAAAACAGAGGGAAAACCATCTGAGATCAATTTCTTTAGTGTAATGTATCCCTACTGAAATACAGAGATTGTCCTACTTGAATTATTAATAGCTACACACAGATATGTTTTTTAAAATACTTGGTTTTACAATGACACAAGAAAAGCAGTAAAATTATCTAAGTAATCAAGACATTCAAGGTTTTTTTCTTATTAAATAATGAAAGCAAAAACTTATTAGAATGTAAAGAAAGTTGAATGATTAGGCCTCATACAGAGAAAGAGGCTATTTTCACAGAACCAGTTTGGTTTTGCCTGCTCCATCTCTCTTGATGTCAATATAATCATTACCAGTAAAAGGGGAGGGGGGCAGAGAATCAAGACTATAGAAACTCTAGCATAGTGGTCAGAAAATGACTAAAGTAACCGGAAGTTTTCCAACTGCGAAGTAACATAGTCTAAGGCAGCACAGTTCTGCAGCAGAAAGGGACATTTTGAGCAGAACTTCCTGTCTTCTACTGGACCCTCTGAACCTCCTTCTTCCATTTCCACTGTCATGTGGGCAGACTCCATACCGGAACCAATTGCTGTGTGACTCATCCTGCTCTGCCACCTTCAATTAATAAGATCCTTATTCTCAGTCTTGTATCTTTCCTTGGATTTCTCATGGGCCATGGTGAATGTAAGAGCATTCCCACAATGGGGGCCTTGGGTTTGCAGAAGAGTACTGCTATTCTTTGCTATACCCCAGGAGTATAGAATTCAGTTGCCAGACAGGATATGATGTTTCTCACCCAAATAAATCCACTGGCTCTGGTCATCTCTAAGATCTCAGGTCTGGGATTATCCCAGGGTCTGAGTGCCTCCCTCCTGGCACACCCCACCCTAAAGAATAAAGCCCCTCAATTCCCAATGTTTCCTAATGATTACCCATAGCACAGTGGCATGGAGAGAGAGGGAGGGGGAGACCAAGGGAGAGTGGGCCAGGCCAGCAGGCCTGCTTTGGAGGCAGCCAGCAGGCTGGGCTGGCAGCCACTCAGAGCCTGCTGCTTTCCACCAGGGGTTTTGCTGACCAGATCAGAGTGACACTTGAGAAGGCAGCAGCTGTGGCTGGAGCCAGCTCCCCTAACTCCTCCTTAGCTAATGAACTGAAAGGATCCAGAGGGAGCCAGGGAAGAATGGGGTCCCCTGGGGCATACAGGGAGGCCTCTCCTTCCATGAATTTTCTATTTTTAATTAGGCTTGATGGTTTGGTCAGAATTAGACTTTTTAGGTAAAATATCATACTGAGCAGGGATGTCCAAGGCCTAATTCATCAGATCCCTCAGGATCTCAGGCCCAATACTCCCCTGATTGGGCCTCCTGACTTGTTTTTATGGAGCCAAGAGGAAAGGAATAGGGTATTTTTAAGTATTTTTTTTATTTCAAAAGGAACACATGATAATTATTAAAAAATTGAAACAATTTTGAAATATATAATAGAGAAAGAAAATGTGCCCCATAAACCTTCCTCCCCAGAGAATAATAATTGTTTTTATTTAGCTTTTTTAATAGATAAAGATACTTGTGTGTATTATTTGTACATATTTATAGATATTTAAGATAAAAATTGACAATATTATATACTCTTTTACAACTTGCTTTTTTCCAGTTATTATAGTTACTTATAGATCTATCTCATTCACTTTAACAGCTAAATAGTGTTCCATTCTAAGTTTATGCCTTTATTTAACCAATCATTTACTGACTAGCATCACTGCATACTTTCCAGATTGTTTTAGTAGAATAAACTCCTGATAGAGGGATTGCTAGGTCAAAGGATTATATATTATTAATAGTAGGTGAGTGAGTGTGTGTGTGTATGTATTTTTCTATTTCAATAGATATTGCCAAACTGTAATATTTTTACATTTCTTGTTCACTATGCTTCCAAATCAAACCTACAAGTTATTTGAATGATTTGGCTATGAAATAAAGCCATCAGAAAAGTTCCTGCCTACATAAGTTAACTGTTTTCAAAATCTAGACATGTGGCTATGGAAATAGTCATTATGACCATAAGCAGAGAATCCACTCAAAACAGACAAAGCCATAAATGTCTATGTGAACAGACAAAACACTTGTACAATTTTACATTCAATTTCCAATCCTGGAAATTATTCATAATTGTACAGTATTAACTTCTTTTAAAGTAAAAACCCTGCCTCTTCATATTTCTATAAGAAATTCAGTTCTAGGTAGTTTGGAAACTAGAAATGGAACAGGATCTACAAGAAAAGAAGATAATATTCAGTGCCACGGAGTTCATGGCATGAAATAAAAAGTAGAGAGTGAGGAAGTTCCCCTGTCTGCCTGACAAACACTTCTCTTATGCAGATGCTAGATGTCCCTGTCCTAGCTCAGGGTGTCAGTGCTGTCTCTGTCCTTACATTGTAACAGATGGAGAAAAGAAACCAAGAGAGCTAGCCCCAAACTGCTGCTTCTTGAGTTGCAATTCTGCAACTCACCCAAAACTCAGCTCTTTTTGCCTCCCTAACTTCCCTTACTCCATAAACAATGGGCAGGTCCATATCTTTCCTAAGTCACTGCTGAGCTACCCTCCTCAAGACACAGTAGCTGGGATCCAATCCAAAATTGATGTGTGACTAGTAGAGTTTGGTATGGCAGCTTCTGACATCACAGGAGCCAAGTATCACCACGGAAAAAGTGATCGTGCATCCATTCTTATCCTAACATGTTTCAGTCTTTATAGACCACAAAAAGTGGTATCTGGTATTTGAATAAGGGGAAAACAGAATAAAGTAATATGCTGTATGGATGTGTCTGGAAAAATAGCAATATAAATTCATTTGGCCATACATATTTACTTCTTTCCACAAGTTAAACTTTTTAAAGTGTGATTCAAAAGTAATGACTACTGATTGTATTGAAGCTTTGTGTAAACTGAAGATAACAAAAAGGCAAACAGAAGAAGGAAAGGACTTCCAACGGTAGATAGATGATTTGGGTAGTCAGTACCTTTCTTCATTTTCAAATGAGAAATATGATACAAAGAATGAAAGGAACTTCTTGGAGTTGAGATAATATTTATATGTGAATTCTGATAATTACAGTTTGTTGCAATAGTTAAGTTTAACATGGAGATCGATAAAGAGAAGAGTATTTTGAATGCAATGAGCGGACATCAACATTAGCATAAAAATGCTAATACAGATCTGCAAAAAATGATGTTGGTATATGTATACCACAGACTACTACTCAACCATAAAAAACAATGGTGAAATAATACCTCTGGTATTATCCTGGATGGAGCTAGAGCCCATTCTTTGAAGCAAAGTATCACAAGAATGGAAAAACAAGCACCCCTGGTACTGACCATCAAATTGGTACTAATTGATCAATACTTACGTCACACATGGCAATAATATTCATCAGGGGTCGGGCAGGTGGGGGGGGGAGGAGGGGATGGGTAAACTCACACCTAATGGGTGTGGGGCACACTGTCTGGGGGATGGACACGATTGTAGCTCTGACTTGGGCAGTGCAAAGGCAAGGTATGTAACCAAAGTATTTGTACCCCCATAATATTCTGAAATTAAAATAAAATAAAATAAAGAAAAAAAATAAAATTAAACCCATCCATGGCAAAAAAATGCTAATATAATAGCTTGTGTATTTAAATACACACCTTACAATTAAAGCCTTTTAGAAAGAAAGAAAGAAAGAAAGAAAGAACTATTTTACCACCATGCTTTCTTAATGTGGGATTATTACTTTTAACGTAGAGTTAGACTGTATAATCCCTCTCTCTAATAGAAAATATGTGAGCATGAGTGTATGTAAGCATGTGTGTGTGTATGTATATACACATAAACACACCCCATTGTTTTATTTCATTTCAAGTCAGTGTATTCAAATGTATTATTTTGTAATATACCTATAACAAACTTTACTAAGGAATGCTAAGCTTGCCAGGATCAGTCCTAATTTTTTAAAATTAAACAACAAAAACGCACTTTGGAATCATACACAATTGTGTTCAAATGCCAGCTCCACCATACACTCTTCAGGAGATGTGAGACAAATGAGTGATCACTCTAAGGCATGGTTTCCTCTGTGGTAAGTTGGAGAGCTACTCCCCATAGGGTTGTGGTATGAATTAGTGAAATGAGGACACCCAGCATATGCCAGAAAAGTCCTAGGCATTCAATAAATTTGGTTCCCTTCTTGTTAATTCAAACATGAGTGATTTTTGCAAAAGTGCTTCCTAAGCTATACGTGGTACTGTTATTAATAAATGACTATAGTTTATGTTGTTAATAAATATAATTTTAATTTTTTGTCAATATTTGTCTGATGAGACCATTACTCTGAGTTAAATACATAGCCACTTAGCTTTAAACACTATATTATGTTGCAATTACTGGCCAAAAGAATTCAGAGAGAAGGAGTTCATCCTAACTATAATCTTTCAGTCCAATGATCAAAAAGCAATGCCAAACCTAAAATGGACTGTAACCAGGATTGTCAAACCATTGTAACCATTATATATGGTTATTGAAGAGGAACAAACGACTCAGAGAGTTTGTTTTTAAATCACTCATAAGCCTTAGCATAGCAAAGGAAAGATAAGCAAAGGAAACCACCTGACAAAACACCTGAAATGTAAGTTTTTTAACTCTTTCCCTTTTCCCCATTCTGCTGCCAAAAATGAAGCCCTTGAAGTACAGACCCCTAATCAATACACATTACCAATTCTAGTGTTTAAATTTGCTAGTGTTCCTAAATGTTCAAAAGTTCAAATGTAGGAACAAAAGCCAGGAATAGCAATAGATCCTCAGTACATCAAATACTGGAATCTGAGTAAGATTCAATTGACTTTAAAGAACGATCAGAGGCAACAAGAATGTGCATGGGTTCTGTCCATTCCTGAGGGATCCCACTCGTGCTTTTCTGGTTCCAGCTTGTTCTTGCTCTCCTGCACTTTGCACTTTACAGCCATCCTTCTTTCCCTGCCTACACTGTATTCACAAGCTTCAGCATCAGACTTGAAAAATGATAGCCTTCCAGAGACTGCTTGACCAGCTACCACAATTACATAAAGTCATACCCCTGTAACAAATTCCTTTATATATATTTATATGTATATGTATATGTTTATGTACACACATGTGTTTATTTATATGTACATATGCATGTGTAGTATATATATTTATATGAATAGATTTATTACAGGATACGACCTTATATAATTGTGGGAGCTAGGGATGGAGAGATATATATAAATATTTCTCTGATAGAACCCTGACTGATATAACACCCATATACTTAAAATACATCATATTATTTTTATTCCCTTTATTTTCTCTAGATATCTTAAATTTTTTTGCCTTCCTCAACATGGGTGGGGGGAGGCAAAAATAATTGAACAAAAAATGCCTCTCTTTCTCTTCTTCTTATTAGGTCAATTAAGATAACTAATGGCCATTATTATGGTGATATTATAGGATAAATTATACCCAAAAGCCATTTTCAATCTCTTTCATGCTACCAGAAACCCAGTATGATTCAGGTGTCAGAGGCCCACTTGCCTCATGAGAGGCTGGGCCCTCCTCAGCGCCAGGAGCTAGATCATGATTGGCTCCAGCCAAACATGGTAATTTATTTTCTTTGCCAGTGATTGGGTTAGGAATGGGCATGTGACATAATTCTGGCAAGTAGGATAATGGTAAGGGGGCTTAAGGAAATTTTCCCCCTCCTTTTTAAAAGGTGACAGGAAGAAGACATGGCCCCCTTTCCAGTCTTTGGATGTTTTTGTGTGAGGAGATGGTAACTGGAGCTATTGTAGCCCTTATTAGGTAGGCAGAGTAATAGCCCCCAAAAGATGTCGTCAACCTAATCCTCAGAACCTGTGAACATGTTAGGTTACATGGCAAAGAAGAATTAAGGTTGCAGATGAAGTTAAGGTTGCTAATCAGCTGACCTTAAAACAGAGAGATTATCCTGGTTTATCTAGGTGGGCCCAATGTAATCACAAGGGTCCTTAATGAAAGAAGGAGGAAGAAGAGGAAAAGCAGAGGGAGATGTGACTATGGAAGAAAGGCACAGAGAAATGCAACATTGCTGGCTTTGAAGACAGAGGAAGGGGGCCGTAAGCCAAGGAATGTGGGCAGCCTCTAGGAGCTAGAAAAGGAAGGAAATGGATTCTCTCCTAGAGCCTCCAGAAGAGAACACAGCTCTACTGACACCTTGATTTTAGCCAAGTGAGACCCACATCAGCCATCTGATCAACAGATCTGTAAGATAATAAATTTGTGTTGTTTTAAGCCACTAAATTTGTGCTAATTTGTTTCAGCAGCAATAGGAAATTAATACAGCCCTCTTTGACTACAATGCTGATACAGTTGAATTCAAGAAATCAATGGCAAGAGTAGGATAGGATAGGAGAGATCTGACATCCCCCTGGAGTCCTAGTTGACCCAAACTCAGTGTGTTTAAAATAATTACTAAAGCAAATGTAGACCACATTACTAGCCCAGTGTGACACTGCCACTAAATTATGCACTTAGGGATTGCTGTGTCCAGTTCCAAGCATCATGTTGAAGAGGAACACTTACAAACTAAAGTGCTCATGTGACTTTACAAGAACTTGAGAGCCCTGAGGAGGCTCACCTTGGAGGAGACTTGAAGGAAGAGGGTAACATCTGTAAAACTTATGAGGCTATCATGTGAAAATGGGACTGAGACTGTGTTCTCAATGGGACAGACTAGAACACATGGGTGGGAACAAAGAAATCAAGTTCCATCACAATATATGGAAGAGTTTTTGTCATTAAGAAATGACCACTGTTGGAGGGTGCTGCCTTTGAATGTAGAGTACTCCGTGTCATTGGAAGAGATTCCTAGATAGAGTGGATCTCGATTATCTCTTCTATTATAAAATCCCTTCTAAATCTAAGGCTTTATTGATTTTTTAATAAGAGTTTTAAAGAGTTGCACAGTGCCTAGCATATAGTAGGCACTCAATAAATACTTGTTGAATGACTGAGTGAGGGGGGGTACTATGGTCTGAATGTTTGTGTTCCCCCAAAATTCATATGTTGAAGTCCTAACCCCAAGGTGATTGTATTAGGAGGTGGGGCCTTTGGGGGAAGTGATTAAGTTATGAGGGCAAAGCCCTCCTGAATGGGATTAGTGTCTTCATAAAATAGGCCCAAGGGAGCTTAAACAAGCTTGCCTTCTTCTACATGATGACACAGCTAAAATGTGCCATCTATGAACCAGAAAGTGTGCTGTTAGCAGACACCAAATCTGCTGGCACCTTGATCTTGAACCAAGCCTCCAGAACTGTGAGAAATAAATTTGTTGTTTATAAACTACCCAGTTTGTGGTATTTTTGTTCTATCGGCCCAAATGAACTAAGACAGTGGGCTTGGAGGCATAGGTCATAGATTGCAAAATTCATTTACTTTATAGCTTGCCTATGTTGGTGATTCTTTGATAGGCATTTCTCGCTTTAGAAACAAGTCTGAAAACACTAGCAGCCCAATTATCATGAACAAGCACTTAGTGTCCAGGAAGTACAATTGCTTCTTCTCACTCCAGTCTTTCTACAACTCACAGAGAGCCACAGCATTTATTGTGTTACTCCTCAGATGGTTTCAAACCAGTGGTCACACATCACATCTAGCTATTCATCATTCTGTTCAATTCTCCAGTAAAAACAATGAATTGCTTAACAAGTAGTATTTGGTTGTGATGAGGTTGAACAGTATCTTTGTATTTGTCCCAATGTTAAGACCCTTTTCAAGACTTCCATCTGGGGCTAAACCAAATGACAATGCCGATTTCTTGGCCTATCCAGTTTCCATGCCTTGTTCTGCCCTTTTGGTTTCTCCAAAATCCAAGGCTCATCTGACTCAGAGTCAAAATTAGTGGTTACCTACTATAAACGTTTTGGGGGTTTTCTGTTGTTATTTTCATTTTTGTTTTGTTTTGGTTTTGGCCCAGGCATTACCTTAAATTCCCTTAGACAAAATAATACATTGCCCTTTCCTACTTCTCTCTAAAAATGCAGATAGTTCTAGTTCAGAGTGGGGGTGAGAAGATACATTGATTGCTTTCCTAGGCCCTGCAAGCCTGGGGCATCAAAGCTCTAAACACTGCAAGGGAGAAAAGGGTGGAAAGTGGGAAAACAAAGACACACTGCACTACTCAGAACCATGGGGATCTCTGGAGATCTCCTGTGGTGTCATGGCTTGCTGAGGAACAAATTTTAGAACAAATTTGTCTAATGAACCAATTCTAGAAACTCCTTAAGTGAACTCCCCTTACCTGTCTGCTTCCCTCACAGTGATGGTGAAGACATTTTGTATAATGTGACTCTATCCCCTTGATTGGGCCAGGAATAAGCATGGAGTCTAAGCTGGACCAATCAGAGTTCATTTATTAATATTTGAATTGAAATAGTGAAGGGAAAGACAGAGAAAGAGATTGGCTTAGTCTCTTGGGATGCCTCTTCCAGTTACCATGAATATAGCTTTGGGACCTGTGGTCTGGCCATCTTCCACTTGCCATGTAGATCAAAGGGGCAGAGGAAACAGGCTTATAGAGAGAAAAGCAGCCATGTCAAGGGGCAGCAATGAAAGCATCAGATGGTGAGCCATGCCTGATTCCAGGCTCTCCAGAGGCCTGGCTGCATTCTTGCTCTGGGTTACTTGAGTCTTCCCTGTATCCTGCAAGTTATCTTTCCCTAGCTAATTTTAACTGGAGCCTTACTTGCCAACAAAAAATCAGTTGTACAACATCTTTGATGGCTTTGTAATGTGGCAACTTCGCTATGCTGAACTACATTTCCCATAATTCCCTTTCCTACATATTTCTGATGAGGATTGGACATAGACTGATTCCTGTGGGAGATTTAGTGGGCAGAAATGATACAACAGCCATTTTGTTGCTCATACAGGTTGCTGCTTATCTCTGCTGGTTCACTTCATTGGCATGAAGCAGCAGGTGGGCCTACAACTTGCTCCACTTTCCCCTGGATCTTCCTCTAGCTGCTCCAATTCCTGGGCCAAGTGTGTGTGTATTTAGCTGTGTGATGAAGAATTCTAAATACTACTTTTATCCACACATTATTTCCTCCTGTTGATACCAGGCCCATCCTCCCAACCAATCAAAATCATTTTGATTATCTGTCATTCTGCACATTAGTTACCTAAGATTTGTTATAGTTATAATCTGATGCCTGGCTGTCTTCCCCATGCCCTTCTTATTAATACTCCTGGGGTCCCTTCCATCTTCTAGAAATCTATTAAAGGCATTGGACAAGAATGGAATGAGATCTAATATATTAATGTACTGCCCTTTCCTTATTCATTTAAAGAAGTGTTTCTGAAGATAATGACAGCTCAAAGGAATGACTTTTACAGAAATGGAAATTTCAGTCACCAGATCAGGCTCAGGGACCCCTAGATAAATGGCTGCCTATTGTGACTACTCTTGTGGCAGGAAATGGGAAGCCCTAGCTTCTCTCATCTCTTAACATGGTAAACATTCTTTACCCTTTTCTTTTCCTTTCTCAGAACTGTAAGACCATGAGGTCAGAGAAAGTGTCTGACTTGTCCTCAGCCTTATCACCCACATCTTGCATATACCTTGCACAAGTAGGTACTCAGTAACATGTGTTGTTTTTTGCTGCATAAGCTTGCATGAGACTCACTTTGACATTGAAGACTAAGGAAATCTTAGCCTACCCTGAAAAACTGCAGCACAAACACCATAACCACAGCAGCAGACACATTTCCAGCACTGACTCTTAACATTTGGGAGTAAGAAAGGGAGAGAAGAAAGGCAAGATGGTGATTTACTCCTTATTAAACATACAATTCCAACTTAAAACTAGAGGCTAGTCAAATACATTATTATCCTTAGGTCTTTTTAATTAGGACCTTAAAATTAATTTAAATTAAAATGCACTGCCTAAGAAAAGTATGTGTAGTATGTTAACTGTTTATCTGTTATCCAAGAAGGAAGACAAAAATATGTAGATATTCAGATAGATATGTAAAGACAGACATCAAAAAATAGAAAATGGCTATCTACAGAGGGACGAAAAGAATAAAGTGGAGAGGACAAGGATGACAGCTAGACTTCTTTGCATATGCTTTGTTTTGTTGATTTGACCGTGGAATCATATAAATATTTTATATCATTATAAAACAAAATTAAATTTTAAAAAGCAATCCCTTTATGCTAAGTCCATACTTTAAAAGCTATATACCGTATGATTTCATTTATATGACATTCAGGGAAAAAGCAAAACTACAGGGACAGAAAACAGATTCGTGGTTGCTAGGTACTAGAGGGCTGGTGAGAGGAGTTGATTACAAATGAGCTCAGGGCAATTTTGGGGGTGATGAAACTGTTCTATATCTTGATTTTTGGTGAAGGTTATATTTACACATTTGTCAAAATTTACAGAACTATACACTAAAAAGGATTAGTTTTACAGCATGTAAATTATACCTTAATAAAAGAAATGTTTAAAAGCAATCATTAATAATAAAAAGTGAAAAAAGAACCTAAATGTATATCTAGTTGGTGGCATAACCATCAGAAACAAATTCATTCCAAGTGACTTTAAAACACAGTGATGTGTCTGGTCATTCTTTTGGGGATATACCCTAATTATAAAAAGAACTGCAAATAATTTTAAACTGTTAAACCAATTATATTGTTGGGAGTAGCATTAGTAACATTACTCTCAAATGCCTGTGTGTTTAGTATAAGATAAGGAAAATGAGTAATAATATTGGTGTTAAGAACAGATTTCAATGTAGAAGAAAGGAAACATAGATGTAAGATCAATGAAATTAAGTAAAAACCCTGTTTATTGAAGTAGAAGCATCAGTATGAGTTCATAACGTACTTTATCTCAAAAATTTCTTCCTCTATCTGTCCACTGAAAAGAACTAGAAATAATGACCAAATTAGAAGGTGTAAGCACCCATAGCATCAAGGTAGTAGACTCTGAAATACCTCAGGGCTTCTTGGGGAAATAGCAGATTCAAGTCTAGAGCGGGAAAGGTGAAAGGTGAGCCTGAAACAACTTGTAACACCAGAAAGTAAGTAAGTTACCGAACACTAATAGAGTTATAAAAGACCCAGGAGCCAACCTGAATATTCCTACTGGCCAAATATGAGAAGACTTAGGCACCAATAAGGATTACACCAGTAATGGATTAGAACACATCACATGTGCTTAAATCTGTAAGTTCATAATGATACTAAAAAAAGCTCTGGTCATTATTGGAGCATGCTTAGGAACCACTCCATATTTTTAAAGCTGGTCAATGAAGGGAAAGAATCAAACATCTCTCCTGCCTTTCTTTTATGAAATATAGCTCAGAGAACCCTAGAATTAGTTGAGGGGAAGTTTTTCTTTGGCTGGAGGTATTCCAGCTAATAAAGGAATAAATACAAACAGAATACCCTCCTTTGGAATGCCTTATGAACTAATGGATCTAGAAAATAATTATCACCGGTTGCTAACATCCTCAAAAGGGAGAATACCAGACATTATGTATCTCCTAGTAGAATACCCAGCAGAACAACCCATGAAGTATCTAAATCTGGTCAACCACTAAATTTAACTACCAATTTATAGTAAAAACAGGGCACAGAGGCACATTCAGCAATACCCTGGAGATGCAATCAGAAAATACAGAAAAAAGAAATTTAAGAAATGTAATCACCCTGAAAAGAAGCCCAATACCCTTTAATGGTCTTTGCCATCATTCCCCCACAGCCACCCCCGCCCTAGGCAACCATTAATTTACTTTCTGTATTCTGGATTTACCTATTCTGAACATTTAACATAAATAGGATCATACTATTCATATATGTTGGTTTCTGTGGTATCTGGCTTCTTTCCTTAGCATAATGTTTTCAAAGTTCATCCATGTTGTATTATCAACACTTCATTACTTTTTATGGACAAATAATATTCCATTGTATAGATATAACACATTTTATTTATTCATTAGTTGATAGGCATTTGGGTTTCTACCTTTTGGCTATGATAAATAGTGCTGATATAAACATCTGTGTATAAGTTTTTGGGTGAATATATGTTTTCACTTCTCTTGGGTATATATCTAGGTGTGGAATTACTGGGTCATAGAGTAACTCTATGTTTAAACTTTTGAGGAACTACTAGACTGTTTTTCCAAATAATTGCACCATTTTACATTCCCACCAAAAGGGTAGAGAGTTCCAATTTCTCTACATCCTTGCCAACACTTGTTATTATCTGCCTTTTTTATCCTAGTCACCCCAGTGGGTGCGAAGTGGTATCTCATTGTGGTTATAATTTGCACTTCTAAAGATGACTCATTAGTACGAAGAGAAATCATTTTTCTTGAGATTTTGTTGCTGAAAGTAAGGAGAAAAGATCCTTTTGAAATGAGGACAAATTGTTTCACACTTCAAAAAATTATAAGGTGAATGCTTTTTTGTGAGAGACCAGTCAAGACAGTTTTCAGGAACAAAACACATTTAAAGATAAGTCCTGTAAAGAAAGAAAAGGTGAAGAGCATGAGAAAATAGGTCAGGAATGTCTCTTGGTCATATTTTGACTGGTAATTTGACATAAAGCATTATATTGAATAAAAACTTTTATTACCAAGAACTAGTTTTTCAATCAAATAGTGTCAGAATGAGCAGACAACTCCTGAACTTAACTGACAGAAAAGAGGGAGGACAGAAGATAGGTGAGTTGGTGGATGGGTATAGGTAGGTAGCATTTGTGTTTTCAAACAATTTGTATTAAAGTTGAAAGTAAGGAGTCTGAGACTAAACTAGCTTTTTACAGAAAGGAGACACCACCAAAACCCTCAACTTGGCTAGAGAAGAGAATTCCAAAAGCACCACTTTAACGTCTTGGTGAAAAGTTAGGAAAGGACTTGGAAAATTTTTTAATTAAATATTTAGGGAAGCTAAGAGATTGAGTTTAACTATAAAAAGATAAATTGTCTAATTCAAATCAATTAATGGAACAAAAGCAAGCAACCCAAGACCACTAGATTTTGACATTTTTGGGTTTGGTGCTTAACTAAGTGAGCCTCTTTAACATAAGAATATGGAGTAAGCCATCTGGTGTCCCCAAAAGAGGAGGCAAACTTTGGAAAATTATTGTCTTCAGAAGTTACTGTTTATATACTTTTAAAGGAAAACTAGACAATGGAATTTAAGAAAATGGATCTACCAGAGGCCCAGAGAAGAAGAGATGTTGGGGCCAACTTCCTAGAATAAGAAGAGAAACCTCTGACATTTTATCTTAGAATCATTCTTTCAATAAACCAAAGATAATTCAGAAAGAGGAAGGTTTTGTATCCTCTAGGAAGAAGACAAAAAGGTAAAAGGAGAACAAGATGGAATTGAAATAAAGGAAACATCCAGAAACATGAAAAAAAAAAAGTTTCAGTGTAAAGAATATCTTTCTTAGGAATACAGTATGGATTGGACAACTCTTTGAAATCTATTGAAAGATTTTTCAAATACAGAAAATCAGTGAGACCAAAAATATTTCAAAAAGAGGAAGGTTAACTATATATCAGAGGGAAGAAAGAAAGCAAAAATAGGATGATGTCTTTGGAGAGAAAAACCAAAGGAGAAAAGATGGGGGGTGGGGAATGCAGGGGAATGAGAATAATTTGATTTAGTCAAGGAAATGTTGAGGTGAGCTTCTAGAGCTTTTGAAAAGTTAGTTAGAATATAGACAATAAATGGGGAAATGTCACAAAATGAAAGGACAAGGAAATGGCTTACAGATGAAGAAAATGTTTTGAGAAATCATCATCTTGAAGAAGAGAGGGAAAGAATATCAATGAAAATTATCATTAAGGAAAAAGGCAGCTGGTCTTCTTTTGCTGAAAAAGAAATGAATAAAAATGGAGAAATTGACATTTTAAAGTGAATAATAATTGTCATCTAGAGGTGGAAATATAGATGTTTTTCCTCAAACCTTGAACTCTGACAATGTCTATTCTTTTCCTCATTCAATTATGTACAAGGTTTTTTTCCTTTATAGACAAGAATTTCCAGCCAATTCATTCTGTTGATTGTTTCCTTTGTTATGCAGAAGCTTTTAGTCTGTAGTCTTACTTGTAGAAAGACAAATACTGCATGATTCCACTTAAAGGAGGTATCTAAAATAATAAAACTCATAGAAATAGAAAGTAGAATGGTGGTTGCCAGGGTCTGGGGGGAGGAGAAAATGCGGTGTTTCTGTTCAAAGGATATAAAATTTTGGTTACACAACATGAATAAATTCTAGAGATTTGCTGTAGAACATTATGCCTACAGTTAACAATACATAATTGTGTAGTTAAAAATTGTTAAGAGGATAGATCTTATTATGTTAAGTGTTCTTACCACAATAAAAATAATAATTTTCAGCCAAAGAGGTATGAAAACTACTTCCCTCAAAGTTACTGCAATTAATACAAAGTAAGCAATTCCTTCTATGTCTGCCCTATTCAGGAGAGATCTGAGAACTACTATCTCCATAAAATGGAAAGAATACTCATTTTTATAATCTAGACTAGTACAGAGTAGGCACTCAACAAACAATGAATAAATAAGGAAACAAATGAGTAGAATAACAGAAATGCACCTAAAACGTTACTTTTTCCTTGAGACATCACTCAAGATTTCTAAGTGACATCAAAGAATAGCAAGAACTATTTCTTTTAATTCTACTAAAGAAAATAATTCAATTAAACAAAATGCAAAGCTTCTCAGACACATATCCACTTTTTAAAATATTATCTCTTTTGACAGATCATGAAAAGAAATTTCAGAATTAAAATTCTGGCTATTACTGAATAGGACTACAAATACCCATTTTCTTACCTAAGATTACAAATAGGTTACCACCTAATTTATTTTTATCTTTCACTGCATTCACCAGCCTTAGTTAAATCTTGTTTAGAGGCTCCTTTTTGCATAGTGCTGCCAGCAGTACTTTTTATTTACAAGTTTTCATGAAATTGGCCTGGAGGTAATTAAGATTAGTCAGAAGCTTGCATAGCAACCATAATTTTTCATCAGTAGAAATCTCCCTACATTTTTAAATAGTTTAATCATTATATTTCAGATAATGACATCTTTTTTCATCTGACATTTATTCTATTTGGTTAGATACAGGGTGGGGGAAAGAAGGTTTTAATTCTAAGTATGATACTTGAAATAGGGTTTGACTTTGCCTCAAAGAAAGACTGCTTAGACTAAATGAAACAAGATAAATCTATTAATATCTGGCCATGTTGTCACTCACAAGCACCCCTTGCCTTACCTCTAACATATTAAAAAAAGGGGGATAACCAAAAAGAAGATAATCTGTGGCATGCATTTACCTGCTTCCAGCCACAAGACTCTGAGTCCTTGAAGGCACAAACCAAACATGAATCTCTTTGATCCTGGGCCTGACACAGGATGCTTTTAATTTATCTTAGGTGAATAAAGATTGGTCAGTTCTGGATACAAGATTCAAATCGGATACTAAATTGTGGGGAGATTTTTTGTGCTATTAGGCTATGAGGCTTAATATTTTAATTTAGTTTCCTACCCTGGAAAGCCCATTCCTTCACCCACCAAACATTAAGCATCTTCTAGAACCAGGCGCTGGTTATATTGCTTGGGACATCAGAAAATAAAACAAAAATTCCTTTCCTCTATAGCCTACATTCTAGTAGAGGAAGACAGATAATAAGAGCTACATATGATAATTTATGTCCTATGTTAGGTAATAAGTGCTATGGAAAAAGAACAGAATAAAGCAGGTTAAAGGGGATCAGGTGTGCAGAGGGGTGTGATTGTGATTTTAGGGTAGGTTTCCTTAAGAAGGTCACATCTGAACAAAGACAAAAAAGTGAGAATGAGGTATGAGGGTATTTGGGGGAAAGGCAGGGAGAGGAAACAGCTTATGCAAAGGCTCTTATGTGAGAAAGAGCCTGGCCTGCTTAAAGACTAAAGATAGGAAGCCAGAACAGGGTGGGCAAGGGGAGAGTTGAGGTCAGAGAAGGAGAGCATGTGTAATGTGAGCATTCATGAAGATTTTGGCTTTTACTCTTTCACTCTAAAATAGAAATTCTCTGGATGAATTTGAGCTGAGGAGTGACATAATCTGACTTACATTAAGCAAGATTATTTGTACTGCTCTGTTAGAAATGGCTGAAGCACAGAGACCAACAGAGAGACTCTCGTGGTAATCTAAATGAGAGATGACCATCTGTATTAGTTTGCTAGGGCTGCTGTAACAAAGTACCACAAACTGGGTGGCCTAAAGACCAGAAATTTTTGTCTCACAGTTCTAGAGGCCAGAAGTCTGAAATCAAGGTGTTGGCAAGGCCATGCTTCCTCTGAAGGCACTAGGGAAGTGTCTGTTCCAGGCCTTTCTCCTAGCTTTTGGTAGCTTTAGGCATTCCTTGGCTTGTAGATGGCCATCCCCGTGTCTCTTCATATCAGTAAGAGTACTAAATGTAGTAAGAGGTGATACCAGACAGGATTTGAAGGTTTGACCACAGGTTATCTTGACAGATTGAATGTGGGGAATGTAAAGAAAAAATTGAAGGATGATTCCATGATTTTGACCTAAACAACAGAAGATGTTGCCATTAAGATAGGGAAGACTGCAGACAGACGAGTGGGGATGTGATAGCCAGAGATGTGATAGCCATGGAAGTGCTCCATTGAGGTCTCCAACAGATGCAGCTCCAGGCTCTGAGGCAGCATTCAAGCCAAGGCCACACACTCTCTGGACTGCTCTCAGCCAATGACTGAGCACAGCAGGGATTCTAGAGGGGGCTATACCCTCCAAGGCAGGGTGCCTCTAAGGGTAATCTTTGCTCTGGCTCCTCCATCTTTGCCCACTGAGATTTTCCTAGAGCTGCACTGAGTCTGAGGCTCTCCCCTTCCTCCTTTCTTCCCTCTTTCCTTTCACAGGCATCAAACTGACAATGCCATCTAAAGGCTCTCCATTCTACTCCTGCTCTTTCCCCTTCATCCTTCATAAGTGTTTCCTCTATAAATCCCTTGCACTTCTAATTCCATCTGGGCATCTATCTACATCTGGAGAACATGAAATGACACAACTGGTAGCAGAAGTGATTTGAGAATGCAGGCAGTAAGATGGGATTTTTGGATGGGATCATCCACCACTCATCTGGCAAAAAGGATCACATCGCAAATGGTTTATAGGGCACAGATAGTCCCTGGCACAAACTGGTAGGCCAGCTGCTGAAGATTTTACTGGTAGTGATGTGGGAATATGTCTCATTGGAGGGAATGCCCTTGCCAGTAAGATTCAGACATTTGAAAGGTAAGGGGAGAACAAGGCATAAAAAGACAGTGAAGCTGGTGGTTATTACTAAGTTGTATTGCCCTGCAGAGGGATAATGAACAACCTGAGAGCACTTACTACCAGTTAAAGATGAAGTACAAAAATCAAAAGGCCTTTTGCTAGTTTACAAAGAGGCTCTTATTTCTCAGAGTGGAAAAGTAGACACAGCTGAGGATCAAGCCCAGGGTCCAATAATCCCTGGGCTTGCTCCATAAACATTTAGCTTAGCCAAGGCAGATCTGCTATGTAAAAATCCTAGCTGGAAAGACCTGGAACCCAAACGGGATATCTGGATCAATGCCTCTGATGACTTGGACTCTACAGGTTCCCATGAATCCTGAGAGCCTGCAGAGGTGGCCCACAACTCCTTCTTGGGAGCTAGCACATCCCCCAAGCAGGAAGACTTTACAGAATCCTTTTCACTACAAGGCAACATGTGCCACCTTCAGGAGCTGCCATACCTTGTCCCCTGTTCGCCAAAACTTTGTTTCATGCACAAAATTATTTAAAATGATGTATAAAATTACCTTCTGGCTATGTGTATAACAACCCAAAATAAGTACCTGAGGCAAGATCTCAATCAATGGAGGTTTATTAAGCCAAAGTTTGAGGATGCACCTGGGAAAAATACAAACCACAATCTGTGATTGTTTTTCTGAAGCAGGGTTTGGGAACTCAGTTTTTAAAGGGGACAGGGCATACAGAAAGAAAAAAAGAGGAGAGGGGTGGGCAGTGAGACAAATAGTTACATTTTTGTGAGGCCCAGGAAATCTATATTTTACACAAGATAAGGCAAATGTTAGAAGAGAAAAAGGGAGTGAAAGAAGTATCAATTATGTAGATGTCCCTGAGTAGGTGGAAGAATGTTTGATCTTGTCTTGTCTCTGTTCTACACCTGGGAAGATAAACTTGTAATCAACATTACTAGTGTGGAATCAAACAGACTTTAGTTTTAGGAGCTAGACTTAGCCTGCAGACCCAAACTTACAATTTGCATATTCTTGCTTATGGAAGGACAGCAAGGAATTTCCTTATGAATGATCTGTGGGGATAGTCCTTGTAGATGCCAGAGGCTTTTTACCTTGCCCTGGGGATTTGCCTGATGCTTAATGTTAGTAACAGCTATTCATTTGGGGTGTTGTATGACACAACCTCCAGGCTTAACGTTCCCTTTTGCCTAAGGAGTTGGGGGTGCAGGGAGGGTGGTCCTGAGATTTTTATTTTCCTTTACATGTATAACATGTACATGGAACACAAATGAATTTCATGTTTAGACTTGGGTCCCACTCCCAGGATATCTTATTATGTACATGCAAATATTCCAAAATCCAAAAACATCTGAAATCTGAAACACTTCTGGTCCCAAGCATTTCAGATAAAGGATCCTTAACCTGTATTTTATTTTTTTTGTTGTTATTGTCTTCTTGATTTCCTCTTTATCGTTTGTGTATGTTGATTTTGTACCACGCAACTTTATTGAATTCATTTACTGGTTCTAACAGTTTTTTTGTTGAGTCTTTAGTGTTTTCTATATACATGATCATGTCATTTACAAATAGAAATAATTTTATCTCTTCCCTTCTGATTTGAATGCCTTTTATTTCTTTTTATTGTCTTATTGTTCTGGGTAGGACTTCCAGTACTATTTGAAAACATGTGGTAAGAGTGGGCATCTTTGCCTTGTACTAGATTCTAGAGGGAAAGCTTTCTGTTTTCCTCCACAGATGATGACATTTGATGTGGGTTTTTCATATATGGCCTTTATTGTGTTAAGTTTCTTTTATATATATTTTGTTGAGACTTTAATCATGAATGGATGTTGAACTTTGTCAAAGGCATTTTCTGCATCTATTGAGATGATCATGTGGTTTTTCTCTTTCATTTTGTCAACATGTTGTATCATATTAATTGATTTGAGTATGTTGAACCATCCTTGCATCTCAGGGATAAATCCTACTTGTCATGGTGTATGATCCTTTTAATGTGCTGTTGAATTCAGTTTGGTAGTATTTTCTTGAGGATTTTTGCATCTATGTTCATCAGAGACACTAGCCTTTGGTTTTCTTTTCTCATAATGTCTTTGTCTGGTTTGGTATCAGGGTGATGCTGGCCCCATAGAATGAGTTTGGAAGCATTCCGTCTTCTTCTATTTTTTGGAAGAGTTTAAGAAGGATTGGTATTAATTCTGCTTTAAATGGTTGGTAGAATTCATCAGTGAAGCTATCTGGTCCTGGACCTTTCTTTTGGGGGAGATTTTTTATTATTGATTCAATCTCCTTGTTTGTTATTGGTCTGTTCAAGCTTTCTTTTTTTTCCTTTTTTGGAGACAGGGTCTTGCTCTGTTGCCTGGGCTAGACTGCAGTGGCATTATCACAGCTCACTGCAACCTCAAACTCCTGGGCTCAAGGGATCCTCCTGCCTCAGCCTCCCACATAGCTGGGACTACTGGTGTGCACCCCCATACCCAGCTAATTTTCTATTTTTTGTAGAGACAAAGTCTTGCTATGTTGCCCAGGCTGGTCTCGAACTCCTGGCCTCAAGTGATCCTCCTGCCTCGGTCTCCCAAAGTGCTAGGATTACAGGTGTGAGCCACTGCACCTGGCCTTGTTAAAGCTTTCTATTTCTTCTTGATTCAGTTTTGGTATGTTTGACTCAGTTTTGTATGTTTCCAGAAATTTGTCCATTTCTAATAGGTTGTCCAGTTTGTTGGCATATAATTGTTCATAACAGTCCCTTGTGATTCTTTTTATATATAACACATCCGCTGTAGTGTCACCTCTTTCATTCCTGATTTTTATTCCTGATTTTTTTCTGCTTTGTCTAGCTAAGGGTTTGTCAATTTTATTTATCTTTTAAAAAAAACCTTGGTTTTGTTTCTTCTATTGTTTTTTATTCTCTATTTAATTTATTTCTGCTCCAATCTTTATTACTTCCTTCTTTCTGCTAGCTTTGGGCTTGGTTTGTTCTTTTCTAGAACTAACCTCAAGTTCCTTGAGGTATGAAGTTAGGTTGTTTATTTGATAACTCTCTCTTTTTTAAATGTAGGCATTTATTGCTATAAACTTTCCGCTGAGTACTGCTTTTGCTGCATCCCAATAGGCTTTGGTATGTTGTGGTTTTGTTTTCATTTGTCTGTAGATACTTTTTAAATTCCTTTTTGATTTCCTTTTTGACACAATGGTTGTTCAAGTATATGTTGTTTAGTTTCCACATATTTATTTATTTATTTCAGAATATTACAGGGGTACAAATGCTTTGGTTAGATAAATTGCCTTTGCACCACCTGAGTCAAAGCTACAAGTGTGCCCATCCCCCAGACAGCACGCACCGCACTCGGTAGGTGTGAGTTTACCTATCCCCTGCTCCCCCTCCCACCTGCCCAATGCCCAATGTATGTTACTTCCATATGTGCACATAAGTTTTGATCAATTAGTATCAATTTAATGGTGAGTACATATGGTGTTTGTTTCCCATTCTTGTGATACTTCACTTAGAAGAATGGGCTCCAGCTCCATCTAGGATAATACAAGAGGTAGTTCACCTTTTTTATGGCTGAGTAGTACTCCACATTATACATATATTACATTTTATTAACCCACTCATATATTGATGGGCACTTGGGTTGTTTCCACATCTTCACAATTGTGAATCGTGCTGCTATAAACATTTGAGTGCAGATGTCTTTTTTATAGAATGTCTTTTTTCCTTAGGGTAAATACCCAGTAGTGGGATTGCTGGATCAAATGGTAGTTCTACTTTTAGTTCTTTGAGGTATCTCCATATTACTTTCCATAGAGGTTGTACTAGTTTGCAGTCCCACCAGCAGTGTATGAGTGTTCCTATTTCTCTGCATCCATGCCAACGTTTGTTGTTTGGGGACTTTTTGATAAAAGCCATTCTCACTGTTTCCACATATTTATAAATTTTCTGGTTTTCTTGCTGTAATTGATTTCTAGTTTCATTCCATTGTGGTCAGAAAAGATATGTCAAATCATGTCGATCTTAAATTTGTTAAGATTCGTTTTGTAACCTAATGTGATATATCCTAGAGAATGTTCCGTGTGTGCTTGAGAAGAATGCATTTTCTTCTACTGCTGGATGGAAAGTTCTGTGTATGTCTGTTAGGTCCATTGGTCTATAGCATTATTCAAGTCAGCTGTTTATTGATTTTCTGTCTGGATGTTCTGTCTGTTATCGTAAGTGGGGTATTGAATTACCTTACTATTATTGTATTGCTGTCAATTTCTGTCTTCAGAGCTGTCAATATTTGCTTTATATACTTAGGTGCTCTGATGTTGAGTGTGTATATATTTATAATTGTTATATCTTCCTTTTGAACTGACCCTTTTATCATTATATAATGACCATCTTTTTCTCTAGAAACAGTTTTCCACCTAAAATCTATTTTGTCTGATATAAATACAGCCACTTCTGCTTTCTTTTGGTACCATTTGCATGAAATATATTTTTCCATCCCTACACTTTCAGCCTAGGTATCTTTAAAGTGAGTTTCTTATAGACAGCATACTACTGTATCTTGTTTTGTTATCCATTCAGCCCCTCCATACCTTTTGATTGGTGGGTTTAATCTATTTACATTTAAGGCAATTACTGATAAGTGAGAACTTACTTCTGCCACTTTGTTAATTGTTTTCTGTCTATTTAACAGTTATTTTTCCCTCTTTTTCTCACTTGTCTGCCTTTTATTCTTTTCTCTTTATTTTTTGCATATCTATTATAGGTTTTCTCTTTATGGTTAACTTCAGGATTGCATAAAATATCTTGTAGTCATACCCTTCTAGTTTAAGTTGATAACTTAATTTCAACTGCATAAAAAAACACTACCCATTTACTCCCCTCTCCACACACACATTTTTTGTTTTGTAATCAGAGTTTGCTTCTTTTTGTATTGTGTATCCATTAACAATTTTTTATTTTTTAACTTTAATGTTAGGGTTAAAAGTAAATTATGCACCACCATTACAGTGTTACATCAATCTGTATATGTCTATATATTTACATTCATAGTGAGATCTATGCTTTCATATGTTTTTGTGTTTCTTTTTAGCATGTTTTCATTTCAATGTGAAGAGCTTCCTTTAGGATTTCTTGTAAGGTATGTCTAGGGTGACAAACTCCTTCAGGTTTTTTTTGGTTGGGGAGAATTTAATCTCTTCTTTTTTAAAGGATAATTTTACAGGTTATAGTATTCTTGGATGGCATCTTTTTATTTTCAGTACTTTGAATATATCATCCCACTCTCTGCTGGCTTGCAAGATTTCTCTTTACGAACCCACTGACATAAGGCTTTATGGGGATTCTCTTACATGTGATGAGTTACTTTTCTCTTGCTACTTTTAAAATTCTTTGTCCTTCACTTTAAACAATTTTATTATAATGTGTTTTGGTGAAGATCTCTCAATGTTCAGCCTATGTGGGGTCCTTTAGACATCATGGATCTAGATGTTCATTTCCCTCCCCAGATTTGGGAAGTTTTCTCTCATTATTCCTTTAATTAAGCTTTTTGCTCCTTTCTCTTTCTCTGCTCCTTCTGGAACTCCCATAATGTGTAAATCATTTTGCTTAAAGTTGTCCTATAAGTCACTTAGAATTTCTTCATTCTTTTTCTTTTTGTTCCTCTGACTGGGTAATTTCAAATAATCTGTTTTCAAGTTCACTGATTCTTTCTTCTGTTTGAAAGAGTCTGCTGTTGAAGTGCTCTATTAAATTTTTCAGTTCAGTCATTATATTCTTCAGCTCCCGAATTTCTGTTTGGTTCTTTTTTATGGTTTCTATCTCTTTGTTGAACTTCTCATTTTGTTGATGTATAGTTTCCCAGATTTGTGTTTAGTTTTCTGAGCTGTGCTGGCCTGGGGGATGGGATGATGGCAAAATGAAACTGTCCTTCCTACTCTTTCTGTGCAATTATTCTCTTTTTGGGGGCTCCACTGTGTTGCTGCAGCTTCTTAATTGGACTCCTGGAGCTATTTTAATTCATGGATAGCTTTCTAATTATTGTTTTTGTGGAAGGACAAAGACTGAGACTCCACCATCTTGCTGACATCACTCTGCACTCTCCCTCAGTAAATCTCTTGCACTTCTAATTCCATCTTGGCACCTATTCCCAGATAATCTGAACTGACACATGAAGGGAGATCAGGAATTCAGTTTTAGACATGGTGATTTTGAGATATCTATTAGATATCCAAATAGAGATGTCAAGTTAGATGTATAAATAGACTTAAGGAGTGAGGTTTTGGCTAGACATATAAATTTAGGATCCTTCCACATTATTGGTAGAATTTGAAGCCACAAGACTAGATGAGATCACAAAGGGAGTGAATCTAGATAAAGAGGTCTTGGGACTGAGTCCTGAGTACACCAATTTAAGAGTCCAAGGAGAAAAAGAAGAATCAGCAATGGCAACCAAAAACAGTGACCAGTAAGGTAGGAGAAACTCAAGAATGTGACATTCTGGAAGCCAAGTGAAGAAGGTATATCAAAGAGAAGGGAGGAACTAACTATATAAAATGCAACTAATGGGTCAAATTAGATGGCAACAAATAACTGAGCATTAGATTTAACAAATTAGAGGTTACTTGTGATCTTGGCAAGAGCCATTTCAGTGTTGTGAGCAGTGGGGAGAGTGGAAAACTTGAATGCAGTTTAAGAAAGATTCGGGGAAGAGGAATCAGAGACCACCAAAAGTAGACAACTTTTCCAAGGAATTTTGCTGCAAAAGGAGAGCAGAGATATAGGGTGCTTTCTGGAGGGAAAATTGTCTCAAAAAAGGATTTTTTTAAGATGAGAGACAAGTTTGTGTGCTGATGGAAATGCCCTAGTAGAGAGGAGAAACCTGATGATGTAGGGAAGAGAGGAGAATTTCTGGAGCCATGTTCTTGACTAGGTGAGAGGTGGTGGAATCCAGCACAGTAGAGGAATTGACTTTGGACAGGAGCATGTATAGTTCCTCTGTAATAAGAGAAATGAAGACAGGGTGCAGAGGTATAGATGTTAGCAGGTGCATGACTGAGAGCATAAGAGTCTGTGGATGTCGTTACTGACTGCTTCAATGTTCTCAGTGAAATAGGACACAATGTTATGAACTAAAAACAAGAATGGGAGAATGGGGCAGGGGGAGGAGTTAGCAGTTTGAAGAGGAAATGTGAATGGTTGTTTTATTGAAAATACATGATGTGTATAGTAGACAATATCCAAAGTACTCGTAGCTGTATATATCTCCTTAAACTCTTTTGCCTATGAGGAACTTTCTATTTTGTATGAATATTCTGTGGGACTAGATTATTCAAGAAATATCATCTGAGGCCCCATCCCATGGACTCTACCAAAGCCAACCCTAGAAACCATTTGATTTAGTTTATCTCAATGCTGCTAGAAGAAGAGTTTACTAGGAGACTTAAACATGGCTGCTCCCCTATGCGTATAGATCCTTAGGTCCCTCTTTTCCTGCCCTTCCCTGGAATTGTGAAATCCTCTCAGGGCACCAGGTTAGTGACAGTAATAATGGCTGAAATATGACCTTAAGAATTCCTGAAGGTAGATGTGTGTATGCATGCGTGTGTGTGTGTCTGTGTATCTTTGTGTGTTTATATCAATGACCAGTTGCTAAAGGGCCTTCCACTTCCTACTGTCTTACATCTGGCCTGGTTCACTAGTATGTTATCTGCATTGCCTATGAAAGTACTTAAAGTCACAACCCTTCTTTCAAGGGATATCAAAGGGAGTTAAGAAGAACTAAAATTTCTTAATCTTTAATATAAATCTCCATATATTTGATACCTGGTTGTGACTGTAGTATAGCTCGTGTTTAACTACCTACACTGCCTCACAGAAATAGTTGTATCAACCCCAGCCAAGTGTTACCAGTCTCCATCCTCTTTCACCTTCCTGGTGATGCATCCACCCCCTTGCTCAGTTTTAACCTGATTTGTTCACTCCTTGATCCCATGCAAGCAACTTTCCTTGGTATCATATGTAACATGCTAAATGTAGAGCCCCTCATTCCCCTTATTCAATTGGGGATCCAAGACACAGGCAAGACATCACCAACTACACTTCCATGGCTCATGATTGGACAACCTGTGCAATACAGAAATCTCATGTTTGGAGTCTCTTGTGCATCTGGTTCCACCACTTATTTATAATATGTTCGGGGCATAAAAAGATTATCCTCTGGTTTACATGTATGCTGCTTAAAAACTGCCAAGTTACTTAAACTGCCTTCCTCAGGGCTATTCCGTGAAAGTTCCAGTTGAGGGAAAGATCAAAAGAACCACCTGCTGCCTGGGGGCAGAAATGAGTGGGTTGATGAGTCACAGCTTGCTTACTTAACTCTTTCCATTTGCCAGATGTGAGGCTCGCCACCTTCTCTTAGGAAGCAGAAGAGAAAACATGGCGTTATAATGAACATCTGAGACCAGACATTTAAAATAATGGGCTTTTGCTGTAATGAATGGAATGTTAGAAATCATGTTCTTAATATGCAGAAGCTAAAATGAAAGGTCAGCTTTTCTGTAGTGAATTAAAAAGTGAGCAGATGCCTTTTGACTGTGATAGGAGAAGAAATGCAGCATTCTCACCACACCCTTCCTCCTCCTAAAACTCTTAGAGCACTTACAATGTTTTATCGTGCTGGGTGGCTGAGCTATTTGAATTTTTGAGTCATGGGTGAAACTGAAGAGTTAAATCTTACTAGCTCACAGAACAGAGAGGAAAGAGAAATGGAGAGCTTACATGTCTTTTCTCCTTCTAAAACAAACACTACAGAGTCAGGCATTTAAGGCATCTTCCCTCAAGGTGAATTTTGCATAAACAGGGTCCAGAGCATGTGTTTTCCAAAATTATTCCTTTTTAAAAATTCATAATCAACTAAATGACAATAGATGGCTACTAGGATGCAAAAACAGAGGCATTCCAAAAAGCACCCACTTTTTAGAATTAGCTTTACACCCAAACAGCATTTCATTTGTATAGGCCTCGGGTCGGAAAGAGAAGAGCTAGGTTTCTAAAAATAAATGGGTTAAAAGCTGGGCAGTCTTGATGGCATCCCCCAAGATGCCATTTACTTGGTATCAGGTATATTCAGATTTTGAGTCAAAGCTATGACTATGGTATGAAACAGTGGTTGATTTTATGGTCCTTCAGTAGAGTTTCAATTTCCTGGAATACCAAGGGAGGAAAGTTTAGGCCAACCCAGCCTGTCTTTTCTGACAGATGGCAAAATTCTAGTGACAATCTGATTTGGGCAGCCAAGAAGTCTTAGTTTTGATCTTTTGCAAGGAAAAGTTGAGACTCTGCCCAAATCAACAGAAAAGGGAAGAGGCCAGGGTGGGAATAAAGCCTATGAGAGTTTGAGGCCTCCTGCTTGCCTGCCTACGCCTTGGGCAATTACTGAGCTGCTGTTTACTGAGCCTCCTCATAGAGATGTATTCATTTACTGTATCTCTGATATGCTGTTTTCAAACATCTTCTAGAGGGATCTTACCAGTGACAGATGACCCTGAGCTAAATAGCAGAACCCTGTTGCTTTTCCATAACTCTTCCTGAGAGATCTAAATCAACTCCTTTCTTCTGTCAATGTTGGACTTAGAGAAGGGTAACCAGGCTGTGAGCTCAGTAAGGCAGGTGGGTTCAATTGGCCTGTGGAAGTTGCTTTCTCTGTAGCCTATTACTGGACAGGCTGTACAGTGTAATGATTTCAAACACAGGTCTTGAAGTCAGAGATGGGTCAGTTCCCAGTTCTGCCACTTATTAGCTGTGTAAATTCCAGCAAGTTTTTAAATCTCTGTAAGCCACTCTTCCCTCACCTGAATATACCTCTAAGCAAATAGGAATATACCTACCTCACAAGAAATAATGAAGTAATACATGTAAAGTGTTTGGCTTATAATAAGTTGTTGACATCTGTGTTATCCTTATTACATGTAGAACAATGGATTGACAAAAAGGGAGATATAAAATTGATTCTTCATCTGTGACTCTGTGTTAAAATAGGAACATGATTACCCATTTACCTTAACAGATATTTGAAAGACAAATAAGATGACAGAAGTGAACCCCACTGGGAGAGAAATACAAGATGTTGTCATTAACAAAAGGCCATAACCTGTGGAAATCAGGACGTGACCTTGATGTGTGTATGCTTTCTAATTTTCCTACTATATAAGAAAATTCACATTTTCAGTTGTTGAGTCACATACTAAGATTTTAAGATGCAAGGTGATATCAAAATCTCATAAGCTCTTTAAGGCAAGAAAATCTTTAAGAAAAGGAAAAACTACCAGGTGATGAAAAATGAAGCTTCTGTATGACAAGACTTTGCTAAGTTAATAAGAAAATCGTAGCAAGCTTTGATCAGGTCACCTTCAATAAAAGAGAATTTAAATTGACCTAGTTCTATCAGAAATAAGATCTCTTTTTTCCCCTCTGGAAAGAAAAAAATTCATTCTCTTACCAAAGTTCTAATTCAAAAGCTAACAACTCTACAGTGTTCCGTTTTTGTTTTTAAAAAAAACAAAACTTTTCTACAGTTTATTGCCTTTCCTTGAAAATAATATACACAAAGTCCTAAATATTTACCAGATGATACATATCTGCCAGGGTTTTCAGCCAAGTTTCAAAAGTTTCATGAAATCACTTCTTGGACACATTTCTAACAATCTGGCCCATGAAAATTAACTGGGGAGAATTTTTCCACCTTCTTCACATGGCCTTTAGGTCACAACCTCTGTGTGTGTCCATAAGAAAACCACACCCTACAATCATGAATATCCTTGCTCATTCAAAAGCAGTTGTTACTGATAGATAAATACATGAAAAAAGTTTATTCTTTGGGAACATATATTTCCAATAAAGACACCATGTGTTCTGGCTTCAGTACAAACTCATTTTCCCAGCCTCCACCTACTCAGATCTCAACTATCTGCCCTCTTAGACTAAACAGCTTCTCAAAAATAAATTTCAATTCAGGTTTTCCACACTAACAATTTTCAATTCAGATTCCATGAAACCAACCACCAAATTTGCCTCAATCAGAGTAGATCCACTTTTTTTTCTTTAATCATTACAATTTTATTTGAATTAAAGCTTTAAAACATTTGAAAAGAATCACACTCTTCTGCAATTATACCCCTTAATGAAGAAAGTCAGTTTCGTTACTTCAATTGCTAGAATTTTTAAAAATTAATCATAGTTATTAAAATGTAGTATTTCCATTTAAAAATCTTTCAAATGTATTGTATGCCTCTGAGAAATGTCAAGAAACAGGGAGACTAGGCCTCTACATCCTGTCCCAGTTGGCTTGAGGGTCTGGCTGCCAAAAATCTAACTCTTCCCCATGGGATTCCCACATACACATCCATCCAGGAAGGTCACATTCCATCCAGAACTCCAGAGGAAGAAAATGATCCAAAGGGGTGTGAAACCAGGCCAAGCATTTACTACAGATCAAAATTCATCTATAAAGCAGCGACCCAGTTAGTGAAGAAACATTATCCTCCTTCCACCACACTATTATTTTTGTGTTTCTATGTGGGTCACAGCACAGAAAAATCCATGGAGAATTTGCCAGGGAAAATATGAAAGTTACAACTGAGGATTGTTGACCCTACTTTTCTGCTCAAGTTGTCACATGAAGGGAAAGGTGAGACCACAGGGAGTAGCAAAGTGTGTTTGCCCAGACTTTGGGATTTCACAAACAGGAAAATATTTTTTAAAAATTAGAGAACTGATTTACAGTTGCTAACTTTTTCTCTTACCAAGCAAATATATGTGTATAGTGATAACGCTAATCTATCCACATCATTTTGTAAGCAGGCATTTCAATACTAAAAAGTGGGGAAAAAGGAAAAAGGTCATTCCTTTCCTGAATAGGTCACTTAGCCCTCTTATACTGATGTCACAAGGAAGGCAACCACCCTGCCCCCTACTTTGGATTTAATGTTTTGTTTTGTTTTGTTTCCACTTTAAAACCAGTGAAAAGCACTTCAGGGCAATCCCGGTCAACATACTGAATACCCAGAGGAATGAGGCCTGAGCATGATGTGAGGTGCGCTACCAAAGCAGCCTGGGCCTGAGGTGGGTGGCTGTGAACTCAGCAGGCTGGAGGGGAAATCCCAGTGGGACAACTGTAGTTGCCAGTTAAGGAGATCCATGGCGTTTCAGGAGTTTTGCTGTACTCTGCTCAGCCTTGGGGGAGGGATGGAGGGGCTAGGACTGCTCACCCTCCTCCACTTTGCCAGCCAGCTTTCCAAGCTTGGTGATCATTTTCCAGCAGGTGGCAGAACACACACATAGAAAATTCCAAAGCCACCCAAGGTCTCCGTCTCTCAGTTGGTCCTTGGTGTTACTTCTTTGAAAGTCAGCCGTGTATAGTAAGAAATTTCACAAATAAAAAAAACCTACCCACATTCCACCCTGGAATCCTGTTTACACAGCACTTTGTTCTTCACAGAGAGGCTAAACTCTGCAAAGAGAAGGACTACAAAGAAAGCCTGGCCAATGAACTGCAAAGACCAGGATCAACATCTTCTAGCTATTAGAGAACCTAGCAAATAACCCCTGCATTTTTAAAATATCTAAGCCCAATGAAAGCTTTCACTAATCTTTATCATATGCATCTATAAAGGTATAGTTATGAATTGTCTTTTCTAAAGAAACTCATGGATTTTACATTGCTTCTTTCCAAGGACAGAAGTCACACAGTATCCAAAGTTACACAATGGGTCAGAACAGCCAAGAATACCTGTCGGGTGTCTCTCTATAGGAGTATGTATTCACAAAAGCAAAATTGTGTTTCAAGCTAAAAAAGTATTTCCTAAAATATACTCTAACTGAATATCTCAGGTACAATAGTAAGTAGGTCACTTGCTCTCTAGGATTCAAAGAATATGGGCCTGCAGTACTCTGTTTCTGCCTTGAATAGAAAAGTTAAAGGGAAAACACTCCACACAAGAAAATACACACCACACAGCTCTTTAAGCAGCAACTGCAGTTTGGGGGTCAGGTCGGTAGATAATTTTCAAAACTAATTTAACCTACAAAAGTAAAACTAATTGGGCTGCCCAAAAAATCTGCAACAAACATATTCATATTACCACCCTCCCTCCAGGCAATTTCTAGTCAGAAATTGAACCCAGGAATAAATGCCCTAGAAACATTTTTTAAATAGCCTAAATTTGATTGACAAATCATGTTCCTTCTCCATGTTTTTTTTCAGTGTCCAATCTGATCCTACTCTTATCCCCAAACATTTATCCAGGGTTCCCAGGGGTACACCATGCTCTATACCTTCTTGAATGCCATCTGCCAAGTGAAATAGAATGTTAGCACTAGAAAGGACCTGACAGGAATACAGTTGCTTCTATAGATGAGGAAAATTTGGCCCTAAAACAAACTCCCCAAGGCCACAGCTTGCCAGTCCCAACGCTGTCACTCAGTATCCCCATCCCTCTAGGTCTTGTCAGGTTGTTCGTTTTCACCAGACAATAAGTATGGGGCCAAAGTAACGAAAGCCATTATTACTCCTCTCAGAAAACAGATCTTCAATGAACAAGGGGGTTTGGTTTAGAAATTTCAGGAAAGACTGGGAGGGGGCATACAATTTTGAGTAATGGGTAATTTCCATGTCCTCAAATCATATTCTGCCTATAAATAAATCACACTTTAAAAATGTAAACATCACCAGGTGCAGTGGCTCATACCTGTAATCCTAGCATTTAGGGAGGCCAAAGCAGGAGGATGACTTGAGGCCAGGAGTTCAAGACCACCCTGGGTGACATAGCAAGACCCCATCTCTACAAACAATTTAAAAATCAGCCTGGTGTGGTAGCACATGCCTGTAGTCCCAGCTACTCAGGAGGATGAGGAAGGAGGATCACTTGGGCCCAAGAGCTACAATGAGTTATGATTAAACCACTGCACTCCAGCCTGGATAATGTAATAAGACTGTCTCTCTAAAAAACAAAAAGTGAACATCAAGGACTGAGCTGTGGTGATCTGCTCCTTGGCAACTATAAAGAATGTAAGCTCCATGAGGGCAGGGACTCTGTACTCACATCTGTATTCCCAGTATGTAGAACAGAAGCTGGCACTGAATAGCAGCTCAGCAATAAATATTTGTTAGATGAATGAAATGAAGGAAGGAAGCATCCCTCCTTCCTTCTCTCTGTAGTTCATCTCTACACCTATTTTGCTCCCTTAAGATCTAGTTCCTTTAATCAAAACTCTTATTAGGTAAACCTCTATCAGTCACTTACACCTTACTAGCCTTCAAGTCACTTCTTGGAGTGTTTGGAGTTTCAGTTTCACATCTGAAAAAAGGCTTTGGCCCCATTGCAGTCCCCCAGACTCAGCCAGCAATGGAAGGCTTTTGTGGCCAGGCCCTATCCATCCTCCTTTCTGTGCACATGGCCAAGCTTTGGATTCTTTGGAAGAATGGCAAACTGTTCATAGGAACAGCTCCCTTCCCAGGTGACCTTCTGATTCCCTCATGTGGCTCTCCTTAGCCTTCACATCCTTATAAAGTAATCTAAAACCCTATCTTTCTGCTGTCTCTATCTTCCTTTCTCAGCTGTCAAAACCTAGAAGACATGCTGCTGTTGCATATTTAGCCTTAACTACCCTGTTTAATAAATGCCAAGCTGTCTGTTTCCCATGCCCCACTCTGTGAAGCCAGGACCCCTCACCTTGAGTTAACCAGAAGCCCATTCTCACCCTGTGACACACTAGGGGGTGCTGTTGCTATATCCAGACCCAGTTGCTATATCCATCTTAGAAACAGGGAGAAAAAGTAGCAAGGGAGCGTTCAGAGTCCTGGAAGGCATTTCTAGACGGACCTCTCTCTGCACAAGCCCTCTGCACAGTTCCTCAGTATCAGAAAACATTATACCTCACCGAGCCACACAATTCCTGGATGAAGCTCACAAACAGTGCAAAAAAAAAGGGAGGGGTAAAGATCTGCAAGCTAAAGGTTTTATTGTAAGATTCATTTAGGTATGTGGGCATACACAATCATATTTATGACAACTGCTGGATGTGAATAATTAATCCTCACCCACCACCAGAGAAAAAAGCCCTGTTTAGACAATCAAGTGGCAAACACTTTCAGGCAGAATTAGATAAATCAAGTGCAACCAGAACAGCCAGGAAACACTTGAGTTTGTCCCTGCTTTTCACAATCATCTTTCCTGGTATGTGATGTAGACTTTGGGAATGAAAGCTTTACATACAAACAAATGAGTATCAGCTTCTCTCAGCCCCCGGCTTGGCTACTGCACAAAGTTTGCAGGCTGCCAGAGAAGCCTCCCTGGCCTCAGTTAACTCTTTGCTTTAATGACTGCTAGATTCACATGGCAAGGAATGCTCTCTCACACATCAAAAGGCCTTTTCAAATTTCTGAATGAGTCATAATGACGAAGTATTTTGTTGGGTTTGTGGATTTTTTGAGATAAATTGAAAAATATATATATTTTTTAAAATTCTCTGAATGAGACCCTCACCTAACAGTTTGAACATTAAACATTCCCACACAGAAAAGAATGGATCTGCACCAAGGGAAATAACTCCCTTGTTTCCAAGAAGAAACAATCCCACTCACCCTCCCTCCCCCCAGCCCCCAGCTAGGGTTTCACACCCTTTGTTGGTATGATTTGGGTACTCCTCACAAATGCTAATGAGCAACAACTCACTAATGCTAATGATTAGAACACTCTGGCTCCAAAAGCAACTCAGCCAAACTAGAAACTTGAAGATTCCCAAAGTGACTCAAGAGGGACTCAGCCGAAGGTGCCATTCCGGGGCAAATCTTACACAGAATGGTTTCCTTTTTGCCCTGAACTCCACCCCTAAAAGGACAGAATTCCAGCCATATCTGCATCATACTTTCAGATGAAATTAAAGGAATTTCCAGTCCCCGAGTTTTTCCACAACTACTAGATTGACATTCCCACATAAAGCTCTAAAGACAAGGATGAATATACCATACTTTAAAGAGCCTGGAGGGAACTTGTGTCTCTCAACATAATATTCCCCCTCACATACCCAAAAGATATACACTCCGTCTATTACCAAGGCTGACTACTTCATCACATAATTGGGCAGATTAGGATGAGGGAGGTTGGGGGATGTGCTGGGGGGTGTAGTTTGAAAAAGCCCTAACTCTGAAAAAGCTACTTAGGATAGCCCCCAAGGGACACTCTGCTCAACTTCTCTGGGAATCCCTAAAGTTAAGACAATCATACACCAAAGACAGCACACAGATGGGTAACACCAACGTATTCATGGTTTAAGGTCCTGATGAAATGTAAGGTGGGTATATTTAGTCCTAGTACCCTGAAGTTTTATTCTTTAAAACAAAAAACACAAAGACAAAGCCTTGTAGCTATTGCCCTCCAGAAACTTTCATATGCAAAATGCTAATTGGTTTGAAAAGTAATGGCAGAAAACAAGTTTTAACATTATCAGCTCCATTTTTTAAAATGTTTTACAGTCATTCATGTGATTTCCTAATCCAAACAGTGAAAATGAAAAGTCTTGCCTTCTTAGTAAATTCAGCAGTGACTTTCAATCCTGTTTGCCCATCAGATTCACCTAGAATGATTAAAAATACTCTTGCCCTGAGACCAACCCAATGGATCATCATTTTTAATTGGCTTGGGGTAGGACATGGGTATCATTATTTTTTAAAACTCCTCGGGTATACAGCCAGGTTGAGTACACCAAACTGGCATATTCAGGTCCACCACCTGAACATAATTAACTACCTTCTTTAAACTTCCCCATATTTGAATTTTTTCCTGCAAAATGAAATTAATCAAAGGTCCTTTCTCCTGCCTGAATATAGTGAAGATAAGACTATAGTCATAAAGAACTTTGAGGTAATGAAAAAAAAGAAGTGGTTACTGTTATCTTAGTATTTGAAACCAATTGTTGGAATTGCTGATAATGAAGCCACACAATTTTGATGAGATGGTGAGATTATATAGCAAATACGCACCAAATTTGTAATTTTGAAGTAGAAATATCTTATATGTTCTTACCAAAGAATTGATTACACTGCAGAATTTAGCATTAAAGTCAAACAAAGAAGCAGTAGAGGGACAGAGAGAAGAAATGGATATGAGAAGTTTGAACCATGAAAAGCCTAAATGCATATCCAGATGATGGTAGAGGAGAGGTTCAAATTTCTAGTCCTGAGGTGCAAACACAGCAAATCACCTGGGGAAGAAGCTATTAGTGCCAAGGCCTCCCTGCCTCTCCTTTGCTTTCTCCTCCCTTCCCATACCTCCCCACTTCAGATCACCTCTGCCCTGAACAGGGAGAGGAGTGCAGTCAGCCCCTCGTTGCTGGCAGAGGTTACAAAGGGGACATGGACCCCCTAGGGCCTAAAACATCACTCAGGACCAAATCAGATCTTGGGAGTGAGAATCAATAACAGACTGAACCCTAGAAATCAAGACTTTCTGAGTCTCAATGTAGCTTCAGAAGAAGAGGCCAAGGGGCACTTCTCAGATACATAAGCTCTGCACTTGCAAATTTCACCTTCTCTGAGAAGGAGAATCACAGACCTTAGTCGGCAGAGGATGGAGCATCTCCACTCACCCACACCTGCAGCATCATCATGACAGTAACACAGCTGGCTACATAAGGACAAAACACTAGAAAGACCTTACATAATCAGAGATATGCAGAAAGGTACCATGTATGGGCCTTTGTTGGAATTTCACATGGGCAAAAGTCCCCAGATCCTTGCAAATATACTTTTAATGACCTAATTTGGTCAGGATTCTGGTGATACAGCGTAGCAACCAGCACAAAGTAACTTCCCTATCCCTTCCTGCAGTGCAACCACAACCGCTGATTCAACTCTTCTCTCATCTCTTCTCAGTCAGAGTGAGCCCCAGGTTTTCAGTTTCCTAAATGGGGTCTGGGCCACTGCAATTGTTCTTCATGCAGTCACCATCGAACTCTTGCTTCTGGGAGACTGAAGCAGACTTCTAACAACCACCAGCTCAATTACATCTTCACAACAATTTATAAAGCAGATACATTATCCCTATTTTACAGAGCAGGAAATTGGAGCACAGAGAAATTGAATAACTTCTGTCCAAGTTCACATAATTAGTAAGAAGTAGAGCAGGCTTTGAACCGAAGCTTGTCTGATCTTAAGCCCATTCTCTTTAAAATAATAGTGGTGAGTTCTTATATAGAACTATGTGATAGGCACTGGGCTCAGCACTCTTTAAATATCATTTAATAACTTATTTAGTCTTCACAACAACCCTAGAAGAGAGGTACTATTTTTACTGCTGCCATTATATAGATGAGAAAACTGAGGAGCAGAGAAGTTTAGCAACTCTCTTTAAGTTACAAAGCTCATTATTGGCACTGCCAGGATTCAAACCCAAGCAAGTTGGTTTCAGCATCCACCCAGGCCTTAACCACTGCACATACCATCCCCTCTTTCTCTCTGTAACTTAGTTCTTTCTACAGTCATTTATTCAAATATTGTTTCTACTATGTACTTAACACCTTACCAGGTATTGTAGAAAGATAACCAGTATTTGACGGGTTCCTTTCCTCAGAGAGCATTAATCTAAATGAGCAAAACCAGTGAGACAATTTTAAAAGGCAGTTACCAAAATGTGAGGCCTGGCAATGCACACTGGGACAGGCAGGAGGACCTCACTGAGTGCTAAAGCTGAGTTCCAGGTAGGGGGAATAACATGTGAGCAAAGGTGAAAGTGAACAGGACTGGGGTTGGGACTAGGTAATCCCTCCCCATGCCAGACTCTGTACTGCTGTTTTATATGTATTACACATCTCATTTATTCCTCCTGCAGGCAAATAAGGCATCCTCATTTAACAGATAAAGAAAATGAGGTACAGAAAGTCCAACAATTCACCCATGGTCACACAACAACCAAGTGACAGAGCTAGGTTTGTCTGCCTCTAACACCCTTTGTCTAAACCTGGAGCCTCTTCACTTAGGTAAACACAAACTGATGAGGCCAGGGTATCAGGCAAGCACTGACAAGGCCAGGCAGAATCTAACCATTCTGATTTCCAGACCCCTTAGGGGCTCTTTGTCTTCCTCCCATCCCTCAGAGGGAAACTTGCACTTTCAACTTAGAAGCCTCTTCCTATGGTGTTCTCACTCATAACAACCTTCCTCTCTGCAAACTGACATATCGTGACTTGCCTTGTCCAAATATAGAGCAGCCTTCTTGAGCCAGCAAAGCTTACTAGGGAAGGGCCTAGCTGAAGGCAAGCTCTCTGCTGGTGGAGCCAGCTAGTAGTAAAACAGGCTAGGCCTAGGGGACCTCAAGGATCCCCTAATCCAGACCCTTTTGTTAGGAGGGAAAAACTGAGGCCCAGAGAAAAGAGTGAGTCACTCCAGGCTGTACGTTCCCCCTACCGCCCCCCCCAAAAAAGTCTTAACTCTGTAAAAGTGCTTTCACAAGTAGGGATCAGAAATTACTACAACAGCTTGGGGAAGAGGTAACTAAGGATCTGCCTTCCCACAGAGTCTGTCTTTAGACTCCAGTGCCGCTAAGACTAAAAAGAGCAAATCTGTTTCTTTAGCAAGGTTCAGGCTTGACTCAAATTTTGTGTTGTTAGGAAGGAGGTGGGGGTGGAGGGGCATCTAAATGTGAATCATCAGCTCTTAATTGGCAACCTGAGGAGTGGGATATTTTGGGAAAGTGTACCTTCTTGAGACCTTAGATTTGCTTTCTTCCCTCTGCAGGGAAAGCAGGCCCTGATGTTACAGCACCCACTTGCATCCTCTTATAGCATGCCTCTTACAACACTCACTGCCTGTAACTGGAATATAGGTGTAGTGATGCTTCTGCCATTGTACCTGTAGGTGGCCCTCTAAACAGGCTTGAAGTAGTAGATCTAACCACAGCAAAGGAGAATCTGCTGGTCAAAGCGTAAAAGCAGTACCCATTACCTCATTGTCAGAATATTTAAAACGTCTATCAAGGTCATTACTCGTCAAACTTTCCCTCTGGGAACAGATATAGTCCATCGCTCTTTCTAAGGCCAAAGGACTGTGTGCTACCTTGCATTAATATTTCCTGTCACTCTTCAGTTCCATTTTCACCAGTCATCACATTAGACCATAGCCAAAAGATATCACTTTTAAAAAAATGTACTTACCTCAATGTGCTCAGAATATTTATAGGTCAATTTCCCTGCTGGCTACTATTAGCACAGTTTTATAGTGTATAAAGAAGATTTCTTCTCATTCTCTTTAGCATTAGGTAAAATTCTTAGAGGGAGCAGAACCTAGATATGTTTAAATAAAATAGACCAATGACCTTGGGCCATATCATTCACACGGTAGTGGTTTGATATGCTTTCTTTTTTCCTAATCTAGGACTTACTGGCCAAAATTAATTTGAAATATTAATTTCAAATTAATTTGAACTCTAGGGAACCTAGAGACTGAATGACCTAAAAGTGAAACAACTGTACCATTTTCTCTTTAAATTCTCTCTTCCCCAAGCATGCCTCTTTCTGTTTGCCTTCTACCTCTCTGACTACTCAGTTATGTTTCTTTATGCCCCCCTCTTCCTCTGCCAAGCTATTAAATGTTGGTATTTCCCTGAGCAAACATATCTACTCCCTTAGCTACATCATAAACTCCCAAATCAGTACTTCAATTGATACCTCCCTTCAGAACTTCAGACCCATTCATCCAACTGCTAATTACACATCTCCAGGATGTCCCACAAGCTCTTCAAACTCAACTTGTAGAAAATTGAACTCATCATCTTTTTTCTCTACCACCTCCCCATACCCATTTCTATGTTCCCTGTCTTGTTGATGGCACCACTTTCTACCATTGCTTAAATCAAAGAGCTTCACTCTTTGTTACTCCTCACCCAAGCTCCCTCACATCCTGTCAATTCCCTCTCTTGAATCCATCCACTTTTCTCCACTCTCTGCCACTAGCCTAGTTCAAGCCAAAATCATCATTTCCTAAAATTACAATGATAGCTTCCCAACTAGCTCCCTTGTCCCTACTTGAGCTCTTCCAACCCATTCTTTATGTTGCACCTAGTGACCTTTCTAATGTGTATATCTAAGCACATCACACTCCTCATTAAAATCCCTTCTGTAGCTCCACTCTGCTTTTAGAATGAAGTCCAAATGCCTTAACTGACTGAAGAGACCCTGTATAGCTTGGCTTCCATATACCTCCTCCAGCCTCATCTCTCACAAGAATTCCTTTACATTCCATGTTTCTGGCACACTGAATCTCTTTCAGATTCTCAAACCTGCTGCTTTCTTTCTTGCCTCCTGGCCTTCCTAGAGTCACAGAATTTTACAGAGGAAACGGACTGAAAAATACCAAAATCAGGACTTTCCACCAACCTCCTTCTTACCTTCAGAAAACTCAATCCAATTATTTACTGAGTGTCCACCAAGCGTAAACCTTAGGAGCTTCAAAGAAACTTAATGAGTCCCTGACTATAGAGTTTATAATCTCATTGCTTTCCTTAAATCTGAGTTTAAAAGGTCAAGTTCCTGAAATTTAGCTCCCTTCCTCAAACCTAAGTTTAAGCCACACTAAGAAACTACTTGTCCCTAACACAACTGGCTTGTGCCTATATACAGTTTTACCAGAATATTTCACCCCTTTCTCTGCCAATCCAGAGCCCATATATCTCCTCCCAATCTCTACATTTCAAGGAAGTCTTCCATCAAATCCTCACTTCGCTCTTATTGCCTAGAATAAAACACTCCAAGTGTCTCTTGGCTTTCTCAGCTGTTGCATAAAGCACTATAGTTGGCACTGATGACCAGGGATTCCCAGGAACCAGAAACCCTGCATTTATCTAGTAGCTATGTGTAGTGTGGCATCAGTAAAGCTGGATAGGATTTTTTTTTAGTGACAGGGTCTCACTATGTTGCCCAGGCTGGAGTGCAGTGGCTATTCACAGGCATGATTATAGCATACTGCGGCCTCATATTCCTGGGCTCAAGCAATCCTCCTGTCTCAGCATCCCCAGGAGATGGGATTATAGGTGCACACCACCAGCTTGGATAGGATTTTTAAGCTTAAAATTATGGGGCCCAGAAAAGGGGTAGAGGGAAGAGCCATCCAGAATAAATTTACTAGCCAGCATTTTTGGATTGCTCCTCATTGCACACAGAGCAAAATGATGGAGCGAGGCAAAGAATACCTATCTCAAATCAAAAGACTGTATCCTGTGTCTTCACTGATTCAGGAATATGGTTTGATAATGGAGACATGGATCTTGGTGGTAGTTTTCCTTCTTTTTGGTAGGTAGATGACTAGAATGTTAGTATTACTAGAATTGAAAAAGGCATCTACTCTGGGCATACAAGTGCCAAAAAGTCTCCCCTTCCTCCTGACTGAGGGCAGGGGTCCACAGTTGGTGACTGGAGGCAGGCTTTGTGCAGGGATACTGCATACTCACACACAGTTGGCCCTGTGTGACACCTCTTTGCCTACCAAATTCATGGCTTTCACTAAATAAGTGGTAAATACTATCTCAAGTTTCTTACCACCCAGACCTGAACAAGAGGAAGTTTACTTTGCAAACAGAGAAAGCGGCTATAAGACATTTTTGCATACTTCTCTACTTGGAAACTCATTTGAAGTTCCATAATGCTGAACTTTCTTCATATGTGCATAATGGCCAATCCTGACACCACTATCCCCATCAGTGAAACAGAAATTTGAATTGTTCTCAAACACAACACAAACAAAATTCCTGTTAATCAGATTTTTACCTAGAGGTAGCAATGAAGCATAATAATTCCTGACTGACAGGAAGCCCATTATCTATTAATAGAGAAAAGCAATATAAAATTGTCAAATAGGGTAAAGAGCATGCTACAGCTGGGTTGAAATACTAAATCATTAGAAACAGGACATAGAGAATCAAGTGGCCATTTGTCCTATGTCTTATTCCCTTTGTTTTTTTAGGCTTGATTGATTCCTGTCCTGTTCAAGATAGGGCATATACTAGCCTAATCTGGTTTGGGAGCCAACTAAGGATTCTAGATGCTCCTTTTAAGGTAGGCCACAGGTCCTAATTTAGCCGAGTGTTCCTGGGTTTAAGACACCTTTCCTGCCATCCATTGCAAAATGGGTTTATGTGTATATATTATTTACGTAGCAATAGGAGTGAGCAGGAGAATGAAAAAATTGGATGTGGCACCAACCCATGTTTTACCTGCATCCCTAGAAGACTGAAGATTCTGTACCTGGGGTAGCAAAACCTCCCCACAGGACTTCACACATAGTGACTTTCCTATTTTCCATACTTTTTGGCATGGCCTTATTGCTCAAAGGACATTTGAGTGGTAACACTCAAGGGGTTATACTGCATTCTATCTAAGAACCTTTCAGTGAGTCTTTCACTATAGAGGAAGTATCAAATAAGGTAATTATTAATTTTTAGACCAAAGATATTTATTAAGTTTGGAAACATTTATCAATTATCTTTTCTATGGAAAACAATGTATTTAGCACTAGGGTGTGAGCGCGAGCTTGAAGGATGACAGAGACACAAGAACACTCCCCTTAAGGAACCTTACAAAGGGGAGAAATGGACACCAGCACAAATAAATAATACAAAGGAGGAAAAGAGTCCGGGTGTCTGGGGTTGTGACTGCTGAAAGAGAACCAAATTTGGAACTTTCCATACCATCAATACCTTTTAAATAGTTTTTGTTCCTCCATAGTAAAACCTTCTCTCTCTTTACCTGCCAAGGAAGGAAACCGCAATAAACAGAAATATGTGCCTTGGGGAAGGTTTAGCTCTAGTCTTTGTCCAGCTATTCCTTGGACAGAGGTCCTGAGGCCTATTTTCAAATTGAGTTGGTTAGAAAGGCCCACTGAGGGAAGATCATGATCCATCCATCAGCGGGTACCTGGGTTCTACAGCAGGGCTAGGAAGGACACATACCTACTGACCCAAGGGGAGGCCACCATAACTATGTGCCCCAAGGCTGTCAGTATTTTACCTCCTGGGGAGACAGTAATTTTGGTCCTAGCAGGAAAGTCTGTGAAACCAACTGCAGAGCTCCCCAGCATACCACATTTAAAAATAGGAGGCATGGCTGATAAGTGGAGCATTACAGAAAGTAACTTAGGATACTGAAAATCCTCTGCCAGTTCCATTTCAGTTTGATTGTAATTCTTGACTCCAGGCTTATCTCTGAAAGACATCAAACATGAAAAGAAAAAAAAGAGTCTGAGAAAAAAAACACAGCTTATTCCATTTGGGGGATAGAGAATGAGACATGTAACAGATGGAATGGGGAAGGGCAAAGGGCTTAATAAGATTCACTACAGGATTAGGCATTCATTTTATTAAAACCAGCCTATGCAGGGCAGAGGCAGAACAAAATCATACTGCTCTGACTCATCATGCTTCAGGGTGTTCAGCTACCACTGTGTGGGTAAGACCAGGTGGAAGCCATATACACACAAGCCCTGCTAAGATGCATCATAATTGGTGAACTGGGTTGTGAAGGTTTTGCCTTGTTCTTTCATGTTATGAAAGTCTGGGCTAAAGAAACAACAGCTTATATGGGACAAAAAGAGAAGGGGTCAGCTTTGCATCCTCAGTGCCTAATGCAGTGCCAGACACATCAGCGCTTAATAACTGTGTTTTGAATGAGTGAAGGTCTAACCTCTTAGTTATGTCCATGAGGTGTGGGAGTATGTATTGGTATGGTCTGTGATCAAACGCTCAGATTTGACTGACAGTCCATCCCATAACTTTGTATCAGCATAATCAGTAATGCCCCCTTTCACGTGCAAAAGGGTATCAGTTTGGATAGCAAATTGTATTTTACCTCAGGTATAGCTGATCACCAAAACAAATGGTTTTCCATTGATTAGATTATCACAAATACACCTGGGTCCCTTTACATTTCCCATCAAGTCACTCCTCAGACCTTGCAGACTTGGTCCTTTTCTCTCTTGTCTCCCTTTTGTTTCTCTTCCCCCATGTCTCCATCATTTCTTTGATCCTTGTCTTTCCCCCAAGTGTCCTGGCTCTAGCCCTTACAACACCACTTTTCCTTGCTAACATTCACCAACTTTCATAGCATGATTTCAGTATGCTATTGTGCTAACAGAGTCTCTATCTTTTTTCTACAGTTTACCAAAGAGCCCTCCCAAGAATGAGTGATAATGAAGAGAAAGAAAGAAGAAAGCAAGGAAAACAGAAAACCCTATCTTGCTACAAATGAATAAATAGCTTGAGTGAGGCCTACATGTGGGCAAGGAGATAGACTTTTAGCCCTGCAGATTTTTCTTACCTACCAGAAAGAAAGGACTGACATATGTGCTAGCTTTTTTAAGCAAGCAGTTATGATTTATTCCTGGGACTTATATCTATTTCCATTTATTTGGCTTAGAGTTTACACCAGCAGGATTCAAGAACAAATTCTATTTTGTTCAAGACAAATCATCATTCACTCCAGGAAGCCCAAAGCTATTGCAAAAATAAAGAGAAGTAGCAGGAAAAAGGAATGTTAATAAAAACTGGATCCATTAATGGGTTGGGATTTTGATACTGTTTTATCTTTTACTTTTTATGTAAAATTTTTTCAAACTTTCTCTCAGACCATGAGTGGGAGTTTATTCTCTGGTATGTAAACTTCTTGTGAGCTTCTGGCATCATTGCTAATAAGGAAATAATCAACCTATGGTCTCTTCCTTAAGAAAAGAATGCAAGAGACTCATTTAGCCATATCAGATGCAGGACTGAATTAGGAACCTTAAAAAAACAAATTCAACTCCACATTGTAGGATGCAAAGTTAAACTCTGAAGACATGGTTTGGAATCCCATTCTGTCCATTCCTGTGTGGGCTTGGGGAAATCATAGAGTCTCAATTTCCCACCAGCACAATTAGGGGCTTATTCGCTAAAGCGCCACTCATTGCTGAAGCTCTATGAATCTATGACTTGATCATTTAGTCAGGGAGAATTTCTTTCTCCCATCAGCTCCTTGGGAAAGATGGTTCACTTCCATCTCCTATACCCACATCCCACTAGTTATCTTCCAAGATCCTAAAAGATGCCCCTGGGATCTCCATGTTCTTTTACTGGCCCCATCTTTCCCTGAAGCTGATGCTTTGGATTACATAACTCCATCAGGTTGACTTACGGTAAATGAAAACTGTCTTCTGTTCACACTGCCTGGCTGTACCTTGGCTATGAGCTCTCTGAGTTCAGCAAAATATCTCAGATCAAAGAGTTCATTCGTCTTGAGCTAGAAAACAGAGTTTGAATGACCAAGTTTACTACAAAATGGCCAGCTCAGGTCCACCACTGAGAAATAAATTGCTCAGCCTTCCATGTCTCTCCTGAGCCAATATATGTTCAGTAGATTCAACAATTTCAACCCCTGCTCCTCCTCAGCAAGGAATGTTACTTCATTACATTTGCCTAGAAAGGTACCAACATTCCTTGACTTGCTATTGATTCAAACCTGACTCTCAGATGTGTTTGTTAAAAAGAGCCTAAGCAAAGCATAAGTTATTCATTTTCCATTAGTGAGAGTAGATCTTGCAGTATCTTCTACAGTGATCCTTGTCAACCTAGTTTAAAAATGGTGGTCACATTTTGCTAGTATCCTCTGTTCCTGTGAGGTGGAAACACTTTTACATAATCAAGCCCAGGGATTTTAAACATCATTTGGCGATTTCCTGAAAGATTCTTCATAATACTATCTCATGGAATTGCGGGGACTATGAAATAAGATGATGCATGTAAAGTACACAAAGCCCAGCACACTATGGGAACTCATTTTTTTCCCCCCAGTGGATAGGAAAGCTACCCTGAAGGAGGTAGATTGGGAATGCTCTTTTGATGATGGTAGGAAAGGACTACTATGAGTAGTTGGTAAAATGGTAGGGGTAAGAAAGAAAGAATGGATACCTAAGTATAATAGATAGGAAAGTAGAGACAAATAGAAACAGATGTGGAATAAACCATGTGCACAATGTGGGACAGTTCTCTCAGACTCTGGCTTCCCAGTATCCCAAATGGCCACACTCATGAAAACCTTATTTTCTGGTGGGTCTCAAGTTCCATCCTCATCACAAAGTTTGTAATCCATCTACAACTTCCCCTTCCTGCTCTCTAAATGCAACAGTCATAAGAATACACCCTCTGCTCCCCAGTTCTTATGTGTAATCCCTACATCTCCCCCATAGTACCAACAGCATTCATATCTTTACATTTGATTTCTGTGGTCTGGGTGCAAACAGACATCTGAGATTCTGTTTTATAAGAAATTTGGTAAATTCCACAATGTCAGGGCCCATGCCCATCTAACTCTCTAGGAAATGTATCCACCACTGCTCTCTGTATTCAAGGACCCATGGTTGATGTTTTCTTTATGGTAATCATAGAAGACATCTTCCCAATGTTCTCAGTGATTAGCTGAAAACACACAAGAACTGTCCTGCTGCAAACATTAATGCTACCTGCCTGCAACTGGTAAAGTCTTTCTAGCCTAATAAAATGCTTCCCAAAAGAGAAGTTCATCAAAAGCCCCCTTAATTCTACACAATCTTGGTAGGCTGACTCCCCCTTCCCCTACCCCAGCTATAAGACAGATGCCTTGTGGTCCCTGAATCCCATTCCCTGGTTTCAGGGACGGTGGCTGGTACAAGACATTCTTGAACTGAGACTTCCAACTCAAATTTACCAACGAGAACATGAAACCCTGGGACTGATTAGACTTGTTCCCAGTCTCTTTTCCTTGATTTTCTTTATCTAGCTTCCTATGTCCTCACAATTACTGCTTCTCTTCCTAATTACAAATAAGCCTTCTCTTCCTTCTGTCAGCTCCTAAACCTCCCTCAAGGAATTCTCTGGCAAGTTCTGGCAATTATAAAATGTAGCAAGGATGCTGAACACCAGTTTAAGAAAAGAAAAAAAAAAACACGAAAGGAAGCATGCATTTGGTTCTGGAAACCACATGCTTTTATGCTATCTGAGCCACTAGCATAGGAGAGTCCCTTGAGAAGGAATCAGGCTATAATATTACTTAATATTGAGCACCAAGGCAGCACTGCAAGGTGATATTTACCATGACTTTTCTTGTACCTGAGGCTGGATTTCTAGCAACTCCTTCCCTGGGGTCAGTTTCTAACAGTTTTATGGCCAGAAGAAGTACCAGCACAACTAGGGGAAAGGCGCAGGCAGGAATTAGATGCAGGTCCAAAGTTTAAGTGGCACTGTGCACAAAAAGCTAACTCCTAGAGGGAATATAGGCTGGGAACTGATCTGGCCACGTGGCAGTTTGAGGGTGTCATTAGTTGAAGAAAATGTCTGAGGTCTAACCCAGCTACAAGAGGAAGCTGGCACCTCACCTGCCATATCTACACTGGAATAAGAAAGGCAGCCCAGCCTCTGACGCTAACAGCAGGGTGGCACAACAACTTGGTGTTGGTACTAACCCTTCCTTCACCATATGCCAGTGGGAAAGTATCCCCAATACAGGGTTCAACAACACTCTTGTCTATAAGGGTGACAAACATGGGGCTTAAGGCCCGACCATTTTAATCAAGGTGAAGGGAAACGAAAAGAGGCTGTAGATTCGTCCTTGGATGGCCACACTAGTGTAACTAATGTCTTTGTGTAAATTAGAAGGCCCTCACTCTGGATGGACACAGAGTCATAAATGTACAGCTTAGGTGGAGCAATAACTAAAGTTCAGCCCCCATGGCTTCCTGTGCTTGGGAACAGTGCACAACCCGCAGCCACACAGAGCTCCCCATCTCATAGCTCAGGGACTAGAAATAAATTAGGTATGAGGCAGAGTGTTGGAAAAGGCAGCAGGTGTCATGTCTGGGTCAGCCCAACCCAAAGGCAGCCTTCTCAAGCCCCTGGCCATCAGAGTAGCTGAAGGGTAGCTGAAGAGAGAGGATGTTAGGAGGAGAAAGGGTGGAGGGAACACAGCGGCCCTGCTAGGACTCACACACAAGCCAGCCATGTGCTAACCATACACTGACACAGCCACTGAGACCTAACCCACTCCCATCATCAGGCTCAGTCACCACCATCCGTCTCTGAGGAAAATTATCAAGAACTCATGCTTGCTTGCTCTGGGTGCATTTGGGGATCCAACAGTGATACAAGGTATGAAAAATGGGCTGAGTAGCATGGTCAACAATTAAGGAATCAATAGGAAACGGGTAAAGCTCTCAAATCAGGACAGATTGTTTCCTGAAAGAAGAGGAACATGACCACATCCCCCACTACCACTGCTCCAAACACAGAGAAGTAATAGATAAAAATGTAAAAAGATATTAAAAAGATAGAGTCTAAAGCAAGATAATGGACCCAAGCTCTTGCGGACTCATGGGGATTCCACACACAGCAGGTAACCTGAGCCAGCCTCACTGTGGGAAATCAAGACTAAACCAGTGTCCCCCATCCAACTCACCCAGGACAAAAGGGCTACTGCAGCTGCTGCCTGAGGTTAAGCCTCCTATGAAGCTGCAAACATAGGAAGACAGGAGAAAACTGGCACAGTCCTGAAATCAAGATAACTTGAACAAGGCCCTGAGAAAGCTGCCCGCAAATGCAGGAACTGGACCTGTGACACATTCAGTATCACACAAGGCAGGAATCCCCACCACCCATACGATACCTGGTTCTGAGCTGAGGTTCCAGGGGAGTTGGGGTAGAAACAATCATTCAGGGAGGGATGAGTGAAGAAAGAGGGAAAGAGAGAGTGAAAATCTCTCAATGAAGAAAGACAACCAATAAATGTCAGCCAAGATTGCAAATGCAATGGAAATAATAATCTAAAAAGGATTTCAGGATCCTCATAGAGATAGTGGAAGGAATAATATTCATTTAAAGAGTGAAACAAAAACAGGCACAAATGAAATTAGAAGTACATGAAAAACACAGAAACTGAAAACTTAATGGATGAGATCACCTCTAGTCTGTAAATACTAGAAAAAAATCAGGAAATTGAAAAATTGTGCTGAGAATATACTGCTGAGAAAGAGAAAGAAATTATGAAAGGGCAGTTAAGAGACATGAAGAATATACAGAGAAGCTTCAAAATATATCTAAATCAGTTGCAGAAAAACAGAGTTAATGGAAGAGAAGCAATATTCAAGGGTTAGTGGCTAATAACTTTCAAGAATTGAAGAAATATAAGAGTCTACATTTTGAAAATGCATTCTGAGAGGCAAGGTGAATCAATAAAAATAAATTTACAACCCTAGTGTGTTATCAGACTACAGAACATCATAAATACTACTAGAGAGAAAAGACAGATTCCTGTGAAAGAATTACAGTTAGAATGACAATGGATTTATCATCAACAACATCAATGACAAAAGAAAATGGAGTAATATCTCCCACATACTGAGAGAAAATAATTATCCACCTTGAATTCTATACCCAGGTATTCAGGTATAATAGACTAAGGGAGTTTACCACCCACAGATACTCACTGGAAAAAAAAAAAACTGAAGAATGCACTTTGGCAAGAAATAATCCAGAGGACAATGTGCATAGAAATTGACAAAAATATAATGGTGGTATAATTAATTCTTAACTATAAAAAACAACTTTTTGGTTTTTTTTAAAAGGTGAAATAAAACCCCAGACAACAATAAGAAGAAAGATGTGTGAAGTGTCTGTATAGGGGGAGAGGAGGAACCAAGAGATTCTTTTCCTATCCACAGAAGAGATACTGAATAAACATAGGCCTTATAAGCCTTACAGAAATTTCAAAAATTAAGTATGTGTTAAAACTGTAAGGACAACTACTAAAACAAGAAAAACACATCATATATATTCCAAGCCAACAAAGGGAATAAAGAGGAATAGAAAAAAAAAATGATCAATTCCACAGAAGGTAGAAAAGAAAAAAAGGCAGCAAAGAAAAAGGGTGGCTTTGGCAGAAGTGTCCAGATGTCTGCCAAAGGTTTGTGTTCCTCTAACACAGTAAAGGATTATTGTTGGAAGTGGCTACATACAAACGCAGTTACAACAGTGACTACATTTCCCAGGTGCCTCTTGCATCTAAGTGGGACCATATGAAAAGTTCTCATCAATGAAATGTGAGAATTGATATAAATAACTTCCAGACTGATATGGTTAAGAAACAGGTCAGCCTTCTCCATCATCTCTTTCTGTTTTTATGGTAATCATGGAGTCTGTGTGTTGGAAGTGGTAGAGCCTTGGTTCCTGAATGACTGCAGGGGGCAAACCATCCCATTTGTGCCACTGATTGGATTTTACATGATAAAATATACACTTCTATTGTGCTGAGCCATTGAGGTCAATGAATTAATCTGTAACCTCAGCTAGCACTGCTCTAATAATACATATGGTAAACAGAAAACACAAAACAAGATAGAAAGAAGTCCAAATATATCATCGATCACAAAAATATAAAAGGATTAAGCCAGGGGTTAGCAAACTATGGCTAGCAGGCCAAATCCAACCACGCCCATTCATTTATGTATGGTCTATGGCTGCTTTTTAGTAGTTGCAACAGATACAGTATGGCCGACAGAACCAAAAATATTTACTGCCTGGCAGAAAGAGTTTGCCAACCCCTGGATTAAACCCACATATTTAAAAATGGGATAAGAGATTGGTTCAATTTTTAATATCCAAATAATGCTATTTATGAGAAACATAATTTTGAAAAATCACACCAAAGTTTGGAAAATAAAGAGACAAAGATATGCCAAACAAATATTAACCAAAAGAAAACATATTTAGCAATATTAATATAAGACAATATAAAAGTTAATGTAACAGCATTAATATGGATAAAGAAATAAACTACATAAAGATAAAAAGAAACACTTCGAGAAATTATAGCAATCTTAAACTCATAAGTACCTCATTACATAAAACAAAAGTAATAATATTGCAATGAAAACTTTTTCAGAACCATAAATAAAGAGGTAAATTTTACCACAAATCTTTCAGAAACTGATAAATCAAGCCAAAAAATTTTGGTTATATTAAAGAAGCAGCAATTAGGAGATTTGAAAGCTGTGACTCCCAAGGGAGAATGAGTGAGGGTTTCAGAACCACCTGAGGAACTCACGCAAATAACACCTACACTGCCCACCTTACCCAGAGAGGAGAAAAGGAAGAGATCCTTTGAGAACAACTAATTCAGTACACCTCTGTTATTGTCAGGAAGAGGGGCACCCCTTAGGGGTATTATGCTATTATCTTAGTCTACTTTGCACTGCTATAACAAAATACACGAGACTGGGTAATTTACAAAGAGGAGAAATTTATTTTCTCACAGTTCTGGAGACTGGGAAGTTCAAGATCAGGGTTCTGGCAGGTTTGGCTGTCTGGTAAGGGTTCAGTCTCTGCTTCCAAGAGGGGACCTTGAATGCTGTGTCCTTCACATAACAGAAGGCAGAAGGGCAAAAAGGGAACTTGCTCCTTCAAGCCCCTTTATAAGGGCACTAATCCCATTCATAAAGGAAGGAACTCTCATAACCTAATCATCTCTTAAAACCCTCACCTCTCAATACCAACACATTGGCCATTAAGTTTCAACACCTGAATTTTGGAGGGGACACATTCAAACCATAGCAGCTATGGTAAAAAAAAAAAAGGTTAAGAACTATAAGTCTTTCTCAAAGTGATGGACAACAGTCAACCTCAATGATAAGTGCTCTGAAAAGAAACCTGTTGATTTATCAAGTACTTAAACCATTTCCAATACAAGGTTTTCCATGGCTACCAGGAACATAGGACTGAAATGAGAAGAGTAAAACTTGTTATAATAGTTATCAGGGAAATTTTGCCAATAGACAACGTATTAAAAGGTACTCCACTTCCTTTAAAGGCTCAAGATCAAAGTTCATTGAGCAAGAGAAATCCAATTTAATCTAAGGAAACCACCAAAGGGAATTTTAACTCTGTGATAAAACAGAATAATGTAAAGTCCTCCTCCAATCAGTCCATCAGTCCATTTGGCTTCCTCTCTAGCCCTTGACTATGGAAAGGAATTTATAATAATGCAGTTACTATAGCAAAATTCCCCTTTACCAAAGTAAGTTCTATGACCATTGAAGTTTGTAATAAATATATTTTGAGAATATTAATCAAAAGCAAGAGTAAAGAAAGTATGTGTAAATAATGGATTGTAAGCAATATTTTGGAGTAATGAGGAGTGCAGTTGATAGAAAACATAAAATTCTAATGTAGAAGACAGAGAATCACTGATGTTTGGTTCTGATGTGGGAGACAGATAATCACTACTGTTTCTTGAGTAGATAAGTGATGTGGTGAAAATGTTGTTTGTGCAAATAATAGTCAATTATATGCAAAACGGATTAAAGCAGGAAGAGAGGAGCTAGAAAACTTTTAGATAGTCCATGTATGAGGCATTGAGGGTAAGGGTTTAGAGGGCCATGAGAAGGAGATGTAATGTGAATGAAGACTGCAGAGGAGGAGCCAGCTGGACTTAGTGAATAAATGGATAAAAGAGAAGAAGTGGGGAGGAAAAAGGAGAAGGAAGCTGGGCAGGAAGGGGAGGAGGAAAGGGAGGAGGAAGAAGAAGACTACATTTGCAAAACTCTGGTCCAGGAATGATGACAGGGAAGAGAAACCTGTATTGATTTGTGGAAGGTTAGTTTTAGGGTCCTTGAATATCAGATAAAAGATAAAAATCAAAGATTAAAAACCAGGCCAGTAGCTGGAGAACACAGTGATTCACAAAGGGTAGCCCACAGAGCCCTGCATCAGAATCCCAATTACAGATTCCTGGGCTCCTCTCCAGACCTACCAAATCACAATCCCCAGGGTTGGGACCCAGGGATCTGGATCAAATAAGTTCAGAGAAGGGAGGTACTGAGCACACAGAAGGATACCCTATACTGACCCAGAGATGAAGATATGCACCTCCTATAGACCAAACCCCAAGTGGCTAAGCTTCCCTAGAGTTACTGAAGAGGAATCAGGACTACAGCTTGGGAGTCTCAACAGTCATGGGTCATGGACAATGAAGCCAATGAAGGATACAGAAAATAAAGAGTTTATAAACTTAGCATGAATCAGAATTATTATACATTATCACAAGAATGAAGGAGTTTCTAGTGGAAACAATATTGGGCTGTTGAATGTTGGGTTTTTTTCCCCTCTGAAATTCTAGATGATTACATTGAGACCCATACAGCTGACTAAGAATACAATCTGAACCTGTTGATATTCACCCAAGACAATAACAAAGGTCAACTGGCTAGCAGTAGGTACAAGTAGTAAGACATATAAGTCTTAACTTCCTCAAAGTGACAGCAGATCTTATCTTACTTTCATCATGCATTTAACAAGAATGACCCAAATGTACAAAATTTTTGGGTTGTAAAAATGATTAAGAAACACGTTTAAACAGATACCTAATATTTTAAGCTTTGAGGGAAAAAAGGCTGATTGGCCCCAAGTATGCTTTTCCTCAAAGTTACATTGTTTCCTTTCCAGTGTTTTCGTTTTTAAATGGTCATAGTTTCCAAGGTAAAAGCTAATGGCCTGCACTTAAGAGTTATAAGCAGGTACTCTTCAGGATGTAGTAAAAGTCTCTGATGCAAACACCCTAACACTCTTCTTCAATTAATGAGAAAAAAAATCCAATCACTGCAAACCTTAAAAGTTGAAAAAGCTGCTCACTGCAACAGCAATTTACACACTTGCCATGTTTTACAATGCACAAGGCACTTTCTCAAGCATTTCTTACAGATCTTCCTGTCAAACCCTCAGAGGCAAGCAGGGAAGACATTATTATCCCTTTTTCACAAGATGATGTGGGTTGTCCAAGGGCTGGAGCTGGGGTTTGAACTCTAACCATCAGACCCAAATATGTTTTCATGACACCCAAAACACACAATTAATTAAAAAAAATTTCCTTCTTTAAAAATAAATCAGAGAGGAAAATTTGACTGATGATAAATACTTCATGTGGAGCTAACACTATCAAACACTACTACAGGAGCAGCCTCAGTTTTTCTGGTGGACTTGAAGCTTAAATTTCCTGGGAAACAAAAACCTTCAGCTGTGTGAATGAACAGAGTTGGTGAGGGAAGTGAAACCACAGTGTGGATAAGGAGATGTGAAATGTGAATGCTTTATGCATCAAGGTCTTAGCATGAGAAACTAACTTCCACTCACTTTTACAATCCAGGGATATATAGAGCCACTCATAGAAGCAGTGAGGTTGGTCCACAGAAGTCATTTTATACAAGGGCCTGAACAGTCTCATGAGGAAAGAGTGAGTGGAGACTCACAATAGGGGTCCTGGGTGAGGGGACAGGGTCTGGGTGTTTGTCATTCAGACCCATCATTCTGGAATGATTCCGGAATAAATCCTAACTAGAGTAGAGATGGCTGAGATAAAAGGAACAAATTAAAATGAAGAATTATCTCAGTAACATCTTCCTGAGACCCTAAGAACCCAAGGCAACAATGTTTTGTAGCACTGGTTGCCCAGTGTGAGAGCACACTGGGGTGTAGAAGTTATTTCTGAAATGGCCCCCGTATGAGCAGAGGCAATCTTACCATGCAGTAAGTAGGGTAAAGTCATGGAAATATTATATTCTTACAGTTGTGTGGCTTTATTATACATTAATGTATTCAGAAAGTACTGAGGTCAGACTTTGTGACAGGCATTGTTATAGATAGTTGGTATCAGCAATGAACACAGCAGATGAAATATTGCTCTTTGGAAGTTTTATTCTAGTTGGGGAAGATAGCAAACAAGCAAATAAATAAATATGTGTGTGATGGAGACAGTTGCCATGGAAAAAAGCAATCCTAAATATGTATGTAACTAACAACAGAGCTTCAAAATGCATGAAGCAAAAACTGTCAGAACTGAAAGGTCACACAGAGAACTCCACAATTATACCTGGAGATTCCAACAGTCTCCTCTCAATAATTGATGAAGTACAGAAAATCCGTAAGGATATGCATGATTTTAACATTTTCAACTAACTTGCCCTATTAGCATTTATAGGACAGTCCAGCCAACCAACTGCATACTCTTTTCCTGTGCACATGAAACATTCACTAAGGCATACCATATCCTGGGCCGGAAAACAAGTTTCAATAAATTTAAAATAACTGAAATCACACCACAAGGGAATTAAATGAGAAAAAGAATGCAACAATACCTCGAAAAATCCCCAAATATTTGAAACTAAAAATAAACATCTAAATAACCCATGTGACAAAGGAAAAAAAAGAGAAATATTTTGAACTGAATGAAAATACAAACATAGCCCATTAAAATTTGTGGGATACAGCTAAAGTAGTGCCTAGAGCAGTGGTCTCCAACATTTTTGGCACCAGGGACCAATTCATGGAAGACAATTTTTCCATAGAGTGGGAGCGGAGGGGAGGGGGGTCGCGGGGCTGGGGAGGATGGTTTTGGGATGATTCAAGTGCATTACATTTATTGTACAGTCAAACCTCTCTGCTAATGATAATCTGTATTTGCAGCTGCTCCCCAGTGCTAGCATCACCACCTCAGCTCCACCTCAGATCATCAGGCATTAGATTGTCATAAGGAGCCCGCAACCTAGATCCCTCGCATGCACAGTTCACAGTAGGGTTCCTGCTCCTATGAGAACGTATGCCACCTGCTGATCTGACAGGAGGCGGAGCTTATGCTGTGATGTGATCGATAGGGAGTGGCTGTAAATACAGATGAAGCTTTGCTAGCTAGCCTGCTGCTCACCTCCTGCTGTGCGGCCTGGTTCCTAACAGGCCACAGACCAGTACCAGCCTGCGGCCTGGAGTTGGGGACCGCAGGCCTAGAGGCAAATGTATGCCTTTAAAAGTTTATATTAGAAAAGAAGAAGCCTGGTGTGATGGTGCACACCTGTAGTCCCAACTACTCAGGAGCCTGAGGAGGAAGGATGGCTTGAGCCCAGGAGTTCGAGGTTGCAGCGAGCTATGATGACGCCACTGCACTCCAGCCTGGACAACAGAGCGAGACCCTGTATAAAAAAAAAAGAAGAAGAAGAAGAAGAGAAGAAGGAGGAGAAGAAGAAGAAGAAGAAGAAAGGTCTAAAAATTAACAATCTAAACTTCTACCATAAGAAACTAGAGAAAAAAGAGCAAATTAAACCTAAAGTAAACAGAAGGAAGGAAATAATAAAGAGCAGAAATCAATGACAGAAAACGAACAAGCAACAGGGGAAAAAAAACCCTGATTTTTAAAGAAATACAATAAAATTGATAAAATTCTAGCTAGACAGATCAAGAAAATAAGAAAGAAAATACAAATTACCAACATTAGGAAAGAAAGAGGAGACCACACTAGAGATTCTAGAGCAATTAAAAGAAAATAAGGTAATAATTATAAAAAACTTCATGCTGGGCTTTAGGACAAAACTACTCTTTTCTTTGAGAAAAATAGAAGCACATACAGAGTTATATTTCTCTGAAACTACTGTTTCTAAGTGTAACATTAATCATTTATAATAATTATAACTTTTAACCAAAGTAACTGCTATTTGGCAGAGGAAACTGGGGGGGGGGGGTGGTAATTGTGAACTGTCATACCCCAGACTAGCAGAGCTCATGAATACACATAATACAACTTTCTATAATCACTGATATCCCTTAAACAACTTCTCAAAGTGGCAAAAATGAATATGTTCATTAATATGACCCAAAGATATAGCCTGTCTATAGCATATAAAGATAAAAAACAGAAGTAAAGTTAAAATTATGCTTAATAATTAATATTTTAGTATTCTACCTTACTTAGAAATGATCTAAGTATGCAATGATTTTCCATTAATTAGCCCAATTTAATACTGATCCAAGATTTTAAGTTATTTAGATCTTGGAAATTTATCTTCAACCTGACATGCTACAGAACAATTACTAACAAAATAAAAGGCATAAGAATAAGGATTCAATTTGGTCAAACACAAACTTACATTTTTCATAAGCAAGCATTAATAGAAGCAATGCTAGCTTATTTGATCAGTAAACCTGCATATGTTTAGAAAAAATATACCCAAGTACAATAAAAATGTGTACTTGTATTATACATGTAATACTGATAAATCAGAGAAGAAAGCTGTTTTTATTAAACCAAAATTAATGAAATCGTCTAGTTTATGAAAGATTTGCCTAAATTATGTGAATTTTAATTCTTAAAATGTTTCTGAGCTGGTTGCTTTCAGAATACTGTTTAAATCTAGCACATTCAAATGTTTAGAAATTCCATTTCCTTATTTTCTGGGAATTATTGGCGTACTATACTTTTATAAGCACTTATTTATCTCTTAAACCAATCAGGATTCCTTTAATTTAGGAAATTTTATAATCTAAGTTATTAATACCATCTGGATTTTGGAAAACATTACACATTCAATACAATAAAAAATAAAGACCTTTCTGAATTACAAACATACAGACACAGAGTTTATAGCTCCAATTCTAAAGTTTCAGTCAGGGGTCAAGAGTAAACAAACAAGCACAAAAAATTTACCAATCCAGATATCAAAGAGCTGTTCTCCTTCTTGGTGGGCACAACATTCTTAATTGATTTGAACCCAAAATAGATGAAAAGCACACAAACAAGACTAACAAACAAGTTTCTCTGTAGTCTCTCACCCAACAGAGACTAGATCTCTATAAATCATTAATCCATTCACAGAGTTGACCAAATGATTAGACCACAACACCAAATTCCCAATCATTACTACCAACAGTGGACACTGACTTGTTGGCTGGAAACAAAACACAGATAAACCACAAACTTATTAGAGAAGAATATTAAAATCAGAAGAACAGAGTCAGCAAAGTTCTATCATGGGAAGCCAAGAAAAAAATGTGCCTGGCAAAAGCAGCCCCCAAACTTCTCTGGTAAAAAGTATATCTGTTTTTTTTTTTTTTTTTTTTGCAGTAGGCAAATCAGTGGAAGACCTCTAAATTTTTAAAAGACAATTTAAAAAAAAAAAAAAGGAAAAATCATGCCTATCATACAGACAAAAAATAAACATGTATTAAAGATTTTATTTAATATATTAATCAATGCAGGAACATGGTAGGTGTTACAACCAGTTCAAGAGAAATCAAAAAAGCACAGATTTATATGGAATAAAGCAATGTTGAAAAGAATGTGCAATTGGAAGCAAAACTAGCTTCTTCCACAGTGGTAAAAAGAAGTCAGCTGAACTTCTGGTTAGGACACAATTTTCATGTCTATAAACAAGAATTATTAACCGGTATAGGTTATCTACAATTTACAGGGTTGTAAAATAGCTTCCATAGAATTGGAATCAGATTTTGGTTTACAGACAACGCAGTTTTCCACCTGGGCACAAGTTTTTCCTGTACAAGGGACACCTTTCCTCTGAGACTAGAAGAGAGGATAAGTACGTACATAGGTAAGTTTGTACTAAGAAATTAAGGAAGTTCATCATTGACAGTCTTTTTTTTTCCTACAGTGAAATACAACATGAGGTTATCTGCCACAAATTAAGGGAACTAGTTGCTGTGAAAGGGCTCCATGCACAAAAATATCTCACATCAACCTTACCAGAATGACTTTCTTGTTGCATTTAAAATAGACCTTAAAACACAGGTAAGTCATCTGGGAGATATGCCCAATCATCCTTTGAATGCACTGGCATAGGCCAATCCTCTGAAAACTGTAAGAAGTTGGGTCTGGGAATCTATCAACAGGGAAGCTTGGGAAATACTGCTCTAGCATATTTCAGTTTATAGGAATAGGTAGCAGAACCCTGAAGAAATAAAACCCAGACTGGTGAGTTCTTAAAGATTCTTGGAGTTCTAAGTGGGACATTTAGGAGGAGTCCTAGGGAGCCACTGGGTGCAACATAAGGGAAGGGGATATGACCATAAAAGGAAGGAAGTGGCAAAGGAAGAGGCCTGGTGGGGAACTCATGATAAGCTTCACCTGATGTATAGTGTGTCTGATGGAAAGAAAAAAAGGAGCGTGAGGGAAAAAAGAAGGGTGTTAACAAGCCCAAAGCAGATCTTATAAAGGCTAAGAGCTCACAGAAAGGGAGAGAGAGAGAAGCAGAGAGAGAATGCAAAAAGAGACATTCAAGCCCCACTTAGAACAATTAAATCAGAATCTCTTACTGGGTGTGGTGGTATGCACCTGTAATCCCAGCTGCTTGGGAAGCTGAGGCCAGAGGCATGGCTTAAGCTCAGGAGTTCAAGATCAGCCTGGACAACACAGTGAGACCCCCATCTCAAAAAAGAAAAGAAAAGAAAAAAAATCAGACTCTCCAGGCATTGGTATTTTAAACAGCTCTTGTGTTGATTACAACCTGCAGCCCCGGTTGAAAACCGTTCCCCAGCTTGAGTTCACCAATTTCACACCAGGTGAAGCTGGTCATTGATGTTGTGGTTCTAAGTGACTCATCCGTTCCCTGCTAAAGAGGATGTGTGGATTTGGGTTACGTTTCTTCTTCTTTTTAATTAAAGCAAAATTCCTGAAGGGGAAATGACTTGTGGTTTTGACTTTTAATTGTGTCACATCACTGAATGTTCCTTCTCTGTGAATAAAAAGAACAAGGTAGACTTTCTACTTAACAGTGTGTGCTGTCTTGTTGCAGTCAAATAAGCAGAACTCAGAAATATGGTTGTAAAATGGCAGGCCTGAAGTCTTTATTATTTTCTCTGTAACCTACTGCAAATATGTGTGACCTAGTAACACTACAAGTGGTGCAGTGGAAAAAGCAACGGACTTGGCCTCAGAAGATGGCCTAAGAAGATGGTACGACCAGTGCCAGTACTCCCCTGAGAAGTCACTACGTTCATCTAAGGCAGTTTCCTTATCTGAAAAATGAGATACATCTCTTTGGATCTGAAATGTCATTAATTGTAACATGCACCATAGTTTTATATACCACTAAGAAAAGGTAGTTGTTTTAGACCACTGTTAATGTAAATAATTGAAATTATTATGATGTTTATTGGTAATAGACTCCAAATATTCCAGAATATAAAAATGTAACTATTTTCTTGTTAAAAAACCTGATAAGCTGAGAAAAATACTTTTAGTAAATCTCTCCTAAAGCAAATTTGTTAACAATGCCTATTAAGACTCACTTTCTCAAATGAGTCAAATCTGAACTCAAGATAAAAAAGATTATTTAACTGAATACCTATCTACTTCATAACTTTCCTATATGACTTCCAAAAGATGTGATGAAGAACACTACTTCCCCTAAAAAAGTGATTGGAAATTCATATATACTTAACCAAGGGAGATAAGAGTAGAATTGTTTTTGTCAAAATGCAAATATGGGATCTTAAATATTTTTGAGTTTAGCAGAAGCCAATAGTGTTTTAATGCTGCAAATGTGCACTATGAAGACATGAGTGTGATTATAAAGGCATAAGGTGAACTGGATAAACATATTCAGTTAGTAATGTATGAAATATAGATGGTGAGGTGCAGGATGAGAGAAGAAGAAACATGAGGAAAAGACTGTAAGAGAGGGCAAGGGTTTGAAGAAAAGAGATTTGTGTTAACAGAAATGAGAGAACAGGGTAAGGAAATACAAGGTGTTAAATTTGAACACCCCAGCACATTGTCCTACTGAATGAGGCTTTCAATAAACATATAGCCTGACAGAAAACAACATTCAGAAAACATCCAGAAAAGAAACATCAGCCTACTTTCAAACAGAAATAAGTGGGGAGGTGAGGAAGAGCTACTTTTGTTTATACAATTGATTCCACATAAGAAAGTGTAACCAAAGGGTAGCAGAGTATGGGAGGGGTAGGGCCTAGAGACCCAGCACTCAGGGCCAGCATCAAGTGGATCCAGAAGAGCCTCTTAGCAGTAAAAATACAGACAAGGCTAGATTAAAACTATGCTTACCCAGTTCACCTATGCCTTTATAATCACACTCATGTCTTCACACTGCACATTTGCAACATTAAAACACTATTGGCTTCTGCTAAACTCAAAATATTTAAGATTCCATATTTGCATTTTGACAAAAACAACTTTAGCCTACGTAAGAAATGTAATTTGTTAGGTCAAGTAACCAAACTATGGAAACCATTTGGTCACCAGATCGAATGATCCAGACACTCAAACGACACCAACACTCTTTCTTTGTTTCTTTTCCTGGTCTTATTCTCTCAATTCTCTTCCATGGGGCACAGAATTTGGCTACCATAGGCCTTGGGATTACATCCTTATAACTCACAAGCCAAGGCTTAAAAACAAACATTGGTCAACTGGTACAAAGTTACAATTAGATAAGAAGAATAAATTCTGGTGTTCTATTGCACAGTAGGGTGATTATGGTTAACAGTAAAATACTGAACACTACAAAATAGCTAAAGAGAGGCTACTGAATGTTCTCATCACAAAGAAATGATAAATGCATGAGGTAATGGATACACTACCCTAACTTTATCGTTATACAACATAGATATATACCAAAACACCAAATTGTGCCCCACAAATATGTACAACTACAATGTGTCAATTAAAAACAAAGCAAAAACTAAACAACCACCAGATCCTTATACTTGAACAACGTTCATCAGTGTGTTCTAAAAGTGCAGTCCCCAACTCCTGGGCCGGGGCCGGTACCGGTCAGTGTCCTGTTAGGAACCAGGCCGCACAGCATAAGGAGAGCGGCAGACCAGCTGGCGAAGCTTCATCTGTATTTACAGCTGTTCCCCATCGCTCACATCACCGCCTGAGCTCCGCCTCCTGTCAGATCAGTGGCGGCAGTAGATCGTCATAGGAGCGAACCCTATTGTAAACTGCGCACGCGGGAGATCTAGGTTGCGCGCTCCTTATGAGAATCTAAGGCCTGATGATCTGAGGTGGAGTTGAGGTGGTGATGCTAGTGCTGGGGAGTGGCTGCAAATACAGATCATCATTAGCAGAGAGGTTTGACTGCACAATAAATGTAATGCACTTGAATTATCCTGAAACTATCCCCTCTCCCCCGGGAAAAATTGTCTTCCGTGAAACTGATCCCCAGTGCCAAAAAGGTTGGGGACCGCTGTATCTAAAACACGGAAAATGAAAGATTCATGGGAAACTTTATAATAGAGGGGTCAGACTTCTGACCCCACCTGAACCCACGGGTCAGGGCTGGGCAACACTAACACCGCACAGCCAGACAGTAAGTTCCTCAGGCGATAAGAAGTACACACCCTCCCAATGAAACATCCGTGCTGAAAATAACAACAAAATAGAACCAGAATCTCATAAGCCTTTAGATCTAACTATACATTTTCAAGAAACATGGAGGATAAAGAAACAAGTTAAACAACATCATCAGTGAAAAATGATGATTTGTAACATTCCACAGGGCAAATATCCCGTTTCCTCAATTTATCTAAGGCATGAAGAGAAACAAGGTGGGGACCAGTAGGGGATGATAAAGACCCAAGAGTGTAGCAACCAAATACATCCCTATGACAATTCGATTATAATAAGACATCTCTGAAACAATTAAAGCAATTTGAATGTAGACTGAATATTAGGTGATATTAAGAAATTACCTCAACTTTTCTTGGTGTAATAATGGTTGTCTGATTACTTTTTTTTTTGGTACTAATCACAGGAAGTTTACGTGGTGAAACGACCTGCTCTAAAGCCGTCGCCCCGACCCAGCACCGGCCCTCTTCACGGGGCACCAGTCTCACTGACATTGCGTCTCCCGCCGGTCTGGGCCCTCGAAGGCGCCTGGCGCTCAGGGGCCGCGGCAGCGGGGGCGGCTCCCGGCATGCTCCGCGGGTGGAGCTCTGCAGCCAGGGAACTCAGAGCCCCGGGCCTGGGTCCCGCGCTGGGGCCCCTTACCCAAGGTGCCCCGGGCGTAATTTGCATGTCCCACCCAACAGGTATACCCACAGGTCAATCGCGGCCAGACGCGGCGGCCTGGCCGTCGGAGCAACAAACGTGCGAGCATCGTGATGTGGTTTCGTTGCATCAAACGTCCCCAAAGGCTCTGAGGTGGACGGGAAAGCGCGCAGTCGGGTCACCGTAAGTAGGAGATGCGAAAGGCCGCCGGCCTTATATAGGCTGTGGGGGAAGACCTAACCGTGCTCGCTTCGGCAGCACATATACTAAAATTGGAACGATACAGAGAAGATTAGCATGGCCCCTGCGCAAGGATGACACGCAAATTCGTGAAGCGTTCCGTATTTTTGTAGCTTCACTATTTGCTGACTAGCGCTAAGGAAACAACGTGAAAAAAGCAAAACGGGTGGCACCTAATATTGAAATTATGGCTTTCACTAAAAAATACTCGTGTAAGGCGGTCCATGAAATGAAAACAGTTAACACGTGTAATGTGTGCAAATATGTTGTTAGTACGAATCTCAGAAATGGAAAAAGGCCAATTTGTGCCTCCGTTGAACCTACAAATCTGAAACTAACTTATGGTATCGTCTTCCCCAACAACACAAACTACAGAGGCCCAGGTAGTTTGGCTTTTGTTCACTAGAAGACCGTCTGGCACATGAATTGCTCCATGAACCCCTACTAAATCGTTGTTAAATTAATGAGTCCTTACTAAAGGAACGAAACATTAGCCTTCATTCCTTGCGCCTACTTTGTGCCATTCTCGATCTTACCTTACTGCCTTCACCTTTCTCTTAGGCTGCCAACTGCACAAAGGCAGAGACTGTTGCCAATGGCCGGTGTTATCGAGTAAGATCAACGTTGGCCTGTGCCTATGGATTCTAGACCTCCAGGACCAATTGAATACTGGCTAGTAGCAGCAAGCTCATTAAGCTCTGTTGTCACAAGTATTCTGTTTTCATGTAGCCTCTCAGGAGAACTCAGAAATGCCGGCTTGCATAAATCGGACAGATTCTGTGATGGATGATTTGATTAAGAGGAAAGTTCATTGCCCAAACTAAAAGCAGATTTTAATAAATGAAAACAAATATCTGGATGCAGATATAAGTATTACCTAGGTAATTGCATTAATAGGAACGTGACTGGGGCTCCGTATAGATGCCAGGAGGTTGTCGATGCAGGGTGGCCCCCTTGGGCGACAAGACCTGTGGTAGGCCACATAGCTTCGCAGGTGTCCACGCAGCCGCCGCTGTGAGTGGGAAACCGCACAGACCCCAAGCGAACGCTGTTTCTGACGAACGACCTCTGACCTCCATGAGCTGCGCAAAAATATGGAACGCTTCACGAATTTGCGTGTCATCCTTGCGCAGGGGCCATGCTAATCTTCTCTGTATCGTTCCAATTTTAGTATATGTGCTGCCGAAGCGAGCACGGTTAGGTTTTCCTCCACAGCCTATATAAGGCCGGCGGCCTTTCGCATCTCCTACTTACGGTGACCCGACTGCGCGCTTTCCCGTCCACCTCAGAGCCTTTGGGGACGTTTGATGCAACGAATCAATCACATCACGATGCTCGCACGTTTGTTGCTCCGACGGCCAGGCCGCCGCGTCTGGCCGCGATTGACCTGTGGGTATATCTGTTGGGTAAGACATGCAAATTAGCGCCCGGGGCGCCCTGGGTAAGAGGCCCCAGCGGGGGGTCCGGCCACGGGCTGTGAGTTCTCGGGCCGCAGAGCACGCCGGGAGCCTCACGGTTGTCCGGCTGCCCCGGAACAACGAGGACCGGGTTGGCTTGGAGCCGGCGCTGTCTCTCCGAGGTCCTCTGGGAGCCGGGGCAGCGATTGGCCCGCTAGATCACTAGGGTCCTGAGTCGAGCAGGGGTCCTCCCAGATGAATATGGAACGGGTCACCAGTATTTTACCCTTGACAATGGGGCCTTTGCTGAAGTGAGCCCAGAGTTCAGCTCTCTGGGAGATTCTTTCCAACGACTAGACCACTCAGTTCACTCAGTTCTGGAACGGTCGGCACCACACTCTAGGTTGGCCCTGGCTCCGCATGCATCAGCGCGAATGTCTCGGGCCCCTGTCGGCGACGGACGGGCTTGCACTGGGCTGTCACGCCCCTCCTCTGCCGGGTTTCCCGGCAGGTAACTCAGGGCCTGTGTTCATTCTGCGCAGGCACCAGCGGGATAGGGGGCGGAGGAGCCCGGACGAGTGGCCACGCCCCTTCACAGGTGCCGCATCCCCCACCTTCCCACCCCCCCCCGCCCCCGCCCCAACACTGAAGGACAGGCTGAAGCCCACCATTTGGCCTGAAAGGTGGATTTGAAGAATTGCACTTAGGGTTGAACTGGAGCATCATTCTTGTACTTCCTTGTACCTCCCAGCACTCTCACCCTTACCCTGTTACGATACAAACGTGCAAGAAACCTACTTGCAAAAAATACTCAGTTAGTGTTAAATATTCTGATTTTAACTACAGCAGCAATCATGCTGTTCAAGTCATAGCCCTGCGAGTTATGAAATGAAAGCCAGAGGTCAAAGACTGTGGTGTTGATGTGGTTACAGTATTCTACATATTTAAGTAAATGAAAGGCAAATATATTTGCCTGGGTTGTGTTAAAATGACACCTTTAATAAAGAATATGGCATATTTATAAAATAACTGGAGTTTTGCTTCTTTTTTCTCCTTCTTGTGGTCTTCCTACCCCTTCCTGTGACACAGTATTTTGAAGTAAAAACCTGCTAAAAGATCAGTAATTTTGAGATATTTTTAAATTGGTACCCATTTTTCTGATGTACCAAAAGAAAATAGTGTGAAGTCATATAAGAGTCTCTGGTATTGCTGAGACCAAAACAAAGAAAGGAACAGTAAAGGCCACAGGGATTGTTACTAAACCTATCTTTCTGTGTTTATGGTTATAACACTTTTCTTTCCAGCTTCTGAAAAGTAATTGAAACACTATGTTCTCTCCCCCCGTAAAAAAATTAGGCAAAAATGACATTCCAATTGAGTTAAATTGCCCAATTACAAATAAAATATGCTTTAATATATTTCTTCTAATGGCCTGTCTTTCCAATAAGCTATTTCTGGCTTTTTGACTTCAAAGCTATCAAGAAGTAGTAAATTGATGTTCAATTTTATGATTTGAAGAAATATATCAAAATCCCTCCATGTTCTCACTCTCCTAAAAATCTTACAACTAAACAGTTTATTAAAGGATACATGGTTAGAAGAATCTATAGTTGGAAGGATGGTCAGAGTTACAGTGTCATGAACTTGATTGATGTCCCTACAGGTTGTATGCTTATTCAGAGTTAGGCTATACCACTTATAAACTTTTTATATTCTGAAAAGAGGGAAAAGGTTTACCAAATATGAAAAAAAAAATTGAAGGTTGGCAGGAGATCAAATCCACTGAGGGAAAAAGTCTTTATATTTTTAATTTATTTTACTTTTTGAGACAGAGTCTCGCTCTGTCGCCCCGACTAGAGTGCAGTGGTGTCATCATAACTCACTGCAACCTCCAATTCCTGGACTTGGGAGATCCTCCTGCTTCAGCCTCCCAAATTGCTGGGACTACAGGTCAAGCGCCACCACGAAGGGCTGATTTTTTTCTATTTTTAGTAGTGACGGGGTCTCCCTTTTGCTCAGGCTGGTCTCCAACTCCTGAGCACAAGCGATCCTCCAGCTTCGGTCTCCCACAGTGCTAGGATTACAGGCGTGAGCCACCATGCCCAGCCTGGAAAAATCTTTATAAATCATTTTAAATTATCAGGTATGTATAGAAATAGAAAGAAAACTTAATTTTAGAATCGTGGCATTACTGAACAATGTAATGTTAAAAGAGATAGGACAGAATTTCTCACAGGTGATTTATATATGACCCCCTTTAAAGCATAAAATTCTCCCTAGACCTCCAGTGTTACTTAAATTACTTCTCTTGTTCTTTAGATATATATAAACATAAAACTGGGTATAAACTCCTTTTTCTTATAGCTGTTCTACAACTCTAAAACCAAAGCAGATTTACAAATTAAATACAAAACTACAAATCAATAAAATTCAAATTAACAACATTAATTTATTGTAGTAGATGATGTGTTTGGCTGAAACTAAATCACAGTTGTTGAGTTTGCTGGTGGAAAGATGTAGCCTCAGGGCACAGCACACAAAAGATGGGATCCGAGAGTCTATGAAATATGGTAGTTTAAGAAAATCAGTCCTCATACTTAACACTGCCAGCGAGCAATCTTTGAATGCCAATATATTACTTGATGATTCTTTAAAGCTATATTATTTAATTCAATATAGAGTTAGCATAACAATATAGTTGAAATCACCGCTAGATATATATCCAATCAAATTTTGCTGAAATTTGGAGTAGGAAAGATTACCTGAAGTCAATTTTTAAATTCTTAGGGATATTTTTTAAGCTATTTTTTCAGTTTCAGCCCTGGGTTCATGGACTAGTGAAGGTAAAGAAGGAATAAGTCTTCTCATTGTGTTTTATCTATATTTGTTTGGGATTCTATTTGGCCAATATTCCAACAATTGTTGGCAAAGGAGAAAGAAAAGGATTAACAGACAGAGTGTGTGTACTTAAAAATTCCCTCTCACCCCCAAAACAAGGCAGACAGGTTCCTATAGTGAAATAAGTCTAACAAAGGCGTCACATGCCTTGTACTTTTTCACACAGACACAGCACTGCATCTGCCATAAATGAGGCTTGACAGTGCAGAATTTCAAAATTGGGATTAGTGGATACTGAAAGTGACTTATTTATACCATTTCAAAATTAATCATAAATAAAATTTTAATATTATTGTTTCCATTTTAGAATATTCAAATTACTGTTACACCTTTACTTGTACATGTTCTGAAAGCATTTGGCTTTTGCTTGGTGCAAATACATCATTTACATTATTCAATCTACCTCTGTTCATTTCCCATTAGCCCCTGCAAAGTAGTACATTACTCAGTTGCATGTTATTTTCATGATGTGAAATCAAAGTATTGATTTATTTAAAATATAAGAAACTAAAGTCTTGGTTATTGAAAATGTTACTCATATGTATGTTATCATAATGAAAAAGAAATTTTGCCTTCATTGACAAATAATTCAACATATGTATAGTGGCAGACACTGGCCATTGCTGTCATTTAGATAGTAGAACATGCAATCTAACAGCAGCCAGTTACAAACACTGTCACACTGACGGTCTTTTAGCTCAAGGCAGTGCTTAGTTATAAGGTGAATATCCAGATGTTTTAGTTTCTGCTTATTTTAATATTTTATGATTACCATCCCAATTAAAAACCATTTCTTTAAAAACTCCTCTGGCAAACCCTCTGACCCCTAAGAATCTGTCTGAAGACTCCAAGAGATTCTAGATCCTAGTCTGAGAAACACTGTATAGGCTGATATAGAAAAATCTAATTCCTAGAGTTTGTGTATCTTTATGTGTATTCTTTCCTGGAAAGAATAACTCAAGAATTAGAAATAGAAAAGTGGGCAGGGGGTAATATTTATTGAGCACCAACTACTTGTCAGGCATTTTACATATAAGATTGCATTTAGTATTTGCAATAATTCTGACAGATAGATATTATCCATTCTACAGCTAAGGAAAGTGATGCTCAAAGGAATTATGTGCCTTGCTTAAATTCGTACTGGTAATGTAAGCAGGTTGGGGGAGAGACAACATTCAAGCTCAGGATCCTCAGAATCCCGATCTCATGCTGCTTCTGTTATTCTGTGATTAATTTAACATTGAAGATACCCAAATACTGTATAGCTTTAACAAGGAAAATATTTATGAACTATTTTGAAATTGTTGGGTAATGAGTACATAGAACACGACGAGATGGAAAACTTCAGTCAACTCTAGGTGTTCTATTTCTAGATTATGAAGGGAAAAAATTCAATCTTAGACCAGCTTCCTTCTATCTTCCAAAATGCTTCTCGGCTACCTTCTTTAGACTACTGATGCTTACATATGAAATGAAAGGTTATAATTGTCATAGTCGGAAAAAACCTGCAACTATAAAAAACAATAATGAAATGATCCAAGACACATCATCTGTGCCCATGTTATTCTCCATTAATACAAATGATTCAGAATTGCCTTAGTGTTCAGCTCTTGAATAAAATAACTAAGTAATAATTGAATTATTTGAATGTATGTTTTATCAACCCAAATCAGCTTTCTGTTTTAGACAATAAACTTTTGTTTTAATCAAATATTTTTCATTATAGGATCCCCGTAGAGTTATATAGAGTCCTAGCCTTTCTGAGAGCTCCTACTTAAAAAGCTACATAAAACTCAATTGCCTTTTTTTTAAGTGCACAAAAATCAATATGAGATGGAGATTCTAACAGAAAACATAGGAAAATAATTTTTCAACCTTGTGGTTAGCAAAGATTTCTAAGACAGGACACAGAAAGCAGAAACCATTAAAAAGTTGATAAATTGAACTTCATCAAAATTAAAAACTCTGCTTGTCAAAAGATACCACTGAAAAAATAGACAAGCCAGAGATTGGGAGAAAATAATCATAATCAAATATCAGAACAAGGACCTGTATCAAGAATAAATCAGGAACTCTTACAACTCAACAATAAAAAGAACAACCCAAAGAAAATATGGGCAAAAGGCTTAAACAGACACTTCACAAAAAAATATATACAAATGGCTAAAAAGCAAATGAAAAAGATGCTCAACATCATTAATCATCAGAGAACTGCTAGTTAATACACAATGAAACCACTTCACACTGACTAGAATAGCTAAAATTTAAAAACTGACAATACCAAATATTGGCAATTATGTGGAACAACTAGAACTCTCATACATTGTTGATGGGAGTGTAAAATGGTACAACTTTTAAAGAACTGTGTGGCATTTTTTTTTTAGAGATAAACATATACTTTATACTGTGACCTAGCAATTCCACTCCTTCATATTTGTCCAGGAGAAATTAAGACATATGTCCACAAAGATTCATTTAAGAAAGTATACAGTTGTTTTATTTATAATAGTCCCAAACTGGACACAATCCAAATGTCCATCAATAGGAGAATGAATAAATTGTGGTATATTCATAGAAGGGAATATTATTCAGCAATAAAAAGAAACACATTACTGATATGCACAACAACATAAATGAATTTCACAGCCATATTACACAAAAGAAGCCAAACATGAAAGGGTACAGATTGTATGATTCTATTCATATGAAGTTTAAGAACAAGAAAACATACTCTAGTGGTGATAGAAAGCAGAACAGCAATCGCTTAGAGGGAAGGGGGAAATAAGGAATCAACTAGAAAATGGTATAGAGGAACCTTCTGATGTAAAGTTCTGTATCTTGATCAGCATGTAGGTTACATGTGAATGTATTCATTTGTCAAAACATATCAACTATACACTCGAGATCTGTGCATCTCACCATTATAAATTATACCACAATAAAAAGCGTGCTTAAAAAGAAGAAAGAATCAGAACAAAAGAATTGTTGCTGAAGTCTAATGCCAAAGGGTTTACTGTTTCTAGCCAGTGTACCATGGTTTTTGGAATTTTATCTGTACCCCTTCACTAAACATATATTGATTCCATCAACACAAGGCACTTAGTAAAGCCAGTAGACATTATATCTGTGGAGGCTTCAGTCAAGTTGAGTTGAGAAATATATACATATACTTGCAAAGTAGTTCACTGAGTGTTTTCAATTTATATTAATTCCTTAATTTAATATTTAATTTACTTTATTTAATGTTTAAACATTTATTGAGCACCTATTTATGTGCCAGGCAATGTTCTAGGCACCAGGGGTACAGCAGTGACTAAGACACTACACCCTTTGCCTCATGGAATTTCACTTGAGTGTGGAAAAGACAGATAATAAAAAAGTATACAAATAAATAAATGAGTTAATTTCAGATGGTGATATATACAATGAAGTAAATGAAATATTTAAAAAATGAAATATTTGACCACATTTTACTCATTTCTGAGAAGGGGTGTATAAATCACAAATTTGCATGTCAAATTACATGTTATATTTAGCTCTATTCACATACTTTTGTCCTCACTGTATGATGAAAACAGTTTCAAAACATGAGAACATGAAGCCATATTTCACCAGTGCACATTTATGTACATTTTATTTTTCACATACTCTTTTAAAAAGGACATATTGACAGTTCATCAGATCATTACACACAAGTTAACAGCATGAGGACTGTGTGTTTAAAGTACATCTCCCTGTTAAGAGCCATCGTCATCCTTCCATTTCACTGGGAACTCTCACTTTCTCCTCAGGGCTTGAATATTTAAGGAATGATACTAGTAAGTGACTGGGGATTTTTAAAACCTACTGGCTTGAAATCCATGAAGATCAGATGATATAGGAACCCCTCATTAATTATACATGCATGAACATGGTATAGGAAGTAAAAGTTTTAGACTCTAAAAGTCTTATTAGCACTTCATACATTAGCATTGTTTGGGAGTCATGTAGTTGACTCTCACCATTTCACCAGCTTAAGCATCTGTTACCACACAGCAGTATTGATGCTTTTGATCCCTTAATATTTATGTTCATTCTCATTAATGTAGGAAACATAAAGAGATTGTAGACATTAGAATTTTAGCTATGTTTGACATCAATGAAAAGCTAAAATTTTAGTAATCTCAACTAAGATCTCAAATCTTTTCATAAAAGCACCTTTCTCAGACCTATGCAAGGCAAAACATGGGTGAGATTATTTCCTATTATTTTAATTTCCACCATGGTTTTACTATTTTGAGAAATGGTGTTATCTTTCATTAGTAAACTCTATCAACACTTCAGGGGAGGCAACAGGTGACAAGTATCATTAGTCACTGCCTACTTGGAAAAAGAGACCCTGCCAGGAGGCAACATGATCAGGCCAGTGCCTTACCAGCAGAACTGAAATTAAACCAGAGAGTACCAAGTTGTCCTTTCTGGGCTAATCTTCTAGCACCCCTTCTATGCCACATAACTCATATGGAAGAGAAAGCTTTGCTGATTGTCAGCTGAATCTATTCATGATGAAAATCTATATTTATATTCACTTGCCTTGCAAAATAATGATAGTGATGGTAGCTTTTAAGATAGCATGGAGCAGGTATTCAAGTGAAGGCAAGCAATTAAATTGAGAAGGACAACTGAGGCTGTGCAGTCACCTGAACAAAAGAAAATAATCAAAACAACCAATTATATTAATAGTAATATTAATAAGAATGAAAATGGACCCCTATAATTTATACAGTGAGGCTGAGTTGGTTTCTTTTTTCTATTTCATGAAAATGTATTGAGTGTTGGTATTCATGTGAATAATAAAACTCAATTATTTGTATCTTTTAAAAGTAAAGTTTGAGGCTGATAGCAGAAGGCAGGAAAGTGCCTGTTGATCAGATCTTGCTCCATGTCTTCCAGCTGAAAATGTATCACACTCTTGACTAAGAAAATAATTCCAAATCACCCTTGGATGGCACACATAATAATGTCTGAGATCATCATAAAATGGTTTATCCTCCTTGGTCCCTTCTCATTATTCCGGGAGACATGATCAGTAAAGGACCCCTTTTCTATAGATCACATGGCTCTTAACCTGTGGGGTCATTAGAAACACATACTTTGGGGCAGGTCATATCTGGATTTGAATCTCAGCTGTGCCATTTACTTATGTGGTCCTGAGTTAGCTCTTTGTGCTTGCCCACAGTTCCTTGATTTGGGAATAAAACATACCTCATGACATTATTGTAAGATTAAAATAAGATGATGTTTGAAACATGTCTGGCTCATTAAAGGTACTCAAATAACTATTGGTTCATTTTCCCTCTGCTTCCTTCTCATAGTTCTTATGCATTGCCTCATATAGTTATCTGTGTATATCTTATCTTTACCCCTCATTTGACTGTAACCTCCTTACCAGTGGGGATGGCAGTTCATCCATTTTTGTGTCCCCTACAGCTCTCCACATAGTGCCTTAGAGTAGGCACTTGGAAACTATATATTGAATGTTATTTCTTGTAACTCAGCATATACTCAGCAACTTAATGATATAAAACCATAGTCAAAATGCCCAGTAGTGTCTCTTTTCTCCAATTGGTCAGTTGCTTTTATTTTTAGAAGTGCCTTTCTGGAGCATTCACTTAGACTGATTGCCTTTTACTTCAGCAGGCAGTCTTCCCAGGTTAGATTGGAGGACTATCTGTTTTCACAATTCAGCTGAGGCTTTGCTTTTGTCCTGAGTTTGTGACATGCAATGAGCTTAAGGAGTAAAGCAGCCAAACTATTTCACTTTTTGTCAACTGAGCATCCACTTAGCTGCAATGGCATATTTCTAGCATGGCTGACTATATATATATATGTATATATATATATATATATATAGTTTTATATATATAGTTTTATATATATATAAAAAACACTCCTAAGAATTTTAGTGAAACCTAAACATGTTCAAAATTCTTTGATCCAAGACAAATGTTTTTCAAGTTCTCCAGAGATAAAATAAATGACAGTTATACAAATACTCTGAAGAGGCAAAATCAAATGAAAAAATCAGTCACATTGAGCTATACTTTGTGCATTTTACCTTGAAAAAAATTTAAATAAATGATTAGTCTCGAATATTTATGAATGAAGTACTTTTCTTTCCTTTACCTTTGTCTTTGGCTCTTTGACTTTAGAGAAGCTTAGTTTTCTCATCTCACATGGCTGTTTTGAGGATTAAATGAGATGATAAGTATACATAAAGCCCAACACAGTGCCTACTGCACATTGCGAGCCCAAGTGTGGCAGCCTGTATTGCCATTCGAGGCACAGCATAAGCCTGGGCCTCCCTTTTAGTAGAAAAAAAGGGCGTTCTCAGCAAAAATCCAGTCAGGAATTTCCTAATCCACTTCTCCCTGAGCCCACAGACATTCCAAAGATCTTTGCTTTAATACTGTAAGAATTCTGTTCACAGCAAAATTCATCCCATTACCTTGAAACAAACAGAAATACTACCTTAAAAAAAAAAAGCAAGGAAGTGATTTTCATAGTTGATGGGGTTATACAGGGGGTTTCTGGGAGCTGGCAGTGTTCTAGATTGGGATTGTGGCTACGTGGTTTGGCTTTATGATAATACACTGTACATTAATGTTTTATGCACTTTTCCGTATGTGGGCCATATTTCACAATGGAAAAGGTTTAAAATGAGTATGTGTGTGTGTGTGTGCGCGTATGTAAAAAAAAATACCTTCTTGGATTTTTAGAGTGTTTTATGCTTCTCAGAATGCTTTCGAACAGGTGACACACTGTGAATCAAATAGGACGTCCTCTCTTTGATGCAAAGATGCTCAAAGACTTGTCTGAGGTCACAAACCAGGATGTGTACTTTACACCATGTCAATATTGTGCAAACTAATGAAATCTTAAATAATTTTTTAAATTATGAAATATTTCAAACATATAAACACATATAGAGAATAATATAAGAAAAGTATATAAATAATCTTATTTATTCAGCCAATTTGCTTCAAACTTTTAAAAAATAATACTATTACATACATATCTTAAACCCTTTATGTAACTCTCCTAGCTTCCTCTCTCCCCCAATTCCAGTTTTCGTCAGCTTAAAAATGAAGTGATTGAGAAGCAGTTGAGATTGTGCAAAACATGGGCTTTAAAGTTGGAAGAACCAGGGTTCAAATCCACCATATATTTTGCATAGTTGTATAAAGATAGGATTATTGTTAGATTTACTTAGCCCAGGACAGAAAGTGTTCAGCCTGTAGGTGCTCTATAGTAAGTTCTTGTTCCTGCCCCTTCTCGGTGTTGGTGGAGATAACATATTTCTAAGTGGATCTAACTTATGTAAGATGAAAATGTTTCTCCTAGGATCTGGCTTAAGAAGTCCTAAATATCACATATTTAATAATCCTGTTGTTTGGACAAAAGATTCAGTTTCAAGAAACTTTGCATTTTTAGTTTATCACACTTCCCAGGAGGCTGGTTAATATCTTACTTTGTGTTAGCATAAAAGAGAATGTCCTGCTTTTTAAGTGGCTGTTGAAGAAGACAATAGAAGAAGAGATAGGGGCATGAGTGAAGTGACTGTCTGCTCAACCCCAAGAAGCTGCCCTATTGGTGTTCTGTTGATATATGTGAGTATATGGAAAGATACTTTTGTGGACTAATCTGCTTATAGCTTTAAAGAAATGTGGGAAATATGTTTTCAGTCTAAACAACTGACTTCTAATAAATAGTTCATATTTGACAAGTTAATCTTTGAGTACATACTGATATCAAGCTATATTTAGAGTCTAGCATTTCTAGACCTGTAACTCTCAACATCAGTGTGTTTTAAAAATGTGGAACCTAACCTGTTATTGAGTTGTGAAATCACAACCTGCTTAGGAGGATTGCAATTATAATTAGTTGGTTATGATCAATACTAAAAATATATAGAGAAAATATTAGAAAGCATGATATATAGTAAAGGAAAGTAATGTTTGGGAAACTTTCATGTCTGTTATATGTGTGAGTGTATATGTGTGTGTGCACACATATTGGGTCAGGATGTCAAAAGTATTTCTTACTCTAGGTCTTGGTCAAAATGAGACTGAAAACTGCTGCTTTGTGTGTACTGGTAGAAAGATTCCCTACAATACATACCTACCAGGGAAGGGTATGTATTGTAAGATTTTGGAACCACAACACATCCTCTCCTGTGGTTCTAAAAATCCCACAACACATACCTCACACACATACTCACACACATAGTAGGCAGTTTCCAGTTTTTCAGTTTGTTTGTAAGTCAATTTTGGGAGCCCAGAATACATCATGTAAGAGAAAGACTTATCGAACCAGCCCACAAAAGCCTCTATAATCTATAAGGTATTGTCACAATGTACTAAACACCCACCAAGAACCATGTGTAACAAAGTTCCATAGGGACAATGCAATCATTTTCAGTTTATGAAGTGAAAGACTCACTAACCTGGTGATGACCTTGGTTAAAGCAGCCATGTCTCTGGACTCAGCTGCCTTAGGGTGAAATGTTGAGGATCTTTAAGGTTTCTTCTCAATAATACGACAATCCAACATTTCCCATTGCTGCAGCCTTCCTTCCCTCAATGGAGTAGGGAGTGCGGGTGAAGGGAAGAGCACAGATTTACTGTATTAGTTATAAGCCACTCCCTTCATCCACTCTCATTAGTTAGATCTCTTCACTCTTTGCCATCCCAGAAGAATCCTGAGTTTTCTTATTATCAAGATAAAACATATTTCTGACTCAAGAGACTATTGCCTAATATAGAGAATCATAAAATACTTTTGTACAGTGATACTTTTAAATTTTACTTGTATTTGACTAGGGTTATCATTCTAACCTGGGAAAATGAAAATTAAAGTGCCAGGTATCAAGATGTGAAATTTTCTGTTCGCAAGGAGCTGGGAAAGCTAAAAGAAAAAAAAAAAAAAAAGGAGGGGGAGAATAAGAACAAAGAAGATGAAGGAAAACTCTGCCAAGCCACCAGCCTGGCTGGTGTTTCCTGCTAGGGAGCAGATGGTGGTAAAGAGATAGCATGCCTTGTGGTTTGTTACAAGATTGAGAATTCATTCTGATTTGGCCATGGCCTCCCTGTGATAAATGATGCATTTGGATTTTTAGCATGAATGTGTTCCTTACAAACTTGAGTCCTGGACTCTGGAATTTATTACCTAAGACAGGGTCTCAGCTTCCACTGTCATAGAATAGGTACACTTAGCTCTCCAGGCACTGTTAAAAACTTTAATACTCACCATTTGCTGTTACCAAAGCTATCTAAACCCTATAGTTAGGGTCATTTAGCTTTCTCCTGCAGACTCAGTTTTGGCCCAGACTCAAGGATGGGTGAATTAAGGAACCCCAGAACTAACATACAGCAGCTCTAAATCAAGCCAGTTTTGTAGATTGTCCTACCCCAAACTCTCCACAGTGTCTAGAAATTAGGCCCATATATAGCTCCTTGTGATTAAGCCATTGCCTGAATTCTAGTTCCAGTATTTAAATAACTGCATTGTGTCATTTCTTTCATTTCCTGCTCTTCTATTCTGTGATTTGGGCCTTATCTCACCCTTGCTAATACTCTGGGGTACTAGAATCCTGCCCTTGAATCCCAGACCTATGACTGCATGCATCCTTTTCAGAGGCCTATGCCCTGCTTGATCAGACTACTACCTACAACCATCCCTAGTCTCTTCAAATGCATCTTTCCTGTGCCTCCTGTTGGTACCACCTCAAAACACCTGCCCTAATCAGCAGTCAGTCCAATACCTGAGGCTTGGCCTTCCCTGCTTTAGGTTCCTACTTGCCCACTAGGGTGACCAACCATCCTAGTTTACCTGGAACTGAGGGGTTTCCTGGGATGTGGGGCTTTCAATGCTAAAATCAGGAAAGATGAGTTAGTCATTGTATTTCCTACTAAATTCTGACTTGAATTCGTGCCTTCATTCAAGGACCTCTTCTTGTGCCTCATTGCTATGTAGGATGTTATAGATACAAAGATGTATTACTACTGCTGGAGATCAGATTCCCTGGGAAGCAGACTCAGACACAGATTAGCGTATGGGAAATTTACTAGGGAGTGCTCTTGTGATCAACACCTGTGGGCAGTGGTGTGTGGGTAAATGCATACTAACCTGCTCTTTCGAAAGGGGGAAAGCCCCGATTTGTAGGGTTTGCTAATGCCCATAGTATAAATACTCCCACCATGACTGATTTTAAACTGCCAGCTTGACAGCAACCAGCTTGCAAAATCCCTACAAATCTAACAATTGCTTCCATGATCCAATATAAACCAGTTGCAGGACACCATTGCCAATGATGGAAAAGAAAGCAGAATTGAACAGAGGGAGAAGATAGGATGTGATACAATTACAACAATGGTCTCAGCCAACTGCACCAGGACCTCTGAAACTGACATGGCCCTTCAGTGTTATTCCAAGTTGGGGAGAGGGAGCTGGGCATATACACCCACATAATGACCAGTAAGTGGATGCAGGCTATCCTCAAGAAAGGGCTTATAACATTGGGCAAAGTGGCTCCTTTTAGCCAAGAATATTTCCTGGAGAGGGCTGACAGCTGAAAGCTTGTTGTCTTGCATCACTCTCAGAAGTTGGAGGATTGAGTTTTTCATTGCAGCAAGGGGGATATGGGCAGTGTAGCACAGCATCCACTACAGTCTGCCCCTTTCACAGCTCAGAACCATATCTCCTCATAAGTTCCAGGAACACCTACTCCTCCTTTTTAGGAAGCTTCTTTTTCTCAAGCAAACTTATAAGATTAGCTTATAAGTTTCTATAGAAACTGCAGCTGTTCTTGAATCCACATATGATACTCATAGTCTCTCTCCTCTACAGTCCATTGCAGATTACCCTCACCTGAGCTAGCACCTTGCTCATCTAGGTGCTTACCTGGTATATTACTCAGACCTTAACACTGGGCCCCTGGTCACCATGCACTTCTCATGCTGTGGTTGCTACATTTGTTTGTTTATTGTCAAATTTAAGAAAAGAAGTACCAAGAGACACCCAGGTGGATCACCTGAGTGCCATACAAATTCCTTCCTGGTCCCATTGTATAACAGCAGCTCTACTTCCTCCTGATGATTAAGATTAATCACCCATCGAAATGGTCAAGATGGTGATTATTGTTCCTTTCTGCTGGATCACTCAGCATAGAAGCCTAAAGCAACTGGGTAGTATCTGTAGCCTAAACTTCAAAGGTATAAGGGTTCCCTGTTTGGGAAACACAACCTCTAAATTCACAGAGCCCAGAGCTATGGGATCAGGAAGCACAAATTCCCCAAGATGGTCACTGGGAACAACCATGTGCTTCCTGAACTCATGTATTCTCCCTATTGTTGGTGGATCAAACAGTCTGTATCACTTGGATAGTGAATCCAAATCCAGAAAATGTGTCTTTTACAATTAAAATGAGTCACTACCCTTTCCAGAGGGAAAGGGGTGCAAAATAACCAATATGCTCGGAAGTGGTTGACTGGTCTCCTTGAGAAATGGTCTCCTTGAGAGATGGGATTGGAGACTCGCTGTCAATCTCTGTTGCTAGAAGTTTGGACCCTTTGGACATTTGGAAGTGACAGTAGTTAGATCAAACGTGGTCTATCAATGATATTGTGTCTGACATTACATCTGTGCTTAGGGTTACCACCTGGTTGAGCTTACAGTAGTCTACATTCTCCAGGATCTATATGGTTTCTTCAGGGGCCAGATTAATTAGAGATATGATAGAGACCACCACCCCTGCAGTTTTTGTGTCTTTAAGGGTGACACTAATCTCTGCCCCCATCCCTGGGATGGGATAATGTTTTTGGTTTACTATCTTAGCTGGGGGTGGAAGATAGTTTCATAAGCTTCTGCTTGGCCTTCCCCACTATGGTAGCTCTTACCTTACAGGCCAATGTCTATGTGGGGGTTACTTCAACACTTAGAACTGGTCAAATAATCACTGGATAGGTCTGTGGAAACAACAGACCCACTATAAGCTGGACTTTGGCCAGGAATCCATTTATTATTTGACCCCTGTATATCCCCACTTTTAACAAATGGGTAGTAATGATGCTTTGGGTCTCCAGGTATCAAATGTCAGCTCAGACCCAATGTCCAATATTTCTCAAAATGTACTCTTCTGTCCCAACTGTACAATCACCTGTGTAAATGGCCTAGATCGCTTTGGGAAAGGACTGGGGAAATCTTATAGTATACATGCTGGGGTGTTGTAGGGTCTTTTTTTCTGAGACCTGTTCACCTTGTCTCTGAGTCTGAACACTGGCTCAGGTCAGGGAACTGAGCAAGGAATTTTAACTTTTACTAGAGCAGTTGCCCTCGGCCTCTGCTTCTGCATACTTGATCTTTTTTATTTAGATGTTAAACAGTACCAACATTAAAGGTCCATCTCTTTTGCTCCTAGGGATGGCATGTTCTATTAACTATCTCCACAATTCCCTGTGGGTCAAGCCTCCCTGGCTGTCCCTCCAACCTTGCAGGTTATTATGGTAATTATGGCCTGTGGCTTCTGGTAATTTAGTGTGCCACCTGCTTTGGGACCCTGTCATTCCTATTGCTATTAACAAGCTCAATTTTGTGATCACCTCTCCTACCATCATCCCCAGCCTACAGTGAAGAACTGCATTATGATTTTCATGGGCCCTGGGAACTTTGCCTTTGTGGACCTTGTTATTCCTTAAAAAAGTATTAAAAATTATATTTTTTACTGGTGTAAAGAAACCTATACTAATATTATATATTAAAACATTTTCTTTGACCTAAAGGTTCAGTTTTTTCTTATTTTAAAAGAAATTAAAATAGTTTTGTGGGCCCCTGACACTGTGCCTACTGTGCCTAATGGATAGTTGGGCCCAGGTGAATGATGTGTTCTCTGGACCCTCCCACAAAACATATTCCTCTGGTGGATCTGGCCTCACATAATTTATCTTTTCCATAATGTGAATGCTCCTGAGCTTTTTTTAAATTATTTTTTTAAAGAAATTGGGTCTCACTCTGTTGCCCAGGCTGGAGTGCAGTGGTGTGATCATAGCTCACTGCAGCCTCAAAATCCTGGGCTCAAGCAATCCTCCTGCCTCAGCCTCCTGAGTAGCTGGAATTACAGGTGTGCACCACCACACCCAGCTGGGTTTTTTAAAAAAAATTTTTCGTAGAGACAGGGTCTCCCTGTTGCCCAGGCTGGTCTCAAACTCCTGGCCTCAAGTAATCCTCACGCCTTGGCCTCCCAAAGCTCTTGGCGCACAGGCATGAGCCACTGCACACAGCTGCTTCTGAGCTTTTTAATCACTTCCTCCATCATCTGCCATGACAACTTAGGCATTTCAACTTTGCTCACTGTGGGTTATTCCTTTCTCCAGGTTTCTAGTAGCCACCCTAGTTTTCCCCATCCCCTAGGTCCTGCCAGAGTGTTAAATCCCATGTTGCTAGAGAGTGCCTTAAGTCAATGAATTCCTGTGTATCCAGTCTTATGATCTAGCTTCCTTTATCATGCACACTCCAAGTTCAATCCAGAGGCACTCCCCTAGCTCTTGCTGGTACATGCTACCTAATTTTTACAGCTCTTTTGGGGTATAATCTCTTTCCTTTCTTATTAGGCCCACATGTCCCTAGCCAGGTACTATTAAGAGTTGACACTGATATTTGGCATGGCAACTAGAAGTGAGAGCAGCTCCTGAGGGGAACACCTGTTGCCTGACAGGTGTGATATTTTTGCAGTGTCTTCCTGCAGAGGGGAAATAGTAGCTCTTAATCAGGAGGGCTAGGCTACCTCTCTGAGAGTTTAGGGGAGTATGCACAGCTATAATCCTCTGATCATTCACCCAGACATCCCCATTCTATTAATATTTACTGGGGCTCCTGTTTTTAATAACCAGGATGCTGACCTTAGCATAACAGATTTTATTTGAGCATTTAATTTTCTTTGAAAGTCTGTGACCCTAAATATTAAATCCTAAGTTTGCTCCTCAGCTGTGTCCACTCTCCCACTACAGAAGCTAAGAGCCTCTTTATAATTTGCTAAAGGCTCTTAGCCTTTAACTGTTTGCTTTTCACCTGCAGTTTCTCACTATCCCTTTGTAGGACCAATTGTCTATAATAGCTGGCCAATCTCATTGAACTTGTATGCTTTGTTCTCTATGTATCTTTCAAACACTTGAGTCATTGCATCAAACAAGGTGTTCTCCACTGGGATGTTTTCCTAAGTCATCACTGGTGAAAGTGAGCTGCCAACTCATGCCAGGGACTATTCATACCCAACATACCACTTGAGATGGGGTCTTCCTTGCCAGCTGGGTGGTAAGCAATCCAGGCCCCCAAATCCCATCTTACCACCTGCTTTCTCAGACCACTCCTGGTACCAACTCAGAAGCAGACACCAAGATGGAGTTAGAGGTGCATGAGAAATACTTGTGAAAATGTCTGTGAAAGATAAAAGTGAAAGGAAACAGAAATAGTTAGCAAAAGCCTTTAGGCCACAATGCAGGACTGAAACCTGTGAAACTAAAAATTGAGAAGAGAGAATTGGGTAAGAGCCTCAGACTGCACTACAGCTCTGAGAAAGTCTTGGCAACCGAACAGGAACTTAAGTATAAGGATGTCCCATGGACAAGACCCTGGTAGGCAGAAATGTCTAGATCCTAATACCTGTCCCATTCCCACCCCATGCTTGATCATTGGCTGTAGGTGTCCGGGGATAGTGTTTCTTGAGTTTAAATGCTAATAATTTCATAATTTCCAGATTATGAAAGGGCTGCAGCTGAAGACCGTCAGCTGACTCCAATCCTAGCGGCAATTCTTTCTCAAAAGAAGATTTGAGGAGTGTACTTCCATGACTGCCACATGAACACGGTTTTGAGCTGAGGAAGGGGCTCTAGTACAAGTGGTTGATGAGATGGGAACTACTCGCTCATGCCAGTTTAATTGGGTCCTCTGTCCCCACTATTGCCCAGTCACAGATACAACACTTCAATCTTAGGATAAGACTGCTCCTGGGTCCATCTGACCTTATGACTTGATGGATCTGAAAGAACCAAACTCATCATAGGTAGTTCTAGCTCTGTGGTCATGCTGTTTTTTCCAGGGCCCAGGAGCTGTTTTTTGAAAGGTACATAATTCTCTGTGGCAGATGGCACAGGTTGCTCCAGAACTTGAGTCTATAATTCTGCTGGAGACTGCCATAAACTCCAGTACCATTGAATGTGTTGTCATATGGGCCTTTCTAACAATATAGCTAACTCTACATGTTTGACTTTTCAAAGATATGAGTTAGGGCTTTATTCTGCACATTTATTTTCTATTTCCTCAGTTTTTACTCTTTTCTCCCTCCTGATAATTTATTCAGGTTTTCTACTGTATATATTCAATGCCATAAATTCTTCTAAGCATGGCTGTAGCTACCTCCACATTTTTAACATCACACAAGATTTGATGTTTTTTTCACTATCTTTTAGTTCAAAATATTTTTTTTTAATTTTCGGTTTAACTCATAATTTATAAGTATATGCTTAATTTCCGAACATTTGGGAATTTTATCTTCTTGTTGCTGATTTTTATCTTAACGTGACCAGAGAACTCTGTATTTTGACACATATTTTACATACTTATGGGGTACATGTATTTTTTACATGCATAGAATGTGTAATAATCAAGTCAAGGTATTTGGGATATTCATCACCTTGTTTATTTATCATTTCTATATATTGGGAACACTTCAAGTCCTATCTTCAAGCTACTTTGAAATATCCATTGTTGCTAACTACAGACACCCCACTGTGCTACTGAACATTGGAACTTACTTCAATCTAACTGTATATTTGTACCCATTAACCAACCTCTCTTCATCCTCCTCTCCCACCCACACACCCTCCCCAGCCTCTGGTATTTATCATTTTGTTCTGTACCTCCATGAGATCAAATTTTTTTTGTTTTTTAGCTCCCACATATAGTGGGAATATGTGGTATTTTTCTTTCTGTGCCTGGCTTATTTCACTTAACATAATGACCTCCAGATCCACGCATGTTATTTGCAAATGACATGATTTCATTTTTTATGGCCAAGTAGTATTCCATTGTGTATATATACATTTTCTTTATTCATTCCTGTTGGTGGACATTTAGGTCGATTCCATATCTTTGCTATTGTGAATAGTGCTACAATAAACATGTGAGTGCCAGTATCTCTTTGATATACTGATTTCTCTTCCTTTGGATAAATACCCAGTAGTAGGACTGCTAGATTGTATCGTAGTTCTATTTTTAATTTTTTTGAGAAATCTCCATACTGTTTTCCATAGTGGTTATACTAATTTACATTCCCACCAACAATGTAGAAGGGCTCCCTTTTCTTCATATCCTTGCTAGCATCTATTTTTTTGTCTTTTTAATAATAACCATTCTAACTGGGGTAAGACCTCATTGTAGGTTTGATTTGCATTTCCATGATGACTAGTGATGTTCTGCATTTTGTGATATATCTGTTGGCCATTATGTTTTCTTTTGAGAAATGTCTATTCGTTATCTTTTTTGATTGTTAAGTTCTTTGTATATTCTGGTTATCAGTCCCTTGCCAGATGAACAGTTTGTAAATATTTTCTCCCATTCAACAGGTTGTCTCTTCACTTTGTTGTTTCCTTTGCTGTGCAAAAGTGTTTTAGTTTAATATACTCCCATTTGTCTATTTTTGTTTTTGTTGTCCGTGCTTTTGAGATTTTAGCCATAAAATCTTTGCCTGGACCAGTGTCCTGTTTTCCCTATTTTCTTCTAGTAAGCTCTAGATTTTAATCCTTTGAAGTTTAAGATTCGCTTTGTGGTTCAGGATATGTTCAATTTTTATAATTTTTTTTCATGGAAATAGCTACTCTAATATATATCATGTCATGTTTACTCATCATCTTGTCCAAATCTTTGATACTATTACTGATTTTTAAAAAATTTTGCTTGTTCCATCAGTTATGAGATGTGTTAATCTCCTACTTGGATTGTGGACTTTTCTATCTCTCCTTATATTTCTAATAGTTTTTATGTATTTTAATGCTATAATGAGGTGTTTACAAATTTAGAATTACTGTATCTTCTTGCTGAACTCATACTTTTATCATTATAAAATGTTCTCTATCTCTAGTGATGCTTTTTGCCTTACATCTGACTCTGTGTGATAATACAGCAATGCCAGCTATTAGTATTTGAATGATCTTTTTATAAAATGCATTTTTCTTATCAACACAATCATATAATTTTTCTTTTTATCCTGTGTGATGAGTTACAGTGATTGATTTTTTGAAAGTTAAACCAACCCTGTATTTTCCTTTTAGTATCTTGCTAAATACAAATATTTAAAATTTTGGCATTTATATTCATGAATGAGGTTATCCCATAATTATACCCTTGTTAAATTTGGTTATCAAGATTATGCTGGCCTCATAAAATCAGGTAAAGTGTTTTCTTTTTTGTTCCACTGAAGGCTTTATAAAAGATTTGTTATTTCTTCCTTATTTAGTAAAATGCTACCTGCAAAGCCACAATTACAAATTCAATTTAATAGATATCAGATTATTTGTATTTCCTATTCTTTTCACGTAAATTTCAATAGGTTGTACTTTTGGGGTGAATTTTTCTGTTTCAGTTAAATTTTCAAATACATTGGCATTCAATTGTTTATAATACCATCTTTTCCCTCTTAACCTTTCTGTATCCTTATGAATTCTGGTGTGGCCTTTGTAAACAGCCTGTGATGTTTTTGTGGTTTTTTAAATCCAGTCTGACAATTTTATTTAACACATTTTTTTTTAACTCAATGCAATTATTGTTTAGGCTTAAATGTACCGTATTATATTTTTGTTCTATTTGTCTCTTATTTCCTTTTCTTTTTCCCTTTTGAAATATTTTATTATCCTATTTCTCTCTTTCTTACTGGCTTAGATGTTACATTCTTTTTACTATAATTTTAGTGGTTACAACAGAAATTACAACATGCATCCTTGACATAACAAAGTCTAACATTAATTGGTACTTCCCTCCTCTTGGACAAGCAAGGACTTTCCAACATGAACTCTACTTGCATCTCTTCCAATTAAGATGCCTTATTTAAATTCATTATATATTTAAATCCATAGGACATTGTTGTTGTTTCCATATTAACATTAGATTTACCCACATAAGTACCATTTCTGTTGCTTTTCATTCTTAACATATCAACATTCCACCTGGGGATAGTTTTCTTGTCTGAAAAAAACTTCAGTATCTCCCACTCCCCCCTCAGCTTTATTAAAGTATAATGCAGTATTGCATTTTAGGAGTATTTTCTACTTTTCCTGAAAATGTATTTTATTTTACCTTTATTTTTAAAGGCTATTTTTATTAGATATTGGACTCTAGGAAAAAATATTCCACTGTTGTTTTTTGTCTTTTATGTTTTGACTAAGAAAGTAGCTTTCAGTGTAAGTGGTATACTTTTGAAGGTAATTTTTTCTCTGGTTGCTTTAAAGATTTTTGTCTAGTTTTCAGTTTTATGATATGCTTAGGTATGGATTTCTTTTTCTTTCTTACTTGGGATTGATTCATAAGCCTTTTTGAATCAGTTGCTTATCTTGACAGCTGTGGAAAGATCTCAGCCGTTATCTATTAATATACTGCTTCTGTCCCTCTCTCTACTTTTTCTTGAGTGTTCAGTTAAATTTATGCCAAACCTTTATCTTCCGTATTTTCTATTCTTTCAGTTCTTGTTCTATTTTCTTCTGAACAGTCTCTCAGTTCATGAATTCTATCTTCAGCTGAGTAATCTGCTATAAACCCATCCATTGAGTTCTTAATTTCAGTTAATATGTTTGGCTCTGGTTGGGCACGGTGGCTCACACCTTTAATCCTATCCCTCTGGGAGGCCAAGGCGGGAGGGTCGCTTGAGCTCAGGAGTTCGAGACCAGCCTGAGCAAGAGTGAGACCCCATCTCTAAAAAATTAAATAATTAAAAATATATGTATATTTGGCTCTATTAACTCCCACTTGGCACTTCTCTGTATTTCTGTTACCTGAATTCTTCATCATGACTTTTATCTCCTTGGACTGAGTAGGCATATTTTAGTGTCTGTGTTGTCTCTGTCAGTTTTAACTCATGTTGTCTCGTCTCCACACATGCCTTGTTATTTTGTGGTAGACATCAAATTTGCAAAACTGTAGAAATACTTTGAGGCTTTGGGAGGTCTTGAACTCCAATTTCTGTTCACCAATACCTGCAGGAAGTTGGGCCTTTTTTCTCCCCTGACTTCTGTTAATTCTCTACTATCTCGTCAGCTTTTTAATGACCTTCAAATTCATTTTTTGAAAGAATTTAGTCCATTTTTTCTAGATGCCCTCAGTTGGAGGGTTGGTCCAAATCATTCTACATTACTATAAATGGAAATCCCTTCTTGTTGCTTTAAGTCATTTTTATTCTAACTATACGGGAACCTGGCTTTCTGTAAGATAAGGTAGTTGAGAAAGGTCTAGGTATCTTGTTACCATGGTTAAAAAAACAACAAAAACTTGTATAACCAAATTCAGCTTCTTTTATTTTAAATTCCACTTGAGTATTACGTTCACATAAAATGCATAAAATGCATAAAATGCCTGAGGTCACACAGACCAATCTTGGTACAATGAAGTAGGGAACTGACTATGCAAGGAAGTGAATACCAGGAGCTAGGACCACTGGGGTCTATCTTGGAGGCTGGCTCCATTCAGTAAGCAAGTTTGACTTGTGAGTGATAGTCTTTTTACACTCAGTATGTAATAGTGTCTCTTTTCAGTATGAAATTCTGATGTACACTGAGTTGTGACTTCTGGGTGAAGGCTTTTCCATGGTCACTGCATTCATATGGCTTCCTGCCAGTGTGAATTCTCTGATGTACAATCAGACTGATTTACAGGTGAAGGCCTTTTCAAATTCAATACATTTATCTGTCTCTCCGGGGTGAGCATTATGGCATACAGAGAAATGTGATCTTTTGGTGACCCTCCCCCTACCTGCTTCCATATTTAACACATACAGATACTCAACTTACCATGGGGCCACATCCTGATAAACCCATTGTAAGTTGAAAATATTGTAAGTCAAAACATTTGACTTTTAGTTTGACTCACAATATTTTCAACTTACAATGGATTTATTTGGAAATAACCCTGTTGTAAGTTGAGGGGCATACTGAATGCACATGACTTTCACACCACTGTAAAGTTGAAAATCTTAAATCAAGACATACCAAGTTGGGGGCTGCCATACTGTAAGATTTCTCTCCTGAATGTCTGCAGATATTCACTGAGGTGTGACTTGGAAGAAGTCCCCACAACTACTACATGTTTCTCTCCATTTTAAATTCTCTGACCTTCAATCAAATTTATCCTCTAAATAAAGGGTACACAATTGGTACACACAGTTTCCCTCCTATATGAATTCTCCAAAGGAACCTAAGTACTGACTGGTGAGTAAGGCCTGTATCTTGGAGAAAGAACATCCATTAAATAACTGGCACATACTTTTATATCCATTATGGACATGATTTTGATATTTTAGGGTTTATAAGTATTAATAACTTCATTAATCTATGCCACAATTTGAAATAATTACTAATGTAGTCGTGATTAATGTATAGAATATGGAGAAGCAATTACTGCCTTCAGAACTCTTTAAGTCATCCTTAAGAATAGAAATAAGGCTGTTAAAAACAATTCAGTTCTGATGTGTACAATTATGTCACTTGTCCTACCTCTAGATGCACTGTTTTAATAACGTAATAAGATCTTTTAAAAGAACCATTTTACATAGCTCTCCTTATTTATTACTAAATAAACTGAAAAAGATGATATCCTTTGGGTAAAGGGGTGATCAAAATAGAGGATAATTATCATCCTTTGTAAAATTTTACTCCAACCTATATTATTCTGAATTAAGATAGCATAAATTATTCCACACAGATGAAAATTGGAGGATTTAATTTTACTAGCAATCAATGCCAGGGATCAACCAACAATAGTCTGTGGGCCAAATCTGGCCCACCGCTTGTTTTCTGTAAACACTTTACTGGAACACAGTCATGCTCCTTTATTTCTATATTGTTTATGGCCACTTGTGCACTACAACAGCAGAGCTGATAAGTGCCACAGAGATCATATGGCCAGCAAAGCCTAAGAAATTGACTATCTGTCTTTTCTCAGAAAAAGTTTGCTAACTCCATAAAAATAACATTAAATTTAAACAGATTTTAAGGCAACACAATAGTCATTTGTAATTGAAGTACTGGAAAAAAGTTTTTAGTTTGTATTTTAAAAATACATTACTGGTAATGGTTTCTCTCACTTCAAATACTATAAACCAAAAAACATTCAGCAGCTATGACTCTGGCAATGAATGAAAAATCTAGAAATGAAATTTTCAAGTAAATCTGAGAGAATTATCTAAAGACTATATTCTCGCAGACAGCTAGGTATATTTTTTATCCTTTCCACCTACACATTTAAAAATAACCCAAGTCCTACACAAATAATAAGAGTAGGATAGTGTGTATTGCTTCTGATTTTACTTGTCATTTTAGGGAATTAAATATAAGTCTGCTTCTTTGAACACCTAATAGACATTTATTTGGACAAAATGAAATACCAAAAATCTGGAGAAAAAGGAAACTAAGAGTCCCAAATTTAAAGCCGGTAAAATATTTCAAGAACTTGAAGGAAGTACCTAGAAAATAATAAATGATTAGGACAAAACATTCAGTTCAAGGTCACAAGAAAATGATCTGGTGAGCAAATACAGATACACAATTTAAACGAATCTGGATGAATTAGTGAATTAAAGAATAAATAGGTCAATTGCTAAACCCACACTACACATTTAAATAAAATTTAATATAAAAATAAATCTGAAAAAATGTTAAAACACTAAGAAAATCTTAACTAAATATCAGGCAAACTATTAGGAGGGCCATTATTGAATTGTTCACAATTTTTACCATTTGAGGCAAATAAAATTGAACAGAAAATCTGCACTATGGGAATAAACAAGTATTGAGTTGTTTCTCAACTACAAATTCTTTGACAGCTACTCACAAAGTGCATATGTTGCAATTCTTAGTACTCCTAACTACACGTAAACATGACTGAATCAGAACTGCCAGCACCACAATAATTTCAAGGTTTATAATTTTATATATTTAGTAATAACTAAAAACTTTAACTATCATTGATCAGCTTTTCAAAATCATTCGTACTATCTGCAAAATTTCCATGAAAGACAAACATCATACAATTTAGTTAAGATGTGAACAATATGAGATTCTGTGGATCTCTCTACCCCTCTTCCCCTGACAAAGAAATAAAACTAGTGGAGGAAAAAATGGAGTTATGTACAAAGGAATGACGAAGTTCGACTTAATAGTGAAAATTCCTCAAGTTCATTAATTAGTAGATTTTAACTGGTTTTAAAAGACCATGGTACTTGGATCACATCAAATGATTGGATGTTGGAACATGAGATGATATTAATGCTTGTACAGTCTTTTCAAATACACAAACATGCTACCATAAGAAAATGATTTTGAAGAGTAGTCCCTTCCCTTATTAAATCTTAGGAAATTTTATTTTCAGGTATTTGATAACCTGAAAAGGCTAAGAACTTCAAGAGTTCAAATACAATAAAAAATTAAACATGTCCCATATATACTGAAACAAATCAGAAACTGTTCAGCCTAAGAGTTGTTACTTATTAATTAAAAATTATTAAATTCAAGATAAACACAAAGATTCAAGTCAAACAGACCTCACCAGATCCATAGAATGTGACAAAACACACCCATAAAGTTTGGCTTAATATTCACAAACCATGAAGAGGAAACAGAAATATATTCTTTGATGTTAGCAGCTCTGCTATAACTAGAATAAGCTTCAAAATATTTCCAGTGGCTCAAAACAATGTCTAGCCACAGCTCAAAATTCAGATCCAGGTAACATCTGAGTCTCAGAAATCTGTGCATTATTTTTCCTGACCATTTTAATGATCCAGTTTTCATCTATATACACCCAGAATGAATTTTGGATCTCCTTTTATGGTGCAGTGAAAGCTCAGTAATACATCTCCCTAATAAAATTTTCATCATACTGACATAAATTTAAATTATTTTTCATATTTTACTTGAAAAAAGTTAGCTGATTTTTACCAATAATATGGTAAAAATAGAGGCAACTATAACTTAAAATTACACAGCTTCTTAATGTTTTATTCATAGCATTCTTTATACATCAGAAGCTTCACTGATATTTAATTTACTGCAGCATCCTGTGGGTGAAGCACAAAATTACATTAATTATAAACAAAGAAACAAAGCACTTTTGACTTTTTAAAATTATATATATATATATATTTATATCCAGTTGACAAATAGCATCACAATCATTACTGTATAAAAAACTAAAAATCACCATGGAAGCTAAGGCCTAAGTTCTTACTCCAATTGTTCCCTTTTGTTTATATCTAAAAGATATTAGATATTAAGATTCTAGTACCTCAAAAAACAAAAGAACCCCAAAAACCAACAACAAAAAATCAGGTCTACATTATTTACATACAGTATGGAAAATAAAAGCTGTTTTTTGGCTAACTTAGATTGCTGTTACCTACAGTATTTACATTGTAAATGCCAGGGGGGAAAAAGCACTACTAACAAATACCATTTTGAGGAGAAATATATTGTGTCTGGAATTTTGTTCTTAAATTAGTTGTATATACTAATAAGTGTCTGTTGAATAGAATTTGACTTCTAATAAATCTACTGAAAGTTTGAAACAGAGTATCAGTATGCTTCTTTATATTGATAATCTAGATCCTGTTAAGTCCAATACTGTAATAACTATAAGCACTAAACCTTAAATGAAACAATGGCAACATGTATAGATGGAATTTTATTTAATATTGTAAAATATAATGCCTTGACTTTTACCCACAATTATGAGACTATCTACTATTCTTTTAATCCTTTAAGAACTCTCATATATGATATATCCCTAAACAGTGAAATCTTCCAGTAACTTACCAGAAAAAAAGTTTAATTATGTTATTCTGTTCTTAGAATTATTTTTCTAATATTTAAAAACATATTTAAACCTTTGCAAAAACAAACACAATCAATTCAGTGTAACCGACTGAGCTTTAAACCGTACTTTAATTTGCAATAACTGTAACCTACTGGTCAATTGAACCGAAGGTAGAATATTTAAATGGCTAACTATGAAGTGTGTCAAATCAATGATAGAATGCATAAAAAAATGGAGCTAAATTTTGGGGAAGGTACAAGGTGGTTAATGTGAAAAATGGTAAATGCTAGTTTTAATAACAAAAATGGTACTAAATGCGGGTGAACATTAAATTAACACAGTATAAAAGAATAGCTTAAATAAACTGGGATTCACATATTACAATAGCAAAGTTATGACAGAATGAACTGAAGACACAAACAGTTCTGAAAATTCTCTTTTCAGCCTACTTCCAATAGAAATAGTCAGGCTTTTTTCCTGTACATAGTTTGATGCTTTGTCTATACCATATATAGTAGAAAAATAAATTCTTTAGCAACCTAGAAACAGTTTATAAAACTCTTAAAGTTTAATTTTCTTTGCCAGACATGCCAATGTTAAACTGACAGCTATAAATTAAAGCTATATAGACAACAGGTATAAGTAATATAGAACAAGTTAAGAATACTACATTTACCGGATTTCTTTTTTTAAAAATTACTGTACTTTCTTATTTCCTGTGTGCTTTGCAATAGGAATAATAGGGACTTTGTTTTCTTAGAAAAGATAACATGTAAGAGTATAACACAAATAAGATAATTTATAATATACATGTACTTCAACAGCAGCCTGGTTCACGTCAACATGTTGGTTTGGAAGTTTAAAATTGGAAGTACAATACCTAGGACGTAACAGTTGGGAAAGACGATGTTTATTTTAGAAAAAAATGGAGCAAATCAAATTCTTAGGAGCCTTGAATCTCAAAATCATCTATTTACTATAATACACATAGGATAACCTTAAAATTGCAGTATGAATGAAGATTACAACATTGACCAAAGAATTTTTTCTTTACTACACAAAATACAACCTAGCAATGAAAAACAAACCGTATTTTTCCTTTCCAGAAAAAAAAGTGGCATGGTTTGATAATGAAAGAATTTTGAACAAAGCCTAACAAAATTTACCTGTGCCACCTATTCTGAAATTTTTATCCATAATTTAGTGTTCTGGTTATGTCTTCACTAGTAAAATGTTTACCCCGAAAAGCAGCAGTCATTTATATAGCAACTCTGGTACCAACATCAAAGGAAAATATTGGCTTAAAAATGGTGCAAAAGCCATTTTGGATTTTAGTACAACACATCACAGAAAAGAATATGAATACAAGTTTGTAATATACACACTCCAAAGAGTCTGTCAGTACCCAAAGTATTTTTATTGCTGTATTAGCAATGGATTTTTGGGATATCTTTTTAAGGGCCACATAAAAATAGATTCAAGGAATAGATTAAATTGAAGTTCTAGATTAAAATGTTTGGTTTAAAGAATTTTCTACAACAAATTTCATGTTTATGTATGAAAAGTTATATAACCTTATATGAAAATGTCATGAAGTATTTTCTATACTATACTAAATGTATTTTCCCCAAGAGGGAAAAAATTAAAATATCTAAAATATATTAGATTAAGATTACAAGACCATCATAGATCTTTTGAACATGCATCTGTTTACAGAATTAACAGTATACAAAAATGTTTATTTCATTATGGACCATAAAGTTGGTGACAACTATCCTTTGCACAACATTTTCAACCCACTTTAGCCACAAGCATGTCCTTGGTATGTGTGTAAATGAAATAGATTCATTTGCCCCTCATCAAATCATCCACAGGTTTACTCAGAAATAAAGATGAAGGTGCAAAAATGTGAAAGTGTTTTTTCTTTCAAACAACATTCCAAGCATGGCCTAACTAGCCTAAAATCATAAAATACTTAACTGGGCTTTTAGTTATCTATACTGACTGCTAGAATGTAAATTAAGTTGCCCAAATTAGCACATCAAATAACAAAACCAGCCATAAAGCAGGCTGAAAAAGCATTAAATGTTTCATATAGGTGAGTTTTTAAATCATTTCATTTCTATAGAAAAATTTTATTCACAATATAATGTGACAGAAAATGCCACAGGAATGATATACTGATTGCAATAAGGTTGCATGCAGCAGCAGCTTTGTATTTTTATAGCTATTTTTGTTTATAAAAATTAAACCTCTCCAGTCATGCTTATCACATGGTCTTAGAATTGTAATGTAAGTGAATAAGGAATATCATCATTTCAAAGAGAAAATGTCATTTTCAATGTGAATTATCTGTATGAAACATGAAGTATACTACTGAACCCTGAAACATGCATGTCTAGATTTGCTTTTTGTCCAATTCCAGGCTGTTTGCAATCACTTTCTACTCAAATAATACCAAGAGGATCCGTCTGTAATTGTGGTTGTATCAGCTGAGGTTGCAATGGTGGTGGTAACTGAAGTGGTACCATTGATTCCACCAACTGTCCTGGGTTTGAAGGTGGTGGAGGAGCCACAATGTTCGTGGTTTCTACAATTTCTCCATTGTAAAAGAAAAATTGACACTGCTGAATGAATGTTTCAACAACAGACTGATGAATCTTAGTTGTAGACAGAAACTCTCGATTTTCAAAATCAGGTCTCATCAAGGTTGGCCAAAAACAGATGGATAAGTTGTCTGCTGTCATTAGGTTGATTTTATTTTGCTGACTAACCCTGCAATTATGAAAGGAAAAAACACTTAGAAATCAAAACTCATTACATCTTTTTTGTGCATGCTACATTCAACTAGTCATCCCTTGGTATACGGGGGGATTGGTTCCAAGATCCCTGAGGAAACCAAAATCCAAGAATGCTCAAGGCCTTATGTAAGATGGTGTAGTATTTGCATATAACTTAGGCACATCCTCCTACATATTTTAAATCATGTCTGGATTACTTACAATATCTAATACAATGCAAATGCTATGTAAAATACAGTATGACAACTGTGTTTTTAAAATTTGTATTTTTTATTGTGGTATTGTTATTTTTTATTGCTTTTATTTTCCCAAATATCTTCAATCCATGGCTGGTTGAATCAGTAGATGTGGAATCCATGGATACAGAGGGCCAACTGTACCTTGTAAAACAGGAGATAGCAGCAAAAATCCATTTCTTATGAGAATAATGGAAGTTGCACCCTGGGGTCTAAAAATTTACATATGGAAGCATATTTAATTCGTATGAAAAAAACTTTCCCTCATGTGACAAATTTTAATGAGTTTCTGGCAACAGAAACAGGAAATGATAATTGCATATCCCACTTCTTTGACTACCATGAGAGATGAAAAGATAAACTATGGTATGCCATCTCTTTCAACCAGTTTTGGAAAAATTACTTTATTGTAACCCAACCAGGAAAATTTTTAACCTTCAAAAAAATTAGTTTCTAGTATTCCATAAAACAATCTTTTTAATTTGTAAATATCTTGCACATTAATTTCATTGAAAAGACAACACTCAGTTCATAATACATTCTATCTTAAAATTATGTTTTAACAATAATTTACGAATGGTCATACATTATTAACGGATTTGCATCCAGTCCTTTAAATATGTGAGAAAGAACTTCTACCATCATCTTCAATAAGCAAAATATAGGAGGCAAATCTTGAACTACATCTCAGAATTATTAAATTGGGAGTTTATCCAACCCCCTCATTTCACACACAAAGAAACAGTCCAGAAGTATGCAGGGTAAACGGGAACATAAATTTACAGATCAAAAAAATTTTAACTCCAAACCAAAGGAAAATCCCCAAACACAGAAGTTATTCATCTGAGGTAAAATATGTGGCCTGAGTCAGTTAGAGGATGACTAAGATGAGGATGGCCAGGGAACACTTCCTGGAAGAGGTAATATTTGAGTTAAGTCAAGGGTGATGGGGGGCATGGGAAGAATGGTGGAATGGAGGGAGAATTCAGTTAAAACAGTGGTTCTTTAGTGTGTATCTGAACCTCCTGAAGGGCTTGTTAAAACACTGATTAGATTGCTGGGGAGTAACTTTTGGTTAACTCCTATTAGTTTAATATAGTAGAGCTTACTTGGTGTGCAGGGAAAAAGGAAAGGCAATGTAACTGAAGAAGTCAGAGCCAGACCACTTAGTGTTAAACAGTTTGGATTTGATCCTAAGGAAATAGGATGCTATTTAATCACCAGTGATCTTTACAGAAAGATCTTTTAGAATGATCATTTTCGCATCAGGATCAAAGGAGGATCAGGAGGAAAAGTTGGCAGAGAAAGAGCTCAATTAAAACAAAACTAGAGGTCCCTAAATAAGAAATGATAAAGTCTGAACTAAAACAGTGGTGGAGGAACGAAAATGGAAAAATAATTAGGAGAAAAAACTGATTTGACACTCACTGGATATGGAGAGTAAGAGAAAATATAACCAAAGAATAGCTCCACAGATTAGTTTTTGCAACAGTTGCAATTCCTCAATCATCTATTATACACTTCTTTGTTTTTCTCTTATACTAGAATGTAAGCTCCATGCAATGGATGACTATTTGGTTCACTGCTGTGTCCCTAGCACTTAGAATAATACCTGGCATAGAGAGAGGGCCTTATCCAATTATAGTCGAGTATTCCTTTTAAAATTTAAGTCTGATTATATTATTCCTCTGCTCTACTCTCCAGTGGATTCCCATACCACTCAGAGTAACAGAGTGTAAATCATGCAATGTTTCTTCCATTAAGGAAGCACCCCCTCCATCTTTCGCAAAAAAACATGTTACTTGAACTCAACAGTGTGCTTAGTGATATGTGATTTATATTCTGAAGCAACCACCTTATCTTGTCAGTAAGACATTTTGAGGACTAAGGTTAGTCAATAGATCACACTCTTAATAGTACTGTCCTATGAGATATGGTACTATCGCGCTCTTTCCTTTCTGACCATTCCCCCCCTCCTTTTTTTCTTTTCATTAGCTATTTATCAAGAAGCAACACTTTCTAACATTATCTCTCACTATGCCCAACCTTCGCTCTGTTCCAATCACATAGGCCTCTTTGCTGGTCTTCAACACATCAAATATGCTTTTGGCTGTGTTATTTGTTGTAACACCAGAGCCAAACAGTTCTGGAATACAGTAAGTATTTAAAATAATTTTGATGGTGGGCCAGCACTGACTCTTTGAACATGTTCTGCCCTCTTCCCCATTTCCCTACTCTCTTTAATGAAGTCCAATTCTTCTTTCAGCCAGACAATAATATGTTCACAAACTATCCCTATACTCCATATTGGTTAAAGTCTCCTTAGTATCCTGTGCACATCTGTTCACACTACCAACCACTTGTATGGTATTATACTTTTCAAAAAAGGAAATTGCACTAATATACAATATTATGTATGCTGCTATTTTCTCAGGGAAGGAGACTTGAGGAAAGGGTTATAAGAAATGTTGATACAATTTTATACTGCACTGACAGCAACAATAAAACTTGAAACATTGGTTAAGATCCCTTTTAAGAAGTACAAACTGAAATGCACTTGGTTTGGGCCTTCCTTTTATTAGTTAAAAAAACAAACTACAGTTCATTAAAATGCCAATAGAAAAGATTATGAAGAGTAGACTTTTGAAAAAATTAACACAAATACTAATAATCCCATTTAGTCCTCAGGACAACTTTGTGAGGTGTTATTATTCTCATTTTTATAGTTGAGAAAATCAAGACTTAGGCTAGGATGAGTAATTTGCCCCAAGGTCACAGAACTAGCAATATTTCAAACCAAAGCCTGTTTGATTCCACAGTTGGAGTTTTTAATCATTAATACTGCTTTTCATTTAATAAATGGTATTGGGAAGAGTATCTTTTTAGAAAAAAGCATAACCTTGAAGCTTAATGTATTTAAGGTATTAAAACAAGGATTAGTGCCCTGAATTTGAGGTAACAGTCAGGATAGACAGTAATACAACATTTCTGATAAAATTTCATTGTGTGTATATCCAAACAAAATAAACATGATACACAACACCATCAAAGTGGTAGAAAAAACAAACTGAAAACCTATTTAAGACTTGGACTCTAGTCATAAAATGTGTCACTTATTAATTAGAAAATATGAGTCAGACAACCAAAATTGAACCATATGGTCGAGTCCCTTTTTCTATCTTATAATTATCCAATTTATGAAGTTTACATGTTTAAAATGTGTATTTTCTTTGCAAAAAACCCAACAAAATAAAAATACCTGTTTAGATGCGTTATCACATATCTGAATACATCATAGTTTACGGGATGAAATTTCTTAACAATTTCTTTCAAGGCATGAAGACGTTCTGTTTTATCTGGGATTTCTGTAAAATTAAAATGGTGAAGAATCAGTGTGAAATTCACACATTTAAAATTATCTGATAAAGTTTCCTGCTGTGTTTACTATAAGACAATTGAGAATGTATTTTAAGCTTATTAGGATAGGTAAACAAAATTCAAAGAAAATGTTCTAAAGAACCTGCTAAATTATCTAAATTAAGAAATCACTTCAACTATCATTACCTATTTCTATAACATCGTTTATTACTATAGCCTTTTTACAAGTAAACCTAATTATTGAAGATCAAAGTGACTCAGCACTGGTAAAATAGGAAATGGTATATCAGCAATTTACTTATGCAATTTATATAACTAAATATTCATTTAGAATTAACTACTTATAAACCTGTTAGGCTCTTAATATTCATGCTACAGAGAGTAAATATTTCAGGCTTTGTGGGTACAAGTACTCAACCCTGTATTGTAGCACAAAAGCAGTAACAGACAATATGTAACAAATGAGTGTGGCTATAGTCCAATGAAACTTTTGAAATTTTAGTTTCATATAATTTTAATGTGCCATGAAATTTTCTTTTCCTTTTGATGTAAACACTATTCTCAGCTCAAAAACTGGTGACAGGCTGAATACAGCCCTTGGGCCAGGTTTATCCCCACTATAATTACTTGTAATGTACTTTGCTTATCAAAAATTTTCCTTTATAGGCTGTGCAAGTATTTAACATAGTTACTCCCCAAATCTACGCAATTATGAAACAGGGTAACTGAAATTTGGTCCTGCAATAAATGGGATATAAGAGAGTTTTTCCCTGCTCTTCCTCTTTCATTTCTAAGCCCAGTGTGCATACCACATCATTATGGTTGTATACCAAGTACCAACAAATTTTCATTTGTTACACATTACTTCTAATCAGTCCTCAAAAATTTCCTAAGTAGGAACATTCTGAGGCTACTGTTGAAGGTCAAGAAATCAGAAAATCTAAGCTATGAATTCAACCCTTTTCCCAGTTTACATATGGGAGTATGCATAAGGCAACAATACTTTGTGACAATATACTGAAGTGTTTTTAATTAAAAAAATTAACTAAGAACTTTAACATAATCACAACTATAATGAAGTAGTCTCACTTAAAACTGAAGACTTGCAACCAAAAGGAAATATTACAGAGAAATATTTATAAAATACATTAATTTTTGCCATTGAAAAACAATGTGAATGAAGAACTAGGTTATCTGATGCTCAAATAGACCTTACATCTCATTTTCCAGGTAAATGAGTATCTGTTTACTGGAAACATGTGAATGAATGTTTCCAAAGTAGGAATAAATATTAAGCCCCCATGTTCTTGCCTTACTTTTTCCAAAAATGACTTACAACATGAAGTCTGCTATGGATTGAAAGTGTCCCCCAAAGTTTAGGTGTTGAAAACTTAATCCCCAAGGCAACAGTGTTGAGAGGTGGGACCTTTAAGAGATGATGGATTACCACTGTTATTGCGGGAGTGGGTTAGTTACTGTAGGAGTGGGTTCCTGATAAAAGGATGAGTTCAGTCCACTTCCTGTCTCTTGCATGTGCTCTCTTGCCCTTCCACCTTCTGGCATGGGATGACTTAGCAAGAAGGCCCTTGCCAGAGGCTGGGCCCTTAACCTTGGGCTTCCCAGACTCCAGTACTATAAGAAATAAATCACTTTATAATTTATTTACGATCACCCAGCCTGTGGTCTTCTGTTATAGCAACACAAAATGAGTAAGACAAGGCCAAAGTAAATTTCTTTTACTTAAAAAAACTTAAAATGGACATGTATGCAGATCACCCATAGGTTAGTATTTTACCGAAGTACATTATAGATACTTCATTTGAAGGTGTTTACTTAATTTTCTTAAAATGCCTTTGAGTTTGAATTAAAAACATAAATCTCAAACTTCTAGTACAACGATCTTCAAAGTTTTAGGAGTATTTAAGTATTTAAAACGGAATATTCTCGAGGGCCATCTCCAAAGATTCTGACTTTATTTTAATTTAGAGGAAAATACCTTTAAGAAAGAGTTCTAGGAAGTTGAATTTTTATTAGCTACTTATTCTAGTGCATGACAGATTTTAACACTCAGCAATCAATATCCAAAAACTGCCATTATTATCATTCTCATAAAAAAGAGGTTTACACTTACTTGCTGCTTCCAGTAGCTCTGGATGAAGAGAATATGGAATTAAGGGATCTGGAAGATCTGCAAAGAAAGCTTTAAGAGCTCCAGCTACAGCATTTACTGTTACTTCCATCGATACTAGATTGATATTATGATCTATAAGACAAAATTAAAATTTTAATTTATATAAGAAAAGTTTAAATATAAATTTAAGTCTTCTCATTGGCACTTTTCTTTATAAGCTAACAAACTACATAGAAAAGGGAAAACACAGCCAAGCAAGAAGCATTTTCTGTTACAATTAAAAATGCTGTTAGGCTTATTAGTATATTGAAGAACTTTACTAATATCTATCTTTTAATTTTATTTTGTTTATATAAGCCATTTAAAACAGGCCATAAGAGCCAGGCACGATGGTATGTGCCTGTAGCCCCAGCTACCCAGGAGACTGAGGTGAGAGGATTACTTGAGCCCAAGAGTTTGAGTCCAGGCTGGGCAAAATAGTGAGATTCATCTCTAAAAAAAATTTGTTTTAAATAAAAATAAAAATAAAAGAAGCCATAAGGAAACAGAAAGATAGAAGATAGGAATTATGCATATAAGTTGAGTATCCCAAATCCAAAAAGCTCCAAAATCTGAAACTTTTTGAGTGCCGACATGACGTTCAAAGGACATGCTCACTGGAGCATTTCGTACCTGGGATGGACTGGTTAAGTATAACACAAATATTCCAAAATATGAAAAAAAAAAAAAAAAAATCTGAAATCCAAAACACTTCTGGTACCCAAGAATTCTGGATAAAGGATAAATTCTAATTTGAACCTTAAACGAGAATGAACATACTAAGGGGATATCATAAAGTTAATCTGGTATTAACAAGTCACTTAAATATAAAAAATATAGACCAGGAAAAAGAAAAAAGTATCCCCCATCACCTAGAGAGAATCACTGTTTTGCATGTTTCCTTTCAGACCTTTTCTGCTGATTAAAAAAAAAGAAAAGCCAAATCACCTATACATTTTATATTGGATTTCACTTTAAGGAATTATTCAAGGTTATATCGCAATCAACTTTTAAGAACATTCTGTTTTTGCCAGGTGACATTTACTTACAATGTAATTTCAAACTTGCAGAAAAGTTGCAAGAATGGTACTAAGAACTCACATATATCCTTAACCCAGAATCACCAATTGTTAAACATTTTGCCCTACATAAACAATTTTAACAGCTACATAATATTCCTCTAAGATTGAAAAGTTTATATAATATTCTATTACTGAACATTTAGGTTTATTTCATTTAAAAATATCATAAAAATATTATGAAGACGCTATGAGAAACACTTGCATGTATTAAAGCTTATTTCCTTGGGCTACATTCCTTGTAATAACAGCTACCCAATGAACATTTAATATGGTGCCTGGCATAGAAAACTCTTCATATGCACTCTCTCATTATCCTCATAGTTACTCTATTCTAGAGATGAAAAAATTGAGATTTAGAAAGATTAACTTGCCTGGGGCACAAAGATAATGGCAGGACCAGAAAACAAAACTGGGAAGTCAAATTCAAGAACCTTGGTATTAACTACAACCCTGCATTCATTCCAGAAGTGAAACTGTACCAATTTAATATTATAACCTCTGAACAGTTTCTTTAACATAATATTTTTAAAAAATGGGATATTAGACTATACAATACTTTTTCACAACAAGGTATGCATATGCATACATACACATGCACCCCCACTCAACAACTGACATTCTGCTATTTCAACATAAATCTTTATTATTTTACATTGCTACCTAGTATTCATTCTACTTATTAGACACATGGGTGGTTCCCCTCGACCCTTTAAAAGAAAATTACAAACAATGTGGCAACAAATGCCCTTATAAGTCTATCTTGGTAAGTTTATGCAAAGACTTCTAGCAAAGACACCTGAATTTTAATAGATATTCACAAACTGCCCCTCAAAAGGCACCCACAACCAACAGTGTACAAGATACCTATTTACCTACACCCTACCAACAATCTTTTTCTTTCTGATAATAAAACAAATAAATGTAACCCTTGGTTTTATTTTTATTTCTTTATCATTGACAGTGGCTAAACATATTTTCATGTATTTATTGGTTGCTGTCTTCTGATATAAATTGTTTAATGGTATTCCACATCCTCCCCGAGACTATAGCTTGTCTCCTGAGTTTATGTTTTATCCACACTCTTATACAGAATTTTTACATTTTGAGGTAGTCCAGTCTATCATCTTGTTCATGCTTTCTGGGTTTCATATCAAGTTTAGGCTTTTCCATACTCCAAGACTATAAAAACAGTCACTCATTTTTCTCGCTAGTACTTACAGTTTTCATCTTTTACATTTAAATCTCTGATCACATACAGAATTTGCTTTAATATGAACAGGAAATTCAGCTTTTTAACGCCTAATGGTTTGTTATCCCAACATCATGAAAACAACTTTTAAATAAGTACTGTCTTTGATATATAAAGATGCTGATCTACCATAAGTCAATTTATTGCTTTTCTAATTCTGATGATGGATTTATATAGATTCAGTCACAGTCTTATTTGTGAGATAGCTTATTGGATTAGGAATATGAAATATGGGAAGAAACTGAGAATATATGGGCCATAATATATCTAATCTTACCTCAAAAATATTTGTTTTATACTATTCCCTGTAGTCTCAGGGTAAGAAATAGTTTCTCATTTTGTCAAAAACAAAATCCACTGTACTACATTCCGTTCCTTTTAGATATAAGAAAGACTTTGTTTCAATACTGAATGCCTGCTTTTTTAGTACCTTCTTTCTTATTTACTGGCTCCTCTTCTGCCTTCACACTTACATTAAAAACATATACAAGACTGTGTTTTCTTGACCCAACTGCCTCTTATTGTTCTTTTCAATCTTTTCTTTCATTGAAAATATATTTTAAAAGTTTCATCTACGTCCTTTTACAACTCCCTAGTACCCAGCTCCTCAACTCAAAGGCTCAAAATTATTCAATGGCTAGTGTAAAGACAACAGACTTCTCCTAGCTCTCCTGTACCTTTACTGTGGTATCTATTCTATTTAATACTTCTAATCCTACTTCAACTCTCCCCTCAACATTCATATCCTTTGGAAGTTTTCAAATGAAAATCAATCTTCCTACCATGAAATTCTAATAAAGAAAACAAAAAAACAATGATTTTATTTTACATAATTATCTTCTTACCTTGATCAAACTGCTTTTGAATATTGTCTTGATCAGTTTTGTTCCCACTAACACGGTAGAGTCCTTCAGTACACAACCCTAATAAAGAAATATACATGCTTTTATAAACACATATATATCTATTACAAAGAATGTACAATCTTACACACAACTTACTTACAAAAATATGGTGGCAAAATATTTTTAAGAACAAAAAAATTTTTTGAGCATTTTTTAAAAGTAAGTTCTTAATGGATTACTTTCTATTTTAAACCATTTAGGACATTCAATTCCAGACAAGATGAGTAGAAATATTTCTCCCTATTCCTTCCACTAGATAGACCTAGAAACACTGAACGCAATATATAAAAATCAAACATAAGAAATTTCTGAATGGTGGAGAGAAGATGGACTGGTTAACGACCTTGAAACTTTAAGAACGACATGACAGTAAGTTCCCTGGGTTTGTTTTTTTTTTTCCTGGCCTCTTAAGTATCCTGACTGGGCAATGGAAGGGCCTGCAATCCAGAAACACCAATGAGCAAATGCAAACCCCCTCCCCCAGCAAAACTAACAAAACAAAAACCAACAAGAAAAGCCTGCTCTCTTTAGTGAAAGGATTGGAAAAGATGCAACCTAGCAAGACAAAACCTACTGATTTAATGTGAAACTGTATTCTGAGATCTAGTTCCAACGTACTTTTTCCACCTTTTTTTCTTCCACTTCTCTCATTTACATTACCTAAGTATACTACCTACAACATGAACTATACTCTAGACAAATTTGTCCTGACTTTGTGACTGTACTCTTTTATAGAATGAATTCTTCTCGTTACTCCATGTCTATATAGCCCAGTTAAAACATTTCTTCTTCATTGATACCTTCCCTGCTACCCCCAATTTGAAGCAATTTCTTCTTCCTTTGAACTCCCATAGCACTTTATCTATAGCTCTGTTACCACTTAGTACTTTCTACGTTGTACTATAGTGAAACGCATTCTTCTACTCAGCAGCCTTTCCAACCTCAGGGGTCTTTATGCAGTGCACTGGTTCTCAGCTGGGGGCATACTGCACCTCAAGGAACACTTGGCAATGCCTGGAGATATTTTTGGTTGGTAAAACTGGAGGGAGAGATACTGTCATCTTACAGGTAGAGGCCAGGGATGCTGCTAAACATCCTAGAATACACAGAACAGCCTCTAACAACAAAGAATTAAATAGCCCCAAATGTCAACAATGTTGAGGTTGAGAAACTCTTACACAGAGGAAAATGTTTACTTTTATTTGTTAAAAGAAGATGATAAAGTACTTATAATTATCCATGCTAAAATCTTGCCTTTTGCTTGCTAATAACTGAGTGATTTGAAAAAACAAAAACAACAACTCAATTATTTAGATGTAAATTATCCAAGTTTTACTTGGACTTAAATTACCCAAAGTATCTACCCTGGATCTTCAAGCAATATAGGGATTAACCATCTATCTCAATATTCCAAAACTAAATATAAAAATTTAGAAATTTAAAATATTACCTTTTAACTGAGTATCATTTTTTTCCTTTCATTAGAAAAGGCCATTAACCATTAAGTATTAAGGGTTAAGCACAGTATTACTGGTATCTTAAGTTTTAAAATCGTCTAAGTTCTACTTGAGTTGCTAACAGATACAAAACTAGGGTTTTACTGCCTATTTCTTTATACCTTCAGGATGAAATAATTCTTTAAGTCATAAATGAGCTGCCAAAAAGAGTCAGAATCGACTTTTGCAGAACTCTGGAATCTAGCTAAAAAACAACCGGAAGTAGTCTTAGTGAAGAAAACAACTTTAAATTACCTATCTACCATTACCCACACCCCAGATTGGTGACAATCATGAGGACAGCAGCCAACAATCTGGGTGCAGGTTACAAGTGCCAGAGGGAGCAACATGACCTTATTCTCAAAGGATTGTGGTTGTAGATTTCAACCTGTCTGGAGGCTCCCTGAAGGAAGACTTAGAAAGCACTTTTTTTCCTTTGCTTCCAGGCATGTAGGGAAACTTATAAATCACTAGCTAACCACTGAGCTAATGGAACACAGACTTCAGTGGCAACAAATAACAAATACAAACTTTACAAAAATAGTGTAGAGAAGTCATTAAACAAGCAAATGACAACCACAAACAGCAAAAACAAATCCCAGTGAGGGGAAAGAGTCTGATTTCCAGGGCTGCCATATTATAATATTCAAAATGTCTTATTTTCAACAAAAAATTAAGAAGCATGCAAAGTAACAAGAAGTATGGTTCATTGCAGAAAAAAAGAAATTAATAGAAACTACCCATGAGGAAGCCCAGCCATTGCAATTACTAGACAAAGACTTTAAGTCAACTGTTTTAAAAACTTACAAAGACCTACAGGAAACCATGAACAAAGAACTAAAGGAAACCAGGAGGATGATGATTCAACAAGTAAAGAATATCAATAAATATACAGAAATTATAAAAAAAGCCCTAAAGAAAAATTCTCGAGTTGAAAAATACAATAAATGAAACGAAAAATTCACTAGAGAGGTTCAACAGCAGATTTGAGCAGGCAGAAGAAAGAATCAGTGAACTTAAAGGCTGGATAATTGAGATTATCCAGACTGAAGAGCAAAAAGAGGAAAGAATGAAGAAACAAGAAAACCAACTGTCACATACAAGGAATCTTCAGAAACTATGAAGACAATGGAACGATATATTTAAAGTGTTAAAAGAAAAAAAATTGTAAACCAAAAATTCTGTATCTGGCAAAACTATTCTTCAAAAATAAAGGAGAAATGAAGACAGTCTCAGATAAACAAAAGTTGAGAGTTCATCACTAGCAGACGTGCCCTATAAGAAATAAAAGGGAGTGAAATGAAAGGGCACCAGAAAATAACTTGAAACCATATAAAAAAAAAAAAACAAACAACAAAGGTAAAGGCTGCTAGATAGGTTAAGTATATAAGCCAGTAGTAGTACTGCATTTTTAATTTATACCTTCTCTTTTTGTTATGATATGATTTTAAAAGTGCATAAAACAATAATTATAAATCTTCATTAATGGGCACACGATATATAAACATATAATTTGTGAAAATAAAGGGGTGGGAGACTGATGCTGTAAAGGAGCAGTTTTTGTATACTTTTGAAACTAAGTTGTTTTTAATTAAAACATGATTGTTATAAAGTTAAGATGTTAATTGTAATCTCCAGAGTAATGACTAAGAAAATAATTTAAAATCTCCTATCAAAAGACAGAGATTTACAGAATGGATAAAAAAAGAAAAACATGATTCAACAATATGCAGTCTACAAGACACTCACTATAGAAGACACAAATATGATGAATGTAAAAAAACAGGAAAATGTATTTCATGCAAATAGTAATTAAAAGGCAGCTGAAGTGCCTATCCTAGTATCAGAAAAAATAGACTTTAAGACAAAAATTGTTCCAGGACTTTAAGACAGAAGGACATTATACACTGATAACAGGGGGAATCCATCAGGAAGATATAGTAATTATAAACACATATGTACCTAACAAAAGAGTTCAAAGTATATTAATATAAGGCAAAAACTGGAGAAATATACAGTTCAACTGTAAAAGCTGCAGACTATAGTAGTCCACAGCAATAACGAATAGAACTAGACAGAAGATCAAGGAAATAGAAGACTTGAACAACACTATAAACTAACTAGACCAAACAGACATACAGAACACTCCAGCACAATATCCAACCTCTTCAAATGCACAGGTAACTTTCTGTGGGATAGACCATATGTTAGGCCACAAAACAAGTCTAAATAAATTTTAAAGGCCTGAAATAATACACAGTATGTGTTCTGATCACAAAGCAATGAAACTGGAAATTAGAAACAAAAGGAAATTTCACAAATATGTGAAAATTAAACAACACACTCTTAAACAGCCAATGGATCAAAGAATTACAAATAAAATTAGAAAATACTCTGAGGTGAATAAAAAGAAAAATATACCAAAACCTATGGGATGCAGCAAATGCAGTGCTCAGAAGGAAATCTGCAGTTGTAAAAATCTACATTAAAAAAGATCTCAACTTTAAGGTTAGGTTAACTTTAAGGAACTAGAAATAAATAAAAGGCCTCTGTATTGGAAAGGAATGAAGTAAAATTATTTGCAGATGACATGACTTACATATAAAAAATCCCAAAGAATCCTCAAAACTACTAGAATTAATATAAGAATTCAGTAAAGGTGTAGTGTACAAGATCAATACACCCAAGTCAGTTGTATTTTTATGCCCTAGCAATGAGCAATACGAAGATGAAATCAAGAAAATGATTACATTTACAATAGCATTCAAAAGAATAAAATACCTAGGAATAAATTTGACCAAGAAGGTATAAGATTTGTACACTGAAAACTACAAAATAGTATTGAAAGAAACTAAAGATCATCTAAATAAATAAAAGATATCCCGTGTTTGTCAACTGGAAGACTAGATATTTCTAAGATGGCAATACTACCCAAACTGATCTACAGATTCAGTGCAATCTCTATCAAAATTTAATTGACTATTTTTGCAGAAATGGAAAAGCAGATCCTCAAATTCATACTGAATGGGAATCCCATAGCCAAAGGAATCTTGAAAAAGCAGAACAAGTTGAGGAACTCCATGTTTTCTGATTTCCAAACTTACTACAAAATTATAGTAATCAAAACAGTGTGGTAACAGCAAAAGCATAACATGTATAGATCAATGGAATAGAATTGAGAGTTCAGAAATAAACCCATACATCTATGGCCAATTGATTTTCAACAAAGGTATCAAGACCACTCAATGAGGAAAGGATAGTTTTTCAATAAAAGGCACTGGGACACCTGGATATACACATGCAGAAGAATGAATTTGGATCCCTATCTTATACTATATACAAAAATTAACTCAAAATGTATTAAAGGTCTACATGTAAGAGCTAATAATATAAAACATAGGGGCTAAAGGAGACATAGTGATAAACTTCATTACCTTGGATTTGACAATGGATTCTTATCTATGATAACGTATAAGCAACAAAATAAAAGATTAGATTTCATTAAAATTTTAAAATTTGTATATCAAAGAACGTTGTCAAGAAAGATAACCTACAGAATGGGATAAAATATTTGCAATTCACATTGTTGATGAGAGTCTAGTACCAACAATATATAAAAAACTCTTACAACTCATTACAAAAAAGCATTAAGAAAAAGATAACTCAATTTAAAAAGGGCAAAAGACTTGGAAAGTTCTCCAAAGAAGATATACAAATGGCAAAAAAGCACATGAAAAGATGCTCAACATCATTAGTCATCAGAGAAATGCAAACGAAAACCACAATGAGGTATCACTTCACAGTCACTAAGGAAGGCCATAATTAAAAAATGGAAAACAAAAAGTGTTGGTGAGAATGTAGAGAAATTGGAATCCTCGTACATTGCTGGCAGGAATGTAAAATGGTGCAGCTGCTGTGCAAAACAGTTTGGTGGTTCCTAAAAAAGTTAAACATAGAATTACCATATGATCCAGCAATACTACTCCTAGGTATATACTTTAAAGAACTCAAAATAGGTACTCAAATAAATACTTGTACATGAATGTTCACAGCAGCACCATTCACAATAGCCCCAAAAATGAAAACAACCCAAATACTCATCAATGGATAGATAAACAAAAGTGGTATTGCCATACAATATGAGTCATGAAAATAACATACTGATACATGCTATAATGAGGACAAAACTAAAAAATACTATGCCAAATTAAAGAGCCAGACACAAAAGGTCACATTTTGTAATTTCAGAATATGAAATACCCAGAACAGGCAAATCCATAGAGAGAGAAAACAGACTGGCAGTTGCCAGGACTGAGAAGAGTGAGTGAGGAGTGACTACTTAATGGGTACAGTGTTTCCTTTTGGAGTGATGAAATGTTTTAGAACTGAACAGAGGTGATGCTTGCACAACATTGTGAACGTATTAAATGCCACTGCATTGGATACTTTAAAATAATTAATTTCATGTTGTATGAATTTTACCTCAAAAAAATTTAAAGGCCCACATGGGGGAAAAAAAACATAAGAATTAGTAGTATGTAAGTTTATTGAAGCTAGATCCCACTGAATTAAGAGAGTATGCTCATTGCTTGATATAAGGACCACAGAGGGAAATATAGGGGTAAATGGTAGAAATCATATTTCAAGAAAACTACACAATGCAATATGCACTTAAATGTAGTAAAACATATTCTACATTAACCAGTTATCAAAAAATGAACTATTTGATTATTTATTTGGCAGTGTAAAATTAAGAAGTAATTAGCCACTATGTTGACTATGCTATATTCATCAGATTCTCTCTTTTGGAAATTTGGAATTGGAATTGGAATTCAAAGGTATCTGGTTAGCTTATCATATGGTTAAAACTTAGACTAAAAATCTAGGATCTGTGAACAGACAAGGTAGTCTAGAGAGAGAAAAGAAGGACAAAGAAATTGAGAGAACACTGCCTGGTTCTAGCCTGCTAGATGAGTCGCTTTCAGCTTCTATAAGATACCCTTCATTTCAATTAAAGGTATTTTTTGCATTTTTGTTGACTTGCAACCAAAATAATTTAGACAAAGAAAGCCTCAACTCCTGGGCTATGAAATTTAGGTATTTTCTTTCTAGGCACTCAGTATTTTTAAGTAGGAGAAACATTTGGGAGTGAGGGGACAATTGGATTGGAAGGAATAATATAAATGTGATATTAATATTATAAATCTTCATGTGGTAGTGACCCTGTAAAACAGATGTAAGACAAATATTGCTAGGAATGAGCAAGAATTAGCAATTAATGTGGGCACAATAGGTGAAAAAGAAGTCAGATGAATGAGATACCTGAGCCTGGGCAACTGGAAGAATGCAAATGACGTTATGAGAAAAAGGAAAATTAAGAGAAGAAAGTGGTTTGGGGGAAGATGAATTGCATTTTAATCTTGTTAAGTCCAAGACATCACATCTAAGTAGAAATGTTCAGTATGCAGTTAGGAATACAGGAAAACCTCAGGGTGTGAGAAACAAAGATCTGGGAGTCATTCTTATAAATGAATGATGGTCCAGGCCCAAAAACAAATATAAATCAGATATGCATAAATGACATCAACATTAAATAAGATGGCTATAAATTATGGAAACTACTTAAAGATGTATGTAGGAGCAAAAGAAATATGAACATGTGGAGACATATAATGATGTGTTTGGATTTGAAACAGGATTTAATGTTCCTTAATTAAATGCCCACAATGTGCTGTGTATTAGAACACACATGTGATTTAAGACATAAAATATACTGTACCTGGCAATACATAGTATATAGTTCAACAGGCCAGTTAGAGTTTTAAAACAATGGCTGAAGTATTAATAAATATAATTGTTTTTAATGATATATTACTAATGGAACTACACTCAGGCTAAGTGAAATGAGATTTTTCACATGCTAAAAAGCTGGTAGGGATGAAGTAACATCAATGAAACAAGAATTTTTAGCAGCAGTACTTGACATTTCAGGCACAAAGCCATTACAGGAATAGTAAGACTAAAGGCAGTATTTTCTTTTCTTACTTTATCAAAAACAAGTTTTTTTAAAATTCCATAGTGTGTGGGGATATATATTATTAGAACTTCAGTTTACTGAACTTAAAATGAATAACTACTTTCCAGTCACTAAATCATTAGTAGTTGAGAAATATTAATAAGTAGATTTCCAGTATTTCATTGTTACTTTCATTATATATAATGATTAAAAGTTCACACAGTAAATATTACATGCATCATTTTCATTCCGTCTTCAAAATAACTAACAAGAGTCCTTATTAAAGGTAAGGAAGAAAGCTTAGAAAAGTGAAGTGACTTCCTCAAGGTCACATGGTCAGCAAGCTAGGGTCATTAGTTTGTTCCATTCAATATATAATAGACATACTTTTGAAATTCCTCCCATTTGTTTTATGTGGGTGGGTGGTTTCTTCTCTCTGCTGGACATAGCAATTTTATGTCTAGATATTTTTCCTAGAAAATAAAAATACAAGTACATAAAGGCATATATAAAGATAACTGCCAAGAATATTGAAATGCTTGGAGATTTATGTTCAGATATAGGGGATGACTGAATAAACTAGAATTATCAACATGTTAGAATATAATATAACAGGTCAGAACATGTTAAGCGATAAAAAGTAACTTCAAAGATCAGTATCTTATTGCATGGAAAAAAGTCACTCAGGTATTAAAAATATTACAAAACAGTAAGTTTAATTTTCTCCTTTTCAAAAAATCACATATTTTTAAATGTGTATTTTATATATTGTATAAATCTATAGAAAAACATCTCATCATTATGAAATCACAGGTGACTTTTAGTTATATTACTTAGGAATTTATCTGTACTTTCTCTTCTGCTATAATGAAATAGGTAGCTGCTTTCTTTAAAAAAAACCTGTGATTATCAAAAATCACCTGTAAGCAGTAATGGTAAGTGGAGCCTGGGCTAGAATTCAATTGTGTGACCTCAAACAAGTTAATTAATTTCTCTGAGCCTCAGTTTCTTCTTCTGTAACATGGAGATAGTAACTGCACATACACTTCATTGACGTGTGAAATTAAATGAATTAATAAACACTGATTTTATGGCACACTGAAGGGCTACTATGCAAACAGTAAGCATTCAGGAAAAGTTGATTATTATATTATCAAAGTAATTATTTCACTTGGGGGATAAAAAGGGTAAGGGCTAGTGTGTTTCTTCAGACTTGTACATTCCTTTTCCTGCAGGAATTTCATCATTATAAAAAAAGTGCTATAGGTGTACATCATCTGGTTGTCAACTACAAAAATGGAAGTTTCATATGGTTCAATCTATCTTAAAAACAAAGCCAAAGCATTTGAGATAGCTTTCACCTAAGAATGTCCTTTCTTTCCTTATTAGCACAGAGCATCCTGCACACTATGTATCACCTTCATCACCCATTGTTATCAAAATGCATAAAACCACTCAAAACCCGTGTTTTTATTATACAACTTAATGATTAGCATAATGCAAATTATTCAGTTGATACAAATTTAAATTATGTACAAAGTCTCTGTAGCACAAATGCCTCTGTTGTCTGGACTTTTGCAACGATCATGCATTCTTTATATTTGTAGGAAAAAACAATACTAATTATAATTTGGAAAATAAAGACTAAAAAGAAAAATTATCTGTGTGTAACTAATGTTATAAGGACAAACATTCAGGACCATTAAAAATTTTTAATTCATTTTTCAAACATTAAGGATTTAATTATGTGCCAGACACTATTTTAGAAGCCAAAGGTCCCTACTCTCATGAAGATTATAGTTTAATGGCTGTGATATAAAAGAAAAAGCTTTAGTTTTTTTAGCAACTAAATGACCAGCTACTTCAAGAAGACAATGTTCTTCTAACAGATAAAAATAGGCTTCAAAGCTAGGAACCACAAAAGGTTACATTAGTATACCAGAAAACCACAAGGAATTTCTGCTAGACATAGGCATACTAAAACAATCGGAAGAAATGCTTCAAGGGCTAATTTATAATTCCTCTGCTGGATCAAAAATAAACAGGTCATACGTGAATCATTAAATTCAGGTGTCAATGATACCACTTTCTGCACTTAGTTGACACTGGGTTAAGGTTATTAAAAGCCTAAAATTCCAAAATCAACAGATAAAGTCATTTGGTAACTGACATCATGTGCCTCCCAATGTGATAGGTTGAGAAGGATACATCAGCCCCACGTAGAATTCCAGCCAAAAACGTTTCTTTTGAATTCAACCATGAAGTAGCCAAATAAAATTTAGGAATATTCTGCAAAAAACTGACTGAGAATCTTCAAAAAAATATAACTGACATGAACACAGACACACAAGGCTAGAAAACTATTCTAAAGAAGCATTATAAGAAATGTAATACATGATCTTTGAATGGATCCTGAATTGACCGAACAAAAAAGTTCTAAGAAAACATTGTTGAAACAGTTCAGAGAATTTGAATATAGATAGTATACTGGACAATAGAATTGTACCAATATTAAATTGCCTGAACATGGTACTTACATTGTGGTTATGTGATGAGAATGTCCTTGTTATTGGGGGACATAGGCTAAACGATTTAGGAGTGAAGAGTCACGACATTTGTACCTCAATCTCACGTTGTTCAGCACCCCATTTCCCCTCAAAAGTTGGAGAAGAAATGTGGCAAAAAGTTAACAATTAGTGGATCTAGGTGAAGGGTAAACAGATGCTCACGCATATTATTTTTGCAACATTTCTGAAGATTCAAAAACTTTCAAAAATGTAAGAAGTAAAGAAAAAATGATTTTTTAAAAAGAAACAATTCTTTATGAGAGCAAGAGAACAAACTGACTAGGTGAATGGGAAATACAGGATGATAACTTAAGATGTGTGGTCATATATTTAAAGTGAAATGCATGATTTATGTTTTTCTATAGCCATGATTCCCTTGTTCTGGCTCAAACACAGAGTTGGCAGAGTGTTTAACCAAAGTTGAGGTTTTGTTAAGTGAATAAAATGGTGGGAGTTTAGGAGGTACATAAAGGAGTGAACATAAAAATGGATCAAGAAATATCCAGACAAGGCAGGACAAAACAAACAAGGGAATGATAACCAGTGAAAAAATGTCACAGTGATGAAAAAAGTGGGAGTTCTTGAAAACAGCAAGTGGGAAAGCTGAAGTTTAAGAAAAAGGTTTTATTCAAGAAAGTTGTATTTACATTAGCAATAAAACAAAGATTCATTCATCTACTCCACCTCAATTATTAATATTTCATCCACTATTAATGTTTTGAAAGAATACACAATTTTTAGACTAATACATAAAGAATGCCATTAACATTTGTCCTTCCAACTCTCATTTACCAGAAATATAACAGCTAAGCTTTACGGAGAGTCTCTACTTCTTAATATTCATTTGTAATTGTGGGGCATTCCAGATTAAGTACATCCACATGCAAATAAAAATTTTGGCAAATATAAGTAATACCTCACCTATCTGGTATTTGGTCATCTGATTATCTAATCTATCACAACTGAAAAAAATGGGACCAAAAAGGACTATGAATAGCCAGTAAGACATCACAAAGCTCTTCCATTAAAATCTACTATTTTGTTTATAGAAGAAACACCTGAGGTTTTTCCAGACTCTAACCTAACCAAAAGCACAACTTACAAACTCTGCCATGTTTTTCCTGACCCATAGATTAGAAGCTGCAAATTGGAACAGCAAAATGAGATTAGCAGCAGCAGGAGGTACACTGACAACAAAGCAGGAGGCTGAAAAACCATAAAATGCAGAAAAAAATTTAGAAAGCATAAGTCTCTAACTCAAGAGTGCTTTTATAGATTCTGAAGATAGCATACTTTTAAAATCAGAGAACACTGTCATTAAAATACTACTCTAAAGGAGGAAACACTTCTTAACTCATTATATGAGGTTAGTGATACTAAAGTCAAAGACACCACAAGAAAACAACAGACCAATATCCCTTATAAAAATTGATATAAAAGTCCTCAACAAAATACTAGCAAACCAAATCCAACAGCAGATTAAAAAGATTTTGCTGATGATGTAGAACTCAAAAAAAAAAAAGGATTATACAGGATGACCAAGTGGGATTATATCAGGAATGCAAGTGTGGTTCAACATAAGAAAAATCAAGCAATGTAATGCACATGAATAGAATAGGGAAAAAAAAAAATCACATGATTATTTCAACTGATACAGAAAAATCATTTAACAATATCCAACATTCTTTCATAATAATTTTTAAAAAACCCACAAACTAGGAATGAAAGGTATTTTGGGTTGAATTGTGTGTCTCTCAAAAAGATATGTTGAAGTCTTAACCCCCAATACCTCAGAAGATGACCTTATTTGGAACAGGGTCCTTGCAGATATCATTAGTTAGGATAAGATGTGGTCATACTGGAGTATAGTGAAGTCCTTAAACCAGTATGACTGATGTTCCTATAGAAAGATGACACACACACCAGGAGAATGCCAAAGGAAGAGACTGTAGGGATACAGCTGCAAGCCAAGGAACAGAACACCAAGGATTGACAGCCACCACCAGAATCAAGAGGCAAGGAAGGATTCTACCTAGAGTCTCAGAGGAAACATGGCCCTGCTAACATCTTGCTTTCACACCTCTAGCCTTCAGAACTATAAGATAATAAATTTCTGTTGTTTTAAGCTACCTGGTTTGTAGGACTTTGTGATGGAAGCCCCAAGAGACTAACACACAAGGGAACTTCCTCGACATGATAAAGAGCATTTATGAAAAACCCACAGCCCCACAGCTAATATCATACTCAATGATGAAAGAAGAAAACCTTTCCCCTAAGATAAGAAACAAGACAAGGGTGTCCGCTTTCACAGCTGCTATTCAACATCATACTGTAAGTTCAAGCCAGAGCAATTAGGTGAGACAAAGAAATAGAAGGCATCCAAATTTGCAAGTAAAGCTATGCCTATTCAGAGGACAAAAAAATACATATAAAACCCCAAAGAATACACAAGAAAACTAATAGGGCAAGTAAAATAATTCAGCAAAGTTGCAGGATACAAAATCAACACACAAAATCAGTTCTATACACCAGCATAAACATTCCAAAAATAAAATTAAGAAAACTCCATTTACAATAGGTCCAATAAAATACCTAGGAACAAATTTAACCAACGCAAGACTTGTACACTGGAAACTATAAAACAGTATTAAAAGAAATTAAAGACGACCTAAATAAATGGAAAGACATCCAGCAATCATGGATTGGAAGACTTAATATTGCTAAAATGGCAATATTGTCAAAGTAATCTACAGATTAAATTCAATTCCTATCAAAAGGGATAAAATGACTAGAATTACACAGACACACACAAAGAGAACACAACTGCTGGCAAAGATATGGAGAAACGTGAACATTGTACATTGATGGTGGGAATGTAAAATGGTGCATCCACTGTGGAAAACAATTTGACAGCTCCTCAAAAAGTTAAAACATAGAATTACCATATGACCCAGCATTCCACTCCTAGGTATGTACCCAAAGAAATGAAACAGGTATTTGAGTAGTTGTACATGAATGTTCATAGCAAGACTTTTCACAATAGCCAAAAGGTGTAAACAACCAGAATCTCTACCAAATTATCAATGAATAAGCAAAACGTGGTATATCCATACAATGAAAACATGTCACAATGTAGATGAATCTCAAAAACACAATGCTAAGTGAAAATAAGAAAAGGTCATATATTGTATCATTCCATTTATATGAAACATCCAGAATAAGTAAATCCACAGAGACAGAAAGCAGACTGGTGACTGCCAGTGTCTAGACTAAGGGTAGAATAAGAAGTAACTGCCTAATGGGTACAGGGTTTTTCTTCGGGTGACAAAAATGTTCTGGAACTAGATAAGGTGGTAGTTACACAACATTGTGAATGTGCCACATGCCACTCAATTATTCACTTCAAAATGGTTAATTATATGTTATGTGAATTTCACCTCAATAAAAAGCAATGTGAAAAAAATTGTTGTCATTCAATGCTGATAACTACGCTTCCTTCTTATTAAAAACATTTTTTTTCCCTAGTGTTTTAGGGCTCCTCTTTTGTACATACAACCTGTTTGCGTTGTGAACTTTCCTTCACGCTCTAGATGTTCACCCTGAATTCCATCAATATAGACAGCTTACATTAATATCTAGACATTGACAATTACCAAAACAATATCTAAAGACCAAATCATTTCCCAGAGATCCATAGTCATATATGAAACTGATACTTGGGCTTTTATATGGATATCCCACAGGCACCTTGAGATTTAACATGTCCAAAATATGAATCCATTATGAAACTGTCAAATCTGCTTTTTGTATTATAACTTCTATTTTCATTAATGGAATACCACCGAAGTCACTCTAATACAGCAATCTGAGAGGCATTTTTGAGTCCTTTTTCAACCCCTTATCTATCAGGTTTATCATCCTAACTCACTCAAATAGGCCTACTGTTCCCTTTCTCTTCAGTCTCTTTCTTCCACACTACCCTTTTTATCCACTTTAAACTTATGTTAATATTTCAAGGGTCATATCCCAACTGGAATTTAGTACAACTTATTATATAGTATTATAAAAATAGGGACATCTGCTACCACCATAAAGGATTAACTCCTATAGAAATCGCTCTCCCACAATAAACTAAAAACTAGAAAAATTACATGAAATACCAGTTTTCAGACATTGAATACTGATCACTGAACATTAATTGCAGATCAAAACTATGATCCAAGAGGGGAAAAGCCATAAATAGGGCAAGCTGTCTGAATGCCCCCAACTTAGTGCCTGGAGGGTTTTTAGGTGGAGTAAAGGGAGATGAAATCCCAATAGAACATAATGGTCTACCAGAGTTCAGGAGACAGAAAAAGGAGTTCAGAAAGGCTGAGAAGTCTAGAATTTGTGGGGTAGAACACTAGAAAAAGGGAGAAATACACAGAGAAAGAGCCTCCAACATGTGCAGAAAAGTCCCTGGAGTCTTTGGTTGAATATTGCATATGTATGCGAGAAAACTTCCTGAGGGCCGGGACTGAGAATAGTCCAAATTTTATTCTCAAAAGATCTTTTAATACACGGGGCATTGGGTCAGATCCTCATGCTTTACTGTAGGTCTAAATAAGTACCAGAATAAAACCTGCTCTGGACCCGCCTTAACAAGCTTATAATCAAGTCTAGAGAGGACTAAGCTGATGCACAAAATACTTAACACATGAAAAAACAAATTCAACATTCTTTAAAGGTACACTAGAAAATTCATCACACAACAATGTAAAATTCAGAATGTCTGACACCAAATCAAAACTACCAAAGTAGAAAAATCTTTCATACAAGGGGAAAAAAACCAGAAAGTGACCCAGAAACAATACATGACAGACTTAGTAAACCAAAGATCTTTAAACAGCTATTAGAAACATTATATACTCAAAGATATACAGGAAAGTATCAATATGATGGGTAGTACGAAAATGAAACACACACAAAAAACAGCTTAAATGGGATTTCTAGATTTGACCCTACAAAAAAAACTTAGTAAACTTGAAGATATAGCAACAGATAGTCTAATCAAGACAAAGCACAGAAAGAAAAAAACGTCCAAAACAATTCCAAAAGGTCTAACACATACGCAATTAGAGTCTCAAGTAGAAGAGTAGGGAATGGGAAATAGGAGAACAGAAAATAATACTTTAAGAAATAATGGCCCCAAATTTTCCAAATTTGAAAATTATAAACCAAGAGATCCAACAAGCACCAGAAACCCCAAGCAGAAATCAGTTTAACACACTGACTGCCACACTAGAAAAAAAATTTTTTTCCTTGGGACCACAGTGTTTTATCATGAAAATAGAATAAAAACTTTGAAAACAAAATAATCCTTTCTAATTTAATGAAAAAATTATTTTTTATTGTTTTCTGTGTGTGAGTTATATGCAACCTGAAAAATAGTTCTCATGGCTCCCAAGGTAGAGATGTCTTGAGTTACAGATGCTTCATGAGACCCCAGGCTCAAAACTAGCGTGAGTTAAATACAACTCACATAGCAGTTAATGTGTTAAAACACACACACATATTCTAAGATTAAAATTATTTAATAATAATTTTATCATTTTTAATAAAATTGCTGAAAACCAGGGAGAATAATCTTAAAAGCAGCTGGAGGTTGAGGGAGAGAGAACACACCACATTCAGAAGAACACAGATGAGAATGACAGCTGACTTGTCATGAGGTATTATGATACATCATGACAACAAGCAGTCTTTAAAGAGATGAACAAAAAGAGAAAGCAACAATAAACCATCAGCCTAGAATTCTATACCCAGAAGAATAAAGTTGAAGAACTCACACTTCTTGATTTCAAAACTTACTACAAAAGTACAGTAATAAAAACAGAGTGGTAATGGCATATATGAATAGGCATGTACATCAATAAAATAGAAGTGAGAGTCCAGAAATAAATCTTCACATTAATTGTCAATTCATTTTCAACAACAGCACCAAAGCAATTCAACAGAATGTCTTTTCAACAAATGGCGCCTATACAATGGATATCCACATACAAAAGAATCAAACTGGAACTCTTCCTCAAACCATGCACAAAAACTAACTCAAAATGGATCGCAGAACTAAACGTAAAAGCTAAAACTATAAAACTCTAAGAATATATATAGAGTAAAATCTTTGTGACTTTGGATTAGGCAAAATCTTCTTAGATACGATGCCATGCACACTGTGACAAAATTTAAAAAACAGATAAAATACACGTCATCAAAATTTAAAACTTTGTGCTTCAAAGGATATCATCAAGAAATTGTAAAAGACAACCCACAGGATGGGGAAAATTTTTTGCAAATCATATTTGAAAGCAATCTGTATTCAGAATATATAAGGAGCTCTTAAACTGAAAAGACAAATAATCCAACTAAAAAGTAGGCAAAAGATCTGAATAGATTCCAAAGAAGATATATGAAAAGCCAATGAGAACTTAAAAAGATGCTCAACATGACTAGTTATCAGGGAAATGCAAATCAAAACCACATGAGATTCTATTTCACATCTCCATTAGGATGGCTACAATCAAAAAAGAGAAAAGTAAGCAGTGGCAAAAATTGTGGACAAACTGGAACTCTCATACACTGCTGCTAGGAACGTCAAATGGTGCAGCCACTTTGAAAAACAATCCTGCAGTTCCCCAAAAGGCTAAAGACAGAGTTGCCACAGGATCTATCAATTCTACTCCTAGGTATATACCCAACAGATGTGAAAACATACATCCACACAAAAACTACGACAGAAATGTTCATAGCAGCACTGTTCACAAGAATCAAAAAATAGAAACAAACCAAGTCTCCATCAATGGAAAATCATTCAGCAGTAAAAAGGAATGAAGGTAATCTGTCACAGACTAGTTTATAAAAAAAAAAAAAAAAAAAAGGAATGCTCATGCCTGTAATCCTAGCACTTTGGGAGGCTGAGGCAGGAAGATCACTTGAGGCCAGAAGTTCAAGACCAGCCCGGGCCATAACAAGACCCCATCTCTACAAAAAATTAAAAAATTAGGTAAGTGTGGTGGTGCACACCTATAGTTCCAGCTACTTGGGAGGCTGAGCCAGGAGGATTGCTTGAGCCCAGGAGTTTGAGTTGCAGTGAGCTATGATCATGCCACTGCACCCTAGCCTGGGTGCCAGAGCAAGACCCTGTCTCCCTCCCCCCCAAAAAGGAATGAAGTACTGATACATGCTACCAGTTAGAGACTTGAAAACATTATGTTAAATGAAAGAAGCCAGTCACAAAAGATCACATTACGGGATTCCATTTATATGAAATGTCCAGGAATAGGCAAATCTATAAAGGCAGAAAGTTTAAGGGAGGTGATGGTGGAGAATAGGGAGTAATTGCTCAGTAAGTATGGGACTTCTTTTTGGGGTCACGAAAATGTTCTAAAATTGATTGTGCTGATGGCTGCACAACTCTGTGAATATACTAAAACACCATTGTACACTTTAAATGAATGAATTGTATGGTATGTGAATTGTATTTCAATAAAACTTTTACATAATAATTATAATCTTAAGAAAATGTCTTTCAGTAATAAGAAAAATTTCCTGTTTAAAGGAGAAATTATACACATTACAATGTTTAAGACAGAATTAAAATATTTAACAATAGAACAAGGCGATAGTGCAAATTATACTGTTACAAGGTTTCTTGTTTTTAGTTTTTTTTTTTAAAGGAATTGGAGTCTCATATGTTCAGGCCAGAGTGAGTGTGCTATACGATAGTGTCATCAGGATAATCGCTTTGAGGGTCTAGCAAAGTCATAATTGCTTCTGCTCCCACAGCTGGATATACAGGCTGAGCACACAACCACCAGCAAAGGTTCTATTACATATATGAATGATGATTATTTGAAGTAAACTGTAATAAATTTAAATTAAATCACTACAAAAAGCCAGATAGAAAACCTAATGCTAAGCAGAATAAATAAAGTTAAAAATATCATTAATCCAAAATTAAAGTGGAAAAGGAAAGGATAATGATCACATGGATAAAGTATAAATTAAATATTATGGCAGAAGGTTTTACCAATTGACAGTGCATGATCACACATGTTAAAAGGCCGCAACACACGGCATGACTACAACCACTCTACTAATGAAAATAAGTAGTATTAGCCAATGCTCAAGCACATGCCTGGAAGATTACCTTAGAACAGATAATAGATTAAATATAATAGTCAAAAAAGTGAAAGAAAAGGAAGAGGGATATCAAAAATCAGACTACTTCATTAAAGGAAAACATCCATTGCAATATAGTTTAATGAAAAATTTTTAGCGTCAAAAAGAATCCAAACACCAAAGAATACCTTGCTAAATATAAAAGACAACAAGATGCTTCATAATGAAGGTCAGTTCCTGAGGAAGAACCTCAAAACACATGAAGTAAAATCTAATAGAAGTAAAAGGAGAAACAAACAAATCTACAATAATGATTGCAGATTTCAACAGTACTCTAAGTAATTAAAAAAACAAACAAGTAAACAACAAAATTAGGATATACAAGACTTTACCAACACTCTCAAAGAATTTGACCTGACATTTATAGAACTCTTCACACAACAGTATAAGAAACATTCTGTTCAAGGTCCCATGAAACATTCTTCAAAACAGACTATACTTTGGGCTATAAAACAAGTGTCAATAAACTTAAACTGAAATCAAACTGTTTTTTTTCCAACTGCAACAGAATTAAACCAGAAATGAACAACAAAGATGAGGAAAATTACCAAATATTTAGAAATCCAATAACTGATGAGTTAAGTAAAAAAATCAAAAGGGAAATTACAAAGTATTTTGAATGTTGAATGAAAATGGAACATATCAAAATCTGTAGAATCTAAGCAGCTAAAACAATGCTTAGAGGAAAATCTGGAACATTAAAGATTTATAGTAGAAAAGAAAATTGGTCTAACTTAATGATCTAGGCTTCTATTTTAAGAAACTACAGAGAAACAAAACAAAAGCAGGGAGAAAGAAATAAAAAGTAAAATTCAATGAATTTTAAAATGGACCAAAAAAGGAAAATCAACAAAAGCAAAAGCTCGTTCTTGAAATGATCAATAAAATTGATAAACCTCTAACAGTAACAAAAAAGACGTAATTGAGTAGTGTCCGGAAAGAAAGACATTACTACAGATACTACAAGGCATTAAAAGGATAATAAAGAATTTTATAAACAACCTTATGCCAAATTACATGAAATGGACAAATTCCTCAAAAGACAACCAACCAACCCTTACTCAAGAATAAATAAAAAATCTGAATAGCCCTATATCTATTAAAGGAATTTAATTCATAGTTAAAACCCTCCTCACAAAGAAAATCCCGGGTCCAAATAGTTTCAGTGGTGACCTCTACCAAAACTTAAGAAAGAAATATTACCATTCTACACAACCTCTTCCAGGTAGTAAACTCAGTCTATGATGACAGTTTTACTCTAATGCCAACCAAAGACACTGCATGAAAACTATAGACCAATATCCTTCAGGATGCACAAATCCTTAATATTTTAGTAAACTGAAAACTAGCAATATATAAAAGGACAAAATATTATGACCAAGTTGTGTTTATTCCAGGGATACAAGGTTAGTTTAACATGAGAAAGTCAATTAATATAATTCATCATATAAACAGTAAAAAAAGAACCATCTGATCATTTCAACAGATGCAAAAAAACCACAAGACAAAATCAAAACCTATTTTGTATAAAAACTCTCAGCAAACTAGGAATATTAGAGTACTTTCTCAATCTGTTATAGAGCATCTACAAAAATCCAATAGCTAACATTATACTTAATAATGAAAAAGATTAGATGCTCTTTGGGGTGATGAAAATATTCTATATATTGATTGTGGTGGTGGGTACATGACTATAGAGTTATTAAAACTCGTAATGCACAATTAACACTGGTATTTAAAACTATCTTATTTTCTTCAGGGTTGTTCAAAAAAGTTTAGTCTTTTTTTTTTTTTGAGACAGGGTCTCTCCCTGTTGCTTTGGCTAGAGTGCAGTGGCGTTGTCATAGCTCACTGCAACCTCAAACTCCTGGGCTCAAGTGATCCCCGTGGCTCAGCCTCCCAAGTAGCTGGGACTACAGGCATGTGCCACCATGCCCAGCTAATTTTTCTATTTTTTGTAGAGACGGGGTCTGGCTCTTGCTTAGGCTGGTCTTGAACTCCTGACCTCAAGCAATCCCCCTCACCCCCTTCAGCCTCCCAAAGTGCTATGATTACAGGCATGAGCCACCGTACCCAGCCTAAGTTTAGTCTTTTAAACAAGAGGGCTGATTATAACGACAAAAGTACTAATCATTTATATCACTAAATCTAAGGATCTATAAACAAAATACAATTTTAAATAATAACTACCTGCAATGTATTTATATTAGGACAAGTTGAAAAATGAACTTTAAATACAACATGGCTGTGCTATAGTCTATACTGAGAGTTGTAAATTGAAATCTAAAGCAGTTGGGAATTTCTGCTAAAACTGCTTAGTTTTAAAATCAGTAATAAACTCAAGTAATATACTACAACTATGGCAACAAAAGAACTAGCTTTAATCTTTTATTCTACCACGTAGTCTATTGGTACCTTTCTACCAAAGCACTTAAATATATAAATTACCTGTGAGTTGACCTAAAATAATTCAACGTTGTGTTAAGAACTGTACTAGAACTGCATTTTATCTTATACTTGGAATTCATTCATTTTCCTCAAACCAAATCACTTTACTATGAAAATATTCAAGAAATGAACATTTTTAATTATAACAATAAATGCACAAAATGCTAACCTATCATTTCAGTATTACTTTTAAATTACTAAAGGAAAGTATTTTCTAATTTCTCAGTCATATCTGTAAGGCCTAATTGTAATACTAGAGAAAATGAGAATTCTTTTTTAAATCCAAAGCAGAAAGCTAACATTACAAGAACCTTTATATTGTTATGTTAAAGATGGACAGAAATATAGACAAGAAATTTGCCTAATAACACTTCTCAAGTACTAGTTGAAGGAAAAAATAAATGATTAAGAGCATATACAAATGTAGGCTCTATAAATTAACACTTATTAACTGAAGGGGGAGATATACGCTATTTCAATTATAATACTTGTGGATAACGGAATTTCCCCACATTCCACTCCCTTATTAAAACTGGAAGCCACCATTCCTCACCAAATTGACAACCCAATATACATAGAACTCAACTGATAATCAGACTGAAGAATAAAATGTACATAATGGGTAAAAATCGGCATGATTTTTTAGATAGGACATGGGTATCCTACAACTCAATAATCTTCTGCCTCTATTACCCACCTCTGATAGGCCCAACTCTCATTTTTTTTTTAGTTTTAACGGTTTACATTAGGCAAAATAAACATAAGAGCAGGCTTGTTTTTAAAAGAGCGAGGATATCTATACATTCCTTAAAAAATACAACTCAAACCATATAAATCACATCCAGCTAGAACTGCTGAATAAATAGTAACAGCACAAATAGAAAGAGCCGCCTTTCATACATCTATAACTATTATTTAAAGTTTTAAAAATAAAATCCATGTGTAAAATGGGTCATACAAATAAACAGTATTATACTTAAAAATATTGAAAACTTTCAAATTATTGATTCGAACCATGACTATCTCTTGATTAAACAGCATAATAATAAAGCTATTCTAAATTCCAGAGTAAGGTAAGTTTAACATTTTAGCATTCAACTTAGCTATTTATTAGGTTTAAGAGAAGTCCAGCAAAAGCATTACTGGTAAACAACAAAACTTCTTTCAAATGTCAGATAGTTACCTTAAGAGTTAATACTCAAGACAATCAATCCTAATAACGAAAACTATACAGAGCCTTTCAAAATTTAGCTTTAACAGATCACAAACATTTGACAAACTGTTGGTATAGCAAAAGTGAAATTTTAAATCAAATCTCTCACAATGATACTTCTATCTTACCTGTATCTTCAATAAACTCCACACATTTTTCAACAAATAGTGGTATGGGCTTCTCGGCTGTAACCAGGTCCTGAAGGGGCATCCCAAAGTAATTACTTTCCCAATTTCTACGTGTTGGTGGATTAAAGTTCTTAGTTTTCTTTTTCTGCTATAAGAAAGCATGAAAATTCAAGTTAAAACTATTAATGTCTTTCAGAATATTAGTATTAAGCAAAGTAAATACACAGTTTGGACCAAAAGAAATATTTAAAAGCCACATGCAACCTAAATGTCTATCAACACAGGACTCATTAAATAAATTTTGCCAGAAAGCACCAACTTGGGCAATGGAGAGGGACAAAACTGAACAGAAAAAAAAAAAAAAAAATGGCTGACTAGAAGAAAATGTTCTCTTTGGAAAATAATATAAGACTGGATAAGTAGAGAAAGATTAGAAAAGGTCATTTTTCAATGACAACACAAGGGCAAGCTAGGAGTAAGCAATGCCTGGGGTTCAGTTTAGGTGTGGTATGTCAGTTTTATTTGGTCTTTGAGGCAGGTCCAAGTGAACTTTTTGTGTCTACCTGTATTTGTAAGAACATAATATAGTTTTAATTATTGATTACATAATGAGGGTATGTAACTCCATGAACTTTTAGTCCCATCATTTGTCCCTTATTTTTCCTTTTTCTCCTATCTACTGACACTTTCTTTAACATTAAGATAATTTTCAGAAGTAATATACAAAACATTTTCACAATAGTTAAAAACAAAATTAAATAAGAAATTTCAGAGTATTAACTTAAATCTAGCATTAGAGAAAATGATTCTTAACCAGGGAGCGAACATCTCAAAAACCTAAGTACTCTCTGGAATCGAACTGAAGGAATTTTGATTCAGTCTTTCTGGAGTAGGGTATAGCAAGCATTCCTATAGATGATTCTATTGTGCAAACTCCATCGATAATCTCTGAAGTATAGGAAGATAAGAAAGTTTTTAGAAATACAAAAAGGATCTAAGAGCACTTTTTATAGACAGCCCTTGGTTTCTTTCTCAGTCTAATTTTATCTACAAGTTTTTATTTTCTTTGGTATAAATCACAAATCTATTTATATTTAAGTACGATTACTGGCTTACAACTAACGTTAGGATAAAAACGTTATAATTTCTAAACAGAAAAGTGCAGGCGGGTGGTAGGGGAGGGAGCACAGGCATGGTTTTCAATGCCTGAAACAACAGTCCTCATCTTAGTTTCCCATTCTTCCTGGAAGAGTCTTTCCTTTGATGAATCCCTCACTGTATTCTTCCAAGTCTCTGGATATCTTGAATACTTAACTAAATCCTTTCAATTTCAGGTCACCTCACCCAGCAAACTCTCAGAGCTCATGAAATCCAAATCTGCACATACTATTACTCTCCGGTGATACAGATTACATGCAACTCTGGTATGTACGGACTACACACACCGTAACTAGGTATCTAGTCAACAGGACATCGGAGCGTTTGTTTGACCTGGTTCAAGACCTAACCCAAAAAATCAAGTGGTATGGATCCTTACTCCTTAAATGATCCTTCCACTGCCACCACCACCAAAACAGAAGGATATGCAAGGAAGTGAAAATGAAGAGACTATAACCTCAAAGCTGAAGTAGAGGTACAGCGGCTGGGTCTTCTTTCTCAGGAACAACAAGGTGCTTTGCAGCCTGCCAACTACTTGCTACATTATCATTTGATTAGAAAAGTGAAAACTGAAGCAAAGATTTTTTTGTTTGGAGCGATAACAGTGGTGAAATAGATTACACTTAGGTAGATTAATGAAAATAACAATGCCTAGACAACAGTGGGAGCAACAGGAATGAAGAGATAAAGAGATTTTAATAGTCTGCAGTGCCACCTGAGGAATACAAAGTTGTAAGACAAATAAGCTAGGTAGGTAGTCCAAATTGTTCCAATCAGCCCTTAAGAAATCCTCTTTTTAATATTGGCCATTAGGAGCCAATCTAAATTTTCAGATGACTATGAAATCATTCCATCTCTATGCTTGGGGTCATGGGAAAGAGGAAAAAGTGAAGTCTAAACTTTATCCAGGCAGCCCTGAATACTTAAATTGGGGGGTTGAGACAGGAAAGCAAAATAAGGTAGATTCTCTGACTTATGCTCATAAATATGTCCCATGTATGGTCCATAAAGTTATAAGGGCAAGTTATTTAATTTCTGCAGTTACACCAAGATTCAGAGCTAGTAATCTAAGGCAATGAAAGGTTAAATAGCTTATAGTAAGGAATTTCTGGCCAACTCTAAAGGGATATTTTATTAACACAGAACTGCTCTGACAGTCAAATTATAATCCATATGTATTGGGGGGGAAGCCTATGTGACTTTACTAACTTTTCTACTATACTAACTAACGACATTGCTACAAAAGAAAATTCTATGCAGAAAAATAAACAGTTGTGAATTAGACACTCCTGTATCAGCTTTTATGATGAACAAAAATGTATACATATACAATTCCTTTTTTCTGTGATAGTACTTAACCATTATAATCAATACAAGGAATTCTTTTAAAACATGTGACTTCTGAAAAACTCTCCACGTAATTCTCATGTGCACCCCTTGGTTAACAGTTGCTGATCTATACCTACAAACTTATACCAACTCAAAATGATTTATATAATTTAAAACCTATTTCATAAATTAAACTATCTAAGTAAGTTTAAGCCTAGATGATTACAACTGCTATAAAATGCCATCAAGTTTCTCCAAAATGCAAGAGAAAAATTAGTATGGTATTTTGTTATTTATATCTATAGTTTTGATGAACCTTTAGTCAGAAATGGCACCTCCAATCCTAATTGTGCCAGTGGAAAATAAATTCTGATCAATGACAATCTCATTTTTGATTCATTACTATATTTATTCATATCTTAATTTCTGCTTAAATGCAAATGCCCACAGCCTTTTTTCTAGCCACTCAAGCAAATTTCATGTCTTCAAAAGCATACCACAATAATACAAACAATCCATTCACAATAAACGTAAATAATCTTATCAATTAAGTGTCCAACAGATATTAAAAAGTCTTGTTTGTATAAGTAAACAGGAGTAGGAAGAGAAAAATATAGCTCTTTCCAGAAACTGGTCCTCCTGCTTCACTATAATCAGCAACACACTAAGGGGTCATTCTAAGCAACATTCTCAAATAAATACTATAATCAATAACATTAAAAAAACACACACCACCTCAACTGCTTCACTGGTAACTAACAAACTGAACAAAACTTAAGTGGCAAAAAGCAGTTGACTAGGCTTTCAAAGAACCGATCCAGGAAACAAGAAAATTTGGATCTCTATTCTCTTAGATGTGATCTTTGAGGTTAAAAAAAATCAAAGAAATGAAACAACAAAAGATGAAATGTAAAGAAACAGAAGGAAAAAAGCCATCACAGAAACAAAACCCTCTTGAGAAGCAAGTAAAAGACTTAATATGATTGAAAAGATAAGAATAAAATGGAAAAGACCATCAGAATTCCCCTTCCTACCATATTATTCTTATTATACACACCAAAAAATACTGGGTTTCGCTTCTATCTAATCTATTTAGAGACAGGGTCTTGCTCTGTTGCTTAGGCTGGAGTGGCCTGATCATAGCTCACTGTAACATTGCACTCCTAGGCTTAAGTGATCCTCCCACCTCAGCCTCCCCAGTAGCTAGGACCACAGTTGTGTGCCACCATGCCCAGCTAATTTTTGGGGTTTTTTTTTCCCCCCTTTGGTAGAGATGGGGTCTTGCTATGTTCCCCATGCTTGTCTTGAACTCCTGGCCTCAAGAGATCCTCCCTCCTGCCTCAGCCTCCCAAACTGCCGGGATTACAGGCATGAGGCACCACACAGGCCCTTGCTCCCATTTAAAAAAGAAGTCTCAATCTTCCTCTCCTTGCTAGTTACCGCTCCAAGATGCTACTCCCTTTTGCAGACAAACTATGTGGAAGTCATCTATACTAGCTATTGCCAATTTCTCTCCTTCCACTCACTCTTAAGTGCATTCAAATTAGTCTATCACCCTCATCACTCCACTAAATCTGCTCTTATTACCATCACCAATGATTGTTTTCCAATGGCTCGTTCTTATCTTAATCTTTCAGCAGTCAATTTCTTCACTGGACTTCTAGCAAACCACCCCTATTCCCTTACTCGTTCTTCTGTTCTTAGTCTCCTTTGCTGGCCCCTCCTCACCAACACTGTAATGTTGTGAATACCCCATACCTGAGTTCCTGATTGTCTTCTTTTCTCCATCTATGTTCATCCTCTTGGCAATGTAATGTTATCCACACATTGATAACCTAAATTAACACTTCCAACTCAGCTTTTTCTCCTACTCTAAACTAATGTAAAATAATCTGACATCTTCACTTGAAAGTCTAAGAGAGATTTTTTTTTAACATGTCCCAAACTCCAGAAGTTTTCCTTAAAATGTACTTTATCTTCAGCCTTTTCCATCTCAGTTGTTGGCAATTCCATCCTTTTCAGTTGCTCGGGATAAAGATCTTGGAGTCGTCCTTGACTTCTCTTCTTTTTCTCTCATACCCTGCTTCCAATTGTTAAGCAGATGTATAGATATGGAAGCTAACTATGTCTTATCGTCTTCATTATTAACTACCTGGTCCATAAAGCTATCATCATTTCACATATGTGGATTACTGCACTGACTACTTAGTTAATACCCCCTGGTTCTACCACTATCCTCTACAGGCTATTCTCTACAGAGTAGCCAGAATGAAGGTGGCTCCCCAAATAATGGCCTGAAATGCCATATACAATTTGCATGCCTTGGACTCTGCTCCTTAATATCCTGACCTCATTTCCCTCTTCTTTTCTCATCATTTACTCCCTTCCTCAAACCACATGGCTTCCTTGCCATTTTAATGTCAGGAATGCTCCTGCCTTAGGACTTTGGTATTGGCTGTTCCCTTTACCTTCTCAATGAGGCCTACACTGACCACCATATTAAAAACTGCCATCCTACTGCTGTCTTCCCCAGCCCCTCCCCAGTACTTCCAACCCCTCTTACTTTGCTTTTTCTCCCCACAACACTATATAATTTACTTATGTATTATTATTACTATTATTATTATTATTAGTCTCCCTTGATACAATTTAAGCTTGACACAAGGAAAGGAATTTTTATCTGCTTTGCTCATCAACTACAAAGATCTGGAATACTGTCTGTGAAAGAAATTAGTCCAAGTAGTCCAGAAAGATATCTGAGGTCTCCTCAAAAATAATGAGCTTACTTTGTAGAATGAATGACCTTACTATGTATTAGGAAAGATAAACAACAAAAAAGAGTGAATCATCAAGTTAGAGATATACTATACTGAACTCAGCAAGCTTCAGAGAATCTTAAAAGCATCCATGCTGAAGAAACAATCACCAACAGTTTGGGGGAAGATACCAGGCTAGCCTCAGAGTTCTCAAGAAAACTGGAAGTCAGAAGAGTCATTTATAGGAATGTTCATGGGAAAAGGATGTGTTGAGAACGCTTTTCTTAGCCAATATATCATTCAGGTGTGTATACCCAGTAACTAAATTTTTTAAAAAGTTCTCAAATATATAATAATAATATTTAAATTATAGCACTCTCAAAGTCATTCTGAAAAATCAAACACATTAAAAAAGAACTTATGCTGAAGAATTTGTGCTATGAAAAACATAAGAGTGAACATTATATATAGTTAAACATAAAACTAATTCTAAGTAACAGTGGTATAGCTATTAAATAAAATATAATTTATAATTTTGCAGGCAAAGCTATAAAATGTAAAAATAATTTGGTAACAGGCCACAAACAAAAGCTTCAACCTACCCTAAAAGAGGGAAATGGGATACAAGAGATAATGTAATTATGTTAGTGCACAACAGGTGTATGATTTATTATTTGTGGGGTGGAATAAGGATGATAAACTGAAATGGGGTTTAATGTAATAAAGATAAAAATAAGCAGTACATAGTTCCTTTTCATATTTTTTGCTAATGACGACTAAAAAATAGAAAACAAACAAAAAACCCAAACAAACACATAAAAATAATTATAAATGGAGTAAGATCAGCTATAAAAAAAGATTCTCAGTCTTGGTATAAAACTAAACCCAATTAACCACATGCCATTTAAACAAACAGACTTCAAAGAGCTGAAAACAAAAGGATGAGCAAAAGTAATGATTTTTTGTCTTTAAAAGAGCAATGTTAACACTGGAGTTGTCTTCAAGGCAAAAAAAGCTTTTAACTATACAAAGAGACTCACTTGACGATTATCCAGAATTCAATCCACCAAGTAGCAACAACAAATTATAGCAGAAATAAGTAAACATCTATGGAAACAGAGTAACAGCTGGAAATTTTAAAGCATCTCCTCTAATCTATCAGCCCAAGTATGTCTAAATTAATGATAATAAAGACTTGAATTAAGGTTGATTTTAATAGATTCACACACACATTAGATTAAGAATAGTATTAATAGTATAATCCCATTTCTGTAAAAATAAATCATTCATGTTAAGCATAGCAAAAATTAAAAATACCAAACCATGACAATAATCCTCTGGGTTTGGAATGAGGGCATAGCGGGAAAGAGAAAGAAAAGTGGGGGAAATTATACAAAATTTTTACTATAAGTCATGTATTTTCATTTGTAAAGGAAATTATTTTAAAAGGATAAAGATTACTTGTGTAACCAGAAAAAATGGTAAGATTTTAAAAATTTTATCTATGAAATATAACTTTTAATCCTTCTCTTTTTGGAAAGAGATCAGAAATCATATTTTCCCTTAATGGCTTCCAATTTGAGTTTTCTCTGGTCCCCATATACTCTGTTCCACACTCAAGAGATTCTCAACATATCCCAGCATATTCTGCAATTAAAGAAACCCACAGAGTACATGTAGTACATGCACTACCTACCTTCTCCCTTTCTGATGTCCTCAAATCACATTTCATTGAGAAGTAGAAAAAATGGGAACTCCCTCATATTACCGTCATGACCAACTACCTATAACCCTACCCTGTTCCATCTTTTCCCTCCTATAATAACGGAAGTTCAGTTATATAAGCCACCACCCCCCACTCCTATCATTTAAATCCTTGATATCTTTTCCTCTCTTACTTCTCTCCTCCTTCATAGTTACTCCTATTCCCCATCCCTTTTCTCCTACAGCATCATTATGTCCTCCCCTGGGTCATTCTTATGAACATATAAATACTCTCTAATCTCTCTTATCTTTAAAAACAAACACAAAAACCCTCCTTTGATTCCACACTGCCTTCTAGTTACTGCCCCAATTCTTGTTCCTTTTCATAGCAAAATTTGAGTATGTCACCTGCATCCACTGTCTCTACTTTTCACATCCAATTCACTCTTCAACCCACTTCCACCTGGCTTTCCCTAGCATTCCACCAAACTACTTGTCAAAATCAGATACTATCAAATAAAAAAGAAATTTTCTTCATCCTTCTTGAGCTCTCAGCAACATTCTTTGTTGAACTTCCTCCTTAAACACTTGCTCTTTGGCTCCCATATCACTACTCTACTAGTTTTTCTCTTTTCTCACCAAGGATTTCTTTTTCAGTTTCATCTACCAACAACTCTCCTACCCCAACTCAGTTCTGAGCTCCTCCTTCTCTAGCTGTACTCTGCCCTTATGTGAATTTAACTAATCCCACAACTTTAAGTCCTTTTACATCCTGATAACTCTTCCTCTCACTACCAGATTCACACACCTATTAATAATTTTTGGACTATGACATTTCCACTTGGATGTCCACCTAGATATTTTAAATGTAACATAAAAAGCACAAACATGCTTTTATTCCTTCCGGTCTGAAACCTTTCACTTTTAGTCTTCTCTATCTTAGCAAATCCACCCAGTTGCTCAAACCTTAAGACAATCTCGATTTTCCCTTTTCCCTTACTCGCCACAGTGAACCTATCATTAGCCCTGTTGTTATTACTTCCAAAATACTATCTAGAATTTGGTCACTCTTCCTTTATTTGGTACCTGTACCTTGACAACATCTAGCACTGGGGACACACTCAGTAAACACTGACTGAAGGAAACAAAACCATAAACAGGCAAGAGAAAGCCTTCATCACACAGTATATCTGTTAAAATACAAAGTACTGTTGGTTTATTTACCAGTTTATAGGAACAGTTTCATTTACCTATTCTTCATTCCTATGGGAGTCACTAGATAGGTACATCTAAGCATAAGCACCCTAACCTAGTCAAGATTCATACAAAATTATGATTACTTGTCATAAAGTTACAGGAAGAATAGCCAACTCTATGTGAAATCATCTGGACATAAGGTGATGTACTTTCAACAGTGTGTAAGAACTAAGAAATCACTATTAACATGCTAGGTTACTGTGAAGGATACAAAAACCAGTGGAATTTAATGCCCTCAAGAAACATATAATCTACTATGATGAAAAAACACCTTACTACCAGTTATTTTATTAATAGCACATACAAAATAGATGGCTTAAACCCAGACTTCAAAAGGTAGACCTTTTGATATAGGAAGGGATGAGATCAGGGACATTTCAGGAATTTAGAAAGAATCTAGTCTATAAATCATTTATTCATCTAAACATCTGAGTGATTACTGTATGTCAGGACAAGGACTCAGAAATCACTAGAAACTGCCATTTATTAACTGGTTACTATATATTAGGCACTTGTTAATACTATGTGCATAATCTTCACAACATCTCTGAGACAGCTACTAACTTCCACATATTTTGACATACATGGAATTTAAGAGTATATGTGGGAATGAATAATGAGGGGAGAAAGGTAGGCAAGGGCCACACACTGCGTACACTAAGCTCAGTTAGGTGCCTAACTGAGGAATCTGAACTTTATACAGAGGCTATAAATATATTTTGTAGGGAGAGGGATCAGGCACTTCTATTATAGCGCCGTGCTATCCCTCAAAAAGCAACATAAAGAACAGTTTGAAGTAATGGTGAACGGGGTAGAGAGACTTCAATCAAAAAGTTATTGCATCATAAGTACTGGTGAAACTGCTGAGGAACTGCACACACATATTGCTGATGGGGATTTAAAATGGTACACCCATTCTGGAAAACAGTTTGGCAGTTTCTTATAAGACTAAATATGAAATTACTATATGACCCAGCAATTGTACTCTCGGGCATTTATCCCAGAGACACAAAAACTTTATGTTCATATAAAAATCTGTACTTGAATGTTCATGGCAACTTTGTTCAAGATAGCCAAAAACTGGAAACAACCCAATGTCCTTCAACAGGTTAAAAAACTAATATATCCATACCATGGAATATTACTCAGAAATAAAGAGGAAAAACTGTTCATACATGCAACAACTTAACTGAATTTCAAGGGAATTATGCTAAATGAAAAAGTCAATTCCAGAAAGTTATATACTGTATGATCCCATTTATATAACATTCTCGAAATGACAAAATTATAGAAATGAAAAACTGATTAGTGGTCGCCAGGGCTTAGGGATGAGGGAGGGGGTGAAGAGGAGGGTGTGATTATAAAAGGCCAACACAGGTGTGGTTACAAAAGGAATCTGTTGGTGATGGAACTGTTCTGCATCTTGACTACAGTTGGGGATAAACAAATCTATACATCTGAAAAATTGCAAAGAGCTAAATATACACACAAATGAGTACAAGTAAAACTGGGGACAAACCCTCTCAACCAGGGTCAATTTTGCCCTCCAGGAAGCATATGGCAATGTCTAGAGACATTTTTGGCTGTTGCTGGGGGGATGCTACTGGTTTCTAGTGGGTAGAAGTCAGGAGTGCTACTAAATATTCCAGAATTCACAGACCATCTTCCACAACAAAGGATTATGCAGCCCAAAATATCAGTAATGCAGAAGTTGAGAAACCCTGGTATAGCAGAATGTTATCTTTAAGGAAATTCCTGTGAGGTTCTAGAAGTCAGTCAGATAAGGCATATTTGTACCTGTTTAATAGGTTTTTCCTTATAGGTCATAGCTTTTACTTCCCTATCCTCACCATGATTGGGTAAGATCTTCAGGAATGTGTTACAGTAGGTCAGAGCTATATGCTACTGCTGTTTATCATACTTGACTTGTTTATCATACTTTATTTTGCTGTAAAATGTGTTGCTTTCATTCCATTTTCACAGTCTTCCTTAAGGTTGTCATTACTTCTTACCTTGATTATTACAATGACCTTTTTTTAAATTAAACATTTTATTTTGAGGTAAGTGTAGACTTACACGCTATTGTAAAAAAAAAAAAAAAATGCAGAGAGATCCCACGTACCCTTTACCCAGTTTCCCACAATGGTAATATCTTGTAAAACTATAGTACAATATCACAACCACGGTACTTACATTAATATGATCCACAAAACTTATTTAGATTTCCCCAGTTTTACTTGTACTCATTTGTGTGTGTGTATTTAGTTCTATGTAATTTCTCACATGTGTAGATTTGTGTATCCCCCACCACAGTCAAGACACAGAACAATTCCCCTAACCCCTGGTGACCATTAAATCTGTCTTTCATTTCACTGTGCTAGGCCACTAAAAACAAGGACCAAGAACTCAAGTTTGGGAAATGGCTATGGATATATTCCTGAAAAGCCTGAGAATGTTAACTTTAAAAAAGGTCCACACGTGACTCAAGACTGAGAAACACTATTATAGGTTATACAAAGATTAACAATAATCAAAATTGCCCTCAAAAAGCTTACAACTTAGAAAAACAAAAATTATTAAACTACAATATAAAGTGATTACTTTAGGTGGGTAGTAGTAGTAGTACACTATAGTATAACACAACAACATGACAAAAAAGTCTTTAGTGGTGAGCCAGGACTCTATGAAGGTTGAACACATTAACTGCAATGTGAGTTGTATTTAACTCACGCTAGTTTTGAGGCCAGGGTCTCATGAAGCATATGTAACTCACATGTCTCTTCACCTTGGGAGCCACGAGAACTATTTTCCAAGTTGCATATAACACACACAGAAAACAATAAAAAATAAAAATTTTTTTCATTAAATTAGAAAGAATCGTTTTGTTTTCAAAGTATTTATTCTATTTTTGTAACAAAACACCGTGGCCCCATGGAAAAATTTTTTTTCTAGTGTGGCAGTCAATGTGTTAATCCCCCTTTTAAGCTTACAAAAGCTGTAGGTGCTGGCTGAATGTCCAAACGCACTTCAGAAAACAGATGCTGTAAAGGCTCTCTCACACTTTTACTCTAATGCCAGGTTTAATGAGGGAAGAGAAAATAACTGAGTGTAAATAAATGTGGTCTAGGTTCTTGTACATACTAATCAGGCAAAATGGTTCTAACCTTGATTCAGGAAACTTTATTCTCTATCATAGTATCTTCCCGAAAAAGTACTTCAACATATATTATCTGGCAGATATTTTATTTATGCCATTAATCAACTTAAATAAAAAATAAGCCTGGAGTCACCTGGAGAGAGTTATAGCAAAACATCTAGCTACTCAAGTGAATGGGGAGATTTCTACCCAGCTTCCCCAAATATACATTTTCAAGTATATTCAAATGAAAATAAATTTTTCCTTGTACTTAGCATCTCATTCTTAGAAACATTGTTGCTCCCTTTGCTTCCCCCCTCATCTGTTAGGTACTTTCTGTTACTCTAATGTTTGCCAATCAGAACATTAGTAAAGAATGAAGAAAAATTTCAGTGTGTCTTCTTCTTCCCTCACATCTTATAATAGGGGTTCTTAAAATGGGGTCCATGGGCCTTTAGCATGTGAAACCCTTAAAACTCTAGTAAGATTCTGTGCGTGTGCATTTTCCCAGGGAAAATAACTAAACCTTTCCTCAGATTTTCAAAGGCTAAGAACAATTTCCCAAAAGTTCAAAACAATTACTTTATACAAAGTCTGCAAGGTATACTTTTTATTTGGACAAAGTTATACAATCACAAAATCATACAATCTCTTTTGTCATACCCTTATATTCTAAGGATTGGAAACATCAAAAACTACTACTTTTAAAAAACAATCCTTTTATCCTCTGGGGTTTCTCTTCTTTAAAAGTCACAGATTAAGCCCCATTTACTTGAGTATTCCTTTATAACATCAGCTGAGATTACAGGAAAACATTACAGAGCTAGAAATCACAAAACTACATTTACTGTAAAACACCTCTTCTAGGATTGAGTGAGATAATTTGTAGTATACCAAATTTTGGAGTACATAAAATTGGCAATCCTATAAATTTACCTATAGGTTTGCAATAGTAACAATGTCCATTAATATAATAACACAATTATTTCATGTTACAGGAGTTAAGTACCTCCTTGACACATATTAACTAAATATATTTTAACAATTACAATTAATATGCTTCAGAAATGAGTAACTTCAATAATTATTACTATGCCAGTTTTTTGCTAACCATTCAATATGCTGCTATAAACACTAAGAAAAAACTATGAATAAAGGCACACCGAAGAAATTTGTTTGCCAAATTACTTTTAAATTAGTGAAAACAAGTATGCCACTGACACAATCTTTTAAATTAAGTCTCATTAAAACACATGAATCAGAAATATACTTTAAAAATTAACCACCTAATTATATTTCAATCTGAACTTGAAAGGCAATATAAATCAAGGTCAAATGGAGAACACAGAAATAAATTCAAAGAAATGGCAAATAGTAAAATATAGGCAGAAATACCTGTGCTATATATCCACCTTTATATATTGTCATAAACTGGTGCAGCCAACACCAAAAATGATACTTCAGAATTTCTCACTTTATCAGAAATTATAGAAACACTACAGATCTAGTTAGTGTATCACAGGTAGACCAATTTAGCCATAAAAAAAGCAACAGAAATGGTTACTAAAGCAAGCCTGAGTAGGAGGCCAAGTTGGGAGGATCACTTGAAACCAATAGTTCAAGGCTACAGTGAGTCATGATCATGCCACTGCCCTCCAGCCTAGGCAACAGAGCAAAACCCTGTCACTTAAAGAAAAAAAGAAAGAAAAAAAAAAAGAAAAAGGAAAGAAAGAAAGAAAGCCTAAGTAAACATTTTCCAGATAAGACAAGATATGAGAAAGAACCAGTTTTGCTAAACCTTGTTGAAAATATAAAACATTTAATTTTCAACAAAATCAATTTTACTAGACTGAATTCCTTGAAAGCAGAGCCAATGACCAAGTTATCCCTGTATTGGTTTCTAACAGTGTTCAGGCATAGTAGGCATTTAACAAAATGGCTGTCAAATAAAATGAGTTTCCTTGAGTCAAAATAAATTGTAATTATTTAACAAACACAGTTTTTTTATTACTGTCACAAAAACAAGGCCGTATATTTATACTGACTTAACTTTAAATGATCACAGTACAACATACAGTACTGTACTAGACCATGGAGATCCACTACAAACAAGATACAAATCTTGCCTATAGTTAAGGCATTGTGGTTTTCATCCCTCAGAAATTACTTCCATTTGGGGGAAAGCCACCTTCACCCAGAGCTCTCGTGATAAAGGCTCAGACCTAAATTCAGTAGGGTAATTCTACTTCCCAGGCCAGAGTATATTGGTTAGAAGTAGATGCAGGACCCAACTCAAGACAAAGAGACTAGAAAAGATGCTGGTTGAAGGGTCTGGGAAAGAAGCTTTCTCATTCTTCTAAACATACTTCCTGTACAAAGGTAATCCTCATGTTCTCCCCTAAGGACCTGTCTACAAGGTAATAATGGATATAATGGAGTAACCAAGACAACTCCCAGAAAATAGGTAAAAAATAGAAAATCTGAAACTTTCAAGCAGTTCAAGACTTTGCTAAATGAAGAATCCTTAGCAAAGCGCAAGTCTACCTTATCGGATCTGTAAGTATTGCTCTTTTTATAAGAAACTTTTTAATGTCCAATTTTTATTCAGCCTTCATTAAAATTCCTTTAAGAACCTGATTTCTCTCAGATGTGAACAGTGACAGTTAATCTAACAACTAAGTCAAGCGATATGCACAAAAAACAAAAAGCATGCTTACCCTATAATCCAGCGGTCCCCAACCTTTTTGGCACCAGTGACTGGTTTCATGAAGACAATTTTTTTCCACAAACAGGGGGCAGGGACTCAGGCAGTGATGCAAGTGATGGGGAGTGGCTGTGTCCCGGTTGTTCCTAACAGGCCAAGGACCGGTCCATGGCCCAGGGGTTGGGGACCGCAGCTATAATCTATGCATTTCGAAGCACTTCAACGGAAACATTTTCACTTATTTCATTACTTTTATATCTAGAATGAACAATTTACAGATCAACTGAGGTTCTAGAAGTCAGAAGTCAAATAATTCTAAACCTAAGATTCTCAACATTCTAAAGATCTACCATATTAATGGCATGGTATCAAGTTACTATTTGTTAATATAAAATAACATCTTGTGACTCTCTCTATATATATTAATATCTCTTCAGGGTTTTTTTTAATACCTATATTGGTATTCTTCTCCCAAACAGGCTCCAAACCCCGTTACGATGGCTAAAGCAGCACAATCTTTAAGACACTACCTGATAGTGGATTTAGATAAGAAGGGAACAGTAAAATACAAAGAACATGGACTGGATGGAACATTTGAGAATAAAATAGAAGCTGGTAATTGCTAACATAAATAAGAGGATGAAAAGATTCAGGACTTGGAAATAAGATAGGAAAACAATTTTAAAAGAAGTTAAAAACGAAAAATCAGAATATCAGCTTACACTAACGCACCACAAAATTCACCAAGTACTTTACTATTTACTCTATCTGAATCAAGCTGACAGCACTGAAATAGATACTGAAGAAAAAACAAACTAGCTTAAACAAAGGTATACCTCACTTCATTGAATTTACGTGTTAAAACCCGGCATTTTAGCCTGAGCAAGAGCAAGACCTCATCTCTACCAAAAATAAATAAATAAATAAATAAAAGAAAAATTAGCCAGACATGGTGGCGCCTGCCTGTAGTCCCAGCTGAGGCAGAAGGATCACTTGAGCCCAGGAGTTTGAGGTTGCAGTGAACTATGATGATGCCACTGCACTCTAGCCCAGGTGACAGAGTAAGACCCTTTCTCAAAAAACAACAAAACAAAAACTGGCTTTTTATTAATACAACTCAAATTTTCTCATTCAGTTTCATTCTCTTAAAGCACTGCTTTTCAAACACTAGTAGTTACTAAATCAATTGAGTAGGTCACAACCAGTACTTTTTCACTTTAATAGACCAGAAAAATCAAAATAACATATACAGCTGTCCCACAGTATCCCACAGAGTATTACTTTCAGAATCTCTGCAAATACCAAAATCTGAGGATACTCAAGTCCCTTATATAAAATGGTGTAGTATTTGCCATATAACTTATGGTCATCTTCCTGTATACTTTAAATCATCTCTAAATTACTTATAGTACCCAGTACAATGTAAATGCTATTAAATAGTCTTTATACTATATTGTTTTAAAATTTGTATTATTTATTGCTGTATTGCTATTTTTGGTTTTTTCCCCTGAACATTTTGACCCACAGTTTGTTGAATTTGAGGATACAAAACCCATGGATACGGAGGGCCTAATGTACAATAAAGGTAAGTATTGTTTTGTGAAATTGCATACGTAGAAATATCTGTGTGTATAATGGGTCATGATTTAAAAACAAAAATTCTCATTGCCGGTTGCAATCAAAAATGTCTCAGAGGTTTTGTTCCCATAACTAACACTAAACTCATTTTGAAGTATAGAACAAAAGACAGCCAAGCATAAAGCTTTCTCTGGCAGGAATGACAACTAAGCGACTTCAAGAGAAACATATCTCTGAGCCTTCCTTAGATGCCACTAATGCCCAAAAGTTGTGATTTTCCAGGTATCAAGGAATCTAAGATTCCTGGATGATGGCTCCTATTCTGGAATCAAAGAATGAAGGTAAACAGAATGACCTTTTCTCTTGTAGAAAAAAAGCAAAGAAGTGCATAAACCCAAAAAGAAAAATTATAGGAGTATTTAATTTAAAAATGAGTCAGAAAACTAATCCAGCAAATGAGACAAAGGACTGTTCTGAAATACAGGCTGCATCCACCTGGAGTATATTTCAGGCCTGATGAACATAATAGTATCATTTATTTAGCACTGCTATATGACAGGCACTTGAAACACAGATTCCCAATTTCTACCACAACTCCAAGGGAAATATTGTAATACCTAACTTATAGGTGAGGGAACCAGCTAAGAAAGGGTAAATGGTTTATTCTTGCTCTCTGCCTACTGTTATTAGGGATCATCTCTGCTGTTTGACCACTCAATATCGGTAGTTCCTCAATACAGTTAGGCAATCCTCTATATTCATTCTCTAGGGGATTTCATGTTCTCATCTCTATTCCATTATCTTCTAAATATGCATCTCCAACTCAGACCTCTGCTGAGGACCCATAACTGCCTACTTGACATTTCCACTTCAACTCTAAAACCAAAGTTATGATTTTCACTCCCCAACTCCAAACCTGGCAGATTTCTAATGCTCTATCTCATGAACAGCATCATCACTGATGAAGCTGAATAAACTAGGATCCTAGGAGATATCTTTCCTGTCTCAAATCCATAGGATTTGACGATATGTTCCTTATCTCTCAAATCCATCTCATTCTCCATTGCCACCATTCTCCCTCCCTATTCCAAATGCTCCAAGCTTTCACCATGGTTCACTTAGACTACTGTAATATACTAACCGGTCTTCCATAGCCTCTCTAGCCCCTCACTCAACCCATTCTCCATACCATAACCAAGTGTAACTAAGTGATCTCAAAAAACAAAGCCACTCACTCTCTAGTTGCAAATTATTCTTAGGCTAAATTCCTAACACCGCTAACAGGTCTCAGAGTCTGGGCCCTACTTTAAGTTTCTCTTTATACTACTCTCTTCCCCTAAAAAGTCAGCAAATTATATGACTGCTGGCAAAATCCAGCCTGCCACCTGTTTTTGAAAAGTTTTATTAGAACACAGCCATGCTTATTAGCTTACATATCGTCTATCGCTGCTTTCACACTACAACAGATTTGACCAGTTACAACAGACACTATATGTATAAAGCCTAAAATATTTACTATCTAACCCTTTACAGAAAGTTTGCCAATGCCTGCCCTAGATCAATGACCAAACACACTGACTTCCTTTAAGAATATACTATGTTCCTTCCCACCACATGTACATGCTATTTATTCAGCATTAAATGCTCTCCATTCCACCCCACCCTTCCCCTAGGTTAACTCATATTTACCTATCAGATCTAACTAAAAATGACACTTTTCAAGAAGGCCTTTCCTCATCATTTAGACCAGCAGCACATCCCAATTCAGCCAGGTCACATTTCAAGTGTTAAACAGCCTCAAGTGGCTATTGTACTGGAAGGACAGCCCTAAACCAGAGGTCTGTGTCTGGTTCGGGACTCTCTATTCTATTGGTCAATGTGCCTATCCCTGCACCAATATCACACTTTCTTAAATACTAAAGTTTTATATGATAGAATAAGCACACACACCACCACTATTCCATCCTGCCTTTCTTCACAAGTGTCCAGGCTATTCTAAGTCCTCTACTCTTCCATACAGATTAGAATCAGCATGTGAAATTTCTGGAAATCTCTTGACACTTCCAATGAAACAATACTGAAACTAGAGCTCAGCCTCAAGAACACTGACTTCTCTATGATATGCCATATTCATGGACAGAAAGGCAATAACTCTGCCATTTATTAAAGTCTTTTTAATGTCTTTCAAAGAAGTTTTATACTTTTCCACATAGAGGTTTTACACATTATGATTATTCTTTTTTTTTTACATGAATAAAATCTTTACTCATAATAATTTTATCAGACAGGAGGAGTAGGCCTCATTACAATATTTTATAAGCGAGGAAACAGGACATTAATGGTTCTGAGACTCAGAATTTTCATTTCCTGATTTCTAATCCAATATACCACATTATTTCCCATGACTAAATAAATATACTTGTACAAGTAAAAAATGAAAAGAGAAAGTTTTGTGTAGATATGATCCATAGACAGGGTCTCTGCTATGAATTACATCCTAGTGGGGGGTCCCTTTAGGCAGTGTTTTGAAAGAAGCCATTGTCATGAGTCTACAACTTCTTCTAAACAAATTTCCCCTATTATCGGGGATCTCTAAGTGAGTATTACTAATGTTTTGAGCTCCTGATAGTTTTCTCTTTGGAGTAGTTGTAACTGGGGACCAAGGAAGTGAAATGTGAGTTGCTCCCTGGTTTTTTTTTTTTTTTTTTTTTTATATAATTTATTTTTTTAATTTCAGAATATAATGGGGGTACAACACTTTGGCCATACACATTGCCCCTGTTCTGCCCGTGTCAGAGCCACAATCGTGGTCGTCTCCCAAACTGTGCTCCCCACATCCATTCAGTGAGAGTTTTTCCCATCCCTTCCACCCCCCTCCCGCCCGCCCGCCCTCTGATGAATGTTATTGCCCTGTGTGATGTAAGTGTTCATCAGTTAGTACCAGTTTGATGGTGAGTACCAGTGATGCTTGTTTTTCCAATCCTGTGACACTTCGCTTCGAAGAATGGGTTCTAGCTCCAACCAGGATAATACCAGATGTGTTAATTCACTGTTGTTCCTTACTGCTGAGTAATACTCCATGGTATACATATACCACATTTTATTGATCCACTCGTGTATTGATGGGCACCTGGGTTGTTTCCACAACTTTGCAATTGTGAATTGTGCTGCTATGAACATTCGAGAGCAGATGTCTTTATTATAAAATGTCTTTTTTTCTTTTGGATAAATACCCAGTAGTGGGATTGCTGGGTCAAATGGTAATTCTACTTTTAATTCTTTGAGGTATCTCCATATTCTTTTCCATAGAGGTTGTACTAATTTGCAGTCCCACCAGCAGTGTGTGAGTGTTCCTACCTGTCCACATCCCCGCCAACATTTGTTATTTGGGGATTTTTTGATATGAGCCAATCTCACTGGAGTTAAGTGATATCTCATTGTGGTTTTGATTTGCATTTCCCTGATGATTAGAGAAGTTGAGCACTTTTTTATATGTTTGCTGGCCATCATTCTGTCTTCTTTGGAAAAGTTTTTGTTCATGTCCTTTGCCCATTTTTTAATAGGGTTGTTTGATTTTTTCTTGTTGATTTTCCTAAGTTCTGTATAGATTCTGGTTATAAGCCCTTTATCAGAGGTGTAGCATGCAAATATTTTCTCCCATTCTGTAGGTTGTCTGTTCACTCTAGTGATAGTTTCCTTGGCTGTGCAGAAGCTTTTCAATTTGATCAGGTCCCATGTATTTATTTTTGTTGCTGCTGTGATTGCTTTGGGGGTCTTCTTCATAAATTCTTTGCCTAGGCCAACGTCCATAAGAGTTTTTCCAACATTTTCTTCGAGAATTCTTATGGTTTCATGTCTTAGGTTTAGATCTGTTATCCATTGTGAATTGATTTTTGTGAGAGGTGAGAGGTGTGGGTCCACTTTCAGTCTTCTACATTTGGCCATCCAATTTTCCCAGCACCATTTGTTGAATAGGGAATCTTTTCCCCAGTGTACGTTTTTCTGGAATTTGTCAAAGATCAGGTGACTGTATGAGGTTGGTTTTATATTTGGGTTCTCAGTCCTGTTCCATTGGTCTACGTGTCTGTTCTTGTGCCAATACCATGCAGTTTTGGTTACTATAGCCTTGTAGTATAGTTTGAAGTCTGGTAGACAGATGCCTCCCAATTTGTTCTTTTTGCTTAAGATTGCTTTGGCTAGACGGGGTCTTCTCTGGTTCCACACGAAGCATAGAATTATTTTTTCTAGATCGGCAAAAAATGATGTTGGTATTTTGATAGGGATTGCATTGATTCTGTAAATTAATTTAGGTAGCAAAGCCATTTTTACTATGTTGACTCTGCCTATCCAAGAGCATGGTAAGGTTTTCCATCTATTTACATCCTCTGCAGTTTCCTTTCTCAGTGTTTCATAATTCTCTCTATATAGGTCTTTGATCTCCTTAGTTAGATATATTCCTAAATATTTAATTTTCTTTGTTGCTATTGCAAAAGGTATAGCATCTTTAATTTGTTCTCGGCTTGATTGTTATTAGCATATATGAAGGCTATGGATTTGTGTGTATTAATTTTGTATCCTGAGACTTTGCTGAATTCATTTATCAATTCCAGTAATCTCTTGGTTGAATCCTTGGGGTTTTCTATGTATAATATCATATCGTCTGCGAATAGTGAAAGTTTGACCTCTTCTGCCCCTATCTGGACGCCCCTGATTCCTCTGTCTTGTCTAATTGCTGTGGCCAGGACTTCCAGCACTATGTTGAAAAGAAGTGGAGATAGTGGACACCCTTGTCTGGTGCCAGTTTTAAGGGGGAATGCCTTCAATTTTTCCCATTCAGTATGATATTGGCTGTGGGTTTATCGTATATGGCTTTAATAGTTTCTAGGAATGAGCCATCTATGCCTATATTGTTAAGAGTTCTTATCATAAAAGGGTGTTGGATTTTGTCAAAAGCCTTTTCTGCATCTATTGAAAGGATCATATAATCTTTGTTCTTGCTTTTATTTATATGGTGAATTACATTTATAGATTTGCGTACGTTGAACCATCCCTGCATCTCGGGAATGAAGCCCACCTGCTCGTGATGGATTATTTTTTTGATGTACATTTGAATTCGGTTTGCAAGGATTTTATTGAGAATTTTTGCATCTATATTCATAAGGGATATTGGTCTGTAGTTTTCCTTTTTTGTTGTGTCCTTTCCTGGCTTTGGTATCAAGGTGATATTGGCTTCGTAGAATGAGTTTGGGAGGATTCCATCCTTCTGGATATTTTCAAATAATTTCTGCAGTATAGGCACCAGTTCTTCTTTGTAAGCTTGGTAGAATTCAGGTGTGAACGCATCTGGTCCGGGACTTTTTTTTGGGTAGATTTTTAATTACTGCTTCAATTTCGGTGCTTGATATTGGTCTGTTTAGAAATTCAGTTTCTTCCTGGTTGAGCCTAGGGAGGTAGTGTGTTTCTAAGAATTTGTCCATTTCCTCCACGTTTTCGTGTTTGTGGGCATAGAGATTTTTGTAGTATTCAAAGATGATGTTTGTATTTCCATGGTATCAGTTGTGACTTCTCCTTTTTCATTTCTAATTGAGCTTATTAGAGTCCTTTCCTTTTTGCTTCTGGTCAACCTGGCAAGTGGCCTGTCTATTTTGTTTATCTTTTCAAAGAACCAGCTTTTCGTTTCATTGATCTTCTGTATTGTTCTTTTGTTCTCGATTTCATTTAATTCTGCTCTAATTTTGGTTATTTCTTTTCTTCTGCTGGTTTTAGGATTGCTTTGCTCTTCCTTTTCCATTTCCTTAAGATGATTCATTAGTTTACTGATTTGTGACTTTTCTGTCTTTTGGATGTGGGAACTTAGGGCGATAAGTTTCCTCTCAGGACTGCTTTTGCTGTATCCCACAGATTTTGATAACTTGTGTCCCCATTATCGTTTAGTTCGAAGAATCTTTTGATTTCATTTTGAATCTCCTCTTTGACCCAATAATCATTCATCAATAGATTGTTTAGTTTCCAAGTTTTTGGAGGAAGATGTGAGTTTCTGTTGGAATTGATATCTAATTTTATTCCGCTGTGGTCTGAAAAGATACATGGTATGATTTCTATTTTTTTGAATTTGTTTAGATCTGTTTTGTGGCCTAGGATGTGGTCAATTTTAGAGAAAGTTCCATGAACTGATGAGAAGAATGTATATTCAGTGTTATTTGGGTGGAGTGTTCTGTAGATATCTGTTAGGCCCAAATGTTCTAGAGTCCTGTTTAGGTCTTTTATTTCTCTATTTAATTTTTGTTTGGAGGATCTGTCCAGTTCCGTCAGTGGGGTGTTGAAGTCCCCTGCAATTATGGCATTCCTGCTTATTATGTTGTCTAGATCTAGCAGCATTTGCTTTATGTACCTGGGTGCTCCTGTGTTGGGTGCATAAATGTTTAGGATTGTTAAATCCTCTTGTGAAATTTTTCCCTTCACCACTATATAGTGTCCATTTTTGTCCTTCTTTACTTTTATTGCTTTAAAGTTGATGTCATCTGAAATGAGGATGGCTACTCCAGATTTCTTTTGGTTTCCATTAGCCTGAAAAATTGTATTCCACCCTTTCACCTTGAGTCTGAATGCGTCTTTGTGTGTAAGGTGTGTTTCCTGAAGACAACAGATACTTGGTTTGTATTTTTAATCCATTCAGCCAGCCTATGTCTCTTCAATGGGCAGTTCAAGCCATTTACATTTATTGAGAGAATTGATATTTGGGGTAAATTTCTGATTATTCTGTTGGGTGGTATCTTTTGTTTTACCTCTTGCGTCATTGTGGAATCTGGTTTCTGGGGTTTTAGCCTTTGCATAATTTTACATAGGTGGGTGTCTGTTGCGCTGGTTAGTGTATAATGCAGGTCTAAGCATTTCTTGCAAGGCCGGTCTGGATTTCGCAAATTCTATCAGTGATTGCTTATCTGGAAAGGTCTTTATTTCTCCCTCATATAAGAAGCTTAGTTTGGCAGGATACAGAATTCTGGGTTGACCTTTGTTTTGTTTTAGGAGATTGATGATGTCTCCCCATTCCCTTCTGGCTTGTAAGGTTTCAGCTGAGAAATCTGCAGTTAATCTGATGGGTTCCCTTTGTAGGTTACCTCCTTTTTTGTCTTACAGCTCTGAGGAGTGCCTCTTTTGTGTTTACTTTGGTCAGTCTAATAATTATGTGGCGTGGTGAATGCCTTTTCACGTTGACTCTCCCAGGAGTCCTGTGTGCTTCTTGTACTTGGATGTCGAGATTTCTGGCTAAGCCATGGAAATTTTCCTCTATTATTCCTTCAGATAAATTTTCCAGCCCATGCAAATTTTCTTCCTCTCCCTCAGGGATACCTATTATCCTTATGTTTGGCCTCTTTACATAATCCCACATTTCTTGTATGCTTTTTTCCTGCCTCTTGTTTTTGTGTTCTTTCTCTTCAGCTGATTTATTTAGCGCATAGGAGCTGTCTGCTAGCTCTGAAATTCTTTCCTCTGCATGGTCCAGCCTATTCTTAAGGCTTTCCACTGTGTTTTGTAGATCCTTGAATGCTTCTTTCATTTCTAGGATTTCTATTTGATTTTTCCGTAATATTTCTATTTCTTTGGAGAATTTTTCATTCATTTCTTGCATTTTTCTTGTGGTTTCTTTGTGCTGGGATTCAATTTTCTCTTGAATTTCATTGAGCTTTCTTATAATCCATAAACGAAATTCCTCTTCTGTCATTCTACCCATTTCATTTGGGTTGGTATCCATTGCTGAGGAACTGATAATTTCTTTTGGGGGTGACTTTTCACTTTGATTTTTCATGTTCCCTGAGTTCTTTCGCTGGTTTTTTCTCATCTGGCCTCTTGGTCGAGAGCTGGGGGTGTTAGAACTAGTTTATGGTCCTGTCACCAGGCCCACAATTATTTTTCCTTGGCAAAGCCAGGGAGAGAAGTAGTGGCCTGTATTGCCTTAGGTGTATTTTAGCAAGTTTGTTGGATCTTGAGTTAACTCTGACCTGTGGTCTTCTCCTCTTCCCAATGGAGTGTGGTGAGAATGACCTCCCAGCTTGGGCTCTGAGCTAATGGATTGTACTTGAGAATATGAGTCCTCCGCTCCCTATCAGCTAGGTATTCTGTTATGTCCGTGGCAGACTCTGATTCCCCAGTTGGGGTATGCGAAAGCCCTGTGCTTTGGGAGGGGTCTTGTAGCTCTTAGGGGTTACTTTGACCCTGCTCTTCCTGAGGTTCTGGTAGAAACACAATTTTCTTTGGCTGCAGTGTGAGAGCTGAGTTGGGAAAATTCTACACAGCTCAGAGGTTGCTCATCTAGCCACGTGTGGCTGCCCTTCTGATGTGTGTCTCCGCGTGAAACTGGTTGATAGGGGGATCTCCAATTGTGCACCCCTTTTCCACCACTAGATCTCAAGGCGAGGCAGGTGGCCGTCTCTATCCCCAGCAGTCTCCACCGGGGGGATGTTCCCACGGGGAGGGGGGAGTAGTGGCAGCTGGAAGCACTCTTGGGTGGCGCGAAATTCCCTATTGAAGTGGGCAGGATTATGGGGAGCTGCTCTGGTTCAGCCTGTGGCTCTTGAGGTATTTGGTTGTCATGGGAACCAGCAGTTATACCAAATGAGTCACTATGGCCAGCAACCTTCAAAATGAGCGATCTCTGGGGTACAGGAGGGCTGGGACCTGAGGGGCGGGCACTAGGACCGGCACGGAGCGGAGTTGTCGGAGGCCAGAGCCGGGGTAGCAGAACCAGATGGACAAGCTGCAATCTGTTTCCAATACTCAAAGGTCCCACCTCTACAGTTCCGGGATCTGGTCCCACCTGGAACCCATGGATGCGGCTGTCCCTGGCCACCAAAGGCAAAGCCTGTCTCGCCCCAGCAGAAGAGCCCCGGGCCGGGGCGGGGCGGAGCGGAGCTAGAGACGCGGCTCACAGCTCCGCGCGGGCGGCTGTAAAGATGGCGGCCGCCGCCAGCCTGGTGCACAGCCGGGCTCCGATCGCGCCGGGAGCGCAGTTTTTCTCCGCCGGTAGTTGTTAGCAACCTCTAAGGGCGCGTCCCGCTCTCCGATAAACTCCTGGGCCCAGTCCCGCTGACTTCTAGTGGCGCAGTGCCGGCCTGCGGGTTCCCGCGCACTGTCCCGGGAAGCTGAATCTCGGTCCCCGCCCAGTTCCTCCCCAGCCCTCGGCAGTCTCTGTATATTGCAGCTGCGAGTTGTGTCTGGCTCTGGCTACTTCCTTCTCCTCTCCACAGGGCTCGCCGGCCCGAGCAACCGCTCTGTCCCAACTCTGGGCTTGTCCCTGACTGCGTGTATGGGGAGGCGCGTAACCGCTTGGGGGGCAGGTCGCGCTGCGCCGACCTGGTGAGCGCGTCCTTCCCACGCTCTGGGCTGTATTGTGCTCCGTGCGCCCTCCGATCTTTGTGAAAATTTTGTACCTGTTTTCTTGGGCTGGGCGTTCGGCGTTGTTTCTCTGTCGTTCGCAATGCTGTTTTCGGAGTGAGCGGTCCGTGCTCGCAGGCAGCTGCTGGCGTTCTTCACCTCCTTTCCTGGGAGCGGTACGGTGGGCGGACCCTATCACACTGCCATTTTTTCCTCTCTCTATGATTATTCTTAATGACTTGATAATCTGCCTTGCTTTTGTAAATGAAGTCTTCTATAATTACTTTTTCTAGTTATTTGTTGCTGATGTACAGAGAGATGAAACTGACTTTTGATTACTGATTTTATATCAAACTACTCTGCTAATTCTATTAGTACTAATAATTTACCTATAGATCCTTTTTGGCTTTTATATTGGTAATCATATCATGAACCAGAAATAACAATTTTGTTTCCTCCTTTCCAACATTTATGCTTTTAATTTGTTTTACTTATCTTATTGCTTTAACTAGGATCTCCATATAACACTGAATAGAAGTGGTGATAGTGTGGACCTGTCTTGTTCCTGAATGAAAAGGAAATGTACTTCCCAAGTAGGATGACAGATGACTTTTATTATAAATTTTGCTTGTTAGTGTGTTTGTAGACATGTTCCTAATTTGTTAGTTTTCCCATTTATTTGTTAAATTTTATCAAGTGCTTTTCATGCATCTATTGCCACTGTAATATTTTTTCTCCTTTAGTCTGTTTATGGAGTAAACTACATGTATATGTTTTCTATTAAGCCATCCTTTGCACATGTGGTAGAAACCCAACACGGACATGGTTTTCCTTTTATATATTGTTGAGCCTTTTTGTTATCATAGGTCCAAAATCCCTCATCTAAAACCCTTGGAGCAAGATATCTTTCAGAATTCAAACTTTTTAATCACTAGCAACAATGTATGGTACACAGAGTATATTATGTAACAACCTCAGCACCTAGTACTTAAACACATTAATATTTTCACAGTGAACTGCATGGACATTCACTCTAAATAACAATGATTATAAGCAGACTCTCCTCAGGATTTGCCACCAATGAGAACAGGTCAAATCAGGTTGTGTTGCCAAGTTCTGAAACTTTTGGTTTTCAGAGGTTACTGGACTTCAAAATAGCATTAAGAGTCTGGTCTGTGGACCTGTAATTCATTTAAGATTTTTGCATGTACCCTCACGAGTAAAATGGGATTATAATTTTTCCTTCTTATACCATCCTTGTCTGGTTCTAGACTTAAGGATAGAATAAATTGCTTTCTATTCTCTGGAACAATTTACATAACATTGGAATGACCTGTTCCTTGAAAAGTCTCCTGTAAAATTATCCCAGCCTAGTATTTCCTTGGTGGGAAAACTTACTACTTCACAATTAATTTAATAATTACAGGATTATTCAAAGCTTTCTTGCTTAGGCAAACTATAGTTTTCTACAAGTCTGTTCATTTTGTTTAAGCTTTCAAATTTTTTGCAGAAAATTGATAGTATTCTCAATAATCTTTTTAATCTATCTGTAACTATGTCCTCCTTTTTATTCACAGTACTTATTTATGCCTTCTCTTTTTCTCATCAATGTTACCAGAAGTTTGTCTATTCTGTCTATTTTTCTAGCCTTTTCAAAGAATCAATATTTAGCTTGGTTGATTTCTTTTGTGGTCTCTGTACATCTATCACATTACAACTAAATGCCTACGTTTGCCTCTTGACTGAAAATATAAAATTATGCTAAGAGTATAATTTGAAAGACTATGCATCAATATGAAAAATATGTACTAGTGCTATTAAAGAGAATGCTTCTGTTCTTAGGGAAAACACAATGAAATATTTAATGACAGAAAGAATATAATATCTCCAACTTAATCTCAAAGGGCTTAAAAAAAATACATACACAAACTGCTCATATAGGTGAAGCAAAATGTGAACAATTGGTAAATCTGGGTAAAGAATATACAGTTGTTCCTTTTACTATTTCTGCAACTATTATCTATGTTGAAATTATTTCAAAATAAAAAGCCACCAAAGCCATTAGGCTTGTGAACAAAAATGGAAAAATAACATAAACAAAAATAAAAGCAATTTAAAAAAGGAAAGACTGTGATGCTTTAATATAAGCAAATAAAGAGAAAAATATTGATGTCTTTTGGCAGTGATAAAATATATAGATAGGACTAGTGATAATAGGGTGAATGTAAAGAGATGCTAGAGATATTCATTGCTGGTAGTGTGTGTTGTAAATTAAGAGTATACGTGCTATCAGTCTAGGTGAGTCTTATTTAAAAACAGTTTACATGCCTGGTCTAGAGAATAGTTAATGATAAAATAAGAAAATACTATAACTTAAACTTAGAAAATAAAATGGAGTCTATCCAACTATAATGGGCAGTTACTATATGTAGGAAAACTACCCAGAATAAGCTTATTCAAAATATCCCTATCTGCAGTTGGTCCAAGTGCAGTGGTGTTTACAACTAATTGATCACAATCAGTTACAGATTCCTTTGTTCCTTCTCCACTCCCACTGCTTCACTTGACTAGCCTTTAATAAAAAAAAAAAATCCCTATCTGCAATTGGGGCTGATAAACAGCAGTCAGCTATAGAAAATATGTACTGATAATTTATAAGACTATGGACTTAACTGATGAAGAAATTATCAATATATTAGAATAAAAGCCTATTGAATGCTATCTTAAGACCATAAAATTCTTGAATAAAATTTTGTGTGCAATCTAGTGTCAAATTGTATTAGCAGTGAAGTTGCTGAAATACCACTGTGAAAAAGATCTAATAAAAATAAAAATTATTAAGTACAAGTTTAACAGCATACATATTTAGGTTTCTAATGCTTAATACCATCAGATGAATTAATATCTACTGAAAGTGTATAAGATGAAAACATGCCATTTAGTCAGAATTCTACCTTTCAAATTTCAGAAACTACTCTGTATGCTTTCAGACAGTATACCACAATCCACAAAGAGACTGCCTGGAAAAGTTAATAAATAACGAAAACTATAAATTGTTAGTTTTATTCCACTATCAATTCCCAGAGTGAGACAGGTATATCAAATTAATATTGCAAAACTGGTAAGTGAGAAGGAAAAAACAGACATATAGGATGATCACAAACAGGAAAATTAACAAAATCACTTCATAATTTGGGTATCTGTAAAAAGAATAAACATTCACCAAGAATTATGATGAAGAATATGAAATCAAACTTCTAACCCAAATAAAGCACAAACAAAATGCACTAAAATAAAGATAATTTATCCCCACAAAATATTCAATTTAAAAAGAGCCACTAATTATATTTACTGAATGAATAAGACAGTCTAAGTTCTCACTGATGTCAAATCTATTATCTTAATATATACATATATTTTAAAAAATAAAAGCAAGCAACTTTATAAACATCACAGACCATAAATCAAACTTACCTTTTTATCTTCTTTCACTTTATGGGTTTTCTTCTTCATTTTCTTATCATCTAACTCCTGGTCAGAAGTGATTGCAGGATTATCAATACCACCTTTCCAAGTTTCAACAGGAGAAAGCAGTGGGTCTTCTTCACTTCCACGATGTCTTCCTTTCCTTTTCGTTTTAGAAGTGGTGAAAGCCTCATCATCACTTGCATCTGAATGTGTTCTTCTATAGTATGACTTGGCTTTACTAAACAAGGTTTTAGATTTATATTTGTATTTTGAAGGCCTCCGTTCCCCATGACTTTTTGAGGTTCTATCAGAAAATCCATTTTCTTCATCTCCTTGGGTGTTATTTACAAATGAGTTTCGAATTTTAATAATGCGATTCTGACTATCATCTGGGACAACATAAATCTCATCAGAATAGCCCTTCTGTTTGTAAATTGTGTCAATAGGTTCCGCATAGTTATCTGAAGGATCCATATCTTCTGGATGTGCCAAAGGCACCCGCGAAGTCTGTTTTCTTGGATTTTTACCAATACCAGCTTCAATTGTTTTTAAAAGGTTTGGATCCAGTTTTTTCACATTTGTCTTAGGTACAACTGGTTTAGGTTTAATAGGTGGAGGCACTTTATGGTTGCGTTCATGGTCATGACAGTTTGGGGTACTATGAACAGGATATTCATTTCCTTCCAAATCTAACCTATATCTGGAACGGTCACTAGGTGTTGGAAGCAACTGTACATCATCTCCAATTGGACTATAAGGAGGTGGTGCTTCTGTGTCATCATCTGAATCAGGGTAGTTGTTATAGGGAAAACAGTCTCTGGGAGATGGTAGAAAAACATCTTCACTTTGATGCGTTGATTCCCTTGTATTATCAGACAAATAGGAATTTTCTATCATATTTTTTTTCTCTAGAACATCACTGAAAAACAGAGTAAAGACCTCAGTTTGCCGATGATACTGAGATAAAGAATACAATGCTGTAAATTTAGCAGTGATCTCAGTTGCAATGTGTTCTCCTTCAGTCATTAACTCCTTAATAGCCTCATTTTCAAAAAAATCTGCTTGGCCATCGGTAACTGCCACCAGTTGTACAGGAATGGTGTCTTGAACTTCTGATAGAAATGCTCGAAGCATTCCCATTGATGCTTTCCGTTTGGCAGAGTAAACTAATATATACCCATGAACCAGTTCATCTTTCCTTACTCCAATTGAAGAATGGTATGATAATATTGTGATCTGTATTCGCCTTCTCTTTTCACCAATGATTTTATCAAGCATTAGGGAATTATTCTGTCCAGCTTGAGCAGCACTGCAAGAATGAGAATCAAGGAAGGGTGAAAGAATAAGATCCACACTAAATGGATCACCACACATGGCACACATGACAATTCTCAAGTCAGCTTCTGATACATCCTTATTGGTGGGAACTGGGCTCATCACATCCAAATTGTGTTTAACTGATTCCAATACTCCTCTTAGAGCTTGCTTTATCTGGGTTTCATTAAATTTACGAGGATATGTACCAGTAGGTACATCTACAAAAGGACACTGTAACTTGTTTGCCAACTGCTGCCCTTGGTGCCTGAGAATTGGTAGATTCTTACTAACAGAATCTCTCTGATTAGCCAGAATTAATGTAAATGGAAGATTGGCCATGTATTTATCTTTTCTGATCTGCGAAGCTTCAGTTCTTATTTTTCCAATAAATTCCCCAATAAAATTCAGTGACTCAATAGAATTAAATACACAGAAGCACCCATGTGGTTTAAAGGCGGCAGTCCACAATTGACTCAAAAAGTAAGGCGATTTGGCATCAACCGGCCGAAGATCAAGTTCATAAATTTTTCCATCTAAGGCATACTCATCATCAGTAGATTGTGTCCTTATCTCATTTGCTAGTTCTTGGGCAAGGCCATCCTTCCCTAAAATGAAAAGGTTAACTTTATCTATATTAGTACTATCATGATACAACCGTAAGCGGCCATGATCCAATTGCAAAAGACTACTGGCAAGTAACTGCTCCACTTTAATGTCTGTACAGTTTTGGCCACTAAGACATGTTTCTTTAGTGGGATGATAAACAAATCCTATATGTTTAAGCAGAAGAGATTCCCTATCAGGTGCAAGTTTCTGTAAAGCTTTGTATCTAGGTTCTTCACTCAGAACTGTATGAATTTCACTCATTTTGTCTGAACTAGGTGTTGCATTAAGATCTAAATCATAAAAAAGTTCAGAATGCTCAAAAAGCATTTCCTGAAACTCTTCTTTGGCTTTTTCAACTATTTCTCGCTGATGCCTACCATATACCTCTTTGCTATCAGCCTCAGTGATATATTTGAAGGCTTCATCCTCCATAACAAAGCACATAACTTCCTCCCACGGCTGCCCGGGTGAAATGAACTGAATTTTTTCCAAAGTCTTTTTGAATTTTTCCTTCATTTCTACCCTCCTCTTCTCTGATATCAGATGTTGTACATGGTTCTGATAGACTTTTTCAGCTTCTAAAGTGCTCAGAAGGTCAAATGGGATCCGTCTATCATTAATTTTGTCTATATGGTCAGTTTCATCCCAAGGTGTTTTTTCTAGCACCACAAAACATAACTGGAAATCTGCTCTCTTTTCCATTAACTTCAAAGCTTCTGACCAATTCAAATGTTCAATCTCTTCTAGATTTGGCAAAAGAGTGTTAAAAGCTCTTGGTAAAGTATTTATATATTCTTCTCTCCTTTTTCTTATATGTTCCTGTTTAAGTTGTTCTATATGTTTGGAGAATGTATTTCTGGCCTTTCTTGTTCCCTCTAAGTTGATGTATTCTTCATAATCAGGATGATTTTTTAATTTATTACTAACAGTTTTCCAAGTTGCATGATAATCTCTCACAGTCTGCACAAGTTTTTCAAACTTATCTGTTGCTGTGACAACAAGTTGTCTCTGTGTTTTATAAGCATCCAGATAGGGAATAATTTTAGGCTTGCCACGAGTTTTATCCAACATTTGTACCAGTGCAGTGAAACATGTCTCAACGTTGACATTAAATCGTGCTGATGTTTCCACTACAAGAAGGTTCTTTTTGTTTGAAGCAAATGCCTGAACTTCTCTAAGATAATGATCCACACATTCATCACATTTAGTTGCTGCTATTATTACAGGTTTTTTTGATTTTGATAGCTGGACAAAAAGATTATTCACAAATTTAAGTTGATCATCAAACTTCCTATTGCATCCCTGACTTACGTCAATGCACAATAAAAATCCATCTACATTGAGCTTCCCTTCAGGCATTTGCTTCTGTTCAAAGTCTTGTTCCAAGCCTAGCTGATCAGTGCAAATGTACATTAGTTTTTCTGCTGACTGCAATTTAGAGGCAGCTGCACGTTTTATATATGGTTGCAAATTTGTACTCCGATGAGGCAAGAAAGTCTGGTCATCAATGAACTCTGTTTGTTCAATGACATGAATTTTGCATTCTACTCCATCTTCACCATTTTGTGTTATGTCACCCCAGTACAAAAAGTGATCATTGTTTACTACTCGTCCTCCAAAGTCAATGGTGCTAAGCACAGAAGTATGCTCTGGATAATATTCATCTGCTTTTGAGCGTACAAATCTATTGCACAAACAAGACTTTCCAACTCCACAGTTACCTTTGTCCTTTTCAGTCCCAGAGAGTCCAACTACACTGATAGTATAGGATGGGGGGCGAGGCTCTTTGTTTTTTGCCATCATAACTCTCTTCTCATGTCTCTACATTCATAAAGATAACCAGATATACTTCTCATTCTGAAAATAAAATCATCTCAAAACACAGATCCGAAATTTCAGAACTGTATTTGGTTCTTTGTATTTCCCTCATTTCTGTGCAGGAAGGTCTTCAAGATCATATGGATCATCTTCCTAGAAAGAGGGGGAGAAAGAACAAATCTTAACCATGAATTACACACAATGAATTACACATATTAAAGATGTTCGTAACAAATCACCACGCAAGTTAATAGCAATGTTAATAATATTACACGTACTTTAAGAAATTATCACAGTTTACGATTTACTGTTATAAATGGAAGATGAATTCAAAATTTAAGACAAACCTAACGATTAAAATAATTAAATACAAAATTTAATGTAATGTCTCACAAACTTTAATATAAACCTCTATTAACCAAATGTGCATTCTGCCTCTAATTACTTCTTCCTATGAGTCTGAGGAAACAACTAGTCCTTTCTGCTCCCTTAATTTTTTCCTGCCTTCTGTGATTGGAGGCTATAACTAAAATTTACTAGTTGCCTAAGAAACTCCCTCACAACTTTTAAAAATACAAAACAACTTGCTTTGTATTACAGGGTTCCTCAAAACTTATCCCCTAAAACAGAATTTCATGTGAATTTAACAAGATTTTAAAATTTTGAAAAAATTTTCAATAAGTTTTAACACACTTTTGTGAAATCTATCAAATTTTATGTCCCATAACAATGAAGAATATTCAAATACTTAAACAGGGAAACAGAAATAGACAGTTAATACAAATAATGACAACATTTAAGTAGATCAGGGCTTCTCAAACTATCTAAGGTGAATGAGCAATTTTCATTTCAAATCTGTAAGAACTGAAATAAAAAGTGTAATTATAAATGAAAATTTAAAATATAAAATGAAATTTTTGTAAAATATAAAAGAAACTTTAAAAAAATCCAAGCCTCAATTTTTTATTACATTCAAGAGACATAAAATTCTTGCCAAATTGTTTCTAAATGCTCTTTATTTCTGGATTTATTTCCTCCCAGAGTAGTTACAAAGAGCTCAAGGACCACATTTTGAGTAGCACCAAGCTAAAGCATTTTAAGATTATATATTTTGAGACAATCTTTTAGAATTATTTGATATACTAGCAACATTAGATAACGTTTAAGAATTACATGAAATTTCATTTTGATTATGTATAAGCAATGAATCAGTTTTTTCAGAAAGTTTTATTTGGAGAGTCTCCACATTCTTTCAAGGCTGAATTAAAAGCAATAAGTCATTTCTACTACCTTAAAATTTCACAAGATAGGAAAAAAATCCAGTAATGCATAACACATGTAAAAATTATCTTCAATCCAGACAAAATAAAGAATATAAAGAACAAGAAAAAGAAATATAAGAAAAGACCTCTGCCCACCCCTACCCAAAAGACTTGTCCATTGACCTCCATTGCAAGTAAACATCTATTTCGATTATACTGCACATTTGCTATACTAACTAATGGTGAAGAGAAATTGTTCTTGTAATTAAAATCTTGGCTAATATTTCTGGTAAAATTATAAGATGTAATTTTTGAAAATAAAATTTCAGATTTATTCTTGTATCTGCCTCAACTTAATTTTATCAGCCATCTGACAAACAAAATATATATTAGGTTCACTTCTGTAATAAAAATATTACTATACTGAAGCAGCAACACAAGGAAGTATAAACTATGTGTAAACAGAATTAATTTCAAAATCTGACTATCATTTACTAGTTGATGACAGCAGTAAAGCCCTAAACCTCTTAGACATGGTTCCCTTATCTATAAAATGGGACTGCATACCTATACAAATTTAAGAACTAAATCATTTTTTAACACATGAAGTGCCTAACAAACAAAAGGGGCTTAATAAATATTAGTTCCATTTCTTAATTTGATTCTTGGAACCATAGGAAGCTGTTACAAAAAATGATGCAATCAGACTTGTTACTTACAAATATTGTGTGGCAGCAGTATATATGGTAATGAATGGCAAAAGAAAATTAGAAAAATCTCATCCAATCCTACTAACTTTTTAAAAATTAAATATAATTCTTAAAAATCTTAATCTGGCCAAACAGAATATTTGCACCTAGCATCAAGTTTAACATTCTTTACCTAAACTGTGTAAAAGAACAATCAGACTACTTTATTTATGGATATCTACAGAAAAGAAAACATAGTCTATTAACTGGATAACAAAGTCATACACAGTGATAAAAAGGAAAATTAGTATGTGGAAATAGCACAATGATTCCACAGCTAACAATTAAGGAAAAAATTGAAAGTAGAATACAGGATCTATTCTTTCAATAGAAAAGCAAAATCTGCAGATGATAATACTTTAAAATGTACATCAAAAGAAAACTTATTTAATGATTACTCTGGGGAATTTTTATTTTAAGCAGTACGAACACAAAAACCACATAATGAAATATAACTCTTTATTAAACAAACATCTACTCTGAAAACTAAGAGTAATTCAAAGATGTGTAAGATTACTGTCCCTTGCCTTCCAGTTTCAAAGACACAGATTGGTTAATAGAAAAATAACACAATACAGTAAGGACCTAAGTACTGTAGAAAATTTTCAACTACAAACCTAGTCCTTACCATAACAGTCATATCTTCATTAATATTTCTTATATATGTTTATCTGAACGATATAAGTCTGAATACTATTACTAATTAAAAGTTAAGCCTCACTTCTGCTTTCCTATAGCATGAACTCCAAAATAGTGAGATACACTCTATACCTTATGATAGAAAGGTAGAGTAGAAATAAAAACATCCTATCATAAAATATATTTTTAAAGTTCCAGAGTTCCAGAAAGAAAAGGGTCTTAAAATTAAATGAAGAGTGACGGCATTAAGTCATCCCCACCCCCCCTTATTGGTCACTGAAACTGGAAGGCTTTTTATCTGAGAGAGAAATAAATTATATTGAGGTTAAAATTTGATATTAAAGCTTCAACACTTTCTAATTAATTTGGTAGTGGCAGTCTCGGAATCATTAATATTTAAGTTTAAATTAAAAATAAGGTAGTTTTGTGTGACTTTTATAGTTTCATGCCAGTTCACAGTAAACTGCCAATTTGATACAGTGAGGAACATCCATGTCCTTCTAACAATGCTGTCAGGTAGACTACCTGCTGGTAATCTGAAGTCGGCTACAAAGCTTATGTCATGAGTCACCCACCATATGGTGATTTTCAGACTGAGGTAGAAAAGTTCTTCCACCTAGAGATGGGAAGAGGATGTTGGACAAATAGTTGCCCTCTCCTCCCAACTTTCTCACCAGAGTGGTGTCTTCTTTATCTGATTTATAAATTTCCTTAACTTACAAGCTTCAGTTTTAAAAAAATGTTTACAAACTTATAAAAAAATAAAAAGCTTGAGAAACCCTAGACTAGAAAAAAAATTGTTGTCACCTTGCCCTCAAAAGGATTTTGCTATTTATTTGGATGACTATGGTATCACCACCTCAAGGGAGAAAGAAAGATCTCGAAGTTGCTATAACAGGTTTTAATGGCATTTCATTTGAAACACTGGGATAGTTAATATAGACACAAATTATCCACTGGCCCCTAACATCCAGATCAAAACCATCCTCCATTAACTAACCAAGGTAGTTTGTTTCTGGTGCTAAGAACAAAAAACCCTTCTGTTTTTCATGCTCCCACTAATAAACTTATGGCCAATGTCTTCAACTATACATGAGCTGTTTAATTTGAAAATTCCTTTTAAATATGCTTAATAGTAATATCTATTTGTGTCAATCATGCATATCTTTTCTACTTTTGACATAAGCTTACTTTCATATAACTTGTTCTCATAACATCTAGCATTACATTTTTACTGATGAAAAAAACAAGACAAGAGTAGCAATGACCTACTCAAAGTTATTAGGTTAGGATGAAAGTCTCCTTGTGCCCAATCTTTTACTTTCTTAAGCAACAGTGCTGCTTTTAATGGTTTGCAATGCAGTCTCTCACTTTTGCCTTTAAGATTATATTATAAATTTTTATTTTATTTCAGGGAAATATTTAAGTATCCTTACAGAATAGATTTGCGTAAACTGTCCTACAATTCTCTGTCAAAATTAAACTATCTTCCACAACTAAGTTTTCTAAGACATTTTACTAGACCAAACATTATATGCTCCTTTTAATGGAGTTTTAGTAACATAAAGCGGCTTTCTGCAAATCAAAAAAAAGTTCTACAAGGAATCTAGAAAAATGAAAAAATAGATTCTTAGTAATTCAAAATTTAAACTAGAGCTTTTGTAACTTTTCACAAAACTGTCACATGTACTAATAAAAGGCGTAATTTCAAAAACATTCTGTTTTAAAATTATTTATATTATACTGTGTCAGGAAATTTCTACTGGCCCTATCTTCAAACTATCTCCATAATTTACCAGTTTTCTCTACCTGTACTGCTATAACACTGATCCCAGCCATCGACATCTCTGGCCCAACATTACTCCAAAGTCTTCTAAACTAACTTCCCTGCTTCCCTTTCCCCAGTCTATTTACGTCAGATCAGCCAGAGTATTCCTTTTAAGACGTAAGCCTAAACCATATGCAGTGGCTCACGCCTGTAATCCTAGCATTCTGGGAGGCTGAGGCGGGAGGATCCCTTGAGCTCAGGAGTTCAAGACCAGCCTGAACAAGAGCAAGACCCCATCTCTACTAAAAACAGAAAAATAAGCTGTGTGCGGTACCACGTGCCTGTAGTCCCAGCTACTCGGGAGGCTGAGACAGGAGGACTGCTAGAGCCCAGGAGTTTGAGGTTGCAGTGAGCTCTGATGAGGCCACTGCACTCTAGCCTGGGTGACAGAGCAAGACTCTGTCTCAAAAAAAAAAAAAAAAAAAAGAAGCCATCAGAATGAAGACTAATTATGATCTATAATAATGTATTCAGCCAGAATAAAAACCTAATTTTTATTTATGACACTTAAAAAAATCAATTTTCAAAAATGAAAGTGAGTATAATCCCAAATATAGTTGACTCAAAATATGTGGCTGCTTAAAGACTTTTTAAAAATCATAAATATTTATTATAGGAAATTACATTTTCAACACCTAATTACACAGACGGAGCTTTATAATTACGTGTTCTCTCTTCTTTAAATCAAATAAATACAATATTCCTTATATAAACAAATATTCAAAAGAGATCCTAACCTAAAGGTTGTCATATATATTCCACAATCTTAGGCAAATTTGTCTGAAATAGTTAAAACTTGTCTGAAATAGTTAAGAACAAAATCAACTACATACTAAAAAAGGAATAGTGTGATATTACTTTTCTTAATGTTCTCTATGCTAATTCTCAATGACAAATTTATGGACGCTGTGAAGAGGAAATGAAAAAGTTTTAACATAATAAGACAGCTAAGTAATTTAACCTGTAGGAGAATAACTCATGTTCCATATTTTATTTTACCTTTGAACCAAGGTTTCTACCATACAAGCACACAATCTTTAGGTTAAAAGGAGTCCTAAAAAGTCATCATTCCTATGAATTAATCTTAAGACTATAATCAAGTGAATGAAAAGAGAACCTATCAAACATTTTAACAATTTATATGACTAAATACCCATTTTTATCTTTTGACATTTCAAGTTATAGTTTTTTAAAAAAGTTTCACTGATGAAAAATACTTGAAAACCAATGACCAAAACTATTCCCGAACAGGTTAACCACCTATCCTACTATTTAATCTACACCCTCCTCTGATAACATTATTTCCCTAAGGCCTTGCTGTGAAAGTTATTTCAAGTCTTTGTAGTCCATTTCCTTATTCCGTGGTGAAAACAGAAGAACCAAAGGTCATCTCATTTATATCAACCTATGTAAACAATCCATAAGTAATTACTGTGCTTAGCTACTATCTGCTTAGCTTTATGACGGAGGTTCTGAAAGGTATGTATAGGGAAGTCCACTAAGCCAGTACTATGAATATGTTCACCTTCCTTCCAGTGTCTTTTCCCTCCACTTTGGAGAATTGAGAAGGGAGGGGCAATAATTTGACATTCAATATTATAATTCTATATAGGAGAGGAACAATCATTTTCATTATACAAACATCAGGTAAGGTTTAACAATTTTCTTAATGTTGAGAACACTTGGTGATGGGAACATTAAGAAGTCAAATAAGAATCTAAGGAAGGGTATAGACTTAAAAGAAATCAGGGATTAAAAAGTCTGAAAAGCACTTTCCACACTATATTTTTAAGAAGCTTTATACCACCATAGCTGAGGAGATAAAGGCAATGTGCTATACCAGGGTACTGATAAATGCAATAGGAATTCAAAGAAACGAAAGATTGAAATAGATCAGGGTTTATAAACTTTTTCTACAAAAGGGCTAGGCGGCAAATATTTTAGGATTTGCGCGCTGTACAGTATCTGTCACACTAGTTAACTCTGCCGTGGTAGTGCAAAAGCAGTCTTAGACAACACTTAAATGAATGACCATGGCTGTATTACAATAAAACTTTATTTAGGGATGCTGAAATTTGAATTCCATATAATTTTCACGTACCACAAAATATTATTCTTTTAATTTTTCCCCAACCATTTCAAAATGTAGAAAGCCATTATACAAAAATAGGCAGCTGGCCAGATTTGGCCTAGAGGCCATGGTTTGCAGACCCCTGAAACAGATGAATAGTTTCAATTAAGAGGATGGATTTGAATGAACCTTAAAAAATAGACCAGATTTTGATTTTAAAGAGAAGTCATTCCAGGTGTGCGATTAGGGAGGAGTGGTTGAGAGCATAGTCGCCATGGGGGAAAGTAGAGAAATATGGTTGAACATACAAGATATGACTACAGGTCTTCAAGGGCAAACAGGAGTTATACCTTGTAATAAGCAAGAGGGAGCCACTACAGATTAGTCTAGAAGTGGAATACAAGATTGGACTTGGTGAAGCACAAAGCCCAAGAGATAGACAAATACTGCAGCCTCAAAGCACCTTAATTACCATAATAGAATTGGAAAGAGCAATTTAAGACAAAGAGAGCTTGGTGACTAGCTACTAGATATAAGAAATAAAAGACAAATGAGTCTGTTTCTTAATGAAAAACTAATCAGTTTTAGCAACAGATGTTGGGATCACCTGAGTTTCAGGTGTTATTTCCAAAGACAAATGCAACTTCGGAATGGAATGAGGCAAGGTCAAGATTAGTAATTTAAATTTCAAGGTAACAAACTTTAGAAAATTATCTGAAAGACCACTTGATTTAATACTCTTATTTTATAAAGAAACATCTGAAGAATTACATATTTGGCTAATAAAGAGGAACAAAAATCTGATCTTTCCAATCCCCAAATCAAAGGAATATTAATTTTCTAATAGTTCCCTAAAAAGAAGAGATATTACCTTGGCTCTGGAAAGTATAGAAAGAAATATACTATTGTGAATGAGTAAGAGGACATGATCAACGGGAAGAAAACGAACAAACTATACCGTATCAAATGGCAAGGGAAGAGTTTTTTCAAGGTTGTTTGACAATGCCAAATACAGCAACTAGGACAGATAATTATGTCAATGTATGTGTTTATTTCTCCATCACCCTTTCTGTTACCCTTGTGTTAACACTTTCCCAAATCTTTCACTTCAGCTCATAAGGTACAAACTGATGCTATTACATTTTTACTTTATATTTTCTCCTCACCTGTCAATCTGTCCTTCACTTCTCTGTGCTTTTGGCCCACACAGTCATTAACTTACTTAAATGTCGTTTTCCCCCTTAGTATCCCAATCCTACCCTTCTTACAAATAACATCTCCTTTATCTAAATTCCTTTATACCAATTTTTAAATCAGTACGTATTGCCCTGTATATAGCCCAAATTCCTAAGTTGTCATGCTTTCTCTTCACAAAGTAATAAGCTCTTTTAAGAAAGCAATATTTTATACTTCTCGTATCACTCACAGTGTCTAGCTGCTCAATAAAACACTGGTCAGGGGTAATAAATAGGCTAAATCTAATCTGAAGCTAGAAAAAGGAAAATTCACTTTTACCATTAACTCCTCATGATGAAAAGCTTGAGAATCTAACCAAGTGACATACAGTAGTCATATTTTAACCAAGAAATTACAAATTTATGTATAAATCCTTTTCACAAGTAATAGTACTAAGAGGTAAAATACACAGATATGATCAAACGATAACAATCTGTTTCATTTCACTGCAAACCTAAGGCATCGTGGACAGTCAGCTTCTAAAATACAGTGGGGGGGGAAGACTATCCTTTTTTGTTTCTCTTACATTCAAACTCCTACTTGCAGTTAAAACTCAAAATGTTTCTTCTTCTGTGAAGAATTCTCAAAGAAGCCTTAATAAAAATATGTGTTCTCTTTTCTGCACCTCTTAGTACTTTTAACTATTTACTCCTTTATAGTTTCTACCTCTCCAACTAAAGCTTGAGCTACACGCTCTCTAATTTTTCTGGGTATTCCCAGGGTCAATCACATAGTAAGTGCTAAATAAAATAATCTGAATTAATGAATAACAAATCAGAGGCTTTAAAATTTTTAAATGCAGATGACCTCTTTTTTTAAAGGAATTCTTGTATTTAAGACAAGACATTTAATAGACAAAAATAGAAGCTGCCCTTGTTTGGGAGGGTGGGTTGTCAGAGGAAGTCTCAAGGAATCTAGGGGAAAAAACCATAGGAATCCAAGGAACAGAGTTTGAAAACCAATTAAAGTTCATACTTAAAATTCTTAGTGTTAAACTACTTTTCTTAATTTCTAATATGGTTTTTCCTAGTTTGATAAAATGATCGACAAAAGCCTGTACTTAAACAACAGTGAGCTTGATTACTCAAATTACCAAATGATGCATCATTTGGTATCAAAGTTTCTTTGTAGTTCTTTTAGAAATCAAATTCCCCTAGTGTGTTTTAAAAATATATTACAAACATCTTTTAGGAACACAGACATTACTAAAACAGAACACTATACAATGCTTCTTGAGTCAATTATACTATTCCATACCTTCTTGATGTGCAAAGAAAAAACTATGGATCTTACAACCCAAACAAATAGTTCTTAAAATAGTATCTATGGAAACTGCAGTTGTGAAAAAACTTACTGTGTAGCTACCAAGAAAATCTCTATTATGTTATTTCATATTTAAGAAGTGAATACTAAAGGCCAAAACTTACCTTACATCCTGTTAATGTTGAAAAAATTTAGTAGTCTTCATAAGACATAACTTTTTCTTCAATTAAAAAAAGTGAGTTACAAAGCTATTATTCTAAGCTGTATCATAACCTCAAGTCCAAAAAAGGAATGCAAATACAATATTTCATTCCCTAAAAAAATCTTAACCTTCGAGGTCAAAATAATTCATTTTCTCCAAAATAATCATTGTACTAAATCTGCCTTTCAAACAAAAAAAGGAAGGGGAAATGATTTTCAAAACATTTAGGATAAGAACGATGTGACAGAATTAAGATATTAATTTTGCAATACATTTTTTAAATTGCTAAAGCACATTAAATGGGGGAGAGACACTAAAAAATTTCTAAAAATAACAATTCTGTGACAATTCTTATATCAAAGTGTAACCCACCCTACTCCCCAATGGTCTTAATTATTAATGTACAAAGAATGGTAAAATAAGACATGCTGACCTGGGTTAAAAAAAGTAGCCTACACAAGACAACCAAATCGATAGTTACCTATCATCTGCACCGTCTTGACTGATTCTCTGCTTTAAGTCAATCAGATCAATAGTGCTATTTCTTGAAAGTTAAAAGCATAGGTATGCCCAGCCTTTCATTCCACTGTTTAGTAATAACTTGCCTTTGCAAGTTTTTGGTGACCCACTCTTATTCACCCTCTTCCTCTGCTCTATGTACCACAGACACAAGAAATGGGGATCAATTACAAAGTATAGACGAAAGAGAATGAGAAAGGAATTTAACATGAAAGCAAAACCTTATTCTGGAAACTGCCCAGTAGATTACCTATACAGGTAGTATATTTATCTAAAAAGGCTGGATAAGAGTACAGTTTTATCATATTAAAGTACAAATAAACTGGAATTGACAGTAAACATTTCCAAACACATTTTACTAATGTATCTTTAAGCCAAATATTATTCCGAATTTCAAACAGTTCCATCTAGATTAATTTTTGTTAGAACCATTTTAAATGGTGATTTAAAGAAATCTTCCATGAAGTGAATGAGATACTCATTACAGATAAACATCCCCTAATATTCTGTTCAAAGTGAATATGGGTTTTGGATTTAAGTGGAACTGGCAACACTCCCCCCTCCCCCACAACACCTGTAGAAGGCAGCATAAGCAAGGACTAGTAAATACAGCAATGCATTTCACTGTTTTACACCTGAACACTTTTTATTAATAAAATGTTGTCCTTGTTTCCCACCTATCACAAAGGAAAAAGCAAATTATCGATGGGAATTTAAACTTAACGTGTGCACAAACCCATCTGTATGCCTATCTCGGTCTGCTTTAAAACATCTAAATTCCCATTTACTAAACATTGGCAAAACCGGATTTCTATTATGTGGTAAAAGTATAAGCGTCTCCCCTACAACTTTCTCGGAATTTTACTAGACGTCCTAATAGTTTGCCTTTACTTCCGAGCACCTTTCAGCCTCAGCTACATCCTGAGCCTCCACTTCACTTGCATTTCTAATAACGCCGTAGAGGGAGGGTGTGAGGGAGTGAGTGTGTGTATTTATGTGTGGAGAAGTGCGCGCGCGCTCCCGCGCGGTTCCCCACCCCCACCCCGATACTTTTCTTCAGTGGAAACAGAGGAAGAATCTAAAGATTATTCTGGCGAAAACTCAGTATCAAAGCCTCAACCCAGTGGCAATCAACCCACAGGACTCCGTATTTTGGTTGCGCAGTGCAACTTCTCCTACCTTACCCCAAGCTTTAGCAGCAGATGGAAAATTGGTGAAGAGAACCCAGGGAGGAGTCCGGGAGGTAAGGAAAAAGTGAAAAAGGCCGATCGCCCTGAAAGGCGTTTAAGTTTGCAACCCAGATTATGTTTCCCCGAATCCGCGCCCGCCCTCGCTCCCCCCGCTTCCAGGTGGAACTCGTTAACAGCAGCGACCCGGCCAACAGACACCACCACCTTCCTTCCCCACGTACCGCCCGAGACCCAGGCAAGTGAGGGCGGAGAGCGAGAGCGGAAGCCTGGCGCGGCCGGCGCGATCCCCGGCCACCACCAGGCCTCCGCGGACCCCGGCCCCGTCACCTGTGGAGAAAGCACCCCCTCCCCCGGCCTCCCTGCCCTTCACGCCGACCGTATCCCCGCCGCAGCAGCTGCTCCCCGCCCGGCCTGCGAGGACGGAGCGCGGCGCCAGACTCCCCTCGGTGGCCGCGGGGCCCCAGCCCGTTCAACTGGTTACAACCGGCGGCGGCGACCGAGCCGGGCAGCCGGCGGCGGGAGGGTCCCCGTCCGGGCGGGGAGGGGGCGGGCGGGCCCGGAGGAGCAGGGGGCCGCAAGGTCCTACCTAACAGCGTGGGTCTCCTCCGTCTCCTCCTCAACGGCAGCGGCCCCGGCGGTGGCGGCGGCAGCGACATTCCTGGGGAGCGCTCCCGCCGCCGCCACCTCCTCCTCCACTCTCTGCTTGCCTCTCTTCCCCGGCGCGCTCACCGAGCGCCGCGTCCCTTCAGCCACCTCCCCCCACCCCCCAAACTCACACGCCCCGAAACCCTAGCCCTACGGCTCTCGCTGCCTGGTAACCCACCCACCAGTGGCGGCCCCGTCCCTCCCCCCTTCCCCTGCGCCCGCCGCCGCGCCGGGCTCAGTAATGGCGGCGGCCACTCGGGCTCCCTCTCGCTGACGGCTCTCTCCCTCTCTCCCGAACTTTACCTCAGCATCTCTCCCGGCGCGCACCGCCGGAACGCACGCGCGCGCGCGTAGCCACACACCCGGCCGGGGGCGGAGTGGCGGCGCGGCGGCGCAGCCTGGACGGGCCGCGCGCGCGCACTCGCGCGCCCGCGCCACCAGCCCCACAATTCCCCGCCCCCGCCGCCCTCACCTCGCTTCGCCTCCCCAGCCGCGCGCCCGGCACGGCCCCGCCCCTGCCCTCGTCTCCCGGGAGCCTGGGAAGGCGCGAGCGATCAAGCCTGAGGGAGGGGAGCGAGCGCGCGAGGCCGCGTCCTCGCTCGCGTCCCCGCTCCCTCCTTTCCCCCGCTCCCCAATTGGCTTCTGCCCCTCCCCCTTCTTCCTCCGCCTCTCCCACCCATTGGTTCCCTCTCCTACTCCATTCCTTCTCACCTTTTCCCTTTTACCCATTGGCGAGAGTATTTTTCCTTCGCTTTCCCCTTTCTCGGTGTTCCGCTCCTCCTCTATCCCATCCTCCACGCTTTAGAAGCTGCTGCCGTGCTGTCCAGAGCACCGTCGTCCCCGAACTTCCCCTGCTTTCCAACCCTTTTCTTGTGTTCCGGTTTCTGGTCGTAACTCAAAGCATACCACAATACTGCAAAGGAACCTTCTGTGTTAGCCTTTGCAAAACATGGCATGGACACTGAATGCTTCTCGATAAATCCGCCTATGGTCTCTGAGCATTAAAGAATGAAAGGGAGGAAAATATGCTCCCAAGCTCGTTCGCAGGGACATGCTCGCTTGTATGCATGCTCCTGTGTGTGCAGCCAGTTTTCTGGCGGGGGATCACTCGCCGACTACAGACATCACCCGCCCAGGACCTGGTGCCACACTCACCCAGAAGGCAAAACTCCATGGGAGCAAGAGGAGGAGTCCATTTCTCCGTCGGCATGGCACAGGGACGCAGGCCCTTCATTCAGTCCGTTCTTCAGTGGAAGTTGAGCAAGATGCCAAGACTTGGGGTGGGTTTTAGAGTGGTCCAAAAGACCCCTGCTGACACCACTACCAGCCCAACTTTAGGAACTATCAGCCACCTGCTTTTATTATACTGCCTTAAATATATTCAATATTTTTTGAGACGTCTAGAAATTGCACAAATTTGGGGTACAGTACACTGGGCTTTCGGTGTATTTCTCATTAGGGCATTGACAGTCAATGATGGAGGAAAAGGACGATAGAAACCACTGCGTTTGCTTTTACCATTGGAGGAACTGAAGTCCTGTGACTTTCCCAAGGTCATCAGAATCTGTCTTACACAGAGGTCTTAAAATAGTTGCCAGCAGATAAAAGAATGAGCAAAAACACAAATCTACCCAAATCACTGTTAAGTCTAACAGGAAGAAATAATTGGTGGAGAATTTCTCTTTGGGGAAAGATTTATTTCCTGCATCGAAAATAGTTTATCATCGTTAAAGTTAACATATAAAAAGTCTTTTCAATTCAAGTTATTCTTTATTTCTTATGCTACATAAGGTACTGAAGTTAGCCAAGGTTGCTTTTTAGTGTTATAATGATGCAGCTGCTGCCAACCAGAAGTATATTTACGGTCTGTCAGTAAAGAAAACAAAAACTGCCTGTTGGTAAAAATCTGTTAGAAAATATTTGTCAGTAAATCTGTCATAATATTCCAGCAGAAGTTCTGTTCGTTTGTTCCATTCCCCTGCCCCTCTACTCTGTATTTCTCAAAGGTAAGCTTAATAGATAAAGGCAAGAGAGACATTTCTAATTTTTCTATGTCTCTTACTCTCTAATTTTAAAAAGGCATGACTAAAATTCCTTACTCCAGCCACTCCCTTGCATCTGAATGCTACCTACTGAGTAGGTTAAGTAAGAGTAGGTTAAGTAAGGTCTGTAGGTATTTAATTCTTTCAGTTACAAACTTTAGGCTGGGAAGAGGGACTCTGAAGAACACTTGCAATGAAAATAAACAGAGAGGAGGAAAAGAAGAAAAAGAGGAGAAAAGGAAATTAGGGAGAGGGAGTCCGACCACCAAAATGTGGTACTAATGCCATAGGTATCCACACCACTTATACAGGTGGGAAGGTTAATGCATTTATATGTATTTTTGATCTTTGTAAAAAAGTGCTTAAAAATACACGAAGCCAATTCAAAGGTATAACCTGAGTAAAATGTTAAGTACTATAGGGTGTCCACCCTAAAAATATCTTAAAAATTATTTCCTAAATAATCAGAAATTTTAACAATCATGGACATATATCAACATAAACCAAAATCAAATTAATCAAGGCTTTTAAAGGAAACATTAACATTAAAAAGGTGTGACTTTCAGTTACAGGACATGATGGGGGGAGGACTTGAAATCGCATTTTCTCACAATGAAAACACCAGAAAACGTAAAAAAAGTCATGATTTTCAAACAATAATTTTCAGAGTTGATATTTTTAGTCCTACATCATCCATCTTGATTTAGGGAGCCTGGAAATTTAGGACTTTGCTTCTTATTAACACTAATAGTCTAAAGCTGCTTATCTGTACAAATAAGTTATCACTTATATTGTTTTTATATTATTTGCTCTTCTCAAAAAATAAAAGCATATAAAATAAAAGTATACAGTTTTTTGTACCAATAAAAATCTGAAAATGGGAATTGGGGGCCAAAATTCTGTGGTTGATAATGCTTATGTATCATAAATGAAAGGCATTAAAAAGCAGGGGAAAAAACAAAGGATAAGATGGCATCTTTTAAAATTGATCAGGAACCATGCCTTCACAGAAAAAGCTGTAAAAACCCTCCCCACACAAAAGGGGAAATTTTGAAAAGGTAATGCATTTATTCTTTTTACACACACACACGCGCACACACACACAAATATGGGGGTGAAATGGAATCAATATTACCAAGCCCTCTCAGATTGACTACTCTTCTTATCTAGAATAAAAAATTTAAACACATGTTCTGCTGTACTGGGTAATTAAAATCACCCAAAGCTTTATTCATCGTTTACTTTGAAAAAATTAGCAGAATAAGATTTGTCAGGCATTTTAGGTTTTTAATTTAAATTTTCTTCACAAATTTCTAGTTCTTCAACATATTCTAATAAAGTATTAATATGCATGGTCTTTTTTAGATCAAAAAACATGACAGTCATTAAAAAATGGTATCAGAATTCCAGCTTGTACCATCAGTGGTAACACTGCAATATTCAAATGTTGCATGTAATGTAGCTTCAAAAGAACTTACCCTATAGAAGCGGCTACACCCCCTGCTGGAAATCTTTGATCATAACAACTTTGGCTTCTGTAGCCTCAACCAAGAACATATAAAAAGCCAAATAAAGGGCCTTTCCACTCACGACAAAATTGACCAATACTTTTGCCTCTCTGATAGAAGACAGGCTACGATCTACCTGTAGTTTGTTGGAGAATAAACTACTTCAGAATATCCCCTTGATTACAGACAAAATACACAAAGATATTGGGGAATAATGTTGTAATTAACTAAATAACCAAAGCACAGGTAAGACTGTTTGTTTAATTTCCTATAGCATTTCACAACTTATTTCTACCTCCTACCTTATCCCCACCTCCTGCCTAGACTTCTCTTTTTCTCCCTGTCTCATACAGGTAGGACTACTGGGGGAAAGGGGGATGGCAGGATATAGGCAAATCATGGTATTCCAATCCACTGTAGCCATTTGCTGAGTTAAGGTGCTTAAGGGCTTTCCCCAACTTTGTTTTATGGCTACCAATGATATTTCTAACATGAAGAAAAGGTGCTAATTATGTCTTGGCTGTAACTGTAGAAAATATTTTGACAAGAGTTAAGGTAATTGTGAGCATGGGACTGGAACAGGAGGAAAGTAATACATTGACCTTCCTGGCACTTTGTTCCACAGAGCCTTGTTCTGCTGATTTTCCAGAATTGTATATTCAGACTAAAATCCCAAAGATGGTATCAGAGTCTAGCTTGAAAATGTCATGCCCGTACCACTCTGGTCCTAGGACATAACTGAAATAGTGAAAGTAGCAATCTATGTTTAAATAATTAGTATTTTATAAAGATTATTTGTAATGCAGACTCCTTTTAAAGGAATAACAATTCATTCAGGTCCCACCAGCACAAATACTTTAATTAGACAAAAGTCTTCAAATTATTTCCTCTCACAAAAGGAGGTATTGTTGGGCCATCTGGACCCTCCATTGAGTTTTTATGAAAGATCGCAGCTTGAATTTAATCAACCCGAATAAGGTTAACCCCATAAAACTAAAAAATAATCGCAAGGGTTGCTAACTGAAGGATTTGAATTCTCTCTTTGAGATTGTTACCACTGTCATTTGTAAATCATTACAATGGGAAACAGGAACTTGTATTGCTTGACTATTTAACTACATGAACATAATTTTTGTGAATTTCCCACTCTCTTTAGACTAAATTTAGATTGTGAGCCCCTCTAGGTAGGAATAACAAATGAACGTTTGGCTCTATACAATAACTAGAAGATCATTAGTAGAGAGCTCAATAAATGTTTGATGATAATAATATGAAATATTCTAGTTTTTATGGATTTCTGTGGATTTATTGCTAACAGAAGGCTTTAGATTACATTTTGAGGTGCCGGCTGAGATAATCACTTTGGAAAATACAAATCTTTCAAAGAAATCGCTGAATTAGCCTTTGAAAGTTGAGTTAGATGTCTTTCTCCACATCTCCACATAACATCTCTCTAGTAGGTAAATGTGAGTTACTAGCAACATTAGGAAACATTCTAAAAAACTGGTATAGAATAAGAGTTTCTGAAATCAACAATAAGGTGGCTATTTCACTTTACAATTAAGTTTCTGTCAGTTTTCCCTATTATTATTAAATACAATAGATGGTAAATACCTATTTTATCAATCCATGCTTCTGCATTTTCTTCAAAAAGCCAAAAATATTATGGTTATTTTTCTAGTTCAGTAAATATGTAAGTACTTCTAAATACAGATGGTCACCAACATACAATGGTTCGACTTAATAATTTTTGGCTTTTCGAAGAATAGTGTGAAAGTTAAAGCATTCAGGAGAAACTGTACTTTGAGCACTCATAACCTCAACCATTCTGTTTTTCACTTTCAGTACAGTGTTCAATACTTTACATGAGATAATCAACACTTTATTATACAACAGGCTTTATGTTAGATGATTTTGCCCAACTGTAGGCTGATGTAAGTGTTCTGAGCATGTTTAAGGTATAACGTTTAGTAGGTTAGATATATTAAATGCATTTTTGACTTTATGATATTTTCAACTTATGATGGGTTTATTGAGACGTAACCCCATTGTAAGTCAAGGAGCATCTGTCTATCTACACTTATCAATACAATGTGATTTTTCTGATGGACACATAGCTTCTTTCATATACATTTATTTTATAGTGAGGAATAACAATACTAATCTTCTTTCCCCAACTAGACTTCCCACCCCTCTTCAGCACAGCCCAGGTCAGGGCTATATCACATACTTCATTTGTTTCTCATTCTAGTTCTTATAGGAATGGACATTAAATAACTATTTTTTATTTTTGCCACAAAAGTATTTACATTAGGAATTCTGAGATTTTACAAACATAATAATAAAGTAAAAGTGATGTGGGAAAAATTGATAAAGAGCTGTATGCATCCTATAAATCAAATTATAAAATTAAATTTAAATAGAGGCAATTATTTAAAATGATATTTTAGAAGCATATATTTATTGAGGTGGAAAAATAGCCATAATATTTTATGTGGAGAAAAAGTCAGGCTGCAGAGCAATACAGGCAGTACGATTTTTATAAAAAGAAAATGTCTGAAAAGAGGATGACAGTATTATTGACCAACATGTAAATAGAGATTTAATCGAGATGGTGGGATTATAGCTAATGTTTATTTTCTTCTTTTTGCCTTTCTGTATTTTCTAATTTTCTACAATGAACATATTATTTCTTTTACAATAAAAATTTGAATTATAGTGCAGTTGAAAATTGAGAAAGACAAAGAGATAATATGTAAAGCAAAATAAGGTAAATTGTCTTAAAGCTTAACTAAACTGCCTACCACATGTATCTCTTTATTTTCTCTTTTACTCTTTCCTTTTCTTCTCTCTTTTTTCCCTCTTATTCCTACTTTAGGCATTTCTGCCTTCTTCCTTCTTCCTTTCTTTTTCTTTTTGATTCTCCGTCTTCTTTTCCTTCTCTCTCAATTATTTCTTGGGCGTCTCTTAGGCCACATTGGGCATTGCCTGGTTCCGTGTGCAGCAGCCTCTGATGTAACGGAATGAGATGGTCTAGGCAAACATATTGTTGCCACCATTGGATTGGATTGTCTTTAATGACTTTTTTTTAAGTTCGTTCAGACAAAAACATATCAAGCAAAGAACATACATTTTATTATATTTAATGACTCTCCTTTTATTTGTAATTATGTAAATGTGCCAATCAATAGCATTGCTTACATTGCAGATGGTCTCAAGGAACAGAGTCTATTTTTAAAACTCAGTTTCTATACTATGACTCTGTGTTCAAAAGCTTTTAGGTATAGACCATAGTTTTCTCTAATACTGATAAAGCTGAGCTGATTTTTTTCCACATGCTCTGGTCTTCCCTTTTGGACCACAAGGTTTATGACAAAATGTGTTCCAGTTGGGTAGTTTCCCATCTGGATTTGCTGACACTTGGTTTACCTTTGGATTCCACCACACCAGGTAACTGAGGGCTGCTTTTCCAAGTTGGGGCATTTCTCTTGTACAGCTCCTCCTCCCCTGTATCTTCCTCAGCACAGCACAATCAATACCAGTTTAAAGAAAAGGTAAAAATAGTCTTACCACAGTGCAAAGGAATTATTGTGTACTAATTAGCCCACCAAACTAGGGAGTCAGGAGACCTGAATTTTATCTCAGGTTCTGCTACTGTGTAATCTTTGGAAGTCATTGAGTCTCCCTGAGCTGGCTTCCTCACTCATAGGACGGTCTCTTTGCCACTCTAACATTGTTTAGTTTGAAGTCAATTTTGCAAGGTTAGCCTGCAGACTGGGCTTCACTTCTTCCTGGTTCACACTTAATTTAACACCCACTCACACCCACCACCACATCTAGGACAAAGCTGTTACTCTCAGTTTCCCTTTCGATTTTGTCTGGGGCCCTTACTCCAGATGAAACCAAGTAAATTTATATTCAACCAAACTCCATTCCTAAAATCTATTTAAGTTTGAATCTCCAGATTTCCCAGAACAAGCGCGTTCCATCTGAGTTATAAGTTCACCTACTCTACACCTTCTTTGCCAAAAGGTTGCCTTGTACTTTCTAGGCACACAGTTTTTTAAACTCTTGAAATGTATTCATCACTTTGCCCCCAAGCAGTACAATCCAGAGCATCCAATAGCCTATCCTGGGTCCCCACAACCCTGCTTAGAAATCTATTCAGGCCATATTTTCTGTCCTTTATGCCCATTTACAACCAGTTCCATTCCCATCCTTAGCCCCAGACAATCATTAATCTACTTTCTGTCTCTAGAGATTTGCCTTTTCTGGACATTTCATATAAATGATATCATACGGTATGTGATCTTATGGATCTGGCTTCTTTTACTTAGCATAGTATTTTCGAAATTTATACATGTTTTGGCATGCTTCAGTAGTTCCTTCCTTTTCATTGCTCAATAGTATTCCATTGCATGGTATACATTTTGTTTTATCTATTCATCCACTAATTAGTATTTAGATTGTTTCCACTTTTTGGCTATTATGGATAATGTTGCTATGAACAACCACATAGCAATGTTTGGACATATGTTTTCATTTCTCTTGCATAGATACATATGGGTAGAACTGATGGGTCATACGGTAAATTTATATTTAACTTTATAAGAAAATGCCAAACATTTTTCAAAGTGGTTGAATCATTTTATATTCCTACCAGTAATGTATGAAGATTCATGTTTCTCTGCAATCTGACCCACACTTATTACTGTCTGTCTTTTTTATAACAGCCATTCTAGTGGGTATGAGGTGGTATCTCATTGCAGCTTGAATTCACATTTTGCTATATGACAAATGATGTTCAGCATCTTTTTATGTGCTTATTAGCCATTGGTATTAAATATCTCTTCTTTTATAATGTATCTATTCAAATCTTGTGCTCATTTTTAAATTGGGTTAGTCTTATAATTGAGTTAAACCTCATTGGATCTTAAATTCTTTGATTGAATTTTCAAAACAAATCCTTAAAATGTTTTCTTAATGCAATGATGACTTTATATTAATATTTTCCTTGCAACACTTCCCAAGAATCATTTCCTTGCATGTTAGCAGTACTTCTTTTTCCCAATTTTCAAAAAGTTGTCAAAGATACAATGTCATTGAATAAATTACTCTCTCTTTTAGGGCATTCTTCCAGCCATTCTACTTTACTGGCAATACATGGTTGTTTAGACTTTCCCTATTCCTCCTTGCTCAAACAGGATAGCTTCATGTCAGTTATCCTATTTGACTTTGTTGTAGAAACAGTACATTCATTCTATCAGAAAATCTGGGTGAAGGACTATTAAACAGTGAGCAATATGCTATCTAATTCACTTACAATTGGGATCTCCATCTTAATAACGTGAGCATTTAGCAGGACTTTTGAGGCATATCAATCAAAAGTGAGTGACTTCAACTAACCTTCTTTGCCTTGGTGCCTAATTCATTTTCAGTTAGTAAGTGTCTTGGAAAGTGAGTTAACTCTTTTAAGCCAAGGGAATACAATTTCAGACAATTTTAGAGTAGTTGAAAGTGATTTTTTCATTTGATACCTCAAAATACTGCCATGCCTTTTAATATTTTGTAGTGCAAGGCAACTTCTTGGCTCCAAAGAAATCACGTGCCACAGTGATTTAGGGATTAGAAAGAAAAGAGGTTACTGCAGTTTGGATACTCACTTCTGATTTACTACATGTACATCTGCAGTGTGGCCTGAGGGTTCATGTTACTGTGGTAAGCATCCCAAGTGTCATCCTAGTTCTAATGAAAGAGTTCTGGCTTTGACAGTGTTCTGTATGCTCCTTGTAATGGAGCAGGCTACTGATAATTTTCGAATTTACCTAAGGGTAAAACTCTTCACCTCCTCAATCACCTCATCAGTTAACTCAGTGTAATTGACGGCCACAGCCCACCATTTGGATAAGCATTTTTAGCTAAATCATCACAATAATAGTTGTCTGCGAAGGTATTTTCTGATCAGATGCCATTAGGTACACCTGTAGCTTAGAGCGAACTCTTGCCTATCAAACTCTCCTAAGACATAGAGAATAAATACTCTGTAAGTCACCAAAAGGAAATGTCCTTTGAAAATGGAGTCTTCATATAAAGTAGAAACACTGTAGGAATGCTGACAATCTAGAGATCCAGGAACTCCCCTGAATCCCCCTAGTTCTATTAATTTGATCTATATCTTATTTTGTTTTAGTTTTTAGTTTGATTTTGTTGAGAACTCATTGTGTAAAAGTGATATGTATTAAGTATAAGCTGGTCATAGGATAATTATTTTTAGTCTACTCTGGATTATTTTACATTAATATATGAGATCTACTTGGGGCTTTAGATACTCTGGAAATTCAACATGATCCCAAATTTGTACAAATATAAAAAATAAATGAGTAGTTAAATAGCCTGGAAGGAAATATATCAAAATATTAATAGTGGCTCTCTCTGGGTAATTTTCTAAACAATATATTCATCTTATATACTTTCTTATATATCATCTTACATTTTTATATATACTTACTTATATATCTTTATATTTTCTTAGAATTTAAAAAAGAAGATATTTTTTAATGCTGTACTTGCTAATTATATCTTCTCATTTAAAACATTCCTTAACATTACAGTGATTGGTAGAATATGACTAACACGAGTTTTAAATCGTAGACCTTCTCTTTGGAGTACTACTTTGAGACATTCTGTCATTCAACAACCCACTAAAGACTAAAGACTAAAGACTACTCAAGCTAGATATATAAAGATGAAAGGCATGATTCCTACCTGCAACAAGCTCATCTTCATGTCCTAGGATTGGATCTTAACGGAGAAGTAGGCCCATAAATTACATCTTTTAATGAAGAGCAAACAAATCTTTCAATTTCTGTTACACTGTAATAGCTTCATCATTTACAATTTCTGGTTTTAAATATTACAAGCATGATTTAAAAAGAAAGATAGATAGATAAATAGATATAGACAGATGATGGATGATAGAGTCTTTTGGAGAGTGACAGATTTGAATGGGCAATAATTTCTCCTCTATCAAACTGACCAACTAACTTGCCCAAGTCACTTATATGATTTGGGTGTTTTCAAAACTCACATTGTGAAAGTTTCCAGGCACTTTGAATCAACTCTGTTGTTGTTCTCTTATCCTGTCAGATTTCTAGTCTCATGGTTTTATTTTTTCCAGTCTTTAGGTTAGCCACATGCCACTGAATGACATAGAGGCCATTCTGAGACTGAGTAAAGTCTTGTTTTAACTGGCATATAACTGTTTTTATTTGGGTTTCTGTGGAATTTGGAAGTCTGCAACACATCCAAAATAAGGGCATTCCACAAATTCCATTTCATAAAAGCCATGCCTCCTTCATATACTGTTTCCATTTCCTTCAATGTAACTAAACTTTTAGTAGAACATTCCAAGAAAAGTGATAAAGGGAGGTGTTTTAAGACACGTAAAAACAGAATTCTTATACAATAAGTCCTTTTGGTGGTATTAGTAGAACAATAGTAGCAGAAGAGTCATTAGTAATAGTAGTAAAAAAAATAAAAATCATAACATAAACACTTAAAACATCAACTCTTTTAAGTGAATTTAGAAAATTCCAGAATTAAAAATATCAACATTTGTACATGTATTAGTGGTCCAACAGAAATAATATTCATAATTCTTTAGTAATGTGTGCTATTTCTCAAACTGTTTAAACAAAAACTAGGTTTTTCTGGGTTGCCAAATTTTTAGCCTAAAAATCTTAGTTTTTCTTTTAAATGTTAAAATTTATACGGACTCCAAGTACTTTAAATGCAGAGAGAAACTCAGGGACAGATTCTGCTATGGAGAGAAGGCCTTAAGGAAGACTTTGGCTATATTTTGATGTAATATTATTCCTGTGGCATTTTGTGTCCTGAGAAATACAACTAATGGCAGCTCCCCAAATACAGGGGTCAGTTTCTTTTGATGTGCTTGAAAAACTCATGAAAGTTGATGGGGATGAGGCACATACATCAAGGCAAGCATGGAACCCACAGAATATAATAGCAGAGGAGACACTGAGAATGTTCTGATTGTGAATGTCCAGTTGGTTTGTTGAACGGTAATAAGGATTTTATCCTGGGTCCTCATTTCATCTTGGAAAGCCTTGGTATGTTTTTTTGAACCCTGCCTTTGTGCAGACTCATGGCAGAATGTTTTGTTTTAGTGATATGTCTCTTCACTTAGCACAACTTAATACAAATACTTCTGAGTGCACTAATTTTTGGGAATATGCTCCATAACACCTAAAGTAACTTGGATTCTTTTGCTTGAGAAAAGGAAAACTATTTTTAAGCATATAAAGGATGAAGTGAAGAATGAACAAAAGGAAATGAGCTTACACTACCATAAAGTTAAAAAGAAGGAAGAATGTCCTGACAGTGCAGAGTGTAAAAATTAAATTCTATAGGGTTTTGCAGGCTTCTCTAGAGGTATTTAAAAACCAGAGAGTCAGGTATGGTGCTGGTAAGTCAGGATAAAAGACTAGGTGTATGTGCCTATGTTACTTCTCTTGTCAAGTGAAAAATGCCATTAAAATATGTATCTTAACATGCCTATAAAACAAAGATCACCTTTCACTTGGTATGAGCTTATGGTAAGTAGTGCTCCAGTGGCACATTGTACATACCAGTATCAACACGATTATTGTATTATAGTGTTTATTCATTAGATTACTTGTCTGAGTCCTTGGTCTCAGACTTATCTTTGCATCAGTACTACCAGTCCTCGGTTCCCATAGCTAATAATAATAATAATTATTATTATTATAGTTATTGTTATTATAAATAAGAATAATGATGGATTAAAGCATTATCCCTTTCTAATATTTGTGACATTTTCAATCATCCAAAGTTTTAATAAATAGACAGAAGAAGGGATATTGTGTCATGGTTCCCAAACTTTTCATATTCACATCAAGAAATTTCAAGTTTCCCTGTGATATTTTGTGTTTTGACAAAATATGGGACAAATACAAAATGATTTTAAAAACCCATCAATTTCTTACCATTTTAAAATGAGTGGATTTTGTTAATCCCAGTGGCATTTATGCACATTTGAAAAATAGTGCCTGTAGGGCACTATATGTTAAGTCTCCAGACGATGCTTAGTATGCATATCTACGGGTTCCTAGCAAAAGTCAGCCATCTTAGGTATCTAGAACAATAGGTAGGAAATAACAACTGGGACCGAGGAGACCTGGCTCTGCAGTAACTCCTTTCATAAGAAAGTATATTCTCTCTTTCTGAACCTTAATTTTCTCATCTATAAAATAAGGAGATTGAACTAGCTTCTCTTTTAGAAGCTCTTTGAGAACTCTTTGAGTTCTCTTTGAACTCGAGAAGTTCTTTGATTATATCAGGTCCTTTATTTAGCAACCACACACAAGTGGATTTAAATGTCATATGTGGATGTAAATGTCAATGTATGGCAATATTAATATGTTTTTCATGCTAGGGAAGTTGTTCTTATAAAAATTTATCAATATCCCTACATATTTATCTTTAGTGAACCCATTATAAATATTCAGTATGACTCTTCTTAAACAATGCCTTACCTTTTATATTTCATCTAGTCAATGTCTCAGTCCATTTGGACTGCTATAACAAAAATATCATAGACTTGATAATTTATAAACAACAGAAATTTATTGCCCACAGTTCTTGAGCTGGAAAGTCCAAGATCAAGTTGTCAGAAGATTCGGCGTCTAGTGAGGACTTATTCCTCATAGATGGTGCTTTCTAACCGTGTCCTCACATGGTGGAAGGGGAAAACAAGCTCCCTTGGGCCTCTTTTATAAGAGAATTAATCCCATTCATGAGGGTTCCACCCTTATAATCTAATCACCTCCAAAAAGACCCAATTCTTAATTTTATCATATTGGGGATTAGGTTTCAACGTATGAATTTTTGGAGGACACAAACATTCAGACCATAATAGTCAATATATCTTAAAAATTAGGTTTCAACATTTTTATCCATATATTATAGATGGAAACATTGAAAGTCTGTCCAAAGGATCACATAGTAAGTCAGTGACAGAGATCAGAACAGCACTCTCATTAGGAGATGATTTCTGCAAAGAATGCTAAAATAAGCTGTTTATGTTCTCTTCATAGTAATGAGTAAGTTATTGAAATAATAACTGTAGGAGATTTTATTCTCCAAAATTATCATTTTCCTAATTACTCATGACAGTTAACTCAGTACTTTTCTAGTTTATGCTATTTGATTGTAATTGATTAAAAGACTTTAATGCTGCTGTATCAGAGTTTGTATGTTTTTTAAATGTTGAAGTTGAACTGTACCTTATTTATATAAATAGGATTTGCAAGAAAATTTTGAGAGTAAATGAGTTAGTAAAATTCTAGTAAGTGCTGTTCTTACAAATTTTAATAAATTGTTATATTCTTTAATTTAAAATATCAAGTCACATTTTAATTTTAATATTTATTGACCTATTTGTGTTTACTTTTCTTCAGTAATATGATTCTAGAGTTATCGTTAGCATTTATTTTACTCTTCTGACCATGTTTTTCTTAAAACTAAAGTTAAATTAGTTTTGTATAAACAAAACTAATATAATTTTATACACAAACACACATATATAATGTCAAAATGCCCTGCACATTTCTCTTCCTTTTCTTGATCATTTTTAACTCTCACTGGATATTTTAGGTGGCCATAGGAATAACTTTTATTCTTAACTATACCACCATTGTAAAGCCTAATCATAGGAAAACGTTTTTGTTTTAAAATACTGGGAGTCTAGAAATGAAGAGATAGCCAAGAAATTTGGGATAGCCAATGTTTTAAGACCAATTGAACACCCAATATACCAGGAAGAAGAGTAGCTTTCGATTTAGAGAATAGAACCACTGTTCAGAATAAACCAGTACCAGTTTAACAAGGGCTTGGTATGTTAACATTTCATGTAGGTATAAAAAATTACGTTAAAAATTTAAGGAGTCATGTCAAGATAAGTTAAGTATGATAAAGGTCCAGGGGTTTAGCTGGCAGTGGAAAGGAGAAAACTAGAGCCTACGACATGGGGAACTTAAACTCAGAAAACTTCCACAGACCCAGGAGTATGGCATTGAGACTTCTGTCACCTCAGCCCTTCCTTCTTATCTGTCTCATTCCTGAGTAAAATAGGAAGACTGGACCCCAGTCCAGCCTTGTAGGTGCCTTTAAGGGGTTAGCCCCCTCCACAGTCACTCTGCTGTGTGGAAACAGATGCATTTATAGCAACTAACCTTCCAAACCAGAGGAGCAGGCTTTGCATACTGATTAAGCACTTGCAGATTCAAGGCTGCTGAGCAGTCTCTTCAAGAAGCTTTCCCAGGATTGCTTGGTGGAGTCAGCAGAGGAGGATCTTCAAAAACATACTGAGCAGGGGATGGTTCAGATACAAACTGGAAAGTGCTGCATGAGATAATTAGGGTCAGAAGCAACATGTCAGAAACTCATAAGGGTATATAAATAGGCCCTGATTGGCCACTGCATGATCAAAAGGACACCAAATGGGACTCTAGACACAGATACAAACAAAAAGTTGAGAAGCACTACTTTGAAACTATAATTTTCAAAGCTAAAAGATAAAAAGTTCAGAAATTAATTTCAGCTTTATATAATCACACAGGAAGCAATTAAATGAAACAAGACAACCTGCTTGTTCAGAAATTAATTTCTATGCTAATCTTGAACCTTAAATTTTTGCTAATCATGTTTCAGTTTAATCACTTTTATAAAAGCACATACACTTAGCCACGTTTTCCAAGTGCCACTATTTAGCAATTTTCACAGCATATTTAGTTCTGATACTGGTCCTTATCATGCTTATACTCATCCTAACAAATAAAAAGGGCAATTAAACCTAAACACAATCACATACAAATTTTGGAATGCTTCTTGGTACAAATGCCCCAGAAAAATTCAAATTCTTATACATCAGTTTGGCCCAGTCCAATTGATCAGAGGACCCTGCAACAAACCCCCGCAATCGCTTCTATGGGCTGAGCGAGAATCCAGTGAATTACTAAATGATGGATGGACAATTGCCGTCATGATGCCTTTTGGCACATCAACAACCACTAAATCACGCAGTAGGCATTTTCCAAAGCAACGGCTATTCTTCTTACACAAAGACTTTAAGAAGTATAAGTAAAATAACTGTAGCTGTAATATGGACTCCGAAAGTAGAGAGTGGCCTATAAACCATCCTTCATCCTCTAGATTGAAATACACTTATGACATCTAAGAATGAATTATTTGTCCAATTGGCTTATTCAGTCAATTGTTCATTTATCCATTCATTTGACCAACAATTTCTGAGTGCTGGATGTTGTGCTTGGTGCTGGAGATATGAAGGTAAAGACAAATCCCTATCCACACTGTTTAACGTGAAAGACAAACATGAGAACAATATCAAACTGTAGTGATAATCATGATAGAACACTCTCCACTGGGACTGAAGGTGTACTGAGAAGGATTCTTTGAGAAGATGATGACTAACCAGAGTCTGAAGGAAAAGAAAGAGCTGTCATGAATGGAGTAGGGAAGGGTCAAGGAATGGGCACTTGTGCAGAGGTATGGAAAGGGGGAGTTTTGAGTTTTGATTTGAGTTAATTTCATTCTGTTTTCATTATCCTTTATTTTTTTTTAAATGGGAAGAAAGGTAAAAGAAAGAAACTCAGTAGGAATCATTTGGAAAGACAGATGAACTGTGATTACACTAGACTGCAGCTCATAGTTTTATTGCTTCAGGCCAGAGCAAGGACTCAATGGTCCCCAAGGACCCCTTTTCCACTTAAAAATTTTCTGGTTTTTGAAGCTGTAGCACAGACTTAATAATAAAAGTGATGAAGAAGGTCAACTTTCATTTCTGACCATGGCAGACAGGATAGGTGGGGGAGGGTGCAGGGAGAATATAGGAGAAGTCCAGGAGCCGTGGCCCAATGGCCCATAATTTAAACCACCATCCAATATTTTTGCAAAATTCTATAGCCCTGGTTCCTCAATCCCTTCTGAACATTATTTATATCTTCCCATGTGAGAGGTTGTGATATATTCCCATTAGAAAACTCCACAACCTTTTAAAAACATAATTCAAAACATGACCCATATAGTTGTAGCCTTAATTTCTCATTTTTCAATGCTTAAAAATTCAGAACTCTTAGATGCCTCACTTTATCTAATAGAAAGGAAATAATGGGAGCATTTGTTTTAAAAAAAAACCCCAGAAAATGTACATTAAATTTAGCAGCAATGATTTTGTGGAGCTTCAGTAGAACTGGATTACAATTGTCTAATCTACTAAGAAGTACTTCATTCCATTTTTGCCGGCCCCTTGAAATCCATGCTTTGGGATAATTTTTTTAAGGGATTATTCCATTTAACGAGTTAAATTCCCCTTGGATGTGGTACAAGATAGAATAAATATAAAACTTAAACTGAACTCAACTTTAAAACAAATCTTGTTATTATAAAAACCCAAATATTAAGACATCATTAAAACTTCCTGATTAAATTAACAAAAGTGCACAATCTTTCCTTTGTCCCCCAACTGTTTGAGAAGCTAAAGCTTCTTTATGATGACATCTCAAAGTATTTCAAGGATCTGTTAAACCAGAGCAGAATTCCAACCTCACATAAAACAGGGAAGAATAACAAAACAAAGGGCTATTATTAATAAGTGTTGCAACTGATTGTTTTAAGAGGCACTCAAAAATGGTATGTTCTTTAACACAGCAATTCCAGTTCTAGGACTCTATCCTGTGGAAAGGTAAATAGACAAGAATGTCCATTGATGTACTGTTCATACTAGTGAAAAAGAGAAAACAAACTTACTCTATTTAAAAGAGGAATGGTTAAATAGATTATGTTAGAACTGGTATGGAATACTATGCAACTATTAGAATGAATGAGATCTATTTATATAACATGAAAAGATCTCCAAGACACATTAAGTGAAAAAAGCATATTACTTAATAATATACATACCCAGGTACCATTTATGTGAACAACTATATATGTATGTATGTGTACACATATCTGTAAATTTAACATATGGGAAAAGGTTTGGAAGGATGGAAACCTGCGGAGGAACGTGGATGGAGTACAATGGAAAGGGGGTGAGGAGATGGTGAAAAGGAATTTGTTACTTCTTGTGCTTTTATGCTGTTTAAGTATTTATGATTAAAACTTTTTTAAATAAAAGAAAAAAACCAAGCCAGTATGCATCAATCGTTAACCAAGAGAAAAGAACAGCAACAAAAAGCCTAATATAAAGAAAGTTAGGATCCATAGCACACCTTATGGAAGAGGTACAAAAATTCTACTTGAAAAAGTTGAAAACTATCTTGGTAGCAGCTTCTTGATCTTTTCTTAATGTCAGATTCAATATCAGAATTCAAACACTGAATTACATAGCCCAAAAACATAACATCTCTGATTGGTATGCATTGTAACTTTATACCATACAGATTGTATCATTTTGTAATATGTGTCAAGCATGTCACCAAAAAGGCATAAAACACATGCATTTTACCTGTGATAAATCACCTTGACTATGTTGCAGAACAAGTAGATTGCATACTGCAGTTTTCTAAGTGCCATATAAGAGCCTTGAAACATGGTGACACGCCTCTCATTTTGCTGACATAAATGACACATACCATCAAAATCATATAGCCCCATCTCACATTTGTTATATTTTTGACAAGGGATTTTCATTCAGTAATGCTCATTCATGTATATATCAGGTTCTTTTTAATTCAAAACTATGAAGGAGAATTTAACTATATATTTTATAATGCTGATAATTTCTTAGAATTATTATAATTATATGATAAAACATAAATAATTAAAATACAATAATGTATATTACATAGAAATTTTTGTTCCATGGTACTCAACTTTAGTACTTAATTCCCTCCTTTCCTCTCTTTCCCCCCTTTCCCCTTTTTTCTTTACTTTTTTCCTCCTATCCTTTTTGCCTGCCTGCCTTCCTTCCATAAATATGTATTAAACACCTTTTATGCATCAAGCATAAGTGTGCTGGGTGCTAGGAATCCAAAGATGAATATGACATAATCCCTGCCTTGGATGAGTTCACATGGTGATGGGGTAGACCAATTTGTAAACAGGTGAATCTGAATAAAATACGGTGTCATAAACAAAATCCTGATGAGAAAGAGAATAACATTTATTGAGCATTAACTACCTGCCAAGTACTACGTTAGATGTCTGATGGTCATTGTTCATTTAACCTTCACATTTAACCTTCATATCTTCACATAGGTATTTTTACCTTCTTTTTGCACATGAAGAACTTGAATTGCAAAAAAAATTCAAGTGTTAAAAAAATTTCAAAGCATCTAAGAAATAATCAGCAGTGCCATTAGGATGGAAAATTATAAATTTGGCTGGATTAATTGACTTGTCAGTACTTGCTCCTGAACAAGAACCCCAGAATCTTGCTACCCACTGCCAAAGCTCACTTTTAGACAGAAAGAAAGGAGCTGTTGGTAGTTCATGACAATGAAACAGTGTTTGTTTTTAATAATTAAGTTTTGAATTTCAAGTATAAGATGACGATAGTATCATTTTATTAATAATTCAGAATAGAAATGAACTGATAGTTGGGTAACTGAATTTTCCTGAAAAAAAAAAGCATTGGCACTATATACAGAATATGGAGGACTCTAGAAATGCTACTAAATGGTTTATCTGATCTCTATTTAACCAAAATTCTTTAATTTCACAGTTTATATGCATCCTTAAAATAGGAAGTAATTTTTCTTCCCTTTAGGGGGGCAGTATTGGTATAGTTTCTATAACCACGTAGTATCCCAGAGGCCTTCCAGCCCTGTAATTTTTTAACATATTATAACTTATCAGCATTTTTGGGAGGGAGGCTGGCATTTCATAGCTGGTAAAACTGAAGCTCTAAGAGTATTAACTAAAGGGTGAAAGCAAGGACAGTTCATGAGCCTTCCTCATAAATATTATCCTGTTTAACATTTTGTTTTTTCTTTGTTAATATAGATGAAAGGTACCTTGCCTTCTTCCTTCCTTCCTTCCAACAAACATATATTAAATACCTACTGTGTTCTGGGCTTTGTGCTACATACTGTGTATATAAAAACGAAGTAGCTCACAGTCTAACAAAGATAGACCTACAAAGAGATTATTATATTATAGTGAGGTACTGTTAAGCAGTCACCACAGGATTATCTCATTTAATACTTAAAACAACTCTGTCATATAGGTATTAATATTGTCTCCATCTTATAAACAAAGGTAATAAGGCTAATAGAGGTTAAGTACTTGCCCAAGGTCACACATCCAGAAAGTGTCATTGCTAGGTGTGTTTGTATTTTAATTACCACAGGATGTTGCTGTGATATAAACAAAGAGCTATGAGGGCCAAAAAAGCCTAACGGGGAGTGATTGACTTGGCTTCAGGCAGTCCAGAGATATTTTATGGAGAAGATTACATTTGAGCTTTACCTTGAAAGAAGAAATAGTAGATAGTCACTGGTTGGAGAAGAGAAGAGTATTCCAGGCTGACAAAAAAAATACATGCAACAGCATAGAGGTGTAAAAGGGCATGGCAAGGTTGAAGCAACAGTTCAGGATCAGCAAGAAATCAACAGATCTAAAGCTAGATGAGAAAGATTTGCATGCTTCGACAGGAGCTTAGGCTTTATCTTATAGGCTGCAGAAAACTAAGAAACGAGTAGAATAAAAGATGTGTGTGTTTGTGTGTGTGTAAGTTAATACTTGAGGCAATGTGGAGAGCAGACTGGCATACAAAGTCTACCTGCAGCCGCAATAGCCTAGGGGAGAAAGAAGGGACTTCCCTGAGATTCTAGGTCTGAGGATGTCAAGGTATTCCGGCAGCCTATACCGTGCAGGATGCTGAGCGGATAAATAAGACCAGGTAATGACGGAAGTAATTATGTTCACACCTTATATGTGCCATGTTATTGTGCTAAGCATTTTTACATGTATTATTTCAGGTGATCCTCACAACAAACCTGAGAAGTTATTTCTTTCTCTATTTTGCAACGGGGGAATCTGATTGTCAACAAAGTTATCTAAGGTCATACACGTGGATCACTAGCAGAGCTGGAATCCAAACTACTCAAGTCTGTCTTCCTCCAAAGTCCATAGCCTTTCCACAGAGGACATGTTCAAGGACACTACAATTTAATTGTTCCATTCTTTCTAGTTTGCCTTCACTGAATTTAAATAAAGTGCCTTCAAGAGCCAAGTGTTAAAACAGAAAACAGACATGATAAAATAAGGGTCACATAGCAGATCTATAAAATGCAGGACTAGTTAGAGCTCTTTTAAAAAAATATGCTCTATACTTCACCTTTGTTGGCATACTGCCATTCTCCTAAGAAGGAAATTTCTAGAGATGCATATGTCATTTGCATTTGTGGTTTTGGAAACTTCCCAAAAAACTATGATGTGAATAAAAGGATATGGTATTAAGGCAAAAATTACCCTTAGCTTTATCTGACAACCCAACTCCCAGAATCATGGTTATTAACAAAACAATTTAGAATAGGCTTTGTGTATTTATATGCATACACACACACACAAGTATGTGCATGCACACACATACACACAGTGTCTATTTAGGTAAACCACGCTAGCCTGCTGCCCTTAGGACCTGTTTGTAAGATCGCATTTCTTTGACTGAATGTCCTTGATACCATATTATATCAAGCTTCACACTGCTGTGGCAAAGTGCCATTATACTTTTATTATCATTCATTAAGTTTTACAAATGGATTGGAAAAGATAATCCACATGGTTTAAGTGCTATAAAATGTTAGTTGCTGCTGTTGCTGTTTTTGTTATTCTTCATCATTATTGTTATCATTATTATTCAAATCCAACCAGTCACCAGCATTAACACTATCAGGGGTGGATTCTGACACCTTATTTGGAGGGTCTAGCAGTAGCAGGAAACTCACATGCTTTTGACCAAAGAAGTATCTTTTATGTGAAAAGGGCATTCTCTTCAGATAATCAGATTGGCTCAACCAAGCCAATTATCATTCTATGATTTGATTTCCCTCTTTTATTTTTCCCCCTCTTCTTTCTTTCTTTCAACAAACATCTTTTAGCCCTAATGTTTAATTCACCCATTTATTCAACGAATATTTATTTAGTGTCTTCTTTATGCCAGACCCAGTCCCAGGTGCAGTGAGTAAAGCAGACAAAAAGACCTGCCCTCATGAAGCTGCCATTCTAGTGGAATGGACATGCCACACATCTCAGCCAGATTGTCAGTCAGCCTGAGGGCCCGTGTCAGACACCGTGTCAGGCCCTAGGACTGGCAACAGGTGAAGGGTGGGGAGGAGAAAAGACCAGAGCTCCAGACAGCACCACCCTCAACCTGCACCCTCCTGCCGGAGTCTGGCCACACCCCAGGACGGGTAAGAAAAATTTTCCCTCTTGCCACATTCACTTTCGTGTGATCCTTTGGGTTGTTACTACCTCTGTAGTCTCACAATTCTTGCAGGTGCAGTGTGGCTCTCCTTCTTTCCAACCAGCAGATGCCTAATACCAAGTACCTGGGATACAAAGCTTTACATGAAGAAAAATCTGAAGATCTGAAGGAACTGAGGACATTTTACGTGAAAATCCAAGACTTCTGACCGCGGGCCCTGCGCAGACACCTTCGCATTAGGTTAGAGTCTACTGTGAGTGGCTCTGCAATCTAGGAATCCATCCACACACAGTCCACCTCTGCTGAGCTAGAAACCCATGTCAGCAATGCCTGAAGGGCATGACCAAGGAGACTCAGTTTGACCTACTTCATACTCGGGCTCCTTCTCTGTAGGATCTTAATGAGTTTCGTTTGGCCAAATCTTTTCAGTTCCCCTAAAAGGTAAGGAAGGAAACAAGATTCAAAATGATTTATTTAGAAATATCTTTTCCTCATGCAGTGTTCCTCAAATCACTGTTTTAAATGAGGGCATTTCAAGTAGATGACTACCACTTATTCATTATAAGAGCAGGAACAGAAACTATCTAAAAAAATACATAAATTAAGTTCTCAGAAAACTCAAAAATGTTATTTTGGCCAATGATTCAGCCTCTATTCCTTAAATCAAACCTTTTACTAAAAGTATTAACATATGAGGAAAATAGATGTTTTGAATTGCATTTCTTATGTTCCCTTTCCTCCTTCTGCTGCAGGTGACTAATGAACAGAGAAATGGCCAAAAGATAGGCAGGAAGCCATAGAGGAGAGGAGATGAAGGAGCAAAGGACAGGAATAATCCACAAATGGTAGCTAGGTCTGAAACAATGTAGAATTCAGTGTATTTCTACTTTATAAGGTAAGGGCAGAGGCATGGAAAATAATAGTTATATTAGTTTAGGTAATGACAGTAATTAATAGTTGCATTCCTTCTCTAACCAGGCCCAGTGCCTAAAAGATATTTTCTATCCATTATCGTTCAGCAATCCTGCAAGGGTGGCATTATTGTTACTTTAAAGAAGAAAATTGGAGGCTCTGAGAGTTCAGTAACTTGTCCAGGCCCACATTGTAAGGTGGTAGAGCCTGGATTGGAACCCAAACTCAATGCCCTTGCCTTTTACCACAGGTCTCCTCTGCACCACTCTTTAGAATCTACTGCAAAACATCACATATTCCTCAAATGGGACTATGTTATGTTACTACAACCATTTAAAACATATTCAATAACATTCTAGTGAAACATGTAGGATATCATTGGCCTTTGGAATGTAAACCTTAGCACATGTGAAAATTACCTAGAGAGCTTTTTTTAAATTGCATATTTCTGGGTCCCACTCCTGGAGATTGGGATTTAGTGGGTTTGGGGGGAAATCTAGGAATCTACCTTTTTAATAGGCATCCAAGTGATTAATAGAGGTGATCATCAGATCACAGTTTGAGCAACAATGTCATATCCAAAATTGCCAATTCTCAATTTATCATTCCCTGGCTTCAACTCACTTCATTCTAAGATATATGGAGCTTTACCAATGAGATAGTCTGGTGTAGCCAGAAAAAAATACAACACTGGTGGGAAGAGGCCTGTATTATAGGTAAAACTCTGTTGCTAACAAGTTGGGAAAGTTCGACTAATTCCTGTAAATTTTGTGGGCCTTTGTTTCCTTACATGTAAAATGAAGAGATTCACACACCTATGATTTTATTTGGCTGAAGAAAGCCAAATTTTTAAATGATAATTATATACAGAGCCTAAACATTTCAATGGTGAAATGTAAGACACAGGGTCTAGTTTCTTTACAAATTTGTGATATCAACACAGTACCTCCAAATATCATGGGTTTGGGTGAAAGAAATGGGAATTCAAAGATGGAAGCAGGTATAACTTAAGTTATATCATTAAGGCAATTCAGTTGTTTGTTTAGTGACTGATTTCATCAATCAGGTAGTTGCATCTGTAACTAAGAATGCTTCAAGTATATAGTATTTCAAATCTTAGAAATCAAGTTATCATATAATCATTCATTCTAATTTTCAATAGCACCCTGAAGTCTAAAGCTATTTTGAGTTTTTTTTTTTAAAAAACTAAAGACACCCCTTGATTTACATTAACATGCTCCTGGATATTAAAAAAACAGGGTAAAAATTGCTGATTTATATCTTGGATAAAAATGCCCACAGTATGGCATATTGGATGTTAGTGTCCATAGAGACAAGCTTAGTTAGTGAAATGAGTCACACAAATGAAGTCACAAGTCACAAAAGAGAAGGGAGGCCACTGGTGCAAGAGCTATGTAGTTCTAATGCAAAAAGGAAAATCATGAAGCAAACTTGTTGCACCTTCAGAAAATTGTGTATACATTTACCTCCCTTGAAATATTCCTCTTCGCTCTGTGACTTATTAACACCTTCCCAGGAGGCACTAATTTGCTTGTTCAAACACAATAATCCAGCAGCAGAATTTGGTTGCAGGAAGAGACAATGAAAAGATATATTATTACATGGGAAATCTGAATCACCAGAAACGAAAGAAATAATTCACTCAATTATGAACTAAGTTGAGATACACCACTTATAGCAATGTTGAGGGAGACATTAATTTCACATTTAGATAGTGTATAATATTTCCTCCAACGTTTTGCAGTATAATTTAACAGCTCTTATTTAAAAAGGAACTTTTCAACTCAATTGATGCTAGTTTTATCTCCAAAGCTTTCAATTATACCACATTCCCTAAAGCATCCTATTAAGTAAACTCAGTGCATTCATAATCTTGCATAGCCTATATAGCATGGTAAAGTCACTTAGGAAAGTGTACTGAGATTATTTTGCATGTATCATAAGGATAAATATACTTTTTCTATATATTTTCTAGCTATTTCCTTAACAAGATATTGGAGAATTTATAAATTGACTTTGACTTCTTCAGTTTATGATTTTGCAGCATCCAAGAATGATAAAATGTTTTCTGCTGCAGGTAAGGAGTATAATATTGCTACAGCCTATTTACTTGCATTGTAAAGTAAGCTCAGAAGTTAAAATGAAAAGGTTTACTTCTTTAGTCAAGAATTCCAAGGAAAACAATTTTTAAAATATTTTATACCAATCTTTAATAACATCCATGAATGCTATGACCTAAAAAACCAAAGTAACTGTGACTTTTTTTCTGACTTAAAAAAAAAATTCCAGTCAATAACCTCTAATCCACACACAACCAAAAATATGAACTTCAGAACCAAACCACAAGCCATCAAAGACCAGCTAGGCACTAGGCTATAAAGATGCTCAAGCACCTTCTCCCTGCACATTTGCCTATATCTTCTAAAGCAAGAAAACAGTCTGAGAACCTGAAAGGGGCTGGTGGAACTATAGAGCTGTCTCTACCAAGCCAAAGAGATAAGTGTGCCCCAGTGGACCAGGGACTTTATAATCATGACTTTCAGAAATCATTGGAATGCAACTTGGTCTGCAAAATTTGCATTTAATTACCTAATTTCTTAGAGGCTGTGGCCTGCTTAAACAACTTTGGGTAATTATGTTCTAAGGATATCCTATCAATTCTGAGGAAAACACAGATACAGGACTTTGTTGGAAATATATCTATTTTGTACCTAACAGGTAAATTGGTAACTACATAATTCTGAATAATAATAATTCTAAATAATTATGGTATCTGAAAAGCCAGAATAAGGACTATCAAAGTAGATAAAAGGAATTAATTATAATGGCAGCTAAAATTTATCAAACGTTTGACATGAATGATCTTAGTTAAGCCTCATGGTAATCCTTTGAGATAAATATACATTCTGTTTTACAGAGAAGGAAACTGAGGCCTGAAGAAGTTAAGCAATTTACCTAAGGATTCATAGCTGAATTCATAGCAGAATCAGAATTTAACTCAGGCAGCTGGGTTCCAGATCTGACATGTTTAAAAAGTATGATATACTACCTTTCAGAAATAAAGAATAGAAAGTAAATTTTTCTTTTGTTTCCACAAGTCCAGCTCTGCAATAGTCAGCTTGTCTCTGCCTGCCTGTCATTAGTTGCCAAGGAAATGAGACAATCTCTAAGGTAAGTAGCATAAAACGTTCAAATGAGATTTAAATAAGGAACTTATATTTTTTATTTATGCTACATTGTATTGCACTAAAGGTAATTTATTTCATTCGGTACTTCAGAAGCCATACTATTAATTTTGGAATGTGATACTAACATGGAAGACTTGCTCTATTCAATCTGTTATTCTTTTCAATAGGAATTTCTCTAGCATTAAGGATACAAAACTTAGGGGCATGGAAATATGGCCTCTGTGAATACATCCCAAGTTGTAAAGCTCCTTGCAAGGGGGTAGGGAAGACAGGGCAACTTTTTACTTAGAATTTGTGCAAAATGGCCATAAAACAGATAGATTTCTCACCTATATAAGTCTGGGGAAAAAACCTTACTGCCTTGAGGTGCCAGGAAAAAACTTGTTGCCAACTCTGACCAGAGAGCTTGGGATGCCCCAGCTCCCCAGCAGTGGGACCCTTCCACTCCTCCCCTCGCCTTTAGGGGCAAACAGGCTTCTCAGCCCCAGTAGAGATGCTGAGGAATCCCAGGAAACCTGTGCAGTTTCTAACATCTTAGAGGCACAGCAAAATAGTGCACACCATTTTCCCAACTCTTTCTATTCTGACTTGTGGGGTTCTGTGTTATCCTCACTTGTGCAGATCTCATACCTTTGGAAAGTGACAATGACCAAGTTCTCTTATTATCAATTCATTTAAAGCTTGTGGTCAAAACAGACAAAGAAATTACTGGAAAAGGCTGGAAAGGGTAAGAAAGTTTTCGTAAATTAAATTGCCTACAAGTACAAGTGCCTTTTCAAAAGACAGCATCCTCATTTGTAATCATATTCTTATTGTCTAGATACGAGTTCATCCTATATTTCATGAAACATTATTTCCTTATCTGGTAATGGTTTTCTTGAACGTGTGGTCAAAGTAGAAGGTTGGGCAGATGGTACTTTCAATTTAAATGTAATATTCCCTCTGCCTAAGAGGAGTATTGACTATAAAAGTCACAGGCTGCGGACCATTTCCTGTGGGGTTTTTCCACTATCCTTCCAATTAGTCAGTCAAAGTGATGTTTCTCTAAACATGATCATTTATTTTTCTCTGAAGTGTTGCCTTCTGTCCTGTTCAAGAAAGATGATCCTGGAAAATAAAGAAAGCTTTCTACACCCCCCAACTCCCTGTGCAATATTTATGATTAATTGCAGCCCCTCTCAATGAATGACAAAATTAAAAAAGCATTCAGTGTCCTTGTTCTTCTCACATAAAAAAGCATTTGTTGCAGTTTGAGTCCCAGCCAACTTCCATTGTTTAGGCAATAATTAGTCAAATTATACCAATCACTAACAATCATAACAGAAATTATATAATTGTAATTTAGACCAATGACCTTGGACTTACGAAAATAGAATGTGGGGTATTTAATTGCATGGTATGGCACTACAATTCTATACCTACAAACTCAAGGTTTTTGTATTTGTTGATTAATTTACAATACATTGGACCTAAACATTTCTGAAAGTGACAAAACTATGTAAGTTTCACCAAATATACAAATAGCATCTTATTTCAAACAAACTGATCCACATTAAAAGTAAAATAAGACTCTCATATAAATAATTTCAAATATTTCAGAAATGTGAAAGGACTTTGCAGCAAACACTCAAAAATTGGACTGTTTCAGGAAATTGAGTCTAGTTTAAATTATTGAATGATTAAAACAAATCAACATCTTTTCTAATCAGAGAAATGCTGAATCTGTTCAATACACACTGTCAATAGAGTCCACCTTAAAAAACAGAATGGGTTATGCATACAAAAACAAACCTCAAGTTGGATGCTTCACATCAACCGAACAATGAATAAAAGACTCTTCCAGCACAGTCGGCAAATTTCCCCTTTAATAAGCAGCCAGGAAAAAGCAATATTTCAATGTTTGCTTTCCTTCCTCTGAGGGAGAAGGTTTCACTATGACTTATTTTATTTCCTTTTGATTCTGTCCTATTTTCTTGGCTCTCACAGACAGCTCCAGTAGCAACATGACAATACCACTTTGCACTTGCCGAAAGCGCCTTTTCTCTAAAACTCTCAGCTGTAGTCTATGCGAGGAGAGTATAAAACAGGGGAATGATGCAAACATTGAAGTTCATCCTCTCATACAAACATTTTGAGAGACCGAGAATCACCTTAACCCAAGGCTGGGAATGAGGGGCACCCCCCCAAAAACAAAATAAACAAAAAAATTCCTCCAAAAGTTCATGCCTAGAGTCCTTGAGGCCTCTGGCAAGATTTACCATTATCTCAAGCTCTGTCTCACGTACAAAATAAAGCAATGCCATTTTCCTTGTGAGGTTGGAAGAGTAACTAGTAGATTGCATTTTCTAAACTAAAACTTGGAGGGGAGGGAATCAGATTCTTAGAAGTCTAAAAATAACTGCAGTGGGTACCTAGAAAGAATCAATCTTGAATGCATGTTTCTGGAGTAGGGAAGGCTCACATTTCTTTCTTTCTTTCTTTCTTTCTTTTTTTTTAATGAAAAGACAGACTTGTCCAGGAAAGAAACACCTCAAATAAAAAATGCTTCGAAATAAAACTTAGCAAAAGATTGTTGATGCTCTCTCTCCATACAAATGCATACATATATGTATATCTACATCTGTATCTATCTACACGGTTTTTTTCAATGGAAGAAAGGAAACTTTCTTTACAAATATCAGAGCTCTCTGATGTATATTTATGGTTATTATTTAAAGTTATCATTATAAGACAGAGATTTGGGACTCCCCAGACATCTGATGAGTGCCTGGATTTCAAAGATCTATGCTCATTCCTCTGCTCAAAACTTAAAGCAGTTTCCTCTACACATTTTTGTCAAAGATGCAAATCATTCTTTTCAGAGTTTATCAGCTAATTAGAAGAGTTGGTTTGTGTGGGCTGGAAATTTCTAATCCCAGTTTTTTAATTTAATGAACCTGAAACAAAATATGCATAATAACTATCTACTCCTCTACCACAAGAAAATGTAGGAAAAAAAATAAATCTACTTAAGTAATCAGAAAGAGCTTTTCTTATAAACATGCATTTTTTTCTAGATTTCAAAAAGAGATTACAAATCAGTACATACAGTACCACTGATTTTATTTTTAAAAATACACATATACACAAGCAAATCAAATACAGCAACATATAGAAGGATAATACCTCATTGCTAAGTAGGATTTATCCTGGGAATGCAAGGCTGGTTTAGCATTGAAAAATCAATCAGTGTAATTTACCGTATCAACAGACTAAAGAAGAAAAATCACATTATCATTTCAGTACATACACAAAAACATTTGAGAAAATTCTACATCCATTCATGATACTCTCAGCAAACTAAAAAATAAAGGGAAACTGCTTAACCTTTATTGCTTAATAAAGGATGTGTATAAAAAACCTGTAGCTAACATCATATCAAATGGTGAAAGAATGAATGCTTTCCCCTCAAGAACAGAAACAAAGTAAGGATGTCTGCTTACCACCCCTATGCAATATCATACTGAAGGTCCTAACTAATACAATAAGAGAAATAAATAAATGTGTATAGATTGGAAATAAGAAATAAAATTCTCTCTACTTGAAGATAAATGAACACATCTAAAGATGCTCAACAACATTAGTTATTGAGGAAATGCAAATTAAAACTACCATGATATACAACTACAAACCTATTAGCGTGGCTTTAAAAAAACTGATCATACCAAGTGCTGGTCAGGGTTTGGAACAACTGGAACCCTATTCTTGCTCATAGGAATATAAGATGGTACAACTACTCCAGACATTTTCTTGTAAAGTTAAACAAGTACTTATCACATGACTCAGTAATTCCATTCCTAGGTATTTACCCAAGAGAAATGAAAACTTATTTCCACACCCTGGAAATAAAACCTTTATTTGATTGTTGTAGTGCCTTTATTCATAATTGCTAAAAACTGGAGACAACTCACATGTCCTTTAGCTGGTGAATGGAAACAAACTGTGGTACATCTATACAATGAAATATTACTCAGCAATAAAAAGAAATGAACTACTCGTATGTGCAACGTGGATGAATCACAAATAAATACCTTATGCTAAGTGAAAGAAGCTAGACTCAAAATGCTACATCCTGTATGATTCCACTTATGTGACATCCCAGAAAAGGCAGTGTTATAGGGACAGAAAATAGATTAATGATCACCAGGGGCTGGGGATAGGAATGAGAGGAGAAGTTGACTACAGGGCAGCAAAAGGAATTTTTTGAGGGTGGTGGAACTGTTCTGTATCTTGACTATGCTGGTAGTTACATGGCAGTGTGTATGTGTTTGTCAAAGCTCATAGAACAGCACCCCAAAAGTATGAAATTTGTTGAAGGTAAATAAAGTAAACTTGAAAAGTGAATTACCTTTTCACACAAATACAAACATAAAAACCTGGAAGGATATATACCAAAATACTGATGGTAATTATCTCTTAGATGTGGTATTATCAATTATTTTAATTTTCCTCCTCAACCTTTTCTGGAATTTTTAAATGATCTCCAATCAATACATATTACTTTTGTTCCTATGGGGAAAATAAAGTTGCATTCCTTTCATCTGTTGAATGTGAGCCTCCAGACTTAGTTAAGACTGCAACTGCCTCTTGGAGGCCTCCTGGATTCCAGTTTCCCTCCCCTTTTTCCCTTCTGTTCTTTATCCTTTGTAACAGTTTCAACACGTCAATTCTCAGTTCAAGAAGCTGCAATCGTTGCCTGATGCCTACTCAAGCAAGCCCTGATTTCTTTGCTGGCTTTTGGGTCTATTTCTCACTTAATAATAAGATTAGGCAAAGATTTATTGAGCCCTTACTATGTGCCAGGCAATGCTAGGTGTTCTACATATCTTATGTAACTCTAACGCAGCAACCTTAAATGATGTACTTTTTCTGTCTTCAATTTATAGATGCCCATGGTTACATGCTAATAGAGACAGAAGTTGGATAAATCCAGAGCCCAGATTCTCAACCACTGCAGTGGAGTGAGTGGTTAAGGAGCACGGCATCTGAAGGAATGCCACCAGGGTTCTAAAGCTTGGCTCACTTTAGCTGTGTGACCTTGCCGTTAACTTCTCTGAGTCTCTTCCCTGAGAATAAAATAAGGATAATAGTAGTAACTACTTCATCAGTTGGTTGTGAAAATTACATGTGAAGTGCATGGTACATAACAAGCATTGTCATCCCCTCCATCCTCTACCCCACAAGTCTTCTCTCCTCTTCAGCTAGAGCAAGAACCTTCAGCTCCCATCAAGGTGATCTCTTAACTGTTCCGTAATAAAACAAGGCTCTCTGGCCTCTGGGTTGCTGGTTTATTATTCCTCAGCCCAGAACATCTTCCCTTCTCTTTTCCACCTTCTGTCTTACCTTAGCCTACAAGGCTCACCTCAAGTTCCCCTCCATCCAAAACAACATTGCTTTATATACCTCCTTATGGGGGGTCACTAGTAGTTTCATGGGCATTAATTTTGTTTTTAATTAAAATGGTCATCCAATAAGGTAGTCACTAGCCTCATGTAGTTATTTAAACTTAAATTGATTAAATTGAAATAAAACTAAAAATTTAGTTTCTCAGTTACACTAGCCACATTTCAAGTGCTCAAGTGGATGGTGTCAACTGTATCGGATAGCACCAATACAGAGCATTTCCTTCACAGTACAAAGATCCATTGAAGAATGCTAGTCTAAAATGTAAACCCTTGGAGGGCAAGGACTACACACACCTAAGGTTCTGGAAACCCAGCAGTGCATTACACAGTGACTACACAGGAATAACTCAGTTGAGCACCTGTTATTTTTTTTATCGATTCACCAAGGGGATTCACATTTGATAGGAATCCTAATGTGGGTATAATCTGTTGACCTAGGCTACAGAATACTGATTGATTAAATTATCTATGCAATTTTAACTTTAGATTCTAAGGACCAAATTTCCAAAGAGCCAAGCCCATCTTTCCCTTTTTAGGAAAACAAAATAATTATTCTGCCAATGAGTCCTTCAGTTAGGAGCTGATATCCTCTGTGACACACATGATTTATACAGAATCTTAGATGTGAAGCTGCCTATGTTAAATAGTCTTTTGCAAAACCTTACCTAAAATAATTTTTTTGAAGTGAAAAGATTTCCACATGCTTGGCAAATACTTCTGGGATCACTTGCAGCATTTCAACAAAAGTAAAATGCATAAAATTCATTTTATTTTAAAGGTGAAGAATCAAGGTCAAGTGATTTGTCCAAGGTCACATTTCAGTTCTACTACTGGCTCCAGTTCCCTCAACACCTGAGTCCTTATCTTCTTTAGTCACTGAATCCCAGAGTTCTAAATCACTCCCATACCCTTTGGGCATTTTACGCCATTTAATGATACCACTTATTCTGAGTGCCTACAATTTGCTGCTCTGCAAAAGCAGTAAAAGCTGAGGCCAATGCAAACCCCCTCCCCATCATATAAACATCTTGGCTCTAGCCCAGCTGAGTCACTACCACAGCTTACAGAATTCACAAAAAATCAGACCAAGCTTCAACCACTCCACTAAAGCTGCTGCAGATAAGTAGGTCATTAAGAAATAAAACATAAAATTAGCAAAACAGCATTTTCCCCCCACCATATGCTAAGAGGTTTCTCCAAATGATAACACACACACACAAAAATCCATACATCAGACAGGAGGGCGAATTGAGAAAGTGGCTTCATGGATGCGTTGATTGAAGATACTCAAGCAAGATGAATTGCTTTTTGATAATTAGATTTGAGGAAATCTTGTTTTTTTGTTTTTGTCTTCTGTGATTCCACTGTTTTATGTATTGCTAAAAGACTTAAAATTCCAAGGAGATAAAGGTCTTTCTCCACATGCTTCATCTCTTTGTGCTTATATCAAGACCACAATGAAAATTTTTACAAAGCTTCTCTTAGGCTTATTTGCCAAATATTTTCGATGTTAAAAATGGTTCAGTTTCTCAACCAAACTATAATTAAGACCTGAAGACGAAAGTTATTCCAGCGAACATCATCATTAACATTCAAAAAGAACAAAAGGGGGATAGATGTGAGTTTCAACAAATGAAATTAGCAAAATGAACCTGATTTTGTATTTTAGGCATTCCCTTAGAGCTCCTGGAATCATAGCATAAATAATGGCCCCAATTATTAAAACTGAGAAATTTAACAAGGCACAAGATCAAAGTGCACACACACTGGGTTAACTTCACACTCATTCAGTCACAATTACTAAAAAATGCTTTCAGCTGGGCTTGCACTTTGAATTTGAGAGGATTTCTTAACTGACAGCAAATTTACAGCCTTTCCTTATTGCAGCAAATTTGCTTGACTTTTGGTCTTTATGCTGACATTTGGATAAACTAGTACTCCAGTTCCATCGAGAAATAGCATGATAATAATCTATGGCAAACACTTGCAAATTAAAAAAAAAAAAGGATCAGATAGCTGGATAACACAGAACTCTCCAGCATCAGAAAAAATAATCAACAGTACCAACAAAAACTAACTGCAGCCTTTTTGCTTTGTCCTTATTGAAATCTACTTCTCCCCCCTATCCCCTGGGAGGTATGCTGAATCTTTTCATTAAATAGACAGGGATAGGGAGGGAGGGAGAAACAGATTCAGAGGGACATAGACTGTGATGAAGAGATACAGACAGAGGAAGACAGACAAGAGATGGTGGGGAGAGAGAGAGAAGCAGAGAGAGCCCAAGACACAGGACATGGAGAGAGGGGCAGAGAGAGAATTAAAACCTCTAAGTTGGAGCTATTTGGTGTTAGATTAGTAGTTGAGTATAATAATCTATTGCAAAATCCAAGAAAAAGTGAAACAAAGGTGAATGTACTCAGCTGAAATTGACTTGTTTGGTGGTCCAGTCATATTTCCCCTGACCTTTCCACCGCATTGCACCCTCAGTTTATGCTCAGGGGCTCTCTTCTCAGCATCATTCAACCTTAGAGTTTTCACTCACACTGTTCCAGGCAGGTCAGCCTCCAAGGAGTGAAGAATACTAATTTATAACCTCCCAGGTGTTTGGATCAGGAAGTTATTTTTCATTTGAAACTCAACTATCTGAGCTACTCATCCCTTGTACCATTGTACAGCATGGCTGCCCAGGCTGCTCTCAGATCCTAGCATTTCCTTAATTCAGTACAAGAGATGATGGCCTCTGACACTTGCATTAGTCAAAGCATCCTCTTCACCAGTGAAGCAGGAGGTAGAAATGTTGCAGGATTGACTGATTCTGGGGGATTGACAATATGAAGCAAGAGTTCATGTGAGCTGCTCTACATCTGGTGACATTGGCATATTTGTTCTACACACCAGAATATACTGAGTATTTTGGTGAAGTTCATTTTAAAATGCAGTCCAGTAATATTAACTATGCCAATGGTTATCAAACTTCAGCATGCATCAGAATCACCCAGACTGGAGGGCTTGTTAGAATCCACATTGCTGAGCCCTCTCCCCAGAGTTTCTGACTCAGTAGGTCTGGTGAACCATCTTGAGAACCACTGATTTAAGCAATCCCCGGCCATCTAAGAGGAGAAGGCTATGGGGAAAACTGATAGGTTCATATATGCAAAAAGGGAAGAAGATGCCTCCTCTAGACCAGTACTTTTTAAACTTGAATGTGCCTATGAACGCAGATTCTGATTGACAGGCCTGGGGTGAGTCCTGAAATTCTACATTGCTAACAAATTCTCAGGTGATGTTGATATTGTGCTGCTGACCCAGGAACCATACTGAGTTTCAAGGCTCTACTTTAACCAGGGGAGTGTTTCTCAAAGTCTATCCTGAGGACCATTTATATGAAAATCACAGGTTCGTTTGGAGAGTGAGGGAGAGATTGTTATTAGTGCAGATTTGTAGGTCCACCCCTAGATACACTGTATCAGAAATTGTAGAGGTGGGGCCCAGGAATCTGCTTGTCAAAAAAGAGTTTCTGAGATTCTTATACAGATTGAGAACAATAGTTTGGGGGCCAGAGCCAAACCAAGAGGTGGGTATTCAGGAATCAGTATTTCCAGGCACTGACTACTTGGGCTCCTACTTACTTTCTCTCTCTTCTTCATTCTACTGACTATTTTTTGTTGGCTGTTGAGAGGATCCTAAAAGAAGAGGTGAAACTTCTAATTATCTATTTTATTCTGCATTAGCAAAAAATTAGTAGGAGAAAAAAGTAGAAACTATAGACCGTATTTAAAAATTTTTCCATAAATTCTTTCTGTCTTACCTATCCTGTGTTTCCATAGACCACAAATTGTTGTCTAGACTTCTTTTGTTAGTAGTAAGTGAAAAACGTTTTTGTAATGATTATTTAATATGTTGCTAAATCTGGAAGACACAAACTGTCTGCCAGCAAGTGCCATATTGAAGTTTCCTAAACACTACAGAAAATAGAAATTATTTACAGTTAGCATTCAACATTGGCAAACAAGTCATGCTATTAAAGATGTATTTGCATATGTTATATTAAGAGGCATACAAATGTATTGTGCAAAACTACACACAAATGGGCATAATTAGTTATTTCTACCAATGATGACTACCCCATTTCCCAATCTTGCTGTCCAATCCTCCCTTTCTTTTGAGCATAGACATGTGTGTTTCTAACCTCCTGGGATGCCAGCATTATGTGCAATTCTCCTCCCTCTACCTCCAGCTTGTGTACCTACATTTAAAGGACTTAACCATTGCAAAATGATTCCGTGTTCTTATGCTAAGACCAAGAAAATTAAGTTTGAACAGCAGTAAACATGGACAGTTGTTTCTAATCCGTGTTCTTATTGTTAGGACCATTTGGGAGCTTTCTGAAGTTCAGATTTCTGAACCACATCAAAATTCAGATTCAGTGGGTCTGGAGTGGGCCAGGAAATTTATAACCTCCCATGTGATTCAGATGACCAGCTAGGTTTGGGCGGTACTGGCATACATAAAAGAACATTGGACAGAATCAGGGAACTTCAATAATATTGTAGTTATTTTTGTTGTTAATAATATTTGTTAATATTAATTTTCTTCCTACATGTCAGACATTTTACTAAACCCTACTTATATTATCACAAAATTATCAAAATAACCATCCACCCAAGGAAACTAAAACTTGGAGAGGTTAAGTAATTTGCCTAAAGCCACAGAGATAGTGAACGGCAAAAGCAGGAATTTGGTTTTATCATTGAGTCATGTGTGGGTCATTTAAATTGTTAGGTGAGTCATTTAAGTCATTAAGTTTTCTCATTTGGAGATGAGGGGTGTTGGACTAGACACTAGATAACATCTAAGCTTTTTTACAGTTCTAATGTTTACTTCTGGAATTGAACTAGAAGACATGGTTTTTAGCCTTCTGGAGCTGGAGATGCATTGAAACTTCCTTGCCCTCCTTCCCATTTTAGGTGTAAAGCACCACTTCACCTATGGCTCTTCATTTTCCACAGAGAAAAAACTCCCTCAAGATCAGCCCTAATCTCTTTCTGGAGCTTCCCCTCCCAGAGTCTCAGGGCAGACCTCCAAGCCTCCAGCCCACTGGGTAACAGGTGGACCCAGCTCCACGCCCTTGCTTGCAGTGTTCTTTCCGTATCAATGCTGTGCTCCTCTTGGTTGCCTGATGGAATAGTCCTGCTTGCCCTTCAGAGCCAACCCACACATCAGCTCCTTTGTGAAGACATCCCTCTTTTCCTGGTCAGAATTAATTTGTTCTTTCAAGTTTTCTTTTGTCTTGTGTTATAGGTAGAGTGCACTTAAGTCCTGGCTCTCTGGCAACCTCAGTTTCAAATATTCTGTCAACTCATCTACATAAGCACGCCAGTACTTGGCAGTCTTGATTTACACAACATGGCAACTGCAGTTATGGCATATATCCCATGAGTGGTGTGAGTTATTTTCCTTTTGGTGATATTCTAGAGAGCAGAGGTACCTGCCTTAGCTGTTCGCTCTTCCGTCCATATCTATCCATCTATCCATATAACCATCCATGCATTTATTTGTATATATGTCAAGTTATATATTCCAAACTTAAATTCCCTATACTTGGAACAAAATAGACTCAATTTTTTTTGTTGAATTAACTATTTTTATATGAATCTCTGCTTAGATAATCTTTTGCAATCATCTTCTTTTTTTAAAAATGCATTTTTAAAAAAATTTCAGAATATTATGGGGGTACAACACTTTGGCTATATATATTGCCCATGCACTGCCTATTTCAGAGCTACAATCATGGACATCCCCCAAACTGTGCACCCTACACCCATTCACTGAGAGTTTTCCTATCTCCTCCACTGCCCTCCCGCCTGCCCACCCCCTGATGAATATTATTGCCATGTGTGACATAAGTATTGATCAGTTAGCACCGATTTGATGGTGAGTACCAGTGGTGCTTGTTTTTCCATTCTTGTGACACTTCGCTTTGAAGAATGGGCTCTAGCTCCAACCAGGATAATACCAGATGTGTTAATTCACCCTTGTTTTTTATGGCTGAGTAATACTCCACGGTATACATATACCACATTTTATTAATCCACTCGTGTATTGATGGGCACCTGGGTTGTTTCTACATCTTTGCAATTGTGAATTGTGTTGTTATAAACATCCGCATGCAGATGTCTTTATTACAGAATGTCTTTTTTTCCTTTGGATAAATACCCAGTAGTGGGATTACTGGATCAAATGGTAGTTCTACTTTTAGTTCTTTGAGGTATCTCCATATTACTTTCCACAGAGGTTGTACTAATTTGCAGTCCCACCAGCAGTGTATGAGTGTTCCTATCTGTCCGCATCCTCACCAACGTTTGTTGTTTTGGGACTTTTTGATATGAGCCAATCTCACTGGAGTTAAGTGATATCTCATTGTGGTTTTGATTTGCATTTCCCTGATGATTAGAGAAGTTGAGCAATTTTTTATATGCTTGTTGGCCATTATTCTGTCTTCTTGGGAAAAGTTTCTGTTCATGTCCTTTGCCCATTTTTTAATGGGGTTGTTTTATTTTTTCTTGTTGATTTTCCTAAGTTCTGTATAGATTCTGGTTATCAGCCCTTTATCAGAGGTGTAGCATGCAAATATTTTCTCCCCTTCTGTAGGTTGTCTGTTCACTCTAGCGATAGTTTCCTTAGCCATGCAGAAGCTTTTTAATTTGAGCAGGTCCCATTTATTTATTTTTGTTGCTGCTGTGATGTAATCATCTTCTTTTTCACCACCACTCCTGCCATCTTGGCTAAAAACTGTTTCTTCTGATGAAGTAACAAAGTGGCAAAGGAATGATAGCTCTAGAAAATGAACGGAAGGACAAAAATGTTAAATTTGATTGGTGCAGGCTACTGGCATAATAAAAGAGACAAAGCTGGCATTGTCCTTTGGTTAAAAGACAACGATGGAGGCCATGCTTTTCAACTGGACCTGTGCCCAGTGCTGCCTGGAAAAGTAGCCAGACAACAGGTAACCACTGTGGCCTGTAAGACTACATGAAGTAAGCAAGGGGACACCAACAGGTCCTCAGGCTGGAGTCATGCAATCCACCAACCCATAGCATGGTAGCGTTCAGGGGAAGAGAATATGGTAGGCTTCTAAAAGGGGTTTCCGTGCACTTGGACACCAAGATAACAACATACATAAAGGGGGAATTTTTACTCAAAAAAATATGAATCACCTTACACAACTGCAGTTGCCATGTTGTGTAAATCAAGACTGCCAACTACTGCATGCTTATGTAGAGGAGTTGACAGAATATTTGAAACTGAGGTTGCCAGAGAGCCAGAACTTAAGTTCACTCTATCTATAACACAAGACAAAAAATCTGAATCATCTTTTCACAAGTCATTGTTGCTTGACAACTTGTGGCAGCTTTCACTGACTTCCTAAGGTCTTCTTGAGCACCTCTCCTGTGCTCCCAGACCTCCCTCCATTAACTGTCAGACTGTGGTTTCCTATGATTTTATCCATCACTCACACTAAACTGAAAGCTCTATGAGGATAAAGTATAATTCACTTTGGTGTTCCCAAGGCCTAGTAGAGACATGGCAGGTACTAAATATATGTTTGATGAAATAATGAAGGGGAAAATTAGCCACCTATCATAGGTAGTTACTTTGGTTCCTTTTAATGACCAAAGGGGACTTCTAGAGTGGGAGGTGTTCTGTTTGTGTCATCCTGATGAGAAAGTAGGCTGTCTCAGACTAGAAGGAGGCTTTTGACCCTGGGGTACCTCTAAGCTTGCTGGCAACGAGGTAGAAAGGATCAAAGTGTAGGAGGCCAAATTGGACTAAATTCCCTCTAAAACAGAGAACCAGACCTCTACTGTCCCAGTCACTGCTAGAAAGCAGGTCTAATTCTGAGTTTATTCTAGTAGGATAGACAAACGTTTCCTTTGCAAGGGTTTTCCCCCTTCTTTCTGACTTGGGTGAGTATCCAAAGATTTTTGTAGGGGTAGCAAATGGTCTTCTCCTTATTGCATATGAGATCTATAGCTTTAACTACTTTATCTACTTCCTCTTAACCAGGGCCTGGGAATCCTGAATCAATAATTCCAAAGACCAAATGAGATAGCGTTTGCTTTATAATGTGTTT